>CM028379.1:51217523-51385719 GCA_013146195.2 Codonopsis lanceolata
CCAAACTTATTGGAGGTACTATGGACATAACTCGCACAACCCCAAGGATGAAGATGCCCCAATGTAGGCTTTTCACCTTTCCAAAGTTCATAGGGTTGGCTGTGCCATCCGAGGAACCGACTTAGAAGGCACTCGGTTAAGTATGTAGGCGGCAATCATAGCGCATCCCCCAAAACGAAATTCGGAGGTTGGCTCTGCCATCGGTGACCTAACCATTTCCAACAATGTTCGATTCCTTCGCTTCGCAACACCATTTTTTCTGCGAGTTCTAGGAAATGTCAGAGTTAATAAAGGCGTATTCCCTTTTCTCACATTCTTTAAATTGATCGGATAAATATTCATGGCCCCGTCGGTTAAAAGTTTTAAGCTTTTATCATTTTGATTCTCAACCTTTGTGAGAAAGCGCCAAAACCTTGAGCTTCATCGCGGTGAGAAATAAGGTAAACATAACCATATCGTGTGTAGTCATCGATAAAGTGAGAAAGTAGGGAGGCTCCATGGCGTGCCCATTCATTCATTGCGCAAATGTGATTGACTAACTCTAATGGGTGTGGCTCTTTTGCCTTACCAAAGGCTTTCGGCAAGCTTTTCTGCCAAACAAGATTCATACAAGGGTAGGTTGACTTTTGTGAGAGATCCCAATAGGCCTTCTCTAGCCAATCTAGTCATCCTATCTTTTCCTATATGTCCAAGTCTAGCATGCCATAACTCAAAATTAGAATCATCATAAACCATACAAGAATAAATTGGAAGAATTATGGGAATCAACAAATCTAATTTAAAGAGAATTATCGACAAAAAACCATGTCCCAAAATCTCATCACCAAAACAAATATCCAAGTGATCATCACTAAAAATTAAAAGAATATCCATGTCCTAGCAATTTATACTCGCGATAATAGATTATGTCGAATTCGGTGCATAAAGAACTTCATGAAGAGTCAATGTGCGTCCACTCGCAATTGAAGTTGGTATGAGCCAACTCCTTTAACTTCAATAGACGAACCTGTTTCACATTAAAATTCTTCTTGTACCCACTTGAGGAACTTTTTGATAATCTACAAATCCTTCTCGATCCTCGTCACATGTTTGGTTGAGCCCGAGTCTACAATCCACAGGGGAGAGAGTCACCAATAGAACATGAGAGCAAACACAACTTTGCATGGAGATAGGATTAAGGGATACCTTCTTGGGCTCGGGACAAGTCAGAAAAATGACCAAGCAACTTGGAGTTGCTAGCATACGCTTAGCAATATTCTTTTGCCTCTTCGGTGATTGCAATCTTGTCACTTTTGGGGCCCAAATTCTAAGTCTTCTTGCCTTTAGCTTGTTTCTTGCGTTGCAGGTGGCTTCCGGCTTCAGGCGGACCACTCGAAAGAAGCAAGATCACGTCGCGACACTTATCGCGCAATTCACTTCATGATACTCGGCCTCAAGCTCAACATGGCGAGATACATGCAAAAATGCAGATAGATGCAGCGTATGAGTTAAGATCGCCTCAAACCACTCCAAGAGTCGGTGAAGCGAATCATCGCTTGAACTTGCTGTTCATCAGATAAGATAGAACCAACAGCCTTAAGATCACGAATCATTCCGGACATCTCATGTTTGTTCAAAAATGTTACGTTTCTGGTCAATCTTATAGCATTCAAACTTGTAAGTCATAGTCCTTAACTGTAGTAGAAGTATTCCCATAAATGTGCTTAATGTCGTCCCACATTTGTTTTGCAATCAGGCAATCCTCAAACTTGCCAATCAGATCATTATGCATGCTACTCAGCATAGTAAAGCGTGCACATCGATCTTTCTTTTTCCATTTAAGGAATTCATGCATTTTCTAGTGATGATGGGTGATGGTCAAATTGCCCATCTCTGGTTCTACCATCACAGTATCTAGGTTGTCCAGAACCTCTTGCTCGTTTAGCAAATATGTGATTTTCCTTTGCCAAACACTATAGTTTATGCCATCCAATTTCTCACCCTTGTTAAGGTCAGCAATTACATTCTTAGAAGTCATTTCACTACAATTTATTGCAAAAAATAAGACATAAGCATTTATATATTTTGATTCACTTTTGTTTCAAAAAATCAATTACCGAACATAATTACATCATACACGTAAGGAAGGAAAATTCGCGAGGCTCGTAATCACAACCAAAGTATGCACAACGTAAAAATATTCATAAATTGATAATTTAAACAAAAGAAATAAGATAGAACAAATCCATCAAGTACATATAATGTACATAAATATTTTCACTACTGAAAATAAAATTATTGGGTCTCGTATAATCTCAATCGCAATTTTAGAGCCCAAAACGATAATTAATTATGCTAAAAATGACTTAAAAATAGCTTAAAATTCACAAAGAATTTTAAAAAATTCCAGAGCAGTCCCTTACAGTTCCAAACAGTCACAAAATGATAAAACACCCCTGGAAATCATTTTTGAATTTTTAATAAATAAAAAAACATATTTTTATACACTGAAAAAAAAATATTTTTTTGAATTGATCAAAACGAGGCCACCATTGGACTCGAAGGCCAAAATTAGTCCGGGCATCGGCCGTTTCCCAAGAAGAGTCACGAAGCGGCCGCACGCGCCACTGCTGGCGTGTGGGCTTCTGAGGGAGGCGACTAGGTGGCCAATGCGCTAGGGGCGACGTCATGATGGCGCCCGCGATGACATCATCAAAGCGAGTCACTTTAGTGGGTCCCACTTGATGACATGGTAGGTGATGTGGCGGCGTCATCAATCAACGCTTTGACCGTTGGTCGGTCAATAGTTGATTGGTCATCCTTCACGCCGTTTCCCATGCGCCCAGCCGGAGAGTGGGCTCCACGCACTTGCCTTCGTTGCTCATGAAGTCGCCGGACGGTGGCGTTGGATTCGTCTCGTCGAGTACTTTCCACTCATGTACTTTTTATATTGAAAGGAGTGCCACAAAAGGCACGTACATCGAGGCCAAGAGTGGGGGTCATAGGGGCGTTAATTTTTCAACCCTAAAAATCGATTGCGAGCGTGATCCGCGAGCCAACCGAGGCCGTAAAACGTTCATTTAAGTCCAAATTAAGCATATAATGTCGTTGGAAAGCCCCATGCAGTACTACAAGTACAGACCATAAAACCACGGTTTTCTGAGAAAATAAGCAGGTCAAAACATCATGCAAAGTTTCGGAAAAATCAATTTTCAACAAAACTTGGGTTTGCGATATTTTGAAAAATACCCAACGAATTCAACAAGAATTTAGTATGTTGTTCACCTCGTCGTAAGGAACTCAGACATATACATTTTCTCGAAAATAAAAATTTTTACACATAAAATAATAAAACCCATTTGGTTCGTTATCGGGTAAAACTTTTAAACAAACCAAAAACAAAAGCATGCAATTCATGGCATAACGATATGAGCAATCAAACATATATGCTCGATACCAATGAAGGATATATCTATACATATATCACACAAGTTCGTTATCTTCAAATAATCAAGAGTTACCTCGTGCGAACTTGAACTTTGGCGGCGGAAGACTTTCTGCTTGAGCTACGATATTCGTATGCCACGATCAAGAATCCTACAAGTTTCTCTCGTCGGATTGATATCACTAAGAGCGAATATCAATCTTGGTTCACACCGCAAATCCAAGCCTCTTGATGGTTAGGCTAGAGGGAGTATTTGGCGAGAGAGAGGAGAGAGGGCGGCCAATTGATAGAAGGCGTGTTCTTCCTTTTTAGGTGTTAGGGTTTTACCCCTTTAGTTGCCTATTTATAGTATTACCAAGAAACCCTATTTCTTGTAGGTTAAGATAAGTCAATCCCAAACCCATTCGGATTAGGAAACTAATTAACCAATAATAATATAAATATATATTCCATGTGGGCGAGTAAATAATCGGGCCCTGAAGCTTGATTACTAACAATATCCAATTAGCATCGTAGTATTCTTGGATATCTATTATAAAGTATATCATAATCCAATGTATACTTTAAATATTTAAGTACCCTTGTTAGGGCTTTCTATATAGGATCTAGTTAGGATTACATGTGAAACTACTTAGTTTACTTCTGAATATGCAATATCTAGACATGTACAATTGGTTAGGTACATCAACTTCTAATTTTCTAACATATTAGTTTTCCCTTATTCTTAAGCTAAGTGTAGACTCAAGTCTACTAGTGTCTTAGTCGTGGATTATCAAACCCATTGAATTTCCGAAGAACATTCTCAACGTAATAGGATTGTGACAAGACTATTCCATCCGAGGTTCTAGAGATTTTCATCCCTAATATAACATCGGCTCGTCTCATATCTTTCATGTCGAAATGTTTCTTTAACATGTTTTTAGTATTCATGATTAAACTATGAGTATTTCCCATGATTAGCATGTCATCTACATAAAGACAAATAATGATGTAAACATAAGTTGTACTTTTAATGTAGACACATTTGTCACATTCATTAATTTTGTAACCGTTTGACAACATTTTTCGGTCAAACTTTTCATCTCATTGTTTAGTTGCTTGTTTTAGTCCATATAGTGACTTTACAAGTTTACACACCCTTTGCTCTCTTCTCGGAGCAATAAAATCATTGCGTTGTTCCATGTAAATCTCCTCGTCTAGCTCTCCATTTAAGAAGGTTATTTTCACGTTCATTTGATGTATCTCAAGGTTATGCAATGATCCAAAAGCAATAAGAACATGAATGTACGTAATTCTTGTGACAGGAGAATACGTGTCGAAGAAGTCATAGCCTTCTTTTTGTTTAAACCCGTTGGCTACCAAACGGGTTTTGTATTAGATACTTCCTTTTAAGGATCCATTTGCAACCCAACGGTTTGTATCCTGGACGAAGATCAACCAACTCCCAAGTATTATTGTGCATGATGGATTCTATCTCAGTGTTTATAGCTTCCTTCTAGAACGGGGCATCTAGACTAGATAAAGCTTCTTGAACAGTTGTAACACCCAATAATTTTATGTATGTGTTTAATCTTGATTTTAATCTTGTTAAGATGGAATGTGTAGTTAATATTTTTGTGAGACTTGGTCTGAGTTGATTTTTGGGTATTGTTGTATCCTACATTGTGTTGTTGAGAGTTTGGAACTAACTTGGAAATGTTTTATGGTTCAATCTTGGAGTGTTCAGATGAGTTTTTAAAATAGGGAAAGACACGGTTGCATCTTAGTTTGTAAAGCAGCTGTGTTGAAGGCTAGCAAAATCAAAACAATCCCAGTATTTTATGTGCCAAGTCTTAGAGGCCAAAGCAACTAGGTTTGTGGCAAAGCGATCGAGTCTGTCAAGTCAAATCGACAGTGTCACACTACAACAATTGCTGACCATTTTTTCTTCTTTTAACATAGCAGTTGTATTTTAGTAACTTAAACTTTCCCTAATAAGTTAGTTAATTATAGTTTAGAGACCTAATTAAGTTGGGTTAGAGTATGAATAAGATTAGTAAGGATTAAGAGTGTTCAAATTAGCACTAAACTTAGATTAAGATGCACCAATTGGATTGTTACACCAATTTGAGTGAGAGAACTTGGGCTGCCACCTCCTACTCTCTTTTTGTTGTAAGTTTTCTAGGGATTAGGACTCCCTCACTCACAATCTTGTTCCAAGCGTGTGAGATGTTAGCAATTGGGCTTGTGGCTCGATTATTTACTTCGGCTCACATGGACTGTATTTATATTATTAAAAGGTTAATTAGTTTCATAATCTGAAGGGGTTCGGGATTGTCTTGACTTAACCTACAAGAAATAGGGTTTCTTGTACAATAATATAAATAGGGCAACTAAAGGGATAAAACTCTAACAGGTTTACTCGCCTAACAAGAGAAGACGTCTCTTACAGTTGGCCGTTCCCTACTATCTCTCTCCTATATTCTTTCTCACCAAATACTTCCTCTAGCCTAACCATCGAGAGGTTGGATTTGCAGTGTGAACCAGAGGTTGATATTCGTGATACGTGATATCAATTTGACAAGAGAGACTTGCATGATTAATGATCATGACATGCGAAAATCGTAGCTCCAGCAGAAAGTCTTCCGCTTCGCTCAAAGTTGAAGTTCGTATGAGGTAACTCATGATTACTTGTAGATAACGAACTTTTGATATATAACCTTCATTGGTATCTGAGCCTCTATACTTGATTGCTCGTTTTGTTATGCCATGAATTGCATGCTTTTATTTTTGGGTTTGTTTAAGAGTTTTACGAACCAAATGGGTTTTATTATTTCATGTTTAAAATGATTTTATTTTTGAGAAAATTTTATATATGTCTTAGTTCCCTATGACAAGGCGAACAACATACTAAATTTTTGTTGAAATCCGCTGGGTATTTTTCAAGATATCGCAAACCCTAGTTTTGTTGAAAATTGATTTTTCTGAAACTTTGCATGCTGTTATGATATGTTTATTTTTTGTAAAACCGTGATTTTATAGTATGTACTTATAGTACTCCGAGAGGGCTTTCCAACGACATATTGTATGCTTAATTTGAACTTAAAATGAACGTTCTACGGCCTCAAGATGTTGACTCGCGGATCACGTTCGTGAATCGATTTTCTGGGTTATGAAAATGGGCGTCCCGTCTTCCCCACTCTCGACCTCGATACAAGTGCCTTTTGTGGCACTCCTTTGAGCACAACCAGTACGAGACTGGAAAGTACTCGACGAGACGAATCCAACGCCACCGTCCGCGACCTCTTCGGAGCTCGTAAAGGCGGCGCTGGAGCCCACTCTGCGGCTAGCCACATGAGCGGCTGGCGGTTGCAAGGTAGACCAGTCAACCATTGACTGGTTAACAGTCAAACTGTTGATTGTTGATGTATTTGTCACGTCATCTGCCATGCCATCAAGTGGGACCCACCTTGTTTTCCCCTGGAATGATGATGTCATCATGACGTCAGCCCTAGGTCCAGTCAGCCTGTCTCAGAAGCCCACACGCACAGGTGGCGCGTGTGAGCGCGTGCGGCGTCTACAGGGTTCTATTTTTGTAATGGCCGACGCATCTAGACTTGTTTCGGCCTCTGAGTCCAATGGTGGCCTCTGTTTTGATCAATTCAGCTTGGAAGTATTTGTTTTTGTTTTTTCAGTGTATAAAAACATGTTTTTTGATTTATTACAAATTCAAAAATATTTTTTAAAAATTCTTTGTGAATGTAAATCTATTTTTAAGTAATTTTTAGCATAATTAATTGTCGTTTTGAGCTCTAAAATTGCGATTGGGACTATACGAGACCCGATAATTTTATTTTCAGTAATGAAAATAATTTTGTACATGTTATGTGCTTGGATGGATTTGTTCTATATTATTTCTTTTGATCAAATTATCAATTTATGAATATTTTTACGATGTGCATATTTTGGTTGTGATTACGAGCCTCACGGATTTTCCCTCATTAGGTGTATGATGTGATTATATTTAGTAATTGATTTCTTGGAACAAAAGTGAATCGAAATATATATGCTTATGTCTTTTTTCTTGCATCAAATTGTAGTGAAATGACTTCTAAAAATGTAACCGTTGACCTTAACAAGGATAAGAAATTGTGTTGCTCAAACTATAATGTTTGGCAACGAAAAATCACGTGTTTGCTACACGAGCAAGAGGTTATTGAGAACTTAGATACCGTGATGACTAAACTAGAGATGGGTAATTCTACCTTAGCTCAAAATCACAAAGATGAGCTTGTGGCTAAGTGATATGATGCGAGTCGCACAATGAGTGTTGTAACTTGTGACCTTGCTCTTGTTTCTCTTGATGGTCCACGCAAGTCATACGAGCAGCGTAAGAAACAAGTTATAGGAATGCAAGCTAAGTATCTACCAAAACTGAGTAAAATCACTAAACACCTTAGGGGAAAAAAGAATATGGCCAAGCATAGGTGTTACAAATGTGATGATACCTTGGGTCATTTAGCTCGGACTTGTGATCTTGAGCCGAAGAAGGTGTCTATAAATCCTAACTCTCCACAAAGTTATGTTTGCTCTCATGTTTTTATTAGCTAACTCTCTCCCTGTGTAGATTGTAGACTCAGGCTCAACCAAACATGTGAAGAGGGATCGAGGAGGATTTGTAGATTATCGAAAAGTTCATGCTGGTACAAGAAGAATTTTCATGGGAAACAGTTCGTCTGTAGAAGTCAAAGGTGTTGGCTCATACCAAATTCAATTGTGGAATGGACGTATATTGACTCTTCATGAAGTTCTTTATGCACCTGGAATTCGTCATAATCTATTATCAGTAGTACAATTGCTATGACATGGATATTCTTTTAATTTTAGTAATGATCACTTGGATATTTGTTTTGGTGATGAGATTTTGGGACATAGTTTTTTGTCAGATAATTTCTTTAAATTAGATTTGTTAGATTTGCATAATTCTTCTGTTAATTATTCTTCTTGTATGGTTTATGATGATTCTAATTCTGAGTTATGGCATGCTAGACTTGGATATATAGGAAAAGGTAGGATGGCTAGATTGGCTAGAGAGGCCTATTGGGGTCTCTCACCAAAGTAAACCTACCTTTGTGTGAATCTTGTTTGGCAGGAAAAGCTTGCCGAAAGCCTTTTGGTAAGGCAAAAAGAGCCACACATCCATTAGAGTTAGTTATGTAGCTTCTTACTTTCTCAATTTTATCGATGACTATACACGCTATGGTTAAGGAAATATTTGCAGACCAATGAATGTTAAGGCACGTCATGGAGCTTCCTACTTTCTCAATTTTATCGATGACTATACACGCTATGGTTATATTTACCTTATTTCTCACAGCGATGAAGCTCTTAAGTGTTTTGAGCATTTTCTCACAGAGGTTGAGAATCAAAAGGATAAAAGCTTAAAAACTTTTAGAACTGACCGGGGCCGTGAATATTTATCTGATCAATTTAAAGAATTGTGTGAGAAAAAGGGAATATGCCGACAGTTAACAATTCCTAGAACTCTGCAACAAAATGGTGTTGCAAAACGAAGGAATAAAACATTGTTGGAAATGGTTAGGTCGATGATGGCACAGGCCAACCTCCCAATTTCGTTTTGGGGGGATGCACTAATGACTGTCACCTACATACTTAATCGAGTGCCTTCTTAGCCAGTTCTCACAACCCCTTATGAACTTTGGAAAGGTGAGAAGACTAAAGTGGGGCATCTTATTCCTTGGGGATGTGCATGTTATGTCCATAGTACCTCCAATAAGTTTGGAAAACTAAGCCCTATAGGAAACAAATGTATTTTAATAAGGTATTCAGATACCTCAAAGGGTTATGTTATGTACGGTGGAAAACCTGACGTAGGAATGACTGAAACATAGTCGCGCAATGTTGATTTCATTGAGAATGATTTCCCACAGATAAGTGAAGTTAGAAAAAACTTTGAACTTTTTGAGATGGAAGAAGAACATATGACATCTTTTGGCAAAGGTGGGGAATTGCCTCAACCTAAACCTTTGGTACAATATGAGTTTGAGCCTATGGAAGTCACCAATGAGACTCAAGGTGATCTTTATCCGAGTGGGAGTACGGATCCTAGTGGGAGTCCGATACTAGAGCGGAGAAGTAAACGTGGAAATATACCTCGTCGTCGATTCGCGATCGAAGGAGAATCTTTTCTAACTACTTCATACAATTCTAGTGAGCCTACAACGTTCAAAGAAGCTTTTTTTTACCTACAAACAACGAATGGATGACTGCAATGGAAGACAAAGTTTTCTCTATGAAAAAGAATCAGGATTGGGAGTTAGTTGATCTTCCGCAAGGTACAAGACTATTGGAAACAAATGGGTTTTCGAAGTCAAGGGAAAGGTAGATGGATCAATTAACAAATATAAGGCACGTCTTGTGGCGAAAATCTTTACCCAAAGAGATGGTTTAGACTATGAGGAGATATTTTCCCCTGTGGTGAGATTTTCCTCTGTTCGCCTAATCTTAGCGATAGTAGCGCACATGGATCTAGATCTTTATCAAATGGATCTTAAAAATGCTTTTCCCAATGGAAAACTAGATGGAGAGATCTATATGACTCAACCAGAGGGTTTTGAAGTCAAGGGATAAGAGCGCAAAGTGTGCCGACTCAAAAGTTTCATCTATGGTCTCAAACAGTCATCTATACAGTGGTATATTCGCTTTCATCAGACGATAACCTCAATTAGCTTTGTGATGATTGAGGAAGACCACTATGTGTATGTTAAATGATCCAAGAAAAAGATATTGATTTTGCGATTACATGTTGATGACATTCTACTAGCTAGGAATGATATGGAGAGGATAAATGTCACTAAAGAGTGGTTGTATGCGCTTTTCGATATGAAAGACTTCGGTGAAGCAAGCTTTGTGCTTGGAGTAAAAGTCATTAGGGATCGTTCGAAAAGATTTCTTGGTTTGTCTCAAGAGACTTACATAAAGAAAGTTATCGAACGATTTGACATGACTAACTCAAACCCCATTGTCACTCTAATGGAAAAAAAGGATGTGTCCTTAGTACAAACCAATGCCCTAAGAATGAAGAAGAGAAAAAGAGAATGTTTACGACTCTATATGCGAATACGACAGGAAGCCTGATGTATGCTATAGTGTGTACTCGGCCTGACCTATGCTTTCTAGTTGGGATGTTGAGTCGATTCCAAAGTAATCCTGGACCTCAACACTGAATATCAGTGAAAAGGGTTCTGCGTTACTTGATGGGAACTACAAATGTAACCATATGTTATCAAGGTGGGGATTTGAGCTTGAAAGGTTTCACTAACGCTGATTGGTCTGGAGATATAGATGGTTATAAATCTACTTTGGGCTACGCTTTCCTCCTTAGTGGTGGAGCTATTTCTTGAAGTAGCAAGAGACAGACTAGCACCGCCCTATCTACGATGGAGTCAGAGTACATTGCTTACTCAGCTACGGTTCAAGAAGTTGTGTGGTTGAGTAGTTTTCTTCAACATCTTGATGTTACGACGCATGTGGATCGTTCTGTAGTCATTGCTTGTGATAGCATGGCTGCTTTAGGTTACACTAAAGATCCCAAGTATCATGGGAAGACGAAACACATTAACATCAAGTATCATTTCACTAGAGACATGGTTGCAGAAAAGAAAGTTGTTCTAGAATATATTCCTACTAGAAGCATGTTGGTTGACCCTATGACTAAGCCTCTAGCTAGAGAGATCTTTTAGGATTATATGTTGGGTCTAGGGTTTTGTAGGATTTGATATTTATTCAGAGAACACTTTTGTTGACATTGATTATTATTTTCATTAACGTTTGAATAAATTGCAGTTTCATTTAATTTATTTCATTTTATATGTTAATTGGACGACTTTATGTGAAATTGCGTAGCATATATATTTTGATTAAAAAGATGTTTTGGATATTGAATTGGCCCTCTCACACGGGTAATTCACCTTGTCGCTAAGTTGGCGTACAAGCTGAGATAGTAAAAGTTTTTGGCACCTACGAAGGGGGGTACGCAAATCACATTACATTTATCGCCTTGACATACGGCCAAGATGAGACCTTTTATAAAGGTCAACTTTATATTCCAAGAAAAAGTCCGAATGTGAGATCTTAAAATAGACACTAGAAGAGTGACTGTTTTTGAGTACTCAGGTTAGACTCTAGGAGAGCGGCTAGACTAAGGTTCGTAGGGCATTTGATCATGACATGCCTACTTCGTGTGGGAGTTCCACCATAGCATACACATTATACTGTATGTGACTATAATGCAACCAAAGAAGTGATTGAATGATCCCTGCTTCATCACTGTGTGAGTTCTATTGATTAAAGCCAGGTCACGATTATACCCTATGTGACTTAGAACTATATCATGAACTTGGACGTTGATGATGCTACTTTGGCATGCCGACCAACGGGCTATGCACATACAATCCTACGGAGCATTGCTGGGCAAGCAGTTAATCAAAAGTGATTGATATGGGTATCTAAGGAAGATAATATGATATACATCTCTATTTTTGTGTTTCAATGTCATGGCGATCATATTGAACATACAGTTCAAGAGATTGATCTTGATACATAAACATGTTGAGGTTTAAGCACCGCTCTCAAGGGATTGAGGATGCTTAAATTGATGTATATATATGGTCTGGGGTATAGACCAGTTTTATTTTCTAACGAGGATGTTCTATGCTGGTTAGATGGTGATTTGTTATAGCGCTCCACCCTTTATCTTTTTCGTCATGTCGCACGCTTCACTTCGAGTATGAAGAGGCATTGTTTAACATGTTTTGATGATACGATGTGGTGAGAGAGGTGAGCCCATGTGTGCGAGTGGGAGATGTTAACAATTGGGCTTGTGGCCCGATTATTTACTTCCGCTCACATGGAATGTACTTATATTATTAAAGGTTATATTAGTTTCCTAATCCGAAGGGGTTCGGGATTGACTTAACTTAACATACAAGAAATAGGGTTTCTTGTACAATAATATAAATAGGGAAACTAAAGGGATAAAACCCTAACAAGTTTACACACCTAACAAGAGAATACGTCTCTTACAGTTGGCCGTTCCCTACTCTTTCTCTCTCCTATATTCTATCTCACCAAATACTCCCTCTAGCCTAACCATCGAGAGGCTTGGATTTGCGGTGTGAACCAAAGGTTGATAGTTGTGGTACGTGATATCAATCCGACGAGAGAGACTTGCAGGATTATTGATCGTGACATACGAAGATCGTAGCTCTAGCAGAAAGTCTTCCATTTCGCTCAAAGTTCAACTTTGCACGAGGTAACTCATGATTACTTGTAGATAACGAACTTATGATATATAAACTTCATGAGAGAAGGAAAGAGAGGGAACAAGAGGGTTTCTTGAAGTGGAATTTGGGTGTTAAGCTAGAGGACTTCACTTTTTCCCATCATTCTCTTCATTAACGTTCCAGGGCTCACTAACAAGAACACTAGGAGCTAATTATCTTTAAGTTTAACTCGTGAATTATATCTCTACACAGGTAAAGGGTTGGATATCTTCTCATGTATGTTTATGGTTTGATAGGTGATGATTTTGACATGGGTTAAGCTCAAGCATGATTGTAATGTTGGATTGAACCCATTGCGTGGTATTTGAGAGATTTCATACTTGTACTATCTGTGGTTTTAGCATGCTTAATATGGGTTGGTGTTAGTTTAGTAACTAGGGAACAATTGGTTAAGATTGGTGAGCTAGAACATAATCTTTAATTCATAATAGTCTTTGTTTTAGGCTAACTTCGTGGACGTGCTGTGGTAAATCTGCTCATGAGCTTGAGCTGAAATTTGGATATATTGTACTTGTATATGTTAGGAAGTCCTCAATAAATTTTTATTAAGTTTCTAGATTAGAAAGTACCTCAATCGAATAGAGGAATGACACCACGCAAAGTGTTCTACTACAGGAAATCTGGTTTGTAGTTATAACTTAGAAAGATCAAAACTTAATGATTATAGGTTCGAATTAAGTGATTCAAAAAGGTAGATTGTATTTCAAAGTATCTAGTTTTAGAATACGTAAGAATAGTAATATTTAGAGTTATGGTGAATATTTGGTGAATTTTACAAGATTGGCTCGCACAAGTTGATTAGTAGTGTAATTGAGTCATGTTAAATTGTAATTGGTGTAATGATAATTGAACTACCAGACTATAATGAAATATTATTAAATGTGATTTAACAGATATGTATGGTAACTTCACGGAGTTGTAAGTATTGACTCAAAAGAGATGTAATAGGTCAATAGTGTGTGAATAACAATTGTATTAAGTGTGTTATCACCTAAAGAATAATCCATGTCCTAATACTGTGATTGCTACTGTGTAGCTTACACGTAAGCTCCTGGTATGATTAGTGTCATAAGAAAGCTATTGTGAACTTGTTGGTAAAATGTGAGTGTGAGTGTGAGTGAATATGACTATATGCATTGAATACTATCTATTATTATGTTGTTGTAATATATGTTAATTAAGAGTGGTTTAGGGTGTAATATCCAAGAGTTAAATATCTTCTCTAGGTTGTATTGTTATATTAGAAACAATTATAATCTCTTAGTTTTTTCTCAGAAATCTTTCAGTTGGTGCTAATACCCTAGTAGTTTACTAGTAGTGATTGAAGTGTGTCTAAGTGGTTAACTACTACTAATTCATGTCCTGATCTGGGCAGAAAATCAGGACCAAAAAATTTAGCAACTCTTGCCCTTTGCCCTTTTACTGCGCCTCGATTCTCCTTTTTCTTTAGATGAGCCATTTGCAATCTCATAAGTTCTTTTTCTTGAACTTGCTTCTTTCCTTTCACCGCAAGGAAATATATTTTCAAAAAAAAAAATACAACATTCATTGATTCAATTGTCATTTCCTTCATTTACGCCAGAAATTTTTTATTTGTGCACAATAAACCGATATGCAATATTATTGCTAACATACCCAATGAAAATCAATCATTTTAAGACCGATTCTGGCTTGTTTAGGCTTAGTACTTCAACCTTAGCCAAACACCCAAACACTTTAACATATTTATAAGATGACTTTCAACCATTTTATAACTCATATGGAGTCTTATTAAGAATATAATATATGAAAGAATGGCTTCCCCCACAAGTTTTGGGGTAAACTCAAATCTATTATCATTGCATTCATCTTCTCCTTATGGGTACGATTCTTTCGTTCAGCAACTCCATTTGATAGAGGCAAATACGGAGCCGTTGTTTTATGAATTATGCCAAATTCCCATCATATATTTTCAAACAGAGCAATATATTTTCCAACGCTAGCACTTCGATTCTTCTTAATTTTTAAATTAAGTTGATCTTCAACTTCATTCTTATGTCTTAAAAGATTCTAAAGCTTCATCTTTGATTTTGAAAGTATATACATAGCAATATCTAATGTAATCGTCAATAAAAGTAATGCAATACTTTTTCCCACCTTGAATTTGCACAAATTTTAAGTCATAAATATCGATGTGAATTAAATCGAGAGGTGTCGTGTTTCTTATTACTGAAGGAAACGACCACTTAGTCATTTTTGCTTCAAGGAAAATTTCATAGGAATTAAATCAAAATCACTAACTTCTTACGGACCAAACGGTCAATTGGTCGCGTCCTTGCTTGCGTCAAAATATAGGAATGCAGCATATTGAGAAGTGGTCGCATTCTTGCTTGCGCCAAGTTCTGGGACTTCACAAATGATGAAGTGGTCGCGTCACTTTATCCAAGGCGACCGCGTCTGACACCAATGCGATCACGTCGCTTTCCTTAAAGTGATCATGTAAGGGTAAAATAGGCAAGGCCTATTGTTTCTTGTTTTCCCCTTTCTTGGTCAAAATAACATTTTTGTTAAGTTTGAGGTTTTTAGGAATTAATATCTTTTCATTAGATTTAGTTTTGATATATTAGGTATCATATTCTTTTATTAGATTTTGATTTTGATATATTCATTTTTGGTAACTAAATCTTAGTAAAAATCCTAGTAAAACCGTGATTCTTGGGATCTTTGATTTATGGTAAGAAAATCTGTGCATATGGTAAGTTGTTAGATTTTCCTTCTTACTAATCCTTTCCCTTGTAGTATATGGATTATTTTTTTGTATGTGCGTAGGTCTTCGATGCTATATATTCAGGAGCTGTGATACGGCCAGAGTGTAGAGCTCATAAGAGAGAACAAAAAGAGAAAAAGTTGAGTTCAGAAGCTTGAAGATTTCGAAGCTGTTTTCAGATCAGAAGATCAGCTGTTTGCTTGTTGCAGGTGATGTTATAACATCGACAATCACATTGAAAATATGAAAACTGCTTTGTCTTCCTGTTTGGTCTAAAGGAAGCTGATTTTTGTTTCTTCCCACGTTTTGTTTAACCTGTTTATGTGGGATTTTTGTTCTCCAAGATTCATTGTCTTGTGAGAATATTTTGTTAGTGATTTCACAAGTATTTTTGTGTAAAACGATTATTCTTTTATTGAAATCTTTGTGGCCTTGAGGCTAGGTCTACAAGTATTATCTTGTAGATTGTTTTTGGTAAAACTTGCATTCAGTTTTCTGTTTTGTGTTATACTTCCGCTGCTATTGTCTTTGTTGTCCATTGTGATTCCCATTGTAGCTACAATCACAGCTACATTGGAAATCATTTCGGTTTGTCTAAGAGAATCCTAGCTATTGTGTTCTTTCAGATCATGTTGCCCCGAAATCAGTTTTTACTTAAGATTTAAGTTAGGGTTTACTTCGTAATAGTATCCTTAGTTATTAGTTACTAGTTTCTTGAGTTGAGTAGGTTTTTTCAACTTATAAAAAGGTCTTTCATTGTAGAAAAAAGACACATTTTGATTAAATATAAACTTGTGAGTTTTCTTAAACTTCGTTGGTCTTCATGAACTTATCAAACTTGTTTGTGGCGTTTAAACCTACTAACTAATGAATTGGAATTCCATCCCAATTGTGTCGTTAATCATCAAACTAAGGTTTTTTGGTCGTCTTAAGCATCGAGTTGATGTCTATTTTGCACCAAGTTCATGTTTGGATTGATTTCATCGGGTTGCGATGTCATCTATCTTATTTTAGATTGTTTATAATTTGTGTTATCTTTCTTTCAATTCTTCCTTCGAACTACATCAATCTTAGTTTGTTATTTTGTTATTACACATTTTATTTTGTTTGTTCTTCTTTTCAAACCCTAAAACTTTCTAGGGTTATAAACTCAAAAAAAAAATTGTTATTATTATTATTATTGTTTATTTAGTTCGACCAAGCTAGCAAAACCAAAACAAACAAAAAAACGAGAAAAAAATGAAAAATGAAAAAAAGAAATCGACCTTAGCTACACACAAAGGGGGGGGGTAGTTGAGCCGAATTTTAAAAAGGTGAGAAAGCTTGGTACCGAAAATTGTGCTACAAAAAATATTGCATTGTTGCCATCAAAAAAAGTTGTTGAATTGCGTATTCTTCTTACAATCTCTACATCTTAGATTCGAGAATACAAATCGAATCTCTTCTTCTTCTTTCATACATCATAATTACTTGTTTGCATCCATTCAATCCTTGTGATTCTACTCTTAATACTTTCTGTTAGAAATAATACCGGTAAAAGTTTATACAAATTACATAATAGTAAGTAAACAAAATAAATTATTACTGCTATGAGGAGTACTGGACTGAAAGTCTGCTGGTAGACTTAGCCTTAGGAAGTCTACTGATGGATGCTAAGTCTGCTGGTAGCGTAAGTGTGAGTGCCCCGATTTTCGACCTTTCCCCCCGCTGATGAAAAAGTGGGTGGTTTCAAAACCTTTTTAAAGCGTGTGGAATACGCTTGGCCTCAATTGTGGACTCAAAATGTGATCAACAGAGTCACTATCTTTATTTTAAGGAAAACAAAGAAAAACAAAAGATAACCAGATTTGTAAAGGGTTCGGAGGCTAAGTTACGAGGTGGGAAGGGGTTAGGCACACAGCTCGTATTTTCGATCTCAAAATAGTTCTTTTTGGCTAAATATGCTTTTTTATATTTATTTAACAGTTGAAATAAAACATTAAATATGTATTTGCATATTTATAAGGAGATTATTACAAACTTACACCAGCCTCTTTCCTGGAGTTACAAATACATTTATAAAAATTTGGCCATAATAATGGCTCTTTTTAGTGTTATTTTCTATAGAATTTCGGGTAGCATAACTGTTTATTTTGTTTACATAGGACTAGTCTAAATAGCACTATTTATAAATAAAAAATTTAATAAGCCTACCTCTTGAAGCGTGGGGGTTTTATCTCGTACCAACTAGCTTATGGTAGGTTCTAGGGTGCGCTCGCTCTATCCTTCAAGGATAGGGAGTCTTTTTTATGATGCTTTGCTATTGTGGGGATTCGGGCAGAGTGACTGCTCCTTTTGGTTGCTTTTCGCTTGGGATCTGGACGGCACAACTGCTTGTTTTGCTGGTGTTGTTTGCTTGCTGGCGTCGGAAATCGGACAAAGCAACTGCTTGTTTTTTGCTGATTTGATGTCTGGATTCGGGCAGGGCAACTACTCTTTTTGGGATTTTTGGACCGGTGGAATAGGGCGGAATCCTAGCAGGGTAGCTAGGTTTCACTTTGGTCGGAGGGTTTTAGTGTTTGGGGGAGATTTGGCAGAGTTTTGGGACTAGAGGAAGAAATTCCTTTGGCACTCTCTCAACTGCGCAGTGAACTCACTAGTAACTGTGTTTTTCACTACGTGAGAACTGTGTGTTCACTGTCTCTGAATTCACAAACCGGGGGCCTCTATTTATAGGCTGAGAGTGAGGCTTCCTTCGTGATTAAGTTTTACTTTATGTGCTTTACCGGCTTGTACCGTGCGCTGAGAAGATTGCACCTTAGGCAAACTGCTACAGGACATGGGGAATTATTGGGCACCGTGCCCAAGGTGGCTATGGGCAGCGACCAGGGCCATTTTTGTCCTCCTTTTTGGCACTTAGGCCCCCTGCATTTCACTGCTTATGCATCCTGCTTTTTCTTTTGTATTTTCAACCCTGTAACTTGACATTCGTTAGTCCTTTTAATAGGTCTTAATATTTTATGCCATGTTACATATCAGGGGTATGAAATTGGGGTGTCTACAGAGCCACTCAATGATGGAGTTTATGGGTAAACCGAAATTTACCAAGTAAACGAACATCGTTGATAAGAAATAGACTCCCAAATTTCGTGGAAATTATATTGGGGAGGAATGCAATATGCGGCAGTTTATAGATGCAACAGTTTAGGATGCAGTAGCTCAAATCTCACATACCCTAAACATATTTAGTTGGTTATAGCTAGTTATCGTGGTTTTTAGAGCGGATATGCAAATTAAATGCTCTGATGGTTGCACCTACTAGGTAGGCTGCCTACGTATCCCTTTCTCAGGAATCAGACCAAACGTAGTTCGACCTCATGCAAACAAACAACAACAGTCACTAGGTGGGATGAATGGGACCCTGACTATTCCACGTCCCGGGGTATATACCCCTCAAGGAGATAATCCAACACAGACTGGTGGGATAGATGAAACCAATCATTTCCACATCCCGGGGTATACACCCTTTGAGGAGAATGATCCAACAAAAACTCGGGTGGGATAGATGCAACCAATCATTCCACGTCCCAGGGTATGCACCCCACGAGGAGATGATCCAGCAATAACTCAGGTGGGATAGATGCAACTAATCATTCCACGTCCCGAGGTATGCACCCCTCGAGGAGATGATCCAACAACAACTCAAGTGAGATAGATGTAACCAATCATTCCACGTCCCGAAGTATGCACCCCTCGAGGAGATGATCCAACAACAACTCAGGTGGGATAGATGCAACCAATCATTCCACGTCCTGGGGTATGCACCCCTCGAGGAGATGATTCAACATACCACAGATAAAATGCATGCAACAGGTAAAATGCAAATACTTTACCTTCTCTTCTTTTGCTCTTTTTTTTTTTTTTTTTTTTTTTTGCTCTTTTCTTTTGCTTTCTTTCTTTTTTTTTTGGCTTTCTTTCTTTTTTTGGCTCTCTTCTTTTGTGTTCTTTCATTTTTTTCTTTTGCTTTCTTTCTTTACTGCGAGCATTTTGATGGGGATTGGAATGACACAATTTCTTCCTTTTCTGCCTTTCTTGCGGCTAATCTGCTGGGGATATGAGCTTTCCTTTGAATTTTGATGGATGGTCGTTACTTTTGTTAACAATAGCTAACTTTGTTAACTTTTCGTTAGGACTGCAAGGCCATTTCGTGATTTGAGCAAACTTGAGGTTTTAAGTGTTGAACTGAACTTTGGAGGGGGGAAAGTGAAACTTTCACCCCTTATTTCTTCATCACTTATGGGACGAGCAGAAGCAGCTCAACCCATTTCACCTTTTGCCATTTTCGTTTCCTTTCCTCCATTGTTGCTGTCGACGGTCATTTCTTCTTCATTTCTCCGCCTTTTCTCAATTTTCTTTCGCGAAATACATTGTTTTGGTTGCCAGATGGCTTCCTCTTCAAGATCTAGGAAGGGAAAGACACCAATGCACCCGGAATCGGGCGAAGAACGCCGGGAGCTTCCTCCTCTAAGCTGAAATGTCATCCGATACTGACATTCAAGGGCTGATTGGAGTAATATCCTCTGAGATCAGCACACCCACGTCTCAAATTTTCAAAATCCGGCAGTAAGTCTTCTTTTTCCTTCAACCCATTTGGTTGAATTTCTCGAAATTTTTTTGGATTTCTTGCTATTTTGGGCTCTTTGGAGTATGCCTGCTCTTGATTTTAATGCTTATGCATGCATGATTTATGCTAGAATGATGCAATTTGACAATTATAGCATAGAAAAAATATGAAATTCATGTTATCAAATTTTGCGATGCACACTCAAGCAATTGACGCTATTTGATTCTGCGATGCATATCTCATGTAACTGATATTTTTAGATGATGCATGATTATGCGATATATATTTCAGACACATGCTGCATTTTTTTTCAAATATATATATATATATATATATATATATATATATATATATATATATATATATATATATATATATATATATTTTCGGATATATCCACATGCTGCAAGTATATTTTCTATATACAAAATGCAACGAAATATATATTTTCTTTTTAATGCAAAATGAAACATATTTATTATTCTGAAAATGCTTTTTTTTTAATGAAACAGGGGCGGCACCCTGTGTGATTTTATTTATATGAATATAAAAATACAAACTTGAGGGGGACAACCAGCCTTGCCCTTATATATGGGAGGACAAAGGAGCCTTACCTCGAAAAGGAAATAAACAATCAACATAGATCTAAGAAATTCTAAAGTAGGTCGTTTCACTTTTATCCAGGGAAATAAGATCGCGAATACAAGAGGGCAGAATGGCCTCAGACGAAAAAGAAGCAGAGGAGAGGAGCCTTGGTCACAACCATAATTAGCAATAGCATCTGCCACTGAATTAGCTTCCCGAAAAATATGACTGATGGATAATTGCATGTCCCTAATAGTATCTTTAATGGATAGAATTAAATAGGAGCTCTTCCAAGGAGGCCTCAAGTCATCACGAACACAGTCCAAAAGCAGCTTAGAATCAATTTCTACCATAGCATGCTTGAAATTGTTAGATTTCAGCCAATTAACACCCTGATATAAAGCCCGACATTCAGCATGAAAGCTAGAAGAATCACCGTAAAAGGTATAGAAAGCAAAAATAGATTCCCCCAAACTGTTGCGAATAATCCCACCACCTAAGCTTTGCCCCGGATTGCCTCTGCAAACCCCATCGCAATTAAGCTTTGCACGGCCTGAGGGAGGTTTAGACCAAGTAACCACCTGAATCTTCTTAGAAGAGGAAACACCCAATCGAGAAGAAAAGAGAAGGTCCCAGCCTAGTCTTGGAATAAGACCAGCCCCCATGAGAATAGAATTAATGAGACGCTTAATTCGATCAATGATGAGCCAGGGAGGAGCACGAGAACCTTCATGAAGACTTGAGTTTCTAGCTTTCCAGATTTCCCAGAGAATCACCGAAGGCACTATAATGTTCAAGCTAGAATGATGATTGTGATACCACCAAGCAAAGCAGCATTGAGCAATAGAATTGGCCAAACATTGGACACCACCAAGATGATTAAATTCAGTCCAAACAAATCTGGCTGATGCACTGTCCAAAAAGACATGAAAGTATGATTCAATGTGCCCCATGTCACAACAATGACATCTAGATGCAAGCTGAACACCTCTTTTGGAGATACTCTCATCGAGAGGCAGGCGACGAAGCCAAAGACGCCACATAAATAGACTAATATGACGAGGCAGCAACTTATGCCAGATGAATTTGGCCGAAGAAATAAGAGGCCCGTGATTACGAGCGAGCTGCCAGGCTGAAGAAAAATCAAACTTACCATTTTCGGATAGACGGCAACGAGGAGAATCTGGGGTGTTACAAAGGGCGATACCAAGATCTGAGATAGATTAAACAATAGCTGGTCCCAAGATCCTTCGAGCAGTGTCATTCAGGTTGGTGGGCGAATTGAAAAGGTCTCTAACCATCTGATCCTGACCCACGACTGAAGGAGGAGAAAGGTCGAGAGGCAACCAGTTATCTAACAACGCTGAACAATTGCCATTCCCTATAATCCAGATAATTTGTTTTTCAGCTTTCTCACGAAGAGAGCACATTCTTCGCCATGTATGAGACCCCGAAGCATAGGCTGCAAGAGACGGGTGCGAGAAAGAACAATACTTTTTCAACATGAAGTTACTCCACAGATTATTAGAGGATCGGAAAGGCCACCAAATATGGATAGAGAAGGCCTGAATGATATCCGAAAGAGATCGAATGCCAACACCACCTTCATTAACCGGCCGACAACAATTCTGCCAAGAAATCCAGTGCGCTTTAAATTTTCCATCAACTGTCCCCCAGAAAAAGTTGGCAAACATTCTATTAATATGTTTTACCACAGCAGCAGGAGGATCTAAAATCATAATCTGATACATAATAATTGAATGAAGGACTAAATTGATAAGAGTAACTCTCCCGGCTTGATTAAGAAAAGCCCCCATCCACGAATTAATTTTAGCTTGCAACTTCTCAATTAAAGGATCAAATAGGGTCTTCTTTTTCCTACCCTCAAATAAAGGACAACCAAGGTATTGGACTGGAAGGGATTTATTGCTAAAACCAACATGCCGACTAATAGTAGAAATTCTAGAAGCCGAGATGGTATGTGAAACCAAGAAATTACTTTTACCTTGATTAATCAATTGCCCGGAACACTGCTCGTAGAGGCTAAGAAATTTACGATGTTGAAGCAGTGAGTTCTTAGACCCGTTACAAAAAATAACGATATCGTCCGTAAAAGCAAGGTGATATATAATAGGGCACCCCCTTGATGAAGAATACGCGAAATTAGGATGATCAGTCTGGAGTTTATTTAAGCCTCGACTAAGAACTTCTGCTACAATAATGAATAAACTTGGCCAGAGAGGATCCCCCTGACGAAGACCCCGAGAGGAATGAAAGGATCCAGCCGATGAACCATTAATTGAAATTGAGAACCAGTTATTGGAAATTACCCTCCAGATAATATCGATAAACGTCTCACTGAAACTAAATTTGCGAAGCACCCCAATAAGAAAAAACCAAGAGACCCTATCAAAGGCTTTGGCCATGTCTAATTTGATGATAACATTGGTCCCATTAACTTTTTTCTTGAGTTGATTAGTCAGCTCTTGGGCAAGAAGCAGGTTGTCTTGAATAAGTCTTCCTTTTGTGAATGCACTCTGATTTTCAGAAATTATGGAAGGAAGAACCGTAGCCAGCCGAGAAGAAATAATTTTGGTGATAATCTTGTTACAGAAATTGCAGAGACTGATCGGCCTAAGATCTTTGAAGGTTTCAATGTGATTGGTCTTTGGAATAGAGATAATGAGAGTACTAGTCCAGGATTTTGGCATTTCAAAACCTGCAAAAAATTCGGAGACCGCAAGAAAAAGGTCTGGAGCAATAATATCCCAGCAAGCTGTATAGAATTTACCCGAGAAACCATCAGGCCCTGCGGCACTGTCACCATTTAGATCAAAAACAACTTTTTTAATTTCTTCTAAAGAAGGAGGATTGGAGAGCATGCTATTCTGATCAGAAGTTATTAAAGATGGAATGACTGAAAGAAGGTTATTATCAGAACATGGACAAGCTGTGAGCTGATCTGAAAAGTATTCAATAGCGGCAGATTTGATAGAGGCTTCCGTGTCCGCGATGACTCCATGCATATCAGAAATACGGTGGATAGCAAGCTTGTTACGGGTTTGCTTAACCGACGAATGAAACAGATTGGTATTGCCGTCCCTTTCTTGAAGCTAGCGCAAGTAAGATTTTTGTCTCCAATAATCCTCTTCAAGTTTTAATTTTTGTTTGAGCCTGGCTTGAGCCAAATGAAGAGCAGCGCGATTGGAATCGGTGTGGGCGTTTTCATAGTCAATCTCCTTTTCAATCACATCATCTTCAGCCTGTTTAATAGCCTGGAATATATTCCCAAACACATTGCTATTCCAGATTTTGAGAGCTGCTCTGGTAGCTTTTAATTTGTTGGAGAAGCGAACCATAGGTCTGCCATGAACATTACTAAGCCAAGCACTCTTAACCGTATCAAGGAAGGAATGATGAGACACCCAAATATTTAGAAATTTGAACTGATATGGCCTACGTTCCGTGGATATATTGATGGATATGAGTAGTGGGGAATGATCTGAGCATGTTCTATTGAGATGTTCCACCGAGGTAAGAGAGAAAGTAGATAGCCAAAGAGAGTTAACAAGAGCACGATCAATTCTTTGGTAGATGGTTGCTTGCCCATCCCTATTATTACACCAAGTATATTTGCTACCATGATAACCAAGATCTGAAAGACCAGTAGCATTTATACAAGCCTGAAAATATGAAGCGCCTTGCCTATCCCAGCCGACGCCGCCAATTTTCTCATTTGAAGATAGAATAATATTAAAATCACCAAGAACAAGCCAGGGAGAGGTGCCAAATTCCGAACTTAAATCAATAAGATCATTCCAGAGGTCTTGCCGCTCAACTGAAGTACATTTGGCATAGACCATGGAAATAAAAACCGGTTGTGCCCAAGTATAGTGGCGTATGCTAAGAGTAAGATGTTGGGTGGTATCATACACAATCTGACAACTGAAAACTGACTTGGCAAGGATCCAAATAGAGTTAGCCGTGTTATAGAAGTAATAACAGAATTTAAGGTTTTTAGCAATTAAAGGAAGTTTATCACTGTCGATCATAGGCTCGCATAAAGTGAGTAAAGAGATTTGATGCATCGAAACAAGTTTCTTTAAACGGGTAATAGTGGAATCGTTACCCACACCCCTAAGATTCCAGCAAAGAGTCTTAATTACCATGGGAAGAGGTCGAAGAATTACCTGCATGAGGCTTGTCGAGCGAATGTGAGCGGGTAGTCCTGGTTGAAGCAGGCACATGAGGGGGTTTGCGAGCCTTTTTCTTCTTAAATGATGTCTCCAGATTAAGGCCATCCAATGAAGGTGAGGGCTGGAGGGGGTCTTCATCTTCAAAAGATTGTAACACCGAAAATTTGTTTGGAGATATTATATCGTTATTACCATCGGCAGCGTCTTCAGAATCAGAGGCATCATTTTTATTACAAGCAGTTTGTTGAGAATTATGATCAGAGGTCATCTTGCTGGGGGATAAACCACCCTCGTCAACAACACATGGATGAGGGTCATCATTTGAATCATCAATATGGATGGGAGAATTAGGGTTTGCATTGTGTGGGGCTTTTATTCCACTAGAAGAACCATCAGGAAAATTGGGAAGATCTTGTTGAACCCGACTGTGATCATCCTTGGGTGAAGAATTCAAGATTGGTTGATCTTGCATGGGAAACTTATCTTGCAAAGGTTTGCTTGGCTCTTTAACTTTCCAAGTGACAGCTTTCTCTTTCAGAACTGGATTAAAGGAAGCTTTAGAAGGAGTATCATTCACTTTAGCTTTCTCTTTTTCCTTTTGGGCCTGATCAGTCTTGGGTATCGCAGATTCAGATGGAATAGAAGATGAGTTTTTCGTCGTATTCTGTTTGTTGGCTTTGCAAGTGGAATCATCATGCCCTTGGCGATGGAAACAATTGTAATACATAGGCAATCTTTCAGCCTCTATAATCTGCCAGAAACCAACTGTAGAACCGCTATCAATCCACATACGGCTAGGGATAGGTTTAGTCAAATCAACCTCAACACAAATTCTAGCAACACTAGGTCTCGTCAGATTAGCCGTGGGGTTGTCGATGATTAATGGGGAACCAATCATATTGCCAATGGAAAAGAGGGCAAGCTTATTAAACAGATAGATTGGGAGGTTTGGTAGGGAAAACCATATTGGGACTATGGGGCTTTCCACATCGGAACGGAAGTCGGGAGTCCATTTAAATACTCGCATAGGATAGGCACCAACAAACCATTGATCTTTGATCCATAGCCGCTGAAAATCAGCCTCGTGATTTGTTTGGATCAAGACGTGTTTCGAATCTAGATGGCCCAAGGTTATGGCAGTTTTGAGACCAAAAGTAAGGAACTCCTTGCGCGTGACTTCCATAGAGGGACGGCCATGGGAGAACTTGCCGACCAGAGTAAGTTGAAAGGGTTTTACAAAGGCAGAAACTTGCTCCAGCGAGAGACGTAGAGCTGGCTCTCCCTTATAGGATGAGGGAGAAGAACAAGCGAAAGCGTTCGTGACGCTCAAGGAAAGACTAACAAATGCACCACTTCTTGTCCTACCAAATTTTGAGAAAGCATTTGAGATAGAGTGTGATGCATCCGACATTGGAATTGGAGCAGTCTTGATGCAAGAGGGAAGACCAATTGCATTATTTAGCGAGAAGTTAAATGGGGCATCGTTGAACTACCCTACTTACGACAAGGAGTTATATGCATTAGTACGAGCTTTAGAGACATGGCAACACTACCTGTGGCCTAAGGAGTTTGTCATTCACATGGATCATGAGACATTAAAGCATTTAAAGGGACAACATAAACTTAACCGATGACATGCAAGATGGATGGAATTCATCGAAACGTTTCCTTACGTCATCGGTACAAGAAAGGTAAAGAGAATGTGGTAGCCGACGCCCTTTCTCGAAGGTACACTTTAATTTCTGCTTTAGATGCTAGAGTTCTAGGATTCGAACATATTAAGCAACTGTATCATGATGACCTCGATTTTAATGAAGAGTATAAAAATTGTGAAAGAATTGCATGTGGAAAGTACTATAGGTATGAGGATTTTCTGTTTAGAGAGAATAAACTTTGTATACCTCATTGTTCCTTGAGAGACTTGCTAGTGAAAGAATCCCATGGTGGGGGATTAATGGGTCATTTTGGGGTGGCTAAGACTTTGTCAATTCTGTAAGAACATTTCTTTTGGCCACACATGAAACGAGATGTAGAGAGAATTTGTGGGAGGTGTGTGACTTGCTTACAAGCTAAGTCAAGGGTGTAAGCCCATGGGTTATACATGCCTCTACCTATTCCAGATCATCCTTGGGTGAATATATCCATGGACTTTGTGTTAGGGATGCCTAGAACCAAACATGGGAGTGATTCTATATTTGTGGTAGTTGATAGGTTTTCAAAAATGGCACACTTTATACCTTGTCATAAAACCGATGATGATTCACATATTGCGAATTTGTTCTTTTGCGAAATTGTTAAACTCCATGGCATGCCTAGAACTATTGTGTCTGATAGAGATTCTAAGTTCCTTAGCTACTTTTGGAAGACCTTGTGGGGTAAGCTTGGTACGAAACTTTTATTTTCTACTACATGTCACCCCCAAACTGATGGTCAAACGGAAGTTGTCAATAGGACATTATCTGCATTGTTGCATTCTATACTTTCTAAGAATTTAAAAGTTTGGGAAGACTGTTTGCCTCATATTGAATTTGCATATAATAGAACTGTTCATTCAGCCACTAAATATTCTCCATTTGAAATTGTTTATGGTTTTAATCCTTTAACTCCTTTGGATTTATCACCATTACCTGTTTCTGAGTTTGTGAATTTAGATGGCAAAGCAAAAGCAGAATTTGTAAGAAAGTTGCATGAGAAGGCAAGGCTCAACATTGAGCGAAGGACGGAACAATACGCAAAACAAGCCAACAAGGGAAGGAAACACTTGGTGTTTGAACCGGGTGATTGGGTTTGGTTGCATATGCGGAAAGAAAGATTTCCCCAACAACAGAAGTCAAAGTTGATGCCAAGAGGCGATGGACCATTTCAAGTGTTGGAACGAATCAATGACAATGCCTACAAATTGGATCTTCCAGGTGAGTATAATGTTAGTGCTACTTTTAATGTTGTTGATTTGCGTTTGTATGATGTAGGTGTTTTGAGGACAAATCCTTTTCAAGCGGGAGGGAATGATGAAGACATCCCCAACAACAACAACTCAACACCAATACCGACAACCATTGGACCGGTCACAAGAGCTCGAGCCAAGAAAATTCATGAAGAAGTCAATGGCATGGTTCGTGAGACAATGGTGATGGAAGAATGAGCAATGAGCCATGAAGAGAAGACCACAAAGGGTCAAAGGAAGCTGCTGAACGTGATCCAAGTCAAGAGGGACGATTGCATGCCTTGTTATTGCACTAGCACACTTTCTGGAGACCTTGCGGACGCAAGGTTAAAAAGGGCTTGCGACCGCAAGGCCATGTGAATTTCGGACCGACTTTCTGCCGACCTTGCGGACGCAAGGTGTCAAGGGGCTTGCGACCGCAAGGTCCCCCGACTGTCGTTTTTTACTGCTTTGTAAATTAGGGTTTCGTCCAAACTTTACCCTAATTCTTTTAGTACGAGTTTTCAGCCTAGTTTAGGTATAAATAGGGGTTTCTTTCATTGAACAAACAACTTTGAGTATTATTATTTTGTGAGTTTTATCAAAACTTATTGGTTCTTCTTGAACTATTGAGAATATACAGGTGTGAAGCTTGTGTGTTCATCTTTGACTTATCAATTGATTTATCCATATCAATTGTGGCGTCTTACACTATACTTAGGTTCTTCAATTGCTATGTTTGCGGGTTGCGGCTGTACATGCCAAGGTTCCATTCGTGCTAATTGTTGGGTCGAGGTGTCACCCCCGCAGAATATCCTTCGATCCTAAGCTTCCGCCGCGTATGTAAATTGTTCTTCAACGAAGCCTTCCGAGAAGATCGTATCATTTTGGTATCAAAGCGTTCGTGACGCTCAAGGAAAGACTAACAAATGCACCACTTCTTGTCCTACCAAATTTTGAGAAAGCATTTGAGATAGAGTGTGATGCATCCGACATTGGAATTGGAGCAGTTTTGATGCAAGAGGGAAGACCAATTGCATTCTTTAGCGAGAAGTTAAGTGGGGCATCATTGAACTACCCTTCTTACGACAAGGAGTTATATGCATTGGTACGAGCTTTAGAGACATGGCAAGGTCTCCAGCTTGGACTTCCTTCGCAAGGTCTCTAGCTTGGACTTCCTTCGTTTCTTCTTCATTTTTCATCTTGGGCCTTCTTGGAATTTGCATATAAAACCCTTGTGTTTTGTATATTTTCACTAAAAACCCTGTAACTCACAAAACTCACTGAAAACATATATCAGTAGCCAAAAGCCTCGTGAAATAGCATAATTTAAGTCATAGAAGTACATAAAATCGACGTATAAAATACATCAATATGCACACACTTTGAGATAAATGCATATTATAGATGCTAAAAGAAAATAGTATATGAACATATATTATCATTTTCATTTTTTTTCATCATCATTTTCTTATGCGAATGTAACATATTTATTCTTCTGAAGATGCAATATACACACACTAATGCACATGATAGATGCTAAAAGAAAATAACATATGCACATATATTATTTATCATTCTTTTTTTTTTATATGTGCAAATGCAAATGCAACATTCATTATTCTTTCATAAAATGTAAGTAAAAATGCAACATACCCCCCTTTTTTTTCAAAATGCATGCCAAAATGTAATATAGACACATTTTTTATTTTTTATGTACGCAACATTTATTTATTTATTTTCATGCGTGCAAAAATGCAAGATATATATATATATATATATATATATATATATATATATATATATATATATATATATATATATATATATTATATTATATTATATTATATGCATAGTAAAGATGAACATGGCATAGTTAATGCAATTATATGGGACATAGCATGCATAATGAGCTAAGAGTTTACCTCCCTTTTTCTTTTCTTTTCTGAGATGATGTTGATTTTCCCTTCTCTTTTTTATGTATTTCTTTTTACCAGGCACGCAAAACCCTTTCCAGAATTCGGGCCAGCTGCGACAAAGTAGCTACCATCTATAACTCACTGCCCCCGTAAGCAACACTTTTGGTGGAGCAGACCGGATTTGGCGCATTCTTGCGGGCTTTTCGTCCTTTCCGCAACTATTTGTCGATATTTGAGGTTTTGCGGGATTACTGGTGGGACACCACCCACACCTTTCACTTCAGTTGGGGCGAGGCCACCATGACTCTATGTGATTTCGCTGTGATCACAGGTATCCCTACTGGCACTGGTATGCATTTGGAGCCAGATTATACTATGAGGCATCAGCATGATGTGGTCGAAGACCTTTTGGGCTTCGAGCTAGATTATAAAAGTGTTGACGAGATCCGGATCGGCAGTGTGAAGAGTTGGCTAGAGCAGCATGCCAGGCAAGTTGATGATGATGACTATGAGGCTGTGACTCGTGTTGCCTGGGCATTTCTATTCTTTTTTCTAGGGATGTCTTTATTTGCCAATTCATCCACCACCTTGTGGGTTTCTGTCCTTGGATGCCCTCGAGACTTATTCCAGGTTTCTGATTATGATTGGGGGCAGGCAGGCCTGGCTGATCTTTATGGCTCTATGGATTGCGCCAGCCGCAACAACTCTTCAGTTCTTAATGGCTTTGCTCCGTCTTGGGAGGTATTCTTTTTTTTCCTGCTTTTGATACTTGCCACTATTTATTGATTTTTCATTTTCTTTTTTTTTCTTTCACTGGCTGAATTTTCTTATTGCATTTTGTCTTTTTGCAGGTCTGGGCTTACTCGTTTTTACTTTCTCCCCTGGCCCATTGAAGAGACGCATTCACAAGCCACCTTTCCTGGCTGAGTTCGTGAATGCTAATCGGGTGAAGGAGGACTAGGATGGCAATAATTTGAGTAAGGCGATGGTATAGTATAGGATCGCGAGCTCGAGCTCAGGCATGGTGCATTTATTTCCTCGGAGGGGCTTGGCTGGATCATATCTAGTGTCTTTGGAGATGAGATGCTACCAGATCCTGATGGTGTCCATCATGGTTGATTCTTTATACATGGGCAAACGGGTCAACCGCCAGCACTTTCTCTATCCTGTGGGCCCAGTAACACCACCTGTACCACCAGCCTGGGTGATTGTCCCGGATTTTCTGCCGAACGAGTATCGGTGCTTGTCGCGTTATATTGTTCCTTGTAAGGATTATCCCACCATGGCTTATAAGGAATTTCTGAGGACAGTGCTCCATCTTGCTCTCACAGTAGCGAGGCGTGCATCAGATGTTTCTAATAGGTCGAGGCCTTCTCGTCTGGTTCATGATGCTCAGCCGGATTATTTCACCCCCGCTGAAGATTTCTCCACCTTCCAGAATCATCGTGAAGGAAGACTTGTGGAGGCGGCTTTGCCCAATGCCGAGGTTTCGGAGCGGTTCCAGATTCCTGAGCGGGCCCGCGCGGTATACTTTTCTGCTTTTCTTTTATACTTGCTGTTATAATGATTTTTTATTCTCCAGGACTGATATTCCCTTCCTTTTTCTTTGATATCTTCCTTTTTTTTTCTTTTCAGGTCAATGCTTCATCCTACTGGAAGGTGGTGAAGGGCTTCTTTGGCCTCGCTAAATTATATCAGTTGATGTTGGATGAATTCACTTATCGAGGGAACAATGTCGAGATTTGGACCAGGCACTGAGATGATGATGATGACGAGGTCGGCGGATCGAGTCATGCTCGGGCAGGAGGTCAGGGATACAGAGTTGGCGGGACCGGCCCTTGGGTTATGGGCGTAGGCTTGAACATGAGTAGATCTTCATAGGCCCATTAGCTTCTTTTACCTGTTCATATTATGGATTCTTTTTTCTGTACCAAACTCTGTATATATCTAAATGCAATGCAATTTATTTTTATTCTACGATGCAATGACTAAAAATAAGACTCAATTATTTTAGGGATGCTAAAAATTAAAGATTTTTTTTTTTTGGAGAAAGCAGGGCGGCACCTGCGAGGATATATAAAATAAAAGAGGGATACAAACTAGAGGGGGACAACCAGCCTCACCCTAAAACGGGGGACAAAGGAGCCTGACCTCGAAGAGAATACAAAGAGAACTAAAATCAACGACGAAAAGTCAAAAAACCATATAAATCTCTTTTGTAAGCAAATAGAACATCTTAGGGCAGATCTCGAATGTCATAAAAAATTCGCCTCGTGTGATGAAGCTGAGCATCCGTCGCCAGACGATAAGTAACAAAATTTTGTTCCCAGAAAACATGATTCAGACTATAAGAGGAAAGGACCTTTCGACATTCCCGAAGCTCGTACTCGAAAGCCAAGGAGCGAAATGATGACCTCCAATAAAATTAACCGTAGTCAAGGAATCCGACTCAACCAAAACTCTCTCCAAAGCTAAATCCCGACAAAGGCGAAGACCATCGAGAAGGGCCAAAATTTTTGCATACATATTCGAGCCTCTACCATAAAAATTGGAGAACTCAAATAACAATTCCCCCTTAGAATTACGTATGACACCACCCCCAGAACAATGGCCCTTCAAACAAGAACCATCAGTGTTAAGCTTAAAGGAATAACCGTTCGGAGGGCACCATCTCAGCCAACGACCAACACGAGCCAGAACAACTTGGATAGGAATATTCAAAGACTAGAGCGCTACAATGCCACGAGGTCCACTAGCTGATCGAGGTCTAAATATCCTGGCTGAATCCTGAAGATGCAAGATGATCCGACGATAAACTGACTCCGACTGCATAGGCACATTATCAAACACAGCGGCACATCTAGCTTTCCAAATCTCCTAACAACCAAACATAAAGACACCTAATTGGCAGGCTCCAAGTTGTTGCTGAAGAGAATTCCCAGACCAAGAACGAAACAGGTGGTCAAGATTACTATAATGATTGATTTTACGAAACGGTTGAGCCAGCCGCATCCATATCTCCTTAGCCACTTCAGAATTCAGAAAAAGATGCTCCACTGATTCACAATCTAGCTGAGAAGAGCAACAAACGCATCTAGAAGCCAACTAGATAAAGCGACCTTGAAGACCGATATCCACCGGGAACGCACCTTGCATAAGCCTCCATACAAAGATGCTCACAGAAGTCGGGATCCAATGATACCAGATCTTGACGGCCCAAGGGAGGGTAGGACTAGGAGGACGGATGTAATTCTAGAAATCTGATGACTGGAATTTACCGGATGTTGATAAAGTAAAAAATAAGGCGATCTTGGGCATTATCCATGCAGCGAATTCTTCTAATCTGATCATGAAGCTTAGCTGGAACCAGATGACAAAACTCATCAAAAACAGGAAGGGCTTCCTTAACCGAAAGACCTATGACCATGGGAAGAGGGCCTTGGAGCCGGACACCACACCAATTATCATTCCAAAAAGATAGCTTGCCTTCCCCGACAATCCACCTACTGCAATCCCTAATAGTGCCGATTTGGGAAACAATAGCCTTCCAAGCCACAGAAGAATTCAGGGAGCCATGCAAACCATCCACACTGCCATACTTTAGAGTGCAATATCGAGCCCAAAGGCTTTTACCCAGAAGCACACTCCATGCCAACTTAGCATGAGCCGAAGCCATCACATGATGAAACGAACGAATACCGAGTCCACCTTCATTAAGAGGGCGGCAGATTTTATGCCATGCAACCCAATGAGCACTATGATCACCATTAACACTCCAAAGAAATTCAGCCATAGCTCTTTCCAATCTAAGTAAAACCGACTATGGGATAGGAATAACTGACATAGTGTATATAGGAATGCTACATAGAACAGCCTTTATCAAAGTAAGCCGAGCACCAAAGGATAGAAGCTTAGAATTCCATCCACTGATTCTCTTCAGAATCTTGGACTCAAGATCCTCGAAATACCGCCGCTTCACCCTGCCCGTAAAGAGAGGAACTCCAAGATATTTCATAGGAAAAGCACGATGTGAACAGCCAGACCATCTACTGATCAAATTACACCGACGAGAAGAGCACGCCTTAGAGACATAGAAGCCGCTTTTGATTAGATTAATGAGCTATCCAGAGCTTTGTTCATATTGCTGAAATATAGACCTTAAGCCCAGAATCGAGGATTTACTCGCATTGCTAAAAACCAGCATATCGCCAACGTAAAGAAGATGCGAAATCTGGATACCACCCCGACCATGATTATAGGAAGCGAAAGTACCTTCCATCAGGCCTCTATTGAGATTGCAAGATAAAATTTCTTGAGAAAAAAGGAAGAGCAAGGGCGACAAGGGGTCCCCCTGTCTAACCCCCCCTTGTGGAATGGAAGAAACCATAAGATTCCCCATTATTGGACGTTATAGTAGGATGACTATAGGGCGTGGCAACTGCTCGATGTGGTTCGATGATTGGATGCCTACTTCTTCTCCTAAGCCTATATTCAGCAACATTGTCCAAGTTAAAGATGCTTTCAGCTCAGATTCTAGCTTGTCTTCAGCCGCTATTTCAGAGATTGGTCCAACGGCTGCTGCTGCCGCCATTTCGGCTCAGGAAATCACTCTATCAACTCAGCCTGATGTTGCTTGCTGGTGTCTAACCAACAAAGGTAACTTCAAGTTTTTCTCGGCCTGGCAGCTCACCCACCAAAAGTGGCATGTTGCAGTTTCAAATCAGTTTATATGGCGAAATATATCCCCAAAAAACTCAACATTTTTATGTGGCGTTTATGGGGGCAGAGATTGTCGCTCGATGAAAGTATCATTAAAAAAGGAGTTTAGCTCGCATCCCGGTGTTCTTGTTGTCACATAGGACATGCTGAATCTTACTCCCATGTTTTCCTTAACAGCCCCATGGCAAGTTATATATGGGATTTCTTTAATGGGCTCGGTGGTATTCGATCTCACTCTCCTTCAATCCATCAGACATGTATAGCTTGGTGGTTCAGGGATAATAATTCTTTGCTGCATTCTTTAACTCCAGCATTCATTCTGTGGGAGTTATGGAAGAACTGAAATTCATGCTTGAAGAACGGAATTCGTCGACCCCCATGGATCCTAGTTGACAAAGTAAAGACATCTATTATTCTTTCGCTTCAGAGTGCTGGGCTGTCCCCTATAGCTGGTGGCTCGTGGGATTTTCTATTTTCTACTCGTCTTGGTCGGGCTTCTCCGAAGACCATCCGATCTCTTTGCTGGATCAAACCTTCTCCGGGTGTGTTTAAGCTCAATTGTGATGGTGCCAGTAGAGGCAATCCAGGTCCAGGATCTGGAGGAGGCATTATAAGGAATAGTTCGGGTGACATGTTGTTGGCTTTTTCTGATTTTTATGGCCATTGTAGCAGTTTTCAAGCTGAATGTAAAGCTTTGCTTAAGGGTCTTCGCTGGCTCATACTCAAAGGTCGGTTTCATTCAATTGTCGAAATCGACTCCAAAGGTATTGTTGATAGTATCAATGGAGGTGGGTACATATCCTGGACTTGCATCTATTTATTGTGTTCCATTAAACAAATTATTCGGGATTTGGGGATTGTTATTATTCACACCTATCGGGAGGCTAATGTTGTAGCAGATGCTTTGGCTAATTTTGGTTGCGATCAGAGACGGGACTTTATTTTTGAAAATATCAGTGATCTTCCTGCTCAGATTTGAGGTCTTATCGCTCTTGATAAGATTGGTACTGATTATATTCGCATTTCTTAATCCTTTTGTATTTTTTCTTTGTAAGTTTCCTTTTCGAGGCAAGGCTCCTCCGCCCTCCCATTTATAAGGGCCAGGCTGGTTGTCCTCCTCAAGTTTGTATTTTATTATCTAATTAATAAAATCTAGCAGGGTACCATCCCTGTTTCCAAAAAAAAAAACATAAGATTCCCCATTTATCTGAATCGAATACCAAATATTATTAAGAAGCCGAAGAAATAAATCTTGCACATACTGACTGAAGCCAAAAGCTTGTAAGGAGTGACTAATAAAATCCCATTCAAGCTGGTCATATGCCTTAGACATGTCAAATTTGAAAATAACATTGCCCCCTCTAACCTTAGAATCCAAACGATGAACTAAATCGCCTGCCAATAAAATATTTTCCTGGATGCTACGATCCTTCACAAAAGCAGCCTGTTCTGGATAAATACGACTAGGCAATAAAGTAGCCAGTCGAGTAGCAAGAATCCGAGAAATGATTTTACAAATAAAGTTACAAAGGCTAATCGGCCGTAAATCCCCCAGAACCTCCGGATTATCAACTTTCAGAATCAAAACCAAAGTCGTGGCCATCATTCCCCTAGGTAAGTGCTAACCCAAAAAATAATCGATAATAGAAGCCAGGACATCTTTCTTAATGATAGACCAACAGCCCTGAAAAAACCAGCCAGAAAAACCATCAGTACCAGGAGAACTATTAGGATTCAGCACTGTGATAGCAGAAAAAACTTCCTCTTCCGAAGGAACTTGACAAAGACGAGCATTATCCATATCTGTCACCTTAGCAGGGAAGTTAGCAAAAAGATTATCATTAATGATATGCGGCTTGGAAGAGAATAAGTCACTGAAAAAATCTACATCCATGGGACCAATATCCTTAGGGTTGTAGCCATTCGAACCTTAACCCGATTGGAGCGATGTCTGTCTTTGATTCGAGCATGGAAGAAGGCGGTGTTCCTGTCCCCTTGTTCAAGCCATTTCTGTCTAGAGTTCTGCCACGAGAGCTCTTCATCCCAAGCGACCAACTGAGCCAAATTTTTCTGGGCCTCCCCAAGATGAGTAAAAGTGTCTTGGCACCAACCATTCTGCAAAGAAACCTAAAGCAAAGGCACATTGTACTTTAAGGATGGAGGCTTTGAGGGATACACCTTTGCATTTCATCGAGGTTACCGGTGCTCTGTGGGGAAGGAAAGGCAGCCGCCTTTTCTTGTGCCTGATTGATTTCTCATTTGGTGAAGGCTAGTGCATAGCCTCACTCCTTTTCTTTCCTTTCCGTGTGCGAATAGAGGCGAACAGCGAAGCAGCCGGGGTCGAAAACAAGATACAAGGTGGTTTTGGAATGACAATAGGGGGCATGTAGGCGCTGCCCATAGAGGGACTGGGCGCGGTGCCCAGAAGGGCTTGGGGCAGCGCTTAGGCTTCTTCTATGCAGCTCCTGCTTTGGCCCTATTCATGCACTATTTTGATATTTCGGTCGTTTCTCTGATTTTTGGTATAAAAGGAGAGGTCGGGGCAGCGTTCATTCTTCACACCGCTCCTCTTCTCTTATCTCCTTTTTCAGACAGCAAGCAGATTTAAACTTTCTTTTTGTTCTGTTTTTCTTTTATCAAATCAGATATAAATCTTGTCTTTTTCATAAATGTTCGAGCACAGTCATACAACCTTGGACATTGAAATATATGAGACTTCCCTAGATTACTGGATCCTTTCATTACGGGAGGACGAAAGGGAATGGTTTGATCACGTTTATGGCTTCTACTACCTCCTTTCATGGCGGGGACTACGTATAAATTGGGAGATACTGAGGGCATCATCTAGATTCTAGTTGACTCAAAGTCATCTTTTTAATTTTCCTTTGAATGAGATGTGTCCCACCTTCGAGGAATTATGCGCTATGGTGGGAATGTCGAGTGTCGGACCCATTACCGTGCCATCTGTACGGACACGTCCCTTCATGGCAATAAGGGAAAGGCTGGTTGGCTCAACCCGTGCTGGAACTCCAGAATTTTATAATGGAGTCAACTTTGATCTGACTGTTCTCCCCCTACTTATTATGATTATAGTGAGGAGCCAGTATATTCACGGCGCTGGCTGGCTGCCCTCTTTCTGTGTGTGATGGGGAGATACCTCCTGGTGGGTCAACCCGTATTTATCGATGTACGGGTTGTTGATTTGGTATTACAAGCTTGGGAGCGCTAGGTGAATATTATCCCGATCATCTTGGCTAAGACTCTGATTGGCCTAGATGCTTTTTCGACCGGCGACGAAGTCTTTCCTTCTGGTAGCCCCATTTTAATTCATATGTGACTGGAGGAGCATTTTAACTGTGTGATGTCCCCTAAGCTTGTAGGAGGCATATACGCGCCCGCGCGCTATGGCTCTCGTGGCCATTATCGCAATGATCTGTCTACTAAGTATGATTGGATAAAATATTTTATGCACATTGGCTCCATGGAGATAGTCTTGGTGATAAGCCATTGGCGGATTCTCCACTTTTCTCTATTTACTGGGGCTTATGCCCAGGTCATCTTGCGTACCGAGTTCTCCGTAAATTTGGTAGAGAACAGATCCTTTCGAACGTGAACCGTCCTCTGATAAAAGTTTTGCGAATGGAGAGAGACGTGGGCAGTTTTATCCAGGATATGTGGGAGATTGATTATCCCCTGCGGGCCCCAGCTAACAACCTTTCTGAGAATATGTTGTTGTCCCATGAGTATCTGTCATGGGTGCTACTTGCTGCTGAGGAGCATTCCCGTGTAATCAGGCACGTGCTGAGGAGGACCCTTTCTAGGTGGGTGACCAGCAGTATATATGCTCGACTGATAGAGATCGGCGAGGATCTAGAAAGTTCAGGGCTGGTAGTTCCCTTGGTTTTGCAAGAAGATTTTCGGTGAGTGCACGACCTTGGAGCTCAAATGGCATGTGATCCTAACGAGGCGGTACCCAGTAATACGCCTCCCAGGCTGAGCAATGCGAGTCGGCGGAGTAATCCCCAGCGGACTGATGAAGCTTGCCCTAGTCAAGCTGGCAGACGGAGCAATGCTCACATAGATGATGGTGCTGGCCCAAGTCGCCCTGCTATTCAAAATAATGGTGATGCTGATGATGAGGAGGAGGACACTTCTGAAGGTTCTCATGTTAGTGAGGCTGGGGCATCCTCTGCGCCTCACAGAAGTATCTAGTCTTGGCTAGGACATCATAGACGTTGAGGGACCGTTTCTGAGCTGCATAACAAAAAAAAAGGGTTTTGGGGGGCTATGGGTATAGGCAGTATATGTATATATGTACCTGTACAGAATAATGATAATCTAAATATCTTAGACACCTATTCTTTAGTTGCACCTAATGGAGTTTTATATTTTGTTATGTTGATTATTTATTTTGAGCCCTGTCATGGTTTTTCTCTTAGCCAGTCAAAACTGAGATGAGCTGCATTTCCTGCCATAACAACTTTTCTTCATGTGGTTAACATGTCTGATACATGTTTAACCCTTGTTCGACCGGACCCGAAGGTTGCCTACGTTCCTTATTTCTGAGGCTCAGGTCGACGTAGTTCTTCTACTAAGGGAAGATTCTTCTGTTGTTGGTGACCTGAATATGCTGAAGACCTTGTCTCGGAGATTAGATGCTAAAGACTACTTTCTCTCTCCTTCTCTTGGTTTTTCTTTTGTTTTGCTCTAAATTTTGCCTAGATCGCCCTTTCGGGTTTTCAATCTAGCGAGCTGGAGAGAGATACAGTTGCCAGACATTTTTGACTCATGAATAATATCTTTTGATCTTATCTATGTTGAAGGGCTGAACGAGGTCTTCCCCATCCTGATTGGTAAGAAGCACTGCACCTCCTGACTGAATCTACTTGATGATGTAGGGTCCCATCCAAGGAGATTTCTATTTTCCCCTAGTGTCGACATAACTAAGGAGTTTTTCGCGAAGTACCAGGTCTCTTACTTGGATATTACAGCCTCTGGCTTTTTTGTTGAATGCTCGAGCTATTCGTTTCTGATATACTAGAGTGTGTTCTAAGGCTAGCAGTCGTCGTTCATCTAACATGGCTAATTCTTCGTAGCGCTATTTGACCTAGTCGATTTCAGCTACATCTGATTCCATCATAACTCTTAATGATGGGACCTCTATTTCAATGGGCAACACTGCATCCATGCCATAAGCTAAAGAATAAGGGGTAGCCCCAGTAGGTGTGCAGAGCGAAGTGCGATAGCCCCAGAGTGCTAGTGGCAGTTTTTCTGGCCAGTCTCTTCATGTTTCAACCATTTTTCTGATGATATTTTCTAATGTTTTATTGGCTGCTTCGATAGCACCGTTTTCCTGTGGTCGGTACGGGGAAGACTTATGTCTCTGGATTTTGAACTCGTCGAGCAATCGGTTCACTTCCCCTTCGAAATGTGTATCGTTATCAGAATTATTTCAAAATGTACTTCGTATCTGTATATGATGTTGGCTTTGATGAACTTAGACACCTTCTTAGCATTTAGTACTTTGTAGGAAGAGGCCTTTACGCATTTTGTGAAATAGTCGACGACTACCAGGACATATTCGTGGCCATTAGAACCTTTTGGGTGAATTTGACCTATGACGTCAATTCCCTATGTTGAGAAGGGCCAAGGAGCTATGGAGTTTTACAGTGTATGCGGGGGAACGTGCTAGCGCTGACACTTGTCACAATGACGCACCCACCGAATACAGTTCGTTTCTAACGTACTTTAGTAATACCCATGTTAGATTACTTTATTTGATAGCATATGTCCATTCATGTGTGGCCCACAAGTACCATCGTGCAGCTGGTCCATGATTCGTTCGGCTTTAGCCTAATTGATGCATAGTAGGTTTAACCCTTGGTAGTCTCTTTTGTATATATAAACTACATCCCCTTATCACAAATTGCGATGCCCACCTTCGTAGGGAGATTTTCCCTATTTTGTCTAAGTTAGGTGGATAGACTCCTTTCTGAAGCAAATTCAAGATGTCTAGGTACCAGGGTTCGTTATACTTTTAGGAGTGACATCAATTTTGAAGCAGTAAGCAGGAGTGGTCTTTTTCCCAACTACAAATGGCTGGATGTTAATCTCTGTGGGAACTTTGACCAATGAGGCTAAAGTGGCCAAGGCATCAGCGAATTGATTTCTATCTCGCGGTAAATAATGAAACGAGATATTATCAAATTCTTTTGCTAAGGCTGTCAAACAGGTGTGATATAGTTATAGTCGAGGATCCTGGGTTTTTTATTTCCCTTCGACCTGGTTTATAATCAAAGCGGAGTCACCGAAGACTTCCAAATCCTTAGCCCCTTTTCGGAGAGCCTCTTCTAGACCTAGCAATGCAGGCTTCATATGCAGTAGTGTTATTTGAGCATTCAAACTCCAATCTTATTGCTAAAGGAGTATGGGAATCTGTTGGATCAATTAGCAGGATTCCTATGCCAAGACCTTTTTTGTTGGCAGCCCCATCAAAGAACATTTGCCACTTGGTGTCATGATCAGTAATTTCTAAGACACCCTCGTCTGGGAAACTTGGCTCAGATACATCTTATGATTCTAGAGGTGGATCAGCTAAATGGTCTGCGATCACACTTTCTTTGATAGATTTAAGTGTGTGACGTAGGTGATGTCGAATTCGTTGAGTAGAAATGACCATTTAGCCAATCGGTTGGAGAGTGATGGCTTTCCAAAGATGTATTTCATGGGATCCATTTTGGAGATGAGTTTGATGGACTGGCTTGCAAGTAGTTTAGCTCACTTTCTTGTAATTTCCTACTTATGAAGTAGATTGCATTTTCAATGTAGGAATTTCTTTTTATTATGCGAGCATAGCCCCTAATGTCACGTCTATGATAGTCAGGTATAGGAGGAGGGGTTTATAAGTATGAGGAGGAGATAGTATTGGTGGGCTGGCAAGGTATTTTTTGACCTTTCCGAAGCCTAGCTGGCATTCTTCATCCCAGACTCGGTCAGTGTCTTTCTTCAGAGTTTGAATAATGGCTCACACATGGATGCTAGCTGCTTGATGAAGTGACTGATGTACTACAATCGGCGCAGGAAACCCTTGACTTCTGTTGGGTTTTTTGGCTGCGGCATGTCCATGATGGCTTTTACTTTGGTTGGTTCTATTTCGATGCCTTGCTCGGTTACCATGAACCCTAGGACTTTGCCCTTGGTAACTCCGAATGTGCATTTTGTCGGGTTGAGCTTCATTTGGTGTTTTCTTAACCTTTCGAAGAATTTTTGAAGGTCTTTGACATGAGCACCATCTGTATCGTCAGAATGCACAATCATGTCGTCCACGTATACCTCGACTTCTTTATGTATCATATCGTGGAAGAGGGTAGTGGCGGCCCTTTGGTATGTAGCCCCAACATTTTTCAGTCCAAACAGCATGACAGTATAGCAATAGGCTCTCCAGGGGGTGATGAATGAAGTTTTTTCCTTGTCTTCTGCTGCCATTTTGATTTGATTGTAGCCCAACATTCCGTCTACAAAGGATCTTATTTTGTTAGAGGCCACGACGTCTACCACAATATCAATGTTGGGTAGAGGGAAGTCATCTTTGGGCGATGCTTTGTTGAGGTCACGGAAGTCCACACAGATCCGAACCTTTCCATTTGGTTTTGGAACAGTCACTATGTTTGACAGCCAAATTGGGTATTCAACTACCCGGATGAACTTGACGTGTAATTGTTTCATGATTTCTTCTTTTACTTTCAGTGACCATTCTTACTTGATTCGACGGAGTTTCTGCTTAACCGGCCTTGTGTCGGGGTATGTCGTGATTCTGTGCTCTACTATTGTTGGATCCAACCCTGGCATGTCTTCGTAGGACTATGCGAAGACATCTACAAATTCTCTAAGTAGATTGATCAATGCTGCCCTTTCTGACCCTTGCTGATTACTGCCGATTCTGACCTCTCTGATCTCACTGTTCAGCCCCAGATTGATAACAGACAAGTCTTCTTCTGATGCTGCTGATCGGTGCTTTTCTCGGTGCTTAAATGACTTGGCGAGCCCAAGTAAGTAACCTTTATCGTTCGGGTCCATTTCGTTAAAAGACTCATTATTAATGTTAATTAATTCATCTTTTAACGTAGGTGCAACTAAGGAATAAGCGAAGACATCAAGATTTTCATTATTAATAACAGACTATACAGGGTTCGTTACATCATTGAGGCCATGGGGTTTTAGGTCCTCAATTTTAGGGAGTGGACCGGTAGATGACCAGTCCGTAAGGCTAAAGTAAAAAAGGGTAATGGTATATTCAAAATGGTTCACCAAGTCTGCGATCGTCAGGAGTGGGCCGGCCGTAGTATACCAATTTTGCAGGGGGTTATCAGCAATGGACTCAAATTCAGCCGGGAGCTTTTCATAGCTAGTCCCTTTGTCAATCATTCCCAGAAAACTATCTCCCATGAAGTCATCACCCAACAGGGCCAGGGCACAGTCATTTTGATCTATAGTCCAGGTATTTTCGACTATCAAAGTTTTATATGCAGGGCTATGGGGCTCTAGAGTAACCTGTTCCATTTCATTAGTGGCGAGACTGACGTCTTTGAAGATTTCCCAGCCAGGGCGTCTCTTTCCATTTTGGTCTATCCATGGTTTGGGGAATATGAGATAGGCATATGTTTCTCCTTTCCTTTTAAAGTAACCATTTAGTGTTTTTCTATAGGGTTGTAGAGGAGGATCTATGTAAGGACGCTTTTCACGTTTTGCCATACTTTTCTCACGTTTCTGCCTCATGACCGCACCTAGCTCAACTAGCGTAGGTTTGTATCCTATACCAAATGGAGGGATACATTCCTTAAATTCATCTTAGACCAAATTGATAAGCCCCTGCTGATTTCTGTCGAGACCCAGACCAGGCATATAATTCATTTTTCTGAGCATATTTATTGGGATGTCCCCGTTTTCTTTGTTTTCCACGATCTTATCGGCAAGTATGATTATTATGTGATAATCGTGGATAAACTTGACACGATGATGCAGTGAGGAGGCTACCCCTTTCACCTCATGGATCCAAGGATGTCCCAGCAATAAACTGAAAGTAGCAGGAATGTCTAGGGATTGGAACTCAACCAGTATGGTTAGTGGCCCAATAGTCATCATCAAAGTTACCACCCCTAGGACACATCGACTAGTATTATCGTATGCCCTTACTGTCTGCGATGAAGGAGTCAGTTCTGATATCTTTGTTCCTTGTTTGGCTAATGTGCTTGTGGGACATACATTCAAAGATGAGCCGTTGTCTATCAGGACTCGAGGAACCCTTTTTTCCATGACCCCCACGGTGATGTGGAGAACATCAATGTGGTTGGTTCCTTCTCTTGGTAGATCTAGATCGGTGAACATAATCACATTCCCAAAGTGTATGTTTCTAATCATTTTGGTGAGCTCATTTGGAGAGGTTTCAATAGGGATGACTGTCTGACTTAGGGATTTGGCCAGTGTGTCACGATGAGTTTTGGAAGCACATAGAAAGCCCCAAATGGATATGTTTGCTTGTATTTTCTTCATCTGAGCTAACAGGGTATCTTCCATACTTTTAGCCCCAGTATTTACTTCTTTGTCTTTGCCAGAGTGGTCACCACTTTCTTGGTTTGGTTGATATACCCGACCAAACCTTGTAAGATGACTGACATTCCTACTGATCCAAGTGGCTTTTCAGTGCTACTGATATTTTGGCTGCTCAGGATAGTGGCCCAAGAGAGCATGTTGCAGCTAAGCTCTTTTATTTCAAAAGGGGAATGATACAACATTTTTATTCTAGCTGAATACATATTCTTGATCTTTGTCATACTTTTTTTGCTTGATTGGGTACCAAGCTTTGTTCTCTTATGTCTGCCAGCTTGATGATTTTATTGTCAATGAGGTCCTGGATAGCATTCTTGAGGGAGTAGCACTTGTTAGTGAGATAACCACTGCAACGATGGTATTCACAATACCGAACATGGTTCCATGAGCTAGGTAATAGGCTTGGCGGTGTGTAATTCATGATTGGTTTAAGCTTTCCATGAGCCCATAGTGTTTGAAAGATCATGGACCTTGAAGCAGGTAAATCATCATAATGCCTCTGAATTTGATCCTTCCTTCCTTTTGGTTGGGGTGAAGTGTTTGGTTGGGATTTGGTTGAGTGGCTAGATTGAATATCTTTTTGGTTTGGGAAATATTGTGCCAGGAACTGATTGTACGTGCTTCTATTTGAGGGAGGTTGTTCTTTTTCATGTGCACAAATCATTCCGGTCATGGTTCCGTGGGCCATTTGCTGGGTATAGGTATTTGAAGGGTCAAGAGGGAGGTAACTTTTTTGGTTATGGTAACAGGTGTTTAGGTGAATGAGTTCAGGCTTGGTGTTTGGGGTAGGCGGATTGACTTTATAAATATTTGGAATGATATTGCTTTGGGAAATGGGGTTGGTATTTGGCTGAAGGCTGGTGTTTGGTTGGGTTTTGGAAGCTTGAAGGAAGATATCTTTTGTTGGGTCGGAGAAGTTTATTTCTGGAAGGAGGGAACTATTAGGAGGAGGCATTAGGCTTTTGATTTCATGAGACATGGTAGCGAAAGTTTCTGCGAATTTTTCCAACAGATTGCCAACTACTTGGTTTGTCATTCTTTCTACATGGGCATCCAATTCCCTTTACAGCCAGATCTGGAATTCAGGATATGGGGCATACTCAGGAGCTTTTATTTCTGGTCCCAGAGCATTCTATCCATTGCTGGTCTCTGTCACAGTCTGTTTGTTTTTGGCGACCATTCTGCCCAAATATGCAATTTCTGAACTGATTCTGATATTTTCTGATCGAACCCCTATGCTTGTATCCCGTATCAACCGACTGGTGCTATCTTTTCCTTTTCAAACTCGGGCCAGGCTTCTGAGGAAAAGGGGTTGAAGGTATCAGAAGGGATGGTTCCAGGCTTTTGGGTTCTGAGTACAATGTGCCTTTATTTATTTATTTTATTATTAATCATTTTCTCCTAAGATTGATCGGACAAGCTCCTGCTTTGTTTTGACAGTCTCGGGACTTTTCCTGGAACAATGGATTCTTTCGCCAGAGTATAGAACCTTCATATTCCACATGTCTTTCGACTCCCCAAGATTGGACTGATCTCAGGCGAATGGCCTATACTCTTTCCGGGATCCACTATTCGAATGGTCTAGGTCAAATATCATAAAAATTATTGGTCAGCCCCTGTGCATATACCTTTATTCATTTAGGTATATATATATATATATATTTTTTTTTTTTTTTTTTTTTTGCAACAGGGATTGGTCAATGATTTAAAGATATAAAAACCGATCGGTCCATGAAGTGTCCTGAGAATTTATTTGCATTTAACATTGGCTGATATATGGGGTAGGCTGGCCATGGTGTAAGGGTAGCAATTCGGAATATTTCTACATGCGTGCGTGTGTATAAGGTATCTAAAAAAGCATAAAAGTCTTTTTTTTTTAGATATAAAGTAGTAAATGGCCTGTCTTTTTGTTCATTGTGGATTTTATCGGCTAATTAGTTTGAATCATCGAAAGGACGGCGCGAGCGAGCGTGACGGCCATTCAGATCAATAAATAGAAAGAAAAGCGGGAAATCTATATGTTCCTATTAATTACATTTGGTCCTAATCCCCAAAATAAAATGACAGAATAAAAGAATATTTACATATTTTACAAGGAATAATAAATAAAGCAGAGTAAAATGAATAAAGCGATAGCACCTCCACTCCCTTTTTTTGTTATCCTGCCCAAAATTCTATTTTTATTCTTTTTTCTTTTGATTCACAACGGTACCCGGAACAAATCTATTGCAATTTTCACAGATATTTACACACACACACACACACACACACACACACACATATATATATATATACAGATATATAAAAATGAAATATTTAAACTGTTAAACAAATATAATAAACATATTTAGCCAAAAACAAAAGAAAACCTTGTTTTTTTCCTTTTTTTCTGAAAAATGAGTCTAGTCCTCCGTTTTTATTTTATTTAAAATAAAAATAACGTCCCCAGCAGATTCGCCAAAGTGAGTGCCCGATTTTCGACCTTTACCCCGCTGATGAAAAAATGGGTGTTTCAAAACCTTTTTAAAGCGTGTGGAATACGCTTGGCCTCAACTGTGGACTCAAAATGTGATCAACAAAGTCGTCATCTTCATTTTAAGGAAAACAAAAAAAAAAAAAAAAACCAAAGATAACCAGATTTGTAAAGGGTTCGGAGGTTAAGTTACGAGTTGGGAAGGGGATAAGCACCCTACTCGCCCTTTCGGTCTCAAAATAGTTTTTTTTGTAAATATGTTTTTTTATATTTATTTAAAAGTTGAAATAAAGTATTAAATATATATTTGCATATTTATAAGGAGATTATTACAAAGTTACAATAGCCTCCTTCCTACAGTTACAAATACATTTATAAAAAATTGCTCATAATAATTGCTATTTTTAGTACTATTTTTTATAGAATTTCGGGCAGCATAACTGCTTATTTTACTTATATAGGACTAGTCTAAATAGCACTTTTTATAAATAAAAACTTTAATAAGCCTACCTCTTGAAGCATGAGGGTTTTAGCCCGTACCAACTTGCTTCTGGCAGCTTCTAGGGTGTGCTCGCTCTGTCCTTCAGGGAAAGGGAGTCTTTTGGTGATGCTTTGCTGTTGCATGGATTCGGGCAAAGTGACTGCTCCTTTTGGTTGCTTTTCACATCGGGATCCAGGCGGCACAACTGCTTGCTTTGCTAGTGTTGTTTGCTTGTTGGCGTCGAAAATCGGGCAGAGCAACTGCTTGTTTTTTTTGCTGATTTGACGTCTGGATTCGGGCAGGGCAACTACTCTTTTTGGGATTTTTGCACTGGTGGAATAGGGCGGAATCCTAACAGGGTAACTAGGTTTCACTTTGGCCAGAGGGTTTTAGTGTTTGGGGGAGATTTGGCAGAACTTTGGGACTAGAGGAAGAAATTCCTGCGTGGCTCTCTCAACTGCGCGGTGAACTCACTTGTAACTATGTTTTTCACTGCGTGAGAACTGTGTGTTTACTGTCTCTGAATTCACAAATCGGGGCCTCGATTTATAGGCTGAGAGTGACGCTTCCTTCGTGATTAAGTTTTACTTCCTGTGCTTCACCGGCTTGTACCGTGCACCGAGAAGATTGCACCTTAGGCAAACTGCTACAGGACATGGGGAACTATTGGTTGGGCGCCGCCCATAGTGGGTCTGGGTGCTGTGCCCAAGGTGGCTATGGGCAACGCCCAGGGCCATTTTTGTCCTCCTTTTTGGCACTTAGGTCCCCTGCATTTCACTGTTTATGCATCCTGCTTTTTCTTTCGCATTTTCAACCCTGTAACTTGACATTCGTTAGTCCTTTTAACAGGTCTTGATATTTTATGCCATGTTACATATCATGGGTATGAAATTGGGGTGTCTACAGTAAGCCTTAGGAAGATTGCTAGTGCGAAGGGCTGCTGGCACAGAATGAAGTCTGCTAGTTCGAGCCATGTGTCGTACACAACTTCCTTAAAACAAATTCATCCCTTCACGTACGTGCTTAAAAGCTTCTTCGGATGTCTGTCTCCCAGGATACAATGGAGACACCGGTGAGACCTTTAGTACTAAGGTTTTCGGCGAACATATATTGTGTTTGAGTCTATCACCAAAACAGAAAGAGGAGGCCAAAGGAACGAAAATACGGAATGCAGTAGTGAAATGGAGATTGTTGTAAATTGTGTGTCTCAATTGTGGAGGTGATCTCCATATATAGGAGAAGATACGAGACTGATTAAATAACCACATTGATGATGAAATAAATCCATCATCAATAGGTAAATAATATTTCTCATTAAAGCTGGTAATAACAGCACATAAAGACTGTTATAAATGTTGGAGTTATAGAAAACAAAAGAAAAATCAATAACCAACGAGCTCTAGCTCAACTGGTACTGCTCATTCTCCTAACAAAGAGGTCGAGTGTTCAAATCTCACTAGAGACACCCTAGACTTTACAACTATCAATAGAGAGGTCGAGTGTTCAAGCCTCTTCAAAGGCACCATTGTTATTCAAGCCTTACCCAAATGCCCTATTTAGTTACTCACTTATCTTAATAGGGAGGCCGAGTGTTCAAGCCCTACCAGAGGCACCTTAGTGCTTCATTACTCTCAATCGAGAGGTCGGGTGTTCAAAACCTCACCAGAGGCACCATTTGTTCGAGCCACACCAAAGGCATCATATATATATGTATGTATATATATATCCTTTCAAAGAATTAAAATAATTTAAATTAATGGTTTGGGAACGGTCTATCTCCCCTCTAACCTTTTCAAAAATAAAAATAAAAATCAATAAAACGTTGGTTGGTCTGAACAGATAAATTTGGTCTAACATTCGTGTCTATGTTCACACATGAGTACGGCATCCCCCAAAGGCTAAATTGGATCATGATTTGCACCTCATGCGCTGGCACGCGAAAGAGGGAGCCTTTATTCTACACAAGCTTACCCTTAACACACAAGGTACTTATATATAAAACACTCAAGTTTTTGTTAATTTTCCAATGTGGGATAAACCCACTTCCAACACCACACTTTAATCAATCATAACTTATTCATCCTAACACCAAATTGGACAAATAAATATATGATTTCGATGTTCTCAGGGAGTAGAACACGTTTCCATAATTATCCTTGTCATTACACAAATGACACATAAAGAAATCCGTACCTCAAGATTGCACAATTTCCTTCTCTAAACACAATTTTTCCAACGTTTTCTTCTACACCTTCTTCCTTTTGTTGAGTTACTTGGGTTTTAAATGCCACTTGATAAGTCTTGATATTGTTTGTGAGTTCTATTAGAACTTGAGGTTTAGAATTGAGTGGAAAAAGGCATGCGAAGTGAGATCAAAAGAGGGTAAAAGCTATTATTTGTGTGATACCCGAGAGTGACTGATTATGTTCTTTGAGTGATACACGTAAGGGAGTGATTATGAGGAAAAATTGATTGCTATAATCATGACGAATGGTAAGGGTAATAAACTAACTATGGAGATTATACAACAATGGATAACAAAGTTTAATGAGAGATATGAGTTTGAAAAAAAAAATATAGTGGTTAGGAGGATGTTGAGTATGAGGGTTCAAGATGTTGAGGAAATCCAAAAAGAAAATTTTTTTCACACTAGATGTCGTGCAAGGGCGGATTTTTGGAGTGATCATAGATGGATGCAGTTGTACCAATTTTGTTAGTGCTATCATGGCTGAAAACGAGAGATTGCCTACTCTTAAACATCTACATCCTTATACATTGCAAAGGTTGGAGAATGGTGAAGTGGTTGAAGTGAATCAACAAGTTTTAGCGTCATTCAAAATTGGAAGATATGAAGATGAGGTGAAGTGTGATGTGGTTCCTATATGACAAACTCATCTAATGCTAGGACAACCTTGGCTCGTAAATAGATAAGTTAAGCATGATGGTTTCACCAACAAACACTCATTCACTTTCAACAACAAAACCATTATTCTTAAACCAATGACTTGAATTCAACTGCTTGGAGATCAAAAGAAAATAAAATAGTGGACGGTTAGTGAGGAAAAGAAAATAGAGAAAGAAAAAGCCGATAAAAAAGAAAGCTTGAGAGAAAATAAAGAGAGTTTGGCTAGCGAGATTAGTGAGTGTAAGTCGAGTTGGCAACAAAATAAGGCTAGAGGGAGGGGTGAATAGCCTTTTAAAAACTTTAGGGGTTGTTTTTAAAAACTTTAAAAATTACAGCAGAAATAGTAAGTTTTCGGCAGCTGATAGGAAATCAAACACTTTCTCTGATTTTCTTTTGATCACTTAAGTATATGGATTGAATTTAAAGACAATGTATATTAACAACTAAGTAAAGAACTTTAAGAATTCAACTGTTAAACACTTAAGTAGTTAACAGCTGCTTAAGTGTATAGATAGTAAAAACGGCAAAAAGATAGGCACAATATTTGGAGTGGTTCACAGTATAAGCTACTACATCTACTACCAAGTTGGTCAAACTTTGGATTTTGAAGTGCACTAAGATTATATAAATTCTAAATGATCACTAATGGATCATTATACAATAAAAACCAGTGTTTGAGGAGTATGATTAATAAATAATCAAACTCGTGCAACAATCAAAGGTTCCTTAAAGATTTGAAAGAATAAAGGAACAAACGAAACATTGATTGTTCAAACAAAAACTAGAAAAGATTAATATGAGAAAGACTATCTAGTTGATGTTTGAGAGAAGAAGCTTTTCAAAGAAAAATTGAAGTTCTAGGTTTGAATGAAGGCTTCAACGTATTTGTTTCTATCAGTGTGCTTTGAGGATTTGAGATATTTGAATTTAAAGCATGTAATTCTGCGAAGGTATTTCTTCAACCCTTGCTTCAAACGTTTTATAGATATCTTCAGGTTTGTAGCCATTTGAGAGAGCAAGGCTGGATCTTGAATTGCTTGAAGAAATGATGATGAAGATCTTTCATTGAATGCCCACAAATCTTACAGAGTGAGGGACAAAGAGTATTTCCTAGTATGAAATAATAAAGAGAGTAGTTAGCTAGGATTGAATATATATGAAGAGCATTTAAGACATGCATTAAGGTCTTCTATTGACAAAACAAATAAATAGTTCTTTTGTTTGAAAAAGATGATCAATTAAAGATTTAATATAAGCGCGTGAAGACCAAATATTTCAATAGAATACAGTGTTCAGCAAATAGAAAATATCGAATGTATAAGCAGGCGCTAACACTGTTATCAGCAACTGTTAGTTGTTGATGACTTATGCTTTAGGCAGATAGAATGAAGCAAGTAAGAAGGCAACTTAAATAAAGTCAAAAGGGTATAAACAACAGAAGGGCATCTATCTGCTGAACCTTCAGCAGATAGAATTTAGACTTGCTACAAAATCTAAGTAAAACAGTTTACGATTTTTAATCAAAGAAGCTAGTTGTTTTAATGGTTTTAAGTAAATTTAAAGCATGCAAGTTTCTACAGTGAGACTTGTGAGATAGCTAAGAAAAAGGAGATTACGTGTGAAAACAAGAGTGAGAGGCCGGCTCAAGAGAATAGTGAGTTATGTGATAGCTGGGCAAAAGGAGATGAAAATTAGTGAAAATGTACCAAAAAAAAAGAGTGAGAGAAATGAGAGTGGAAAAGAAAAGAGAAAGTAAAAGAGTTTTCGTATGATGGAACTTGTTCTTAAAGGAGCCATTTATTGTACTTAGGTGCAATGGGGAAATTTAAATGCTAAATACTATCGTCTCTCTTAAGATTTCCCATGGAATGATTCATAAAGTGAACAAATGTGTTGTGCAAAGCAAATATGAAAATTAGCAAGGTAAGGAGATTGTTGTAGAGCCTACACGATCTCAAAGGTATGATCACATTCTTCCTTATGATACTAGGTTAGTGAAACTTAAAAATAATAAAGGATTGTTCCATGTTGATCATCATGACCTTTGTGGGAAGTTCAAAATTTATGGAGATGTAGATGTTGGTAAGTTCAGTTGTCATGGAAACCACACTCATTCATATAAGCGCGAATCTTATTCCCAACCAAAAAAAACTCTCTAGCTTCTCTCACCTTTTAGGGTTTTGGCCCTAGAGCTAGGTTTTCTTGCCGAGGTCATCGATGATCCGCCACCGCCAGCCCCTCCAGATCCTTGAACCTCTGTTTCTCTTACTAAAACCATTGTTGCCGCCCTATCCTCTTCTCCTCCAAACCCTTCTTCTACATCTTTTCTCATCCCTCCATCATCCTACAAAGGTGAACCCTCTCTCAAACTCACTGCTAACATTATTGAAAACCTTGCCAAGCCTTTTAAATACGTCTTGATTGGGAATTTCTCTCATGGTCGACCTTCTATGGAATCTACAAGAAAATACTTCCATACCTTCTGCCTCAAGGCAGCCTTCACAATTGGACATCTCGATGCAAAACATATTTTTATCCAAGTTAATCATGATGATGACTATCAACGACTTTGGATTAAATACCAATGGTATCTTGGTCGTTCCCTATACGGGTTTTCAAATGGTCTCCAGATTTTTGTTCGGATGTTGAAAGTTCCATAGTTCCGGTGTGGTTCTCTCTCCCGAGATTACCAATCCATCTTTCCCACAAGACAACCCTTATCTCTATTGCATCACTGTTCGGACAACCTCTCATGATTGATCAACCCACTGCTACTCTCACTCGTCCCAGTGTTGCTTGCATCTGTGTAGAAGTTGATTTAACGAAAACTATTCCAAAAAGGATCTGAGTCGACTATGGGACTCTTTATTCCAGCTTTTGTCAACCTCTTGAAGTTGAGCATATCCCCAAGTATTGTAACCATTGTCTTCGGCAATGTCATTTATATTAACAAGTAATTAGATTCAATAATTTGTATTATTTTATTCATTTATCTTGTATAATAGTCAACAATGGTAGGCTAGGACTCTTCAGTTTTCTTTGTACAGATTATGTCGTTAGGACTCTTTAGTTCCATTTGTTCAGATTATGTAGACCTTCACTTTGGTTATATAAACAACAGAGATGTTCTCCAACAGGCAGGTTGGATTCTCCAAAGATAATACACTTAGTCTCATTCTTACTCTCTCTTTCTTCTTGAGTCAGTAGACTCTTCTTTCTTCTTCTTTTAAAATTTTAACTTGGTATCAGAGCTTCTAAAATCTATGGAAGATGCTTCTCCTACTTCATCAAAAACCATGGGTACTTCTTCCTCCCTTTCACAAACCTTGTCACAGAACTTCCCTTCATCTCTTTCAACACCACCACTGTCCAAGCAGCCTCGTGGTGGAAAAATAAAGGTCGGTATGGCCAAGGTCATGGAATTTTACCAACTCCCCAATAATATATTATCCCTCCATATATGCTATCCAGTCCCTTTATTCATTTTGGTTCTGCAATCACTTGCCAACTATGTCACAAAGCTGGCCATCTAGTCCCCCAGTGTGCAAACCATGCCAATTTCACTTACACATCCCAGTCCAGTCTTGTTAGTCCTAAATAGGTTCAATCTCGACTAGAAGGGGGAGGGGGGTTGAATAGCCTAGTTGCATTTTAAAATTACTTTAAAAAAATTCAAATTGTTCTTCTTCTTTTGAAAATAGCTAACCCTTAAGAAGAGTTAGGGCAGTGGAAAAATAGAGAAGATAAAACAGATGAAAGGCTATTGTTCTTAAACAGACCCAGCAGCAGACTTGATGCAGTGGAGATCTTCAGGACCGTTGGACTGAGAGTAAAGAGGTTGAATCCAACATTATAATGCATTGAATGCATTTTGGCGCTTTGTAGAATGAGTGAAGCAAGACATACATCAGAGATGCAGTGATGTAGAGGCAGACATTCCCAAACAGAGTAAGGTTTCAGCTTGCAGGTATTACATCTTGAAAGTCTTCTTAGCCTAAAGAGGTCATGTCTTCAGTCTTCATGATTCACGCGACAAGCTGGACGGTTGTCTGTGTAGTTTGTCTAAAGCCAGATAATGACATGGTAGACTTCTTTGGAGGGAAATCTGATGAAGATAATTTGAATATTATTTGACTAGACATTAAAAATATCTAGATAAAATAATATGTGACCTAAATCCACGTGTTAGGCTGAGCTTCGATTTTGAGTAGAGCAGACTTCAAAGTCTGTTGGTGAGACATGCTTTCAAGCCTGCTGGTCCGCACCTTGGAGAAACTAACACTAAACTATTCTATTACACCCTTGATTCTAAGACAGTTGCCACACTAACCGGTATACAGACCTTTTAGCCACTGTGCAATAGAATCAGAAGATGACTAAACCAAATCTAGAACTTGTGAGGGTCAACAATCTCCTCCTATTTAGTTGATGTCATCATCTCAGCTACTAGCAGACTTTGAATCATGCACTGAGATAATAACATGTCCTTTTAAAAAAAAATATTAAGTATAATAGACATGCCTCTTAGAATATATGTTTTAGTAGAGAGATAGCTAGACTAAGTACTTACAAGATAAAACAAGAAGAACATTTACAAAGTCAAGCAAAGTTTAAACTTCACAGAGAGCAGGAAATAAACATTTTAAATATTTAAGCGTGAAGTTTAAATGGACATGATTGTTAAATAAAGTATGTAAAACACATCATAACCCAAAATAAATATATTGCTTCTGTAAGTTAAACAAGCTATACTTTAAGGATTAAGCATTACACTTTGGAGCATCCGGTTTTTGTTTCTGTTGTATATGCTAAATGTTCGGTGGCTGAGCGTCAGGCTTTATGGAATGATCTTATAGATATGGGTTCTGAATTTATGAATTCCCCATGGATGGTTGCTGGTGAATTTAATATTATTCTTTCGCCTCAGGAAAAGATAGGGGGTAATGGTTGGGATCGTCAAGGCGCTCATGAATTCCAGGCATGCCTTAATGTTGCTGGTCTATTTGACATGGGCTTCCAAGGTAGCCAGTATACTTGGAGTAACAACAGGGATGGTAACGCTACTATTTATCAGCGGCTTGATCAGGGAGTTTGTAACCTGAAGTGGTCTTCTATGTTCTCTTCTCAGGTGGAACATCTCAACAGAACCTGTTCTGACCACTCTCCAATTTTATTTTCGACTAGTTATGAGAGTTCGTCTAGACCTTATCAATTTTGATTCCTGAATGTCTGGACTTCCCACCATTCTTTCTTGGATGTTGTCAAGAATGCTTGGAACACGGAAGTTGGTGGCAGACCTATGCTTAAATTTTCAAACAAGCTTAAAGTGGTTCGGAAAGTTTTGAAGGTTTGGAATAAATCGGTTTTTGGAAATATTTTTCAAGCTATTAAATGTGCGGAGGATGAAGTTCTTGCTAAGGAAATCATGTATGAGTCTAATAATACTTCTTCTAATAGGGAGGCTCTTCATCGTGCTAGGGCTGAACTTCAACAAAAACTTAAGGTTGAAGAAAATTACTGGAGGCAGAAATCTCATCTTAAGTGGCTAAAAGAGGGTGATGGAAATACTAAGTTATTTCACTCTTCCGTGCAACAGACTCGTAGCAATCTTTTTATCCATAAAATTGATGATATGAATGGTAATATGGTCACCTCTGCGGAAGACATCAAGAAGGCAGCAATCGATTTCTATGCAGATCAACTCACTTCTTGCGATAGATCTGATGATGGGCTTATTTCTGCCATTCCGGCTCTTGTCTCCCAATATCAAAATGACATTCTCTCGGCTCCTCCTCTCGTGATGAGATTAAAGAGGTGGTTTTTTCTCTTAGCGGGGATAGTGCTGCCGGATCGGACGGATTTTCTGGCCACTTTTATACAGTTTGCTGGGAGATTATTGTCGCGGATCTGCATTTAGCCATTGCGGAATTTTTCTCATGATTTGATATGCCCAAAGCTTGGACCAGCACTCTTTTACTCACTATTCGAAGTCCACTTCAGTCTGCTCCTTCAAGGATCTCCGTCCCATCAGCTTATGTAATTTCTGCAACAAGATTATTTCTAAGTTGATTTCTTCTCGGCTAGAAGCAATTCTTCCATCTATTATTTCTGATAATCAGAGTGCCTTTACTAAGGGGAGGTTGATTCAAGATAATCTGTTATTAGCTCATGAATTAACTCATAATATTCGGAAGAAGGTTAACGGATCCAATGTGATTATTAAGCTAGATATGGCCAAAGCTTTCGATAGGATTTCGTGGGTTTATCTGACCAGAGTTTTGCGGAAATTTGGGTTTAACGAGGTTTTTATTGACATAATATGCGTGTTATTGCTAATAACTAGGTTTTTGGTTTTAATTAATGGCGAGTCGACTGGGTTTTTTCATTCTTCGGGGGGGCTTAGACAAGGGGATCCTTTATCCCCTAGTCTCTTTATCATTGCCGCAGAAGTGCTAAGTCGCAATCTTAATAGTTTACAGCAGCTTAATCCGCATTATGCTTTCTCTTCAGCAAGTGGATGCCCTATTATATCTCACTTAGCCTTTGCCGATGATGTGGTCATCTTCTGTAATGGCAATAAACACTCTCTGTTGAAGCACCGTGCTCTTCTATCGTCCTATGAGCGATGTTCTGGCCAATAGATTAATATCGGTAAGAGTTGCTTTATGGTGGCTAACAGGACTTCTGCCTCCCGTATTTCTTCTATTCGAAATCATTTGGGGTTCAATCATAAATCTATGCCTGTTACCTACCTTGGATGCCCACTTTTTGAAGGAAGAAAGAAACAGTCTCTCTTTGATCCTCTTATTGAAAAATTGCAAACCAGAATTAATTCTTGGTTAGGTGCTTTTCTTAATCAAGCAGGCAAAATCACTCTAATTAATTTTGTTCTTCAGTCCATTCTTATGTATCAAATTGCGGTTCTTGACCCCCCGTCTTCAGTTATTAAGCATCTCAACCGAATTCTTTCCAACTTTTTCTGGGGATCAATAGATGGCAAAACTAAAGCTCATTGGGTCTCATGGGACAAATGTTGCATGCCTGTTGCTGAAGGAGGAGTTGGTATTCGAGCTATTGATGATATTATTAAAGCCTATTCGATGCAATTATGGTGGAGATTCCGAGAAGGTAAAAGCTTGTGGTCTAAGTTTCTGTCCATCAAATACTGTTCGCATGATCATCCTTCCATAGCCTCTGCTCGTGGATCGCTCACTTGGAAACGTATGTGTAAGATCAGAGATGTGGCTGATCCTCACATTCACTGGATCATTGGGAGAGGCGATTGCTCCACTTGGCTGGATTATTGGCTCCCTTCAGGCCGTATTGCTCACCCGACTTTGGACATGTTTCCTAAAGTCAGGGACCTTTTTGAGAATCCGAACCAACTTCTTTCTAATGCTCGTTTGGTTTTGGGCATCGAAAATTCTGGTTTGGTGATGAATGGTGATATTTGTCTTTCTGATTGCCCAGATTCAGCCTGTTGGAATCTTACTAATAAGGGAACTTTTTCGATTGATTCTGCCAGGAACCTGGTTCGTGACAAAGGGCAGATCATTGGTTCAGTTTCCTTCATCTGGCACAAAAGCCTCCCTAGATTCATTAGCATCTTCATGTGGAAGTTATGGCAAAAAAGGATCCCCATCGAGGAAAGTCTGATTCACAAGGGAATTCAGCTCGCTCCTAGATGTTATTGTTGTGACATTGGCTTTTCTGAAACCTACTCTCATGTCTTCATATCCAGCTCTATTGCTCAGCAAGTTTGGTCAGAATTTAATGGTTTGGGGGCTATTAAATGTTCTTCTTCCTCGATTAATCAAAGATGCATGGAATGGTGGTATTCGCGGAATAATTCTATATTACATGTTATTTCTCCCTCCATTATTCTTTGGGAATTATGGAAATTCCGTAATATGGCTTTTCATGAAGGAGTCCGATGCACTGCTAAAGTTATTATTGATCGCGTGAAATACTTGATCTTTTCTTTGGTTTATGATTCAGGCTTACATTCTCCTGTTGACTGGGGTTCTATTTTCTTAAGTAGAATTGGACGGAAAACTCAAAGGATCGTTTAGTCTGTTTCATGGTCCAAGCCGACGGTTGATATGGTTAAATTAAATATATATGGCGCTTGTCGTGGCAACCCTGGTCAGAGTTCGGGAGGAGGAATTCTTCGTGATAATATAGGTAATCTTATCTTTGCTTTCTCCGCTTTTTATGGGTCCTCTACTAGTTTTCTGGCTGAATGTCGTGCCCTGATTCAAGGGTTGTCCTGGTTGAGAAGTAGAGGTTTCTTACGTGCTATTGTCGAGATAGATTCTAAATGTTTGTTGGATTGTATCAAAGGGCTCGTTCAGCCGCCTTGGAATAGCGCGTATTTATTTCGCAAGCTTCATGGTCTTCTGTTGGATCTAGAGGTCTCCTTTTTTTCATGTTTTTCGAGAAGCCAATTTCGTTGCTGATGCTTTGGCTAATCTTGGTGGTGACCAAGGTCATGACGCTTTTTACACGGATGTTCTCGAGCTCCCTGCTAGAATTAGAAGTCTTATTAATCTGGATAGGCTTGGTACTCCCCATGTTCGTGTTTCTTAATTGTTCTTTTTATTCAGTGTATTTCTTTTCGAGGTCAGGCTCCTTTGTCCTCCCATTTATAAGGGCCAGGCTGGTTGTCCCCCTCAAGTTTGTTATTTTTCCTCCTATTAATAAAATCTAGCAGGGTGCCGTCCCTGTTTCCCTAAAAAAAAAACAGCAGAGTTTTACAAAAGCAGAGTTTGAACCATAAAAATTAGGACAGATAAGTTATACCGGCTCAGTATAAGTTGGGTTGTGTTCGGCGTTGTTCTAAGTAGTCACCAACCCAAATTCTGATGCGATCATTGAGACGCTCTCGAAGTCTGTTCTGTTCTTCCATCAGTGCTTGGTTCAGATGATGAGTAGCTTGCTCCTCTCTGATGGCAGCAACCCTTCTTTGATCGGCATCAGTAGCTCTCTGGTTGGCGCGCTCAACGTGATGAATAGCAGTGAAGTCGATGTCGACACGTTAAGCAATAACGGCGTGGGCCAGAGATGTCCTAAGCTCGTCGAAGAGTTGGCCAATGCTGATCTGCTGGGAGTGGAGCATACTAATCAGGGACTCCTGTTGATCTTGGATGAGGAAGCGGTGGAAGGTGAAGGCCTGAGCAGTGTCATTCACAAGCTGCTCAACGATCTTCCCAAGATCAAAAACGGTGGCGTGGGTGGTGTTCAAGCCATAATTCATCACTTCAATCTGCGGGGCCATGGAAGAGACCATGACGTTGAGAAGCTCAAGTTGGGTTTGATTGGCTCTAAGGAGGTCGAGAAGGGTAGGGTTAGTAGAGTTTGAGGGAATGAATTGGGGGTTAAGGTTGACTGGAATGAAGTCTTCAGTAGGGTTAGGAGGTGGAGGATGAGAAGAGTTGGAAGTTGAAGGAGAAGCAGAGTTGGAAGAGAAGGGTGTTCAGAAATGTTTGGAGAGGAGGGGACAGAAGGGTTAGATTGTGGAAGAGGAGTACAAGGTTTAGGGTCAACCTCCATATTAGTGTCTAAATCACTGACAGAAGGAATGGAAGGGGGAGAAGAAGTTTCAAGAAAGGAAGGAGGAAAGATGGATTATGGGAGAAGAATGAAGTTAGGAGGAGAAGGGTTAAGAAGGTTAGAAATAGAGTTAAGCTCAAAGAAGAACTTATAGGTGGCAGAAGAAATGGAAGGGAAAAGGATTTGCTAAAGGTCGACAGAAATGGAGATGGGTTTAAGGTAGTGGGTGATAGGAGGGTAAAGTTCGGGAAGGAAGGCGGTTTGATAAAGAAGAGAAGAGATATGAAGGTATAGAGAAGAGAATGCTTCTGATATGTAGAAGGATGAGGAAGAAGTGGAGGTAGAGGGGGTAGAGGGGGTAGAGGAAGGAATGATGGCTAGAGAGGAGTCAGGGAAAATGAAAGAAATAGGTTCAGGTGAAGAAGGTGGAAAGGGGATAGCTTCTGGAGAAGATGGGGGAGGAGAAGGAGGCGAGCAACCTCAGACTTCTTGTGAAGTCTTCGCTTCTTCTTCTTAAGGGGGAGAAGAAGGCTCCTCCTCAACAACAGCACGGGTTGTTGAGGGAGTGGGAGAGGAAGGTTTAGTAGGCTCCTCCCCAATAGCAGCAGGGTCTGTTGAAGAGGAAAGGGACAGAGAAGCAGAAGAGATAGGTGAAGAAGAAGGAGCATCGAAAGGTATAAAAGGTTCGGACGGTTGAGAGGGTTTGGACTTACGTTTTTAGGGCAGAGATGACCAGGTTCTGGTTCTACTTGAGGCTCTTCCAGCACAAGAGCTGGAGCAGAAGCAGTAGAAGCTGAATGCTTCTTCTTCTTGGCGGCAGTAGCAGCAACAGTGCTCGAAGAAGGCTTCTTGTTCTTCTTCTTTGTTGCTGGCTCGGCAGCAGAATGTTGGCGTTTGGATTTCTTTGAGGGAGCAGGAGCAGTAGAGGTCTACGCAGCAGACTTGTTTGTGCAGTCTTCTCTAGCAGCATCCTTCTTCAGCTTGCGGTCAAGCTGCTTTGCCATGAAGGCATCCACGGTTGTCTTAGGGTTGATCTTCAAAATCACTAGTGGAGGAGGATTGAGGGCGTGCACCAGAAGTTGAGGGGGAAGCCCTTGCTGCTCGAACTTTTCATTCCTCAACTTGTGGGTGTTAAGGATGAAGGTGCTGGTGAACTGGATGGCCTTGATGACCTTTTTCTTCTCAAAGTTCACCAAGTGGTTGAGGAAGGACCTGTTGTGGCAGAGAAGAACGTTGATGAGTCAGACAAAGGGCCTCTTCTGAGAGATGGATGTCTTGACTACATCAACAGCATCACACAGCAGCTCGAAGAGTATCTTGGCCCAGTTAAACCGGATATTGAGAATGAATGTTGTTGTGTACTCCATTTGGTCAGCAATCATCACATCATGGGTGCCATTCTTGAAAATCAGACTTTTGTCGAAGAGATGGCTGCTATAGTAGACGTCATCCTCGAACAGTATGCGCTTCATCGTAGCCTGTGGCTCCCTGGGAGTGTTCTCCCCATGTATGTAGGACCAAGCTAGGTCCTTCTCAACAGCTTTGAGGGAGGTTGGGCCATCAAACTCTACGCCTAAGATTTTGGCGATGCGGGAGGCAGTGAGGGCGATGGAGACGGTCCGGACTACACCAGAGATGGAAGTCCTGGACTCATTGACTGTTACCCTCTTATAGAACTCTTATGCCATAAGGTTGCTGTAGTCGGTGTCTCCGAGCATGAATAGCGCTAGGAGCCCGAACTGGTTTAGGTCATCAACGACCTTGACTCCAGTTGCGTAGGCATGCACTGAGGGTTCATCGATGCACATCCCGGCATGGTACATGGATGAAGGCAGGTTGGGGATGAGAGCTTCAGAAGCCGGAGTTGTTTCTGGGACAGCAGCTGAAGAAGAGGTTCCAGCCTACAAAATTTCAACAAGAAAAATTAGGGCAAATACTTGAAAAGCATATGAAATTCTTAATCTGAACAATATATAGAGTTTGAGCCCATAAATTTAAGAATTTCATTAGTCTTCTTCAGGCAGAGATATTTCAACAGTCCAAAAGTGCATTATTAAAAGAAATCTTACACTGAAGACTAAAATATTTGGAAATTAAGCATAAATCTTGAAATAAATTAAGCAGGTAATGAAGTTATTTAAAGAAAAGAAGGAAAAAGTAAGAACATTTCTTTAACAGTTAGCAATGGCGGATTCACCACATAAACCCCAAAATGAAAAGAATGAAATATTATCCCGTTGTAAGTGAAATTACGATCTAGAAGACGGTTATGGGTTAGATTTGTCTTACCATTGGAGAAGATGCAGGTGAATGTTGGAGGAATCGATGAGTTCTTCATAGATTGCATAGGGACGAAGCGAGAAGAAGGAGAGGGTTTTTGAGAGAGATGAGCAAGGGACAGTTTGAGAGTTAAAGAGGTTTGGAAAAGTGATTTTGAAATTGGTGGTTGAGGAGTTTATTAATGAAAAAGTGTGAAGTCAGACGGATGAACATGTGAAACGACTTAAAGTTAGACGGCTGTCACTTGAAAGGACTTAATGACTGACGGCTTAAGGCAGTCAAAAAGTGACTTTTTGAAAAATATCTCAACCAATTTTTAAAATCAGTCCCTCACTATTTTCATAAATAAACCTTCTAAACTAAAAGTTAAAAGACTTACCTCCGTCTTCAAGTAATTAGCAGAACTGTTGTTTTCTTTTCAAAGAGACAAGTCTGTTTAACCACAATGTCAAGTCTGCTTAAATATATTACCAAGTCTACTCAATATTTTAAAATGAAATGAAAGAAATTAAATTGAGTTAATATTAAGAAGTTGGGTCAAGCATACCAAGCTCTCCCCTTAGATAAGCAAACTTGCCGGCTTCAAGTGCCTTTGTGAAGATGTCTGTTAGTTGATGTTCTGTTGAAATGTACTTCAAACTTATATTTATCTTTTCTACATTATCCCTTAGAAAGTGATATCGAACATTGATATGCCTTGGTGTGCATCACGGGATTGTAGGTGATAGAGATTACTGAGGTGTTGTCACACATGAGTGGGAAATCTACTACCTTGATGTCATAGTCCACCAACTGTTGTTTGATCCAAAGCAGTTGACAGTAGCAGCTTCTAGTAACTATGTATTATGCTTCAGTGGTGGAGTTGGAAACTGATGCTTGTTTCTTGCTAGCCCATGAAACGAGTCTATCTCCTAGGAATTGACAAGTTCCACGTGTGCTCTTCCTGTCTACTTGGCATCCAGCATAATCTGCATCTGAGTAGCCAATTAAGTTGAATGAGGACTCTTTTGGATACCAGATACCTAGTTGGTGGTATCTGATACATACTTGATAATTCTCTTGACTACTAGAAGATGTGACTCACAAGGATCTGCTTGAAATCTAGCACATACCTCAACAGCATACACTATATCAGACCTGCTGGCGGTAAGATAGAGCAGCGATCCAATAATTCCTCTATATGAAGTGATATCAACTTTCTTCCCTTGTAAGTCTTTCGATAGTTTGCATTTAGCAGCCATTAGAGTATCAAAAGTGTTAGCCATTTCCAATCCGAATTTCTTGACCAATTCTTTAGCATACTTGGATTGGCTTATGAAGATTCCTTTGTTTAATTGTTGAATTTGAAGTCCTAATAAGAAGGTGAGTTCTCCCATCATGCTCATCTGAAACTTTCCAGTCATGAAAGTCTCAAATCTTTTGCACAGCTTCTTATTTGTAGAACCAAAGATGGTATCATCGACGTATATTTGCACCAGCAACGAATGAACTTTGTGCTTGAGAATGAAGAGAGTAGTGTCAATCTTTCCTCGCACAAATCCTTGTTCTATTAAGAACCTGGATAGTGTTTCATACTAGGCATGGGGTACTTGCTTAAGACCATAGAGTGCCTTCTTAAGCTTGTAGACATGTGTCTCCTTCCCTTTTTCCACGAAACCTGGAAGCTGAGTGACATAGATTGTTTCTTGAAGATTATCATTGAGGAAAGCACTCTTGACATCCATTTGATATAGCACAAAGTCCTTGTATGTAGCATAGGCTTAGAAGATTTTGATAGCCTCTAACCTTGCTACTGGGGCAAAGGTTTCATCATAGTCGATTCCTTCTTCTTGTCGATATCCTTGTGCAACGAGTCTACTTTGTTTTTTATGATGCTCCCATCTTCATCCTTCTTTTTTCTTAATACCCATTTTGTGCCAATGATGGTATGATCAGCTGGTCTTATGACTAGCTTCCATACTTGACATCTTTCAAATTGCTGAAGTTCCTCTTCCATAGCTTCTAGCCAACTTGGATCTTCTAAAGTATTATCAATCTTCTTCGGTTCATCTTCTGAAACAAATGCAGCACATAACATGCATTTGTTTCCGGAAGATCTTCTAGTATATACTCCTACATGAACGTCACCAATGATCTAAGAAATTGGGTGATCTTTACATGTTCTTGTAACAGCAGGAATGTGATTCATTGCTGATTCTTCATGATGAGGTTTAGGAGGAGGACTAGGAGGAAAGTCAATTGTTTCTTAATGAGTGTGTTGTTTAGACCAGGGTTCATATGTGAGTTGAAGAATAGGATTTTGAGGTTCAGAAAATATGGGCTCTGGATTAATATTTTCATGAGCAGAGTTAAGGTCTTCTGGGGATTCATTTGAGAAGTGATGGTCAGGAATATTTGAGTGAGTTGCTGGAGAAGGATTTGGTGTTTGAGAAGTTGAAGCTTGGGAGATGAGTGAACATTGTACAAAGATTTTGGAGCAATGTGGCTCTAATAAATCAAATTCATCAAATGAAAGATAGATTCTTTTTAAAGATCTTTTATTGAAAACCCTATAAGCTTTGGAGTGTAAGGCATAGCCCAGAAAGACGCCTTCATCGACCTTATTATCAAATTTACTTCTGTAATCATTACTATTATAGACTATGAAGCATTTGTAGTAGAAGATTTTGAAAAATCCTATATTTGGGGTTTTACCTCTCCAAAGTTCATATGGTGTTTTACCGTGAAATTTGTTGATCAGGGATCTGTTCTTAGTGAAGCAGGCTGTATTGACGACAAGTGTTCTGTTTTTTATTTTAGCTACACCGTTCTGTTGTGGAGCTCTAACAGCAGAGAAGTTGTGACCGATGACATGATCATCACAATACTTTGCTATTCCATTATTGGTGAATTCAGTTCCATTGTCTGATCGAACATCACTGATTTCATCGAGCTTTTGTGTCTGTAGTCTTCTTAACAAAGCTGTAAGGATGTCATACGTGTGATCTTTAGAAGACATCATCTCTGTCCAAATATATCTTGTATAATCGTCTACTACGACTAGAGTGTATCTGTGACCACCATAGCTGATAGTAGTCACAGGCCCGAAGAGATCCATGTGAAGAAGTTGCAAAGGTCTTGTTGTTGCGAGTCCTGGTTTGCTCTTGAAGGAAGCTTTTGAAAGTTTTCCTAGCTGACAAACTTTGCATACATGATCATGATCGGTAGAAACATTTGGCATTCCTCTCACCAACCCTTCTTTGAATAGCTTTGATAAGTATTTGAAGTTCAGATGCCTGAGATGCTTGTGCCACATCCAACTTTTGTCCTGAGCAGAGTTTGCCTCAAGACATAGCAGCCTTTCCATAGGCATTCAAATCTATCACATAGACATTCCTTTGTTTATGTCCAGTTACCAGAGTTGAGCATGATTCTGGATCCTTTATGTCACATCTGTTTCAAGAAAATTGGCATACGAGACCTTTATCGTAGAATTGAGAGATGCTCAATAGGTTGTGCTTCAAGTCTTCTACTAGAGAAACCTTCCCTATAGAGAGATTTCCACGAACAATGGATCTGTATCCAATGGATCTTCTTTTTGCATTGTCGTCAAAAATGATTGGAGGTCCTTCTGCTTCAGTAATATTTGAAAGAAGACATGAATCTTCAGTCATGTGTCTTGAGCAGCCACTATCCAGATACCATACGTCTTTCTTTTCTGAGCTTGTAGTAGCCATGAAGCATATCTGTAATTAAGAAATGAGAAAATCATGGTCCCCTTTATTTTTCTTTTGGGTCCAAAGGGTTAGCATTTTTTGGGAACACATACTTGCCTGACTTTTGGGATAGAGGACTCAGTAGGCTTCATGATGGATTTCAGCAGACATTCATGGACCAAGTGGCCTAAACATTTGCAAAAAGTACAGTGATGGAAATTACAAATGTCATGCTGAGAGAGTTGGTTTTTGGTAGACTTTTGAGCATTCTTTATTTTAGCAGTAGCCTTAGACTCAGCAGACTTGTTAACAGCAGGTTTGGAAGGTTCTGTATGAGTTTTCTTAGGTCAGTATTCAGCAGTTCTTGCCTTAGCAGATCTGATGTTAGCAAACTTAGACACCTCATACATTTTCCCTTTAGGCTTAGTGTCAACAGTCTTGGAGGCAGCAGCAGCATCTGTAGTGCTTTTGATGAATCTAATAGGCTTGGGTAGACTTTTTGTGCTCCTAGAAACAGCAGCCTTTGCTTTGGCAGAGGTCCTGGTAGAAGGATCTTGTGAGTTTTCACAACCCGTAGCAGACTTTTCTCCAGCTGATGATTGCTTTGCTTTAGACGCATTGCTGGTCTTAATAGTCAGAGTCTTTGGGTATTTATAATGAATAGAAGCGTAACCAACTCCTTTCTACCCTTGTTGTTAAACTGCGGATGATATATAGGATCATCACCACTTCGCACAGACAAGTCTTCTGTCTTTTGTTCAGAGATTGTCCAGAAATGTTCTCAGAAAAACCTAGCCCAGTTTTGTCTGTAGTTGGCTTCTAGTCTCCAAGAATTTGATCAAAAACAACCTTTGAGTTATTCCATGAGTTGATGGTTTTTTGTAATTCATCTTTCTCAACGGATAGCTCTTTGGCATGACCAATGAGGCAAGCAACCTTTTCATTGAGAAACTTGTTCTCTTCTCTTAACTTGATACTTTCCTGCTGGACTCCATTAAGAGTTTTTAACTCAGCTTCCAGCATGGATTTCTCAGTTCCTAGCTTCTCATGGCTTTTAGCTAACTTTACATAAGCCTTTCTAAATTCATTGAATTCCTCTAGCATATCCTGAGCATCCTTAAGGATTTCTTCTTTAGAGGGCTCTTCAGTAGGTTGTTCTATGTTAGCTTGAAAATGAGAATATTTGATTTCACTATCTGAGTCATAAGTGGGAGGTGACTCTAGAGCAACGAGGCAGATATGTGCCTGCTCAGGTGAGTCATCACCATCATCCTCATCAGAATCAGTTTCAAACCAAGTAGACACTTGGTTCTCTTCTAAGTCCTCAGCCAAACCCCTATGTTTTGAAAATGATTTAGAGGGTCACCTTTTGTAAGCTTCATATTTGGGCTTAGGACATTTAGAAGGAAAGTGACCAGGCTTCCTGTAATTGTAGCAAACTAGCTCATTGTTTTATGAGCTTTCAGCAGTCTTTCTGAAAGTCTGCTGGTGTGCATCCTTCTTCTTGTTAAACTTTGAGAACTTTTGAAACTTCTTAACGAACATAGCAAATTGTTCTTTATAGAGGATTTCATTGTCATTTGAAGAAGAAGAAATAGATGGTTTATTTTCTTAGGCAAGAGGTTCTTGAGAGATTGCAGAAAAAGAAGGAAGGAAGTTTAAAATGTTTGTCATGTTCTTGAGCTTGAAGAAGTTCTTGCTCATAGACAGTTAAACTCGCATACAAACTTTGAAGATGCATGGAGTTTAAGTCTTTGGACTCTTTAATGGTTGTTGTCTTAACATGCCACAGGCTTCCTAAGGAAGCTAAAAATCTCATATTTACTTCCTTAACACTATATTCTTTGCCTAAGGAATAACAACTGTTTACTACCTCACTGAATCTATTGTATGCTTGACGCAGTGTCTCCTTTGGGTCTTTTCTGAAAGAGTCAAGCTATTGAATATAGTTGTACTTTATATTGTCTCTTGTGGGCAGGTCTCCTTCCAGATATTTTAGAAGTGCTTCCCACATTTCTTTAGCTGTTTTGCACCTAATTATCTGCTGGTATGTGCTTGTGTCGACAAAGCTAGATATTATGTGTATAGCCTTGCTGTCAATTTCAACAAGCTTTCTTTTTCATCAGTCCATTCATTTATGGACTTGGGCACCTCAGGTGGTCCGCCTGCTACTTCAGCAAGAAGATTTGGCTTCATTGGTATTAGAGGACTGATCGTGTCTTAAATTTATACCTTGCAAGTGCACAAGACTATTGCAGAATAGTTTGGGAAGCAAGGGTCGAACTACAGAGACAAGAAGAATTCCAAGTAGCAAGTATATCGGTAGCAATTAAACTAAGGGGGTTTTTATTTTATTTTATTTAATCTAATTTATTCTAATTAAAACAGGAAATCAAATTTAACAATCTAAGTAGCAATCACAATTATAAAGATCTTATGGATGAGGGAAATCTAGGATTGGAGATTCACTTGTATCTACTCTATTGCTCTTTTTAATAAACTATCAATCAATACCTTGGGTTCGTTCACAAAAGATTGATATAGATCGTCAAATTATAATTCAGTCTCCATCCTAAATAATTCATCCAATCTATATCCCCAGAACAAGAACATAAGAATTTCCCATCTGTCACTTAGGAACATATATATGAACCTGACCCTAACTTATCACTCTCGTGCATCAATAAGGTCAATTTATCACGATGGTGAGCCAGTGTATGACATATGCATTTGGTCGTGCAACTATACGCACCTCTAGGTCTTTACTACTTGCGATTTCATTCATTTGGTCAAAGCTAGACAGTAAAGAGGTTGATAAACATCATGATCAACAAGAATTGAATGAATAAAAATATATTAAGCAATAGATTCGATACAAGTTACCTCCCAATTCCTAGATTAATGAGTGGTTAGTTCATCCTTGAAGATGAACCAATCAGAGGGATGAAAGAATACATGAATCGATCTTCAAAATTATAATTACAACTACTAAACTATGTATTACAAACTAAATCCTAACGTTTCTGGCAGTTCTTCGGTGTACTTGGACGTCCTTTGGCTTTGGCTACATGTCTTCTATATATAATAGGGTGTTTGAGGTGAAGGAGGAGGTTCAGTCAGGCTTAAACTCCCGTAAGGCGGTTCCTGGGTACCTTGCGGAAGCAAGGTCTTCATAGCATGCGGCCGCAAGGCCTTGTTCCGGCTGATGATGCACACTAGAGACCTTGAGGGGGCAAGGTCTCATATCCTTGCGTCCGCAAGGGTCTTCAGATTCCTATTCAACCTTCTTTTCATTATTTGTATTTTGCACCCTTCCTCAAAATCTTCAATAAAACCTTTGTAAATCCCATAATTTCACCTAAAACCCTGAAACTCACAATATAGCTCAAAAACATATATTAGTAGTCAAAAGCCTCGTGGAATTGCTATTTCTAAGTTATAAAAGTACCTAATAAAGACGTATAAAATACGTCTATCAAGGACTTGTTTTAACACATTGACATAAGTGATTGTCAATTGAATTCATGTATCCCATAACTTTGTCTTTCCATACTTCGAAGTGGCCTTCGTCCAATATTGGGACGTGGCTTGTATTTGAGGTAGGTAGCTTATAGTGAGCCATAGGATCTATTCTCAAGAGGTTAGTCTTGGAAAAACAAGTTTTCAAAGAATCAGACTCTGATACAAATTGTTGGTCCCAAATAGGCTCAATCTAGGCTAGAAAGGGGGGTGAATAGCCTAGTTGTGTTTTAAAATTACTTTAAAAACTTTTCAAATTATTCTTCTTTTTTTGAAAATAGCTAACTCCTAAGAAGAGTTAGGGCGGCGAAAAAATAGATAAGAAAAACAGATGAAAGGTTGTTGTTCTTAAACAGAACCAGCAGCAGACTTTAAACAGAGATAACAGTAGCAGTTATAATGAAAAACAAGATAAGAAGAAACAGTTCAAACATTATGAGAGGATTTAGAAGTGGTTCGTATTGTGAATAGTACTACGTCAACTACCAAAGTGGTTAGCTTTGGATTTTGAAAGGTGCACCTGTTTATCCACTAGTTGAGAAAGTTAGATATCTAATGCATCGTGTATAAAAATAGTTTTCAACGAAGTGTTTAATGATGAGAGAAACAATCAATGAATAACTACTCTCTCAAGTGCTAAAGTAAAGAACAGTTAATATCAAACTAGAAGAAGCTGAAAGCAAATAAAGACTGGCAGATTTGCAGCTTCAGGAAGTTTGGTGAAGTGTTAGTTCTTGTCCTTTAGATCTCTTGAATGCTTGAGTATTGAAGATGAAGCTTGAGTATTGAAAGCGCAAGAGATGTGTGTTATCAGATCTTCAAGACTTGATTATATACCAGGGGAGATCTTCAGGACCGTTGGACTGAGAGTGAAAAGGTTAAATCCAACGTTATAATGCATCGAATGCATTTCGGCACTTTATAGAATAAGTGCAGCAAGGCAGACATCAGAGATGTAGTGATGTAGAGATAGACATTCCCAAACAGAGTAAGGTTTCAGCTTGCAGGCATTACATCTTGAAAGCCTTCTTAGCCAAAAGAGGTAATGTCTTCAGTCTTCATGATTTAGGAGACAGGCTGGACGGTTGTCTGTGTAATTTGTCTAAAGCCAGATAATGACATGGTTGACTTCTTTGGAGGGAAATATGATGAAGATAATTTGAATATTATTTGACTAGATATTAAAAATATTTAGATCAAATAATATGTGACCTAAATCCACGTGTTTGGCTGAGCTTCGATTTTTAGCAGAGCAGACTTCAAAGTCTACTGGTGAGACATGCTTTCAAGGCTGCCATTGAAGCCTGCTGGTCCACGGCTTGAAGAAACTAACACCAAACTATTCTATTACACCCTTGATTCTAAAATAGTTGTCATACTAACTGATACGCAGACCTTTTAGCCACTGCACAATAAAATCAAAAGATGACTCAACCAAATCTAGAACATGTGAGGGTCAACAAGTCTCACGTCCAATCCATATCCCAAACCATGTCCTAAACCTTACTCCTTCTCTCATGCACCGACTCATGGTTTTTATCAAGCAAATAGTGCATCTTTCATGGCTCCATCGTTCGTCCTAGATTCTGGAGCCATTAACCATATGGTTTCGTCCACAGAAAATCTGCCTTATTTTGAACCATACTCTGATACAGATTCGGTTACCGTAACTAATATTTAGGACAATCCTCTTTTCACGGTGGTAATTGAGTATTTCATTTACGTAATGTTTTATGTGTTCCAACCATGCACAAATCTCTTCTTTCTATTCTTAAATTTTCTTTGGATAATAATTGCTTTTTCGAATTTGACGGTTTTGGCTTTCGTGTGAAGGACAATCAAACAAAGCAGACCATTCTTTCTGGCAATAGCTCTGACGGGCTTTATCAATTACAGTTTGATTCCACCACCAATCTTAATCCTCTTGCACTTATCGGAGAACGTGCCTCATCATCTACTTGGCATGCTCGCCTAGGCCATCTGGCGTCTCCTATTTTTCAGACTTTGGTAAATCAAGCATGGATTCCGATTAGTGGATCCGTTAAAAATAAAGATATGTGTCATGTTTGTCCAATGGGTAAGTCGTGCAACTTACCATTCCTTTCCCGTACTTTTCACTCTTCAGATCCTTTAGACATGTTGGATTTGGACGTATGGGGGCCTTTGCCTATTGTTTCCAACTCTGGTTATCGTTTCTATTTAAGCATTGTAGATGACTTTTCTTGTTACGTGTGGCTCTTTCCGTTAGATCACAAATCTGGCATAACATATGTTTTCACCAATTTCAAAACACAAGTCGAAAATCAATTGTCTAGAAAAATCTCGATGGTTCATACTATTAAAACAGTTGAAACCGATGGTGGGGGTGAATTTTGGAATCATCATTTTCTCTTTTTTCTCTCACAACATGGAATTTGACACCAATCTACATGCCCCTACACTCATCAACAAAATGGTGTTGTGGAGCACAAGCACAGACACATTGTCGACATGGGCTTGTGCTTACTAGCTCAATTGACAGTCCCACAAAAATATCGGCCCGAAGCTTTCTCCACCGTCGTTTTTCTAATCAACCGCTTGCCAATGCGTCAGTTGAATTATACTTCCCCTTATCAAAAATTGCTCAAGAGAACTCCAGATTACCTATTTTTTAAAACCTTCGGGTGTCTGTGTTTTCCCCATTTGTCTCCCTATAATAAGCACAAATTGTTGCCTAAATCTCTCCCTTGTGTCTTTCTTGGTTATGATATGGTTCGTAAAGGATATCGATGTCTTGACTTACAAACCAATCGGTTATATATTTCTCGACACGTATTATTTGGCGAGTCACATTTTCCATGTGCTAGAGTCTTTCCTTCTATAGGCACTTCTCTTGGCCCCAACCAACCGATCAACCTTGGTCGCCATACGGCTCATGCTTTTCTGCCCACTCGTCCAATTGTTGGACCAGTACGCTCCACTCCAGCCCCTAGTCCTACTTGGGAACTATGATTCCAGCCCCCTGGCACAAGATATTCTCTCATCCCCTGATCCGGCCTTCTCCACAAGGCCCAAGCTTGTTACAGGTAGCCAAATACACACTCTAGCTCCAACTCCAGCTCCAACCAAACCATTGAGCCCTTTCTCTCAGTCGTGTGTATCTCCTTCATCAGCACCTCTTCGTCCAACTTTTGCTCACAGTCGGATCCCTTTTGAGCTACAAGAGGATACCTCTAGTGACATGTCTACTCCTCCTCTTAAATACAAAAGCATAAATGAGATCATGTACAAACATTTTCTACCCGAGGCCTTGGCTACAATCACCTCAGATTCGGCTGATTTTGAGCCTCGCTCATTTAAACAAGTGTCTCCCTTTCCTCAATGGCAACATGCCATGTATGAAAAACTTGCTGCGTTACATAAAACTGGTACTTGGTCCCTTGTTCCTCATCCTCTCGGGGTAAATGTCATCGGCAACAAATGGATTTACAAAATAAAAAGAAGAGCATATGGCACAGTTGAACGACACAAGGCTAGCCTTGTAGCTCAAGGCTACACCCAACAGGAAGGCGTTGACTATGACGAAACATATAGCCCAGTTGTCAAGCCACCCACCATCCGTACTTTACTCAACCTTGCCAATTCACAAGGCTGGTCCATTGAACAACTAGATGTCTGTAATGCCTTCCTCAATGGTATTCTCAACGAAGAAGTGTACATGATTCAACCTCCCGGGTTCATTGACAACACTTTCCCAACTCATGTCTGCAAATTACATCGGACCATATATGGGCTCAAACAATCTCCGCGAGCATGGTTCCAGTGTTTCCATGAATTCCTAGTGAGTCTCGGGTTCTTTAATAGTAAATCGGATAGCTCCTTGTTCATTCGACACAGGTCCAACATGGTGGCTATTTTGGTATATGTCAATGATATCCTGGTGACAGGTTCCTCCTCTTCTTTGGTTCATAAAGTTATTGATCAAATTTGTGCAACCTTCGAAAGTCGTCGTTTGGGTCCTTTGGGATACTTTCTGGGTATTGAAGCCACTCGCACGGCCACCCACCTCAATCTAAATCAGTCCCGCTATGCCTCTAAACTGCTTCGAAAGTTTAACATGGAAGGATGTTGGCCTGCTAAAAGTATTCCCATCATTGCGGGTTTGCATTTAGACTCTACTACTGGAGATCCATTGCACGAGGTCATCCTCTACCGTAGTATGGTTGATGGCTTGCAATATCTCACATTGACTCGCCCCGACATATCATTTACGGTGAATTAGGCTTGTCAACGTATGCATGCTCCGTGTGCACCACATTTACAAGCAGTAAAGTGAATCCTTCGCTTCATTAAAAGGACGATCACCCTAGGTCTTTACTTTCAACCCTCCCCCGATATCTCACTGTCTGCCTTTTCAGACACAGATTGGGCAAGCTCTCCGAATGATCGAAGATCCACCACCGGTGCATGTGTGTTTATTGCCCCCAACCTCGTATCATGGACAGTCAAAAAGCAATATATCCAATGTATCCCACTCTAGTAGTGAAGTCGAATATCGTGCTTTGGCTACTACGACGCCGAGTTGCGGTGGTTCTTTTTCCTCTATCGCGAGCTTGGTTTACACTTACAAGCTCCAACCATCCATTGCGACAACATCTCGGCCATTCACATGTCTCGAAATCCTGTTTTTCATGCTTGAACCCGTCACGTGGAAATCGATTACCACTTTGTGCATGAATTACAACAGCGGGGTTTTCTTCACATTTGTTATATTTCCACACGGGGTCAAACTGCTGATATTTTCACTAAAAACTTAGCTCAACCACGATTACAACTTCTTTCAGACAAGCTGCAGCTTCGTACTACTCCTCTTGGCTTGTGAGGGGGTGTTAACAAGTAATTTGAATCAATAATTTGTATTATTTTATTCATTTATCTTGTATACTAGTCAACAATGGTAAGCTAGGACTCTTCATTTTTCTTTGTACAGATTATGTGGCTAGACTCTTTAGTTCCCTTTGTTCAGATTATGTAGACCTTCACTTTGGTTATATAAACAGCAGGGATGCTCTCCAACGGGCAGGTTGGATTCTCCAAAGATAATACACTTAGTGCTTGTTTGGTGGAGCGTTTTGGTCAAAACACTGGTAAAAAAACGTAGCGTTTTTTTTTAAACGTGTTTCAATGCAGCGTTTTAAAAATGTACAGGGTTTTAAAACGCTCTAATTTGGAGCGTTTTAAAAATATGTTGCGTTTACAACTACTTTGTTTATGAAAAATAGCGTTTTCAAATAGTTTTCCAAACGTGTTTACAAAAATAAAACTGCGTTTTGAAAATGCTGCGTTTTAGAAACGCTGCGTTTTCAAAACACTGCACCAAACAATGCCTTAGTCTCATTCTCTCTTTCTTCTTGAGTCAGTAGACACTTCTTTCTTCTTTTAAAATTCTTTATCGGTTCAAGAACCTATTACTTCGGTTCCCCCTCCTCCTGCCGCTCGGTGGACCCCAAAAAATCTGCTGTTACTACGATTCAGTCTCCAGGAGTTGATAATGGTGACGTTCTCCCTGTAAACATTGGTAGTGAAAAGGTTACTAAAGTCTCATGTTCTAACGTTGCTACTAGCCATCCAATTATTGAACCTTCTGCACCGGTTTTGGTTCCCCTTACAAATATTATTGTTGGTAATCAAAACCTTTCCACTTATGTTCCTAATACTATTATGGTTGATGATATGCATATTGACAGTTGACACTGATTATATGCATGTTGATAAAACCCCCTATAATGATGTTACTAATTACCCTCCTGCTTCAGTCCTTTCTCTGAATCGATTCGCAGCACTTAGTGACGATCCTGGGATGAACATATTAGTGATTCAGATGAAGGTCTCCCTCTTGATGCTGAATATGAATGACCCTACTATTCAAGATATTTTGGACCACCTTAACTTGGATTTTTCTATCCCTCTTCCAGCGGGCAAGGGTAAACGTAAAAACATTATCCCTTTTTCCTCTATGACAACAAGGTCTAAGGCTCAGAATTCTACTTCCAACTCTCATGGATGTTAATCTTCTGTTCTGGAACATTAGGGGCATTGGAAATGATCCTTCCATTAGTAGACGAAAGCACCTCATTAAGCTGCACAATATTTCTCTGATACTCGAAGCTCAATTTGGTTATTTATTAAATCTTCTTATTCATGCACTGTTTTGCATGACACGGATCAGCATCTTACAGTTCAGTTAGCATTTTAAATGGTCGACTCCAGTTAATATTTCTTGTGTTTATGCTAGCTGTGATATTCATGAGAGATGGGATTTATGGACTGATCTTGTGGATTTGGGTGCTACTTTTGGCTCTCTCCTTGGCTGGTGGGGGTGACTTTAACATCCCTCTCTCCCCGGAGGAGAAATTGGGTGGCTCTGGTTGGGATAGTGTAGGGGCTATGGACTTTCATTCTTGAATCTCTTCTTCAGGTTTATTTGATCACAGTTTTTTGGGCAGCAAGTTCACATGGTGGAATTCTAGGGATGGCAATGTTTCTATTTTTCAACGTCTGGATCATATGCTTAACAACACTCCTGGCAACAATTTTTTCAAGACACTTAGATTCAACATTTGAGCCGTACTTGCTCTAATCATGCTCCTGTGCTCGCCAATATTGTTAAGTACCACTCATCGATCCCTCCTCTTTTCATTTCCTTAATATTTGGATTACCCATCAAACTTTTCTACCGCTTATTAAGGATATTTGGCAGCAGTCCATTGTGGGTCGTCCTATGAATTCCTTTGCTAAAAAGCTTGCTAATTGTAGGCAAGCATTGAAGAAGTGGAACAAAGATGTTTTTGGGAATATTTTTACTACTATTCAGCAGGCTGACGATGAAGTCCAGTGTCTTGAATTTATGTTGAAGCTTCGGGCTCTTCTGAGGATAGATCTGCCATGAACCTTGCCCATGCTCAACTTAAGCATGCTTTAAAACTTGAAGAGAATTTTTGGCGTCAAAAAGCTAAAATTAAATGGCTTAAAGAGGGTCTAGGCAACTTGAAACTTTTCCATGCCTCTGTGAAGCAAGCTCGCTGGCAGCTTCATGTTCACACTATTCCTGGGTTAGATGGCCAATAGATTACGGATGAAGCTGAAATTAAGAACCACACAATCATGCACTTCCAATCTCAGCTTCAGGCTGCCCCCACTGAAGATTATGACTTACTTCTTTCTATCCCTTCTCTTATCACGGATAGCATGAACTCTTCGCTCTCTGATTACCCACTTCGGAAGAAGTTAAGACTGCGGTTTTTTCATATCGCAGCTGGGCCAGATGGTTTTTCTGGGACTTTTTTCACTCACTGCTGGGATATTATTGGCTTGGATTTTCATGCTGCGATCTTGGATTTTTTTTCTCAGGTTTCTCCTTGCCTAAAAGTTGGACTAACGCACTCATCGTTACTATTCCGAAGACAGCTCAACCGACTTCTTTTGGTGATTTTAGACTGATTAGTCTGTGCAATTTCAACAAGGTGATATCTAAAATTCTTGCTTCCCGTTTAGCAAGCATCCTTCCTTCTATTATTTATCCAAATCAAAGCGGGTTTGTTAAGGGACGTATTATTCAAGACAATATTCTTCTAGCCCAAGAATTAATGACCCATCTTGATAAGAAGATTGTTGGATCCAACATTATCATGAAATTAGATATGACCAAAGCTTTCGACATAATCAATTGGCATTTTCTTATTAAAGTTCTTCGCCACTTTGGTTTTTGTGAAACATTAATTGACATGATTTGGCGTTGATCTCCGACAATTGGTTCTCAGTGTTGGTTAATGGCTCTTCTACTGGCTTTTTCCATTCCAATAGAGGTCTTCGTCAAGGAGATCCTTTGTCTCCTGCTTTATTTCTTTTCGTAGTGGAGGTTCTTAGTCGCAGCCTCAATGATCTGCATTCTTCTCATCCGCATATTGCTTATTCTTCGGCTATTGGATGCCTGGTTATTTCTCACTCATCGTTTGCGGATGACGTAATCATTTTTTGTGATGGCAGTCTTCAATCCATCTCCAAGCATCGGCAGTTCCTCTCAAATTATGAACAGTGCTCAGGTCAGACATCAATATTGGTAAGAGCAGCTTCGCTGTTTCCTCCAAGTTATTATCAATTCCATTTCTTCTTCTCTGGCTATACTAGGAAAGAGTTCCCTTTGATCTATTTGGGTTGTCCTTTATTTTGTGGGCGTAAGTTAAAGAAATATTTTGACCCTCTTATTCTCAAGTTGCGGTCTTGTATTGATTCTTGGCTTGGGAATTTTCTGACTATAGCTGGGAAGATAACTCTCATTAATCATGTCTTGCAATCCATCACTGCTTACCATCTGGCTTCTTTAGATCCTCCCAAAGTTGTTCTTCAAATTGCCGAGCGCATGTTAGCTAAAAAAATTTGGGGTCAGCTTGATCGAAAGCAACGAGCTCGCTAGGTTACTTTGTCGCAATGTTGCTTCCCCGTTTCAGAGGGTGGGTGAGCATCCGTTCCCTTGGTGATATTACTCGTGCATACTCAGCTAGTGTTTGGTGGCGCTTTCGCACTCATGACTCTCTTTGGTCCAGATTTCTCAAAGCTAAATAATGCCCTCGTTTGCATCCAGTTCAATCTATCATTAAGGGCTCCCATATTTGGTGTCGTTGTGGCTTCACTATAAAAATTCTCTTGCTCATATCCTTATCCCTTCCTTAATCCTGTGCCATCTTTGGTCACTCGAATTCTGGTTTACTTATCTCTATTGGCAAGGATTTATCTAATTTGGATGCTTCTCACTCCAATCTTTTGGGGTTAGATTCTGTTGCTTCGAGTCTTCCCCAGATCCAGTTAATTAGATGGATTTGGCCCTCTTCTCAATTGGTTAAATTTAACACTGGTAGGGCTTCTCGTGGCAATCCAGGTACCAGTGGTGGTGATGGTATTGTTCGTAACTTTTCCGGTGAGCTTATTTATGCCTATTCTTCCTTTTTTTGGTATTTCCTCCAATACTATTACCGAAGCTAAGAGATGTTGGTTTGAGAGGGCTATTATTGAATTGGATTCTAAGATCCTTGTTGACTGCCTTACCCATAATCATAAACCTCCTTGGAAGTGTTGGACTACTATTCATAAAGTTCGGGCCATTCAAAGGGATATGTCATATCAAATTATCCATTGTTTTAGGATGCTAATAGTGCTGCTGATCTCCTAGGAAATTTGGGTTGTGATTCTTTGACCTCCATACAATTTGATGATGTTCATGATCTTCCCCCTCGCATTCGCGGTACCCTTATTTTGGATAAATCCGGCACTCCTTATATTAGGCGTATTGTTTAATTCTTTTTTTTTTTGTTCAGTTTATTTAAGTAGTTTTTGTTGTTCTATATTTCATTTTTGAGGTCAAGCTCCTCTGTCCTTTCAAATATAAGGGCAAGGCTGGTTATCCCCTCAAATTATATTTATTTTCCTTTTAATAAAATAAAGCATGATATCGTCCATGTTTCCTTTATAAAAAAAAAATTTCATTTGTCATGTGAATAAATACCTTATGTTTGAGAGATAATGATAGATCGAGTGACATACCTAGGAAGTTTTTGTTGGATTGAGTGATTGGGTCAAAAGTGGAAAGAACTTTGGATTGAACTTGAAATTGCATGTTCCTAGTCATTCTCATATTGATCCCTACATGGATTGTGCATTAGATGTTGACTTGGTAGGTTTGCATTGTGCATTGAGAATTAGGAAAATAGAGTTGAATCATGCATTGGAAGTATCTAAGTTTCATCATGATGAGAGTTCTATCATTGTAGAGAGTGCATGAGTTTACTATGATGAATTATTGTGATGCATGTCACGAAATTGGTAATGTTTCTCATAATGCATTATTGTTTCACAAGATATATGGATTGCATGGGGGAGGTATATCCTAGAGACATGATAATTTATATGGTATGCCTAGGATCTTATCTTCTATGTTGGATTCCTTATATGGCATTGATATATGTGACCTCTTTATGATGCATGAGATTATTGTGTTGATTATGATTGTGCAAAAGAGAAAGCTTGTGAGATAAGTATTTGAGCCCGGAGATAGGGTTTGGTTGTGTGAGAGTTTGAACTGAATTTCTAAACAAAGGATCCTTGAGAAACTTTCATGTTGTGCTAAATTGTTACATGGCAAGTTGTGTTCTAACAACCTTGTTCATGTTGTGGTGCATCGTCTTGTTGTGTGTCATCTACATATAAAGGTAAAAATCATGGTTGAGCACCAAAGTTTGTTAAAGGCAAATCAAGCTAGATTGATCTTTGATCCCAGAGAAATGAGATGTGTGAGCTTCAATGGAGAAGTGTTAGACAAGAAAAGGGATCTTGAGCAAGTCGACACTCAAAGTGGTGTTACATAGTAAGCTTAATGAGAGTATATATTTCCTTCTTGCTAATTCGCATCTTGTCAATGTAGGTTTAGGACAAATCTTTTTCAAGAGGAGGGGAATGATGTGATCTTAGCAAGCTCAAGTCCATGTCAAAGTTAAGTGTTGATCAAGCATGGTGAATTCAAGATTGCTTGAGAGTTCAAATGAAGACTTTGAAAAGTGTGGAATATGCTTGGAAGATTCAAGGATTCTATACAAACTTGATCCGTGGCTTTATTGGTGATTTGAGTTACTTTAATGGATACTCAACAAGTTTGAAGAGATTGAAATTGAAGAATCAAGGAAAGGCCATGAAGAATGTACTAGGCCTTGGGGGTGACTTTACAGGGTCAAAAGATGACATTTTGGAACTTTTTGGTTCAGCGGACTTTAGACGTAACGTTTTCAAAGATCACACATTTTCAATGACGAGTCCCATGACACTACAAAACCTATGCAAGCATCTAATGGACCCATCACGAGAGCTCACGCAAAGAAGATTCGTGAGGAGGTGAATTTGTTCGTGCGTGAACCATTGGAGTTAGAATCAAGAGTCTTGGATCATGAAGACAATGCCGTAAAGATGGTCAATATCATACAAGGCATAAGGATCAACTTCAGAGGCTCTAACGGATGTTTAACGGAGAAGCGGTCGCGTTCTTGCTCACATCAAGTTTTGGGATTTCACAAAGGATGAAGCGGTCGCGTAACCATATCCAAGGTAACCATGTCTGACACCAAAGCAATCACGTCGCTTTCCTCAAAGAGACCGCATCGACCCGAATTCAGCTTTTACTTAGGATTTAAGTTAGGGTTTACTTTGTAATAGTTTCCTTAATTGTTAGTTACGAGTTCTTGGTTTGAGGAGGTTTCATGAACTTATAAATAGGTCTTTCATTATACAAAAAATACACCTTTTGTTTGAATATATAAACTTGCGAGTTTTCTCAAACTTTGTTCTTTGTGAACTCATCAGACTTGTTTGAGGCATGCAAACCTTCTAACTTATCAATTGGAATTCCATCACAATTGTGACGTTAATCATCAAACCAAGGTCCGTGGTCACCTCAAGCGACAAGCATCGGGTTGAGGTCTATTTTGTACCAAGATTCGTGTTTGGACTGATTTCATTGGGTTGCGGTGTTATCAATTCCTTTAGCATTCCTCCTAGCAATTCCGCTGTGTGTTTGAGTCTCCTCTAGAGATTCATATCACTATGGAATGTTCTTGAACTTGGACGAAACTGTTGAAAGTGAGAAATATTGCTGAGAACCTCATTAGATACAACATTGGAGATGGATGGCAAGGAGACCTTTCTTTGGCACCCATTGGGTCTCTTAAATAAAAGATGAGGAAGACCGGCTTACGATGCCGGCATTAGGGAGGATGCAAAGGTTGATCAGATAGATTGTTCAAACCATCAAGTTCGGGCTGGTAAAAAAACAATTCATGCTTAAATAAACCTAGCTCAGAACACTTCACAAGATTTCAAAAGGATTCCAGGAGCACTGCTAAGAATGTGTGGGGAAAATGTAGAAACAGGAAGACACTATGTAGATTCACTATGCAGTATGCAGGTGTGGAGTTATCAGTAAAAGGACTGATATGGATCTCCCGGGATATAGATGGAATGATTGAAAAAGATTGACTAGCCATAGTTGGAAAGGGAAGACTCCAGTCAGTCTAGTAAGAAGGCTTTCTTATGGTGCAACAGTGTATCACCTCTGGGTAGAGAGGAATCAACGTATATTTTATGTGATTTGGTTTAGGTCAAAATCACGAACCAAACCGCCCCCCATTGGATCTAAAAATTTCAAACCAAACCGAAACCACTCGATTTAATTTGATTCGGTTTTGTGGTTTATATAAATTCTTTTTAATCAACTTATTAAGAATAACAATAAAAATAAGATTGTAATTTGGAATTAACATCAAAAATTAGAAAATAACCTACTAAAAATAAATTATCATAAAGAAAACAATACAAATTCAAAAATAAATACAAACAATGAAAGAAATGATAGTCCTCTAACAATCAAGATTTTGTTTAGCTTAGTGTGCATATATATATATATATATATATATGTATGTTGGTTTGGTTTGATTCGATACCAAAAACCACGAACCAAACCGAGTGATTTGGTTCGGTTCCATTCGGTGGTTCCGATATACACCCCTCCTTTAAGCAAGTACAGAAATCCATAGACGAACTAATGCATTATATAGTAGAAACTATTAGACTTTCTGTGGTTGTCGGGTGGGGACTGAGGTGAGGGAAACCATCCTAGAAATTTTGCCAACTGGTCCATAATCCATAATATGGATTCCATAAATCTGTAAACATAGGGGGATTAGCAAGCAAAAGCTTGATAAGGTTGAGGATGCTTGTTATGCCGTGTTGTTTGTATTTATCTTTTTCAGTTCAATAAATTGTTACTTACAAAACAAAATGGTAGACATTTGCCGACTGTGTTCCAAGGTTGCCGACAGTTTTTGGGAATGAAAACGGCCAAAACGAAATGGTCGACATTTGGTTCAAACTCAAACCGTGGGAGAAATAAAATGTTCATACCATTTTGTAGTGATTTCATGTTTGAAATGTAAGAATGACTTAGAAATAAAATGGAAGGATTGCAACTGTACCCGTAGTGAGATTTCAATCCTTTCCTGTTTCCATGGTAATTTTGTGAGAGCGCCTACAATAGAATAAAATTGAGGTAAGAGAAAGATTAGAAGAGCAGAAAAGGTACAGAAGGGGTAAATTGTGAAAAAAGGAAAACAAAGGTACATGCTCTGTCGCCCAACGGAATTTGTATTTGGAAAGAAATGAACACACAGCATCCAGCTAAACAGATCACAAGAACTCAGTGGCGTTCAAGTTAGTGTTGCCAAAGAGAGCAATTGCATTGTAGACTCTTGCCGAAAACAGTACCCAGGCAAGATAGAATCAAGATCATTTCATAAAATGCTACACAGTGAGGGAGATCCTACTGGCTGGTGGTTTCGTGAATAATACACATAACATATCTTGATAAATAGTAAGTCTCCTAGTAAACAAGGCTCGTGCTTGTGTATTTCCAAGCGCATAGAAACAGAAGAGATATCATATTAATTACAAAAGTATCAGCTGTCATATAAACTTTAAGCTAGAATCAGGCATTTCTTCCACGCATCATACAAAGGGTGGTTGAAGAAATGCTAATATTACAGAAGGAAGAAGGAATGATATTACTTGGACACTAGCTGGAATAGTTTTCAGTACTCCAGTGAACCTACAGATGCAATCCCATTACTCAAGTTTCTCGAATCTTGGCGGTTCGGATAGTCATCACAGCTGCTGCTATTAGAGAGCCTCTGAATCGGAACTGAGTTTAGAAGCTCTAGACCTCGTTTGCCCATTTGCTGCACCTCCTGCGGTGACAGTATCTTGATACACCACACGCTGTTCACAAACTCCCTGTTACAGATAATTAATAATAATAAAACAAAATTAGATCAAAATTTTAAAAAATTTAAAATGAAGCTGTCAAGCAGCATATCTAACCTGTACTATATACAAAGTGCACATGCTTGTAGGTTATTCTAAACACCGACTACATGAACTAACTAGAATTTGGAAAAACAATTCACTTTATTTCCTCTCTTTTTTCGAAAAAAACTACCAGTTCAATATAAGATGTCCGCTAGCCAGTTTAATCGGTGTTCTCTTGAGTCCAAACTTAATTAGGATTCTCAATAATAACAATCAAGGAAAAAGACCGCACATTTTTTATTGTTCAATTTCATTACATAATAGATCAAAGGGAACCTTCATTTATCTATCTATAACACACACACGCATGGAGAGGCAGACATACACGCAACAAAGTATGTACAGAAACTCGAGAACACACGTGCATTAGGGAAAGGCAACAAACATAAACCAAAAGCAGTTAAAAGATGCTATATGTAAGCAAATGAACAATGGTTCAGTCCTAAATAATGGAGACGTGGGATATGACCAGTGAAGATGGCACTTGATAGTCCCAGGTCTTGTTTCTGAAGCTTAATTTTTAGTTTTTCACTACGATAATCTCCAAAAGCGTCCACACCACAAAGATACAAATGAAACTTTCTAGTAGAAGTAGAAAATGAAGAAACTCACGGCCAAGGGTCGTCACCAAGGAGAAGAACATCATTCTCCCGGTCAACGAATACAAGCTGCCAGCCTGATCTCAAAGGGTCCTCCAATTGGCCTTCCAGGCCAAACATATGTGCAAGCTCACTGCGCAGCTCATGGTAGCTGCTGAATTTGGCGATATCCAGTGATCTCCCAAAGGACCCTGACTTGTAAACCTGTCAGCAATTGCAACATCCAGATTAACAACAAAAGTATACCCACAAGACACTGCTAGACACGTCATCAATCTCTAAGACACGGCAAGGTAAACAAATACATAATTTTTACTTTTTCAACTGATTTCTTTTTTTTTGTAGGGGTACAAATCAATATCAGAGACAAATAACAATCATCAAAATCACAACGTATATGAGTGATTAAACTGATGGATAAAAAATCAAAAAAGAGCAAAACTCACCTTAACAAAGGTTCTTGTTGGTGGGTTTACTTGCCCCACATTATCTGGAGACTGCAGGAAACCAGACTCGTCTATACAACTAGAAGGTGTCATTGCAGGATTAAGAGAAAATTCACTGCCTCCAGCACTCATATTATAATTGGAAGAAGCAAATGGTATCGTAGTGGAATCACTATCACTACCGACTCCCCTAAGGCTTGACATCCCATTCTGCATGAGAAGAGATGAGTTATCTATGTTAACCCCAAACAAAAGATGGCTCTGAGGATCGTTGCTCCCTTCTTGGTCAATAGAGCACTCCCTTCCAGGAAATGGTGGGAGTGACACAGTGTTGGGAGAAATGTTTGAATGGGGTGGTACGCCCAGCTGCTCCACCTGGGGTAGAACACACTGCGATGCACCAGAAACAAGAAGAGGATCAACTGCAACTCGTTTTGCTGGCCAGCCAGTAGATGTTAGCAATGCACTGGATCTAGGAAAGTTAAGAAGGTGTGATGTTTCATCCTGGGAATATGAACCCAAAAGACTGTGTAGAGGAGAAACAATAGGAGAAGTTCCAGGGTTGCCATTTGAATCAGAAAAGCTCTGCTGTTGCATCGAAGAAATTGCTTGCAGAGTTGGTGACTGCACCTGAGAGCTTGAAGAAAATTGCGGCATGACAGAAACTACACTTTGCTGCTGCTGCTGCTGTTGCTGTGACTGCTGATGATTACTGAACGAGTTCTGGCGCTGCAATTGTTGCTGAAGAAGATGAGACTGAACCTGAGCCTGAGATTGAGACTGGGACTGGGACTGGGACTGGGACTGGGACTGGGACTGAGACTGAGACTGAGAATGAGACTGAGACTGAGCAGCCTGAGCCTGAGCATGAGCATGAGCCTGAGCCTGAGCCTGAGCCTGAGCCTGAGCCTGAGCCTGAGCAGCCTGAGCAGCATGAGCCTGAGCCTGAGCCTGAGCCTGAGCAGCCTGAGCATGAGCCTGAGCAGCCTGAGCATGAGCCTGAGCCTGAGCCTGAGCCTGAGCCTGAGCCTGAGCCTGAGCCTGAACCTGAGCCTGAGCCTGAGCCTGAGCCTGAGCCTGAGCATGAGCCTGAGCCTGAGCTTGAGCCTGGACATGGGCCTGAACTTGGACCTGTGCTTGGGCCTGAGCGTGGGCCTGAGACTGGACCTGGGACTGATTATCATGCATGCTCTGAATAAAGGTAGGTTGAGACTGAGATTGCTGCATTATCTGAGGCTGCAATAAACCAGCAGACCTGCTCGAAAAAGTTTGGGGTTGTTGGAACTGTAACAGCGATGAAGGAGCTTGTTTTGAGGGATCCACAGCCCTCATCTCCTGAAGGGCAGCAGCAGCCATTGCCTGGTAAATGTCAGTCTGCATTCCAAGCATGCTGGGATCAAGTCTTGGCTGCATCCATGGTGAGACCCCAATTCCTTGAAAGTTAAAAGATTGGATTCCTCGATCTCCACCATCACCACGGAGCCACATAAGCGGAGAATTCATACCTAGATCTTCATCCTTCATTCCTACATGCACCAAAACAACAAGTTTCATACTCTAGTCCGATTTGTAATAGGAGCTTACATAGCTTGGCTTACTGCAATTACTGAGACAGCTAGAAAATTGGAGTAGGAATTTTGTATTAGAATTAGATGATTGCTAAAACCATAGAAAAAAATCATAATAATAATTGTTACCACAGGGAGAAGCAATGATCCTTAAAATGTTATCAGCTATAGAGCATTCTCAGCCTTGAATATAAAGTGGATATAGTTACCATTAAAAGAGGGTAATCCTGGTGGCCAAGGTCGCTTGAGTCTGAGGGGGAATGGAGAAGGATACATGGGGAATGTTGTTAGGGGTTCAATCTCCCATAGGGAAACTCTTGGCTGCCTCTCCCCAGCCGTAGACTCATCCCAGCCAACCTACAATGACCAATTCAAATATCATAACAGCAATCACTATCCATAGTCCACTACAGTGGTTGGTTTGTTCATCATTTCTAACTCATATAACATGTATGTCGGAACCAACAAAAACAGAAAAAATAAAAACAATACCAGAAGAAATTTTGTAAGAAAAATAAAAGAGTCGAGAGCAGCAGCGTACGACACCAACCTTCACTGAACGCCAATGTGAGTTTGCCCATCGAACAGGATCCAAGTCACTGATGCCGGTTATCGTGCCCATGTAGCTGCAATAAAATTATAATCAAGCCTCACAAAGAGGAGAGCGAGTCATACGTACAAACATGAATGCTGAAAAGTATTCATCACAAATACAATGGCAAGCAATCTCATACGTACAAACATGAATGCTGAAAAGAGTTCATCACAAATACAATGGCAAGCAATCTCATGCACTGTAAACATAAACTACCAAGTTGCCAACAGCAATTGACCGAAAGTATTTTGAGACAATAATTGGTATACAAATCCATTGTTCCCAAACATGGCCTATGCCAAAAATAAATCAGGTGTAAAGGAAATTTCCTCCCAGTCCTATATCAATTGTTAAGACCCTCAAAAAATTCAGTTGGTATGTTATAGCGTATAGAATTACCACGAAGAGACACAACTTGATTCCAATTCTTCCCGAGTTATGCTTCCCATTGCATCTCCAAATTCTTCTTTACATTTGAACACCCAAAGGACAGCTTGACCCACCAAACACAACCTTGGTCCCAATCGGTTGGTCTTGGCTACCATGAATCATTTGACCATTTTATTCTGTACAAAGAAAGGTCACCACTCAACCCACACTAACTTCTGTCCTTCATAATTTTGGACATCCAAAAACTTAACCCTGGAGGCGGGGGTGGAGTTTTATTCAAAAAGATGAATGGCAGCTTTAACGAAAAGCTAGAATAACACCCTGGTAGAGTTCATGATAACTCACTCTTACATGTTTACATCCCAAATGTAAACCATTACCAATATAAAAATATTTAAATCAAAACAAAAAACAAAGATAATAATAATCAGAATAAAACTGAAACCTACCGGCGAACACTTGATTCTTCTGTTTCAAACAGCATTCGAAAGCGCATGCCAACAGAAACCCGAGTATGATATACTGCTTTAACATACTTGGCGAGAGGAATGACAAATTCCGATGGACTAGCCCTGAGGAAATTCGATATAAGAAAGACTTCAATAATGTACAATATTTCCAACAATGCAAACAAATACCTTGGATTATAAAATATGGTGAAGCGACTATTGGTTGCTGCTGCATGAGCTGCAGCAGCAAGGAGGCCCAAGTGCATGCTGTCACTTGATAAAACTGAAGAAGGCATCACAGTTTGGGGCCGATTAGCACGCCGGATACCAAGAAGCAATTGATTCTTCTCATTCCTGATGAAACAAATTACACAAGCTTCTTCAGTACCATAATTGAATGGATCATAAAGTAGATGACTAATGGATCAGTATTAAAGATGTTTTTCTTTGAACATGGATCCTACAAACATATCTCCTTCCCCAAACTCTGTTCTATCTTCCTTGGTCTCTAAATCCACCTTGGATTGCCACCCATGTATGCTGTGGACTCCCTTCGACATAAATCCGTGCAATTAATTGTCCATGTATGGACTAATTTTCTCCCTCCCCTCACAAAGTCCAAATCTGATGTGCCATCGAGTTTACTCTTTACCATCAAATATGATTAGTAAACGTCAAACAAACTGCTAACATCATGCTACCAAATAAACAATATTTATGTAAATTTGTTCTTCCATAAAGAGAAGGCACGAAGTAAGCACACAATAAGAATATAGCACAGTACTGCCTACCATATAAATAGAACTGAATCTCCAGCAACAAGTCTTTTAGCACTCACAAACACACTCCAACCTGTAGTGAGAAGATGTCTTTTGGGCTGACCTGCAATATGATTAAACAATAATTTGAAGAATCACACAGATGGTCCTAGATATTTGTTTATAAGAAGTGCCATTCACATCATAACACCACAATTAATATAGAATATAGGTAGCACCAGCATAAATTTTATGAAAAAGATAAAATTTGACAAGCAGACTCAAGAGTCCTAAACGTAGGAAACCTTTTGTTACTTAGAAGACATAGTGCCAGGAAAGTGCCAGGAAACAGAAGGAGAAGCAAAAAGTTGCAAGCTGAATATAATAGGTAATCATACTCTAGTAAGAAACAATGTAGACCCTATTATCAATAAAAAATACAACAAAAATTGACTTAATCCTATTCCAAAGTAGTGCCTAGATTTCTATAAAAGATGGGCATGATTTAGGTAATGGAGATAGCTTAACTCTGCATGTATGGTAACATCTATATAGTCGGAAGCAATATAATACCAAGGCTCAACAATCGATTTAATATGGACAAGTAGGACTCTAACTACTGATATAAGTCAACCGTGAATTTGCATATTCAAGTTCTATGACATCAACTTTCAGCATAAAACAACAACAAAAAAAGGATTTGCACCAAATCAAACCCACCCCACTCCCAGCCTCACTCCAATGGGAGAAAACAGGTTATAGGGTATTTAGATTTTTACTTTTGGCTTTTCAAAGAAAAAATTCAAAATTATGGATCTCAACTAGCTCTTCGTTGTCATAAGATGATGGTAACAAAGAAGCTTAGGTGTATTCACTTTTGAGTAATCTGGGTGAGCATAAATTACTCAACAAGTAATTAAGTTTAAGAGCAGTTGACATTGTCCTCATTGTCATCTTGACTTAAGTGCGCAAGAAATATGACGAGTTGGAGATTTTAAGCTTCCAAATGGCAATCAAAATACTGACCATATCATTTAATAAACAGTGTTGTTTAAAGCTGGAAACTCACCACGGAATATATGTCTGAATTTCCATTCATTATCATGTAAATCCCTTGCAATTAACTCTTGTGCCGGAGGTTGCTGGGAGAAATCCTGTAGGTCAAAACATGATCTTAGATAACAAGACATTAAACCAGAGACGAATCTGGGGCTGGGTGATGAAGCATCAAATCATCCAAAAGAAATTACCAGTGGAGGAAACACTTTTTCAGCTGCACGGCGTGGGACTGAAAATCCACCATGAGTACTAGTGTCACTCGCTGTCAATGTTTTGCAGAAGTAATTTGTTGGTTGTTTGCTGGGGGCACCCAAATCTGCAGGAAGAAAGGCCTCCTTTTGCTCTTCCTATAGGAAACTTACGTTATAGACCAAAACAGAAGGGCAAAAGCCCAATAAAAACAAGAACTTGAACACAAGAAATGGTAACATACTGAGTTTAGTGGTTGCAAGGTCATCTGGGCATAAACCTCATCTGTTTCCACATCAGCCTGATGTAAACGGTTTTGAGTATCCAGAAAGAGGAAGCAAAGGAAATCAAAATCAAAGACAAAACTAAGGCTGCTTACATGCATAGTCAGATTATGAAGCTGACAGATGAGTTGTGGAGATAAGGTAGGGTAGTTTGGGATATGAGCATCCACTTCCTTGTTTGTTGACGCAGCGACCTACATCAAAAGCATTACAAATAAGGTACTTGACTTCATCGATAATTTTTATGCTAGTTTTTCGACAAGTGCTTCCTTCAACTACCAATGCTAAAGAGCCAATTTAAAAATTCAAATAGACACAAAAAACTGGACATTTAAGAGATATGTTACATGGACTCTTCATTTTCTCCAAAGTACCCATGTCAACACATCATGACAAGGGAATGGATGTGACACTTGGAAACCTATATTTAGAGTAAAATTGTAAAATTGTGGCATGGCGAACACCCGGATCCGCACCCGTGTCCGATCCTAGTGCCCAAATCCATGTAACATAGATTAAGAGATCATGTGCTACATGAAATGCCTAACTCTAGTACATTACTTCCATCTTAACTACTAATGAAAAGAAAAACTACAAACAAGTAGAGAAAACACATACATTATAAAGAAAGTGTCCTTTAGCTAATAATTGGGTCTATGGGTAAATTAACCATTCCAGAGTCCATTCTGAAAAATCTAAGCAGTAAAATTGTCACATTTAGGTGGCGGTGCACAAAAACTTTAGGCACTTCAACAATGTTCTTGAGTACTTCAATCCATTGATCAAATGTATGACTTATATTGGGATTGTCTCCTTTCAAAGCACTCCCTCCATCCCAAAATGAGGGTCCCTTTTCGAAAAAAAGTAGTCCCAAAATGATTGTTTCTTCTGTAACGGAGTAACAAGATTCACCTTTACCAACTATGATTTTCCAATGTGCACTTGAATGCTATAAGGTGGACACTAAGGAGATTCATCTATATGCTAGGAAAACTGCTTAAAAGTCAATTTCCTTGATTTTCTCTAGAAACCAAATAGAGACACTCATTTTCAGACGAAGGGAGTAATTATTAACAGATAAAAGTGGACTATTGTTGTGATTCTCAGTAATGAAAGGAAGACGTTCACAAGGACAAACTTGTTTACAGGACGGACTTACAGAAAAGCCAAGGCACGAAGAAGATTCTTCTTTATTCCCATAGATATCAATATAAAACCAAGATACAAGCTGCGACATCACACTGAACTGACCTGCTCACTATGACCTTGCGGAAAATATACTACACGGCTTCCAACAGCAGGCAGGGATACGAGAGGACCCGCACATGCATGCCAAAGTTCCGAATTAAAACATCTCTTTTCCCCTGCAAATTAAAATACCACGGACATACTTAACAAGGTATGCATGTTGGAAAATATCACTTGTAAACTAATAAATCTGAGAATTTCCTGATCCGTAAATAAGACGACTCTTCATTAATTAGTAAAGAAACTGAAATATCAAAATCATAAAACAGGTTCTTTCAACAATACAATTCTATTACTGAAAGATGAGGCAATGACAACCCCTGGAAAGCAAGAATAATAAAACCAAAGTAACTAGCAATCCCAATAAGCTGAATTGAGCAGAAAACCAGATAAATATACTAATAGAACATAAGGAGAACAAAAATCACTTGGTATCCGAAAAACAAGAATCATAAAATGCAATCAGTACCTAGATAAGTGAACAAGTAATACAGTTATGCTATCCAATCAAAGCACTTTGACAAAAACCATTACCTTCGGGCGATTGCTGACCGAAACCAGCTGGAGAGAGCCTCATTTCTACAGATTGAACAGTACCCTTAACCAAATCACAGCAAATATCAAAAGCACAGCAGAAATTTCCCAAAAAACATACGCCCAGAAACCTGAACCAACAATTCCTTTTCACCCAAACACACCATTAACACTTTTCCCACCACTTCACAACCCATCCATTTTCAATTGTGTACAAGCAAAGCCTGCAAAAGAAGCTTTCCACGAAATCTTTCAACCGAAACCGGTTGTGCTACTAAACCCAAACAATTTCCGCTTCATACGTTCCTGATCTTCTTCACCCAAACCCCCAAATAATCCAAATTAGTAGCTAAAAACTTCATGTAGACCCCCAATTTTTTCAACCAATTAAGCAGCACATTCCAGCTTAAAACCTAGAACAACAAACACCCTTTGCCAAGTAGATTAAGCTCACTTAAAAACACCCAACTCTTCCAAGAAATAGCTTCACAAAAGACTTAGATCTCAGCAAAGAAAACCCTAATCTTGAGCTTAAACTAACTTCTCCAAACACCCTACAGAAAACCCAGATCTCAAAGTTGAGGAATTTGACAGACCCAGTTCACAAATCGAGCTAAACTCTTGATAAAAAGCACAGATTTGTGAGCCAAAAGCAGAAAGAACATATAAAATACGAAATAGATACAGATATATTAAGGATTTGAGTGGGAGAGGATTGAGCTAATTTGAAGTGTGAAAAGCTAGGGTTGTTACACAGTTGCCAGTAGTGGAAATGAGAGGAGGGAAAAGGGACTTCTCTTACTGATTGATGATATTACTACAAGTACTGACTCATATTACAGGGTGCAGTAGCTCAGCTTCTCTTCTGCTTCTTTACTTTTAGTCTTTTACTACTCTTTGCTCTCTCTCTTTCTCTCTCTCTTTCTCTCTCTACCCTGTATTATTTTTACCTTTCCTCTTCCTCAAACCTCAATCAATCAACAAAGTAACAAAAACCGCCATTATTCTTTTCCCCTGTCAATTTTATACCACTGTCTTTTGTTTAGACCGACTGTTTGTTTGCAGTCATTTTCGTGATTTTACTATGATTGAATAAATATTAAAACATATAATATTAAAAAACGAGAGAAAATAAAAACTATGAAAAAGACGCAAGTTCATAAAGTGAACTAGGACACATGTAGGGACTGAAAAGTAGTTTGATTTGTTTCGTGGGTATTCACGATGCTCCGTTCTTATGACCAGTTTTCGAAAATAATTATTAGATGAATTGGCTTGTTGTGAAATGAAATTTAGCTTTATGGTGGAATGCAACGTTTTTAAAATGTTATTTTCGTAAATATGATTTTTTAAAAGATAATAAAAATTGTACTAAAAATAGAGAATTCATTTTAATAATATAAATTACTTATTCAAATATTGCATTGAAAAGGACGGAACGAACTAAATGAGGGTCAAATAAGAAAAACAAAAAAATGGGTGGCGATCCTTGTATTATTGTACTGTAGTATACTGTAGATAATATAAAATCCTTACGAGGTGAGAATTTTGTGTGAGAAGAAAAGAGAAAAGGGAAGATATTAATAGAGACGCTGTCGTTGGGAGATGTGAATCCCGTCAATCATCACGTACAATTTTTGTCATTAAACAACTTTTTATAAAAGTAAGAAAAACTTTTGAAATATCGTGGTAGTTTAAAGATGTACATTGAAATTTACTATTAAAATAGAACGTAAAAAATGTGTATTGGAATGGTACGTATAAGAAGATTAGGTAGGGAAAAATAACATGAAGCTATCACATGAACAATGGGAGCGAAAAATAAATTTTGTTTTAATAATAATTATAAATGTTTTTTTTTATCCTAAAAGAATTTGTATCTATTAAGAGTCGAATGCATAATGTAACATTCACTTGATGAGTAATTAATTTTACGTATGAAATAATGTTGCAACTTATATGTCTTGTTATTTTACATCTTGCGGACTTCACTATGATTTAAGACATGAAGATAATAAGATGGCACATAAAATGTTATATCATTTTTAAACAGATGTAAGTACGCGTGAGGTGCATGTAACAATACTCTTGTATTTTTATTAGAAAAATATTGAGCTCAATGCCAATATCATGTTATTTATATCACCGTTTAAAATAAAGATTTTAAATAAGTTTAGGTTGATGATGTGATCAATAGGTTTTATGTTTGACATCAACAAACTTGTTGATATGAGGTACTTCATCTATCTCAAAAAGATAAGATAAAAACTTATGTAACACGGTCTTACGGTCATTTTTTGTAAGATGGATCTTTTTTACCCGATCCACCACGTGTTAGTGGGTTGAGCTATGAGAGAGTAAGAATCCGTCCTACAAATTAAAATCCGTAATACCGTTTTACAAGAGACTTACTCAAAAGATAATCCTTTTTTTCATTTGTCTCAAAAAATTGTCTTATTGTAAGCATGATAATAATTTTAGTGCAATATAAAAAATGTACAATCAAGTAGAAATATAAACTTAAATAAATTGACTTGTCAAATGATACTACTCCCTTCGTTTTTAAATTATTATCTCATTTGATCAGGCATACTGTTTAAAAAAAAGTAATTGATTGTATTATAAATATTAGTGAAACGTGTGGTTTCTTTTAATACCTTTGAATATGTGGTCATAATTAAAGTAGCTAGAAAAAGTAAAAGTAAAATGGTAAAAGTATTTTCCTAAAAGGAAATTTTTGAAAAATTACAATTGTTTTAGAACAAAAGAAAAAGTTAAGGAGGACGATAATTTGAAAACGGGGGAAGTGTTTTTTTAGAACAGAGAGAGTGTTTTTAGGGAGTTTTTCTTTTGCCTTTTCTTTTTTTTATTATTTGGTTGATGATATAGTTAATAGTTTACTTGGATTAGCTTACACGTACTTCAACTTAAGTAGTCTGAAAAAGAAATCAGTTCTTTTCTTATTTTATTTTATTTTTTTGATTTAGAAGCGATGGTTTGAGGATTGACCATGTTAGCTCTAGCGATGGCATTTTTTGTGTTTATGTAAGAACGAGGTTTTTTGTTCCAATAATTACAATATCTCGAGGACCCTAACCTAATTGCATATAGGTAGGGTTAGCAAAAACTACCCATTATCCGTTAGTTCACCTAGCCCAACCCATTTAGATAATGGGTTGATACGGATAACCCATCACAACCTAGTATATTTTACAAGTTAAAGTGGATTAAACCAATAACCCTTTAACTTGTTTTTGTTTAACGACCTTCAACCACCACCCGATGATTGCCACCACCATTGTCGCTGCCATCCTACCACTATTAGCTTCTGCCTCCCAAAAACCTTGGTGTCTCATAACCGCCATCTGGCGACACCGATCACCTCCATCGCTGCCATTTACAACTCTGGCCACCACTATCAGGATCGTCTGTCGTTCTCCGGTGACCACTAGCACCCTAAATGACGGACCTCAAGTCACCAATGTCAATGACTACGTTTAGAAATTGTTTGGCAACAAGATGTCGTTGTCCGGTAGCCCCTTGCCACCACTGCCACCAGACCTACCACTATCCCAAGGCTTCCGGCTGCCTTTATTTTGAATAACAAGATGTTATCGTAGACATATTGTGACAGTATGATTTGAACTTTAGACCTTTGCCTAATTAATAAGCTTACTTCAGTAGGTCATATGCGTCATTTTGTGTTATTTGAAAACATATAGTTAAATTATGGACGAAAATAAATGTTACGCTATTTTGGTAATTTATATTATTTTGTTAAAAAAGTTTAGAGGGGGTCGAACCAACTTATCTCCGACCCAACTCAATCAACCCGTTGATAAAATACGTTGTAACCGGTTTTAAACTGCTCTTACTTGCGACCCGTTTTAATCCAATTAATCCCTTTTGACAAGCCTAAACACAAGCATGCCCCTGGGTAGGTTCAACATGGGTCGTTGCACATGGTCCCTAAATTCAAGGGGCCTCATTTTATGGTAATGTGTAGGCCAACTTTATGAGATATATTATATGGTAAAATTCTGGCCGGTCTATTTTTCAAAGTTTGTAACCCTTCCGGTCCACCATTCTTTTTCTCAACCACAAATGTCCATTTTTTGAAATATTGTTTCGAAAATGTCACCATCTCCTTTAACAATATCGACAAACATAATGGATTCAAAAATCATCATTGTTGCACAACGAAACGGGGATTGATCTGCCGGTCAGGTCGCAGGGGTCGAGGGGATAGCGCTCCTTCGTGTGGGTTTGGGGGCAACGCCCCTGATAGGTAAACGATTTTTTTGAACCATTAAGTAAGATAATGTAATGGATCTGGGCTGATGCATTTGAACTCAGTTTGCATCGTAAAACATCAATTGGTTGTTTGAATTGATGCATCACGGTACATAAAAGTTGGTGCAGTGCGATGCAAATTAGATTAAGTATTTAAAATTTATGTATCGCGATGCAAAAATTAGATTTTGTAATTAAAATTGATTCTAATTAAATTGATTCATTGCGGTGCAAAAATCGATGCACAACGATGCATTTCCATAGCGCACCTCAGGCTCATTAAAGGTGTCGTAGTATTTTTGCCCCCAAAAGTGCCTTTTCCGGTTGAAAAAAAACATGGTATTTGAGCGATTAAAAACTTTAGAAAGTAGACCGACCCGTAATTATTCTCATATTATTTATAACGTAATTTTATGTCAGCAATTTCCAGTGTAGCCCAATGAATAAGGTAATGGTTTATAGAAATATATGATGCGGGTTCAACTCTCGCCTCCTCATAAAACTGTCTTACAGATCTTAATTCGTAATATAAAGTCTCACTCTCTGTCTCTCTCACAACTCAACCCATCAACACACTGTGAGTCGAGTAAAGAAGATTTGTCTTACAAAAAATATCCATAATACCATCTCACCAAAAAATTTTACCAAAATATATATTGCCCCTTTTTTCACATTAGCATTAAAAAACTTAAATGTTAAATTAAGCTCTCTTGTTTTTACCTCAGCTACTACTTATTTTGGTTGAAGGTGGTCCTAGAGGCTAGAGGCAGCTATATAAAACAAGCTTGCTTGATTGAATATGGGCCAACTAAGAGTAATAATGATTATTGCATTTTTCTCAACCCAGTGCCCACCCAAGACTTCAACTATGCCTGCCCCATGGCCATGGCCATGGTGGTTCTCCTCTACTTCTCTTTCCCTTTTTAGTTTCCTTTTTGGACATTTTGAATTCACTTTTTTCTTGTTTTTGGTTGCAAACGAATACTTTTTTGGGTATTCATAGAGATGAGCTTGTCAAGAAAGGTGCAATTTTTTTTTTCTTCATAATTTCCTTGTCTATATTATTTGCCCAGCCTTTTTCAAAAGTTTTCTCTGTGCTAATAATGTTCGAATGCATCATTTACTAATACTAGTCATTTAGCTCGGGTACAATGTAAAATATATATTATTTTTGTAATAATAATATAACTTTTGGACATTATAATTAGATTATTAATCTCTTCCATAGTTGTAATATTTTTTTTTCTATTGTTACTAATATTAAACGATTTTTTTACCTAAATACTTTTAAAATTAACATAAGTTTATAACTAACATGAGATACATATTTTGTATTAGTAATAATAGTAAAATATTTGATCTAAAGACTTTTAAAATTAAAATCTAACTTGATAATAATATTAGAAGTCTTTTTTGTTAAAAACTTTTAAAATCATAATACATTTTTAAACAATGTGAGATACTTATTTTCTATTTTTATTGGTAATGAAAGTTTAAGTCTTTTATCTGAAGACTTTTAAAACCAACATCAGATTCTGACCATGTGATATATATATATATATATATATATATTTTCTATTAATAATAATAATAGTATATAAAAGACTTTTTAACCAACATTCATTTCTAAATGACGTGGATACATATTTTCTATTGATAATAACATAAAAATGTCTTTATCTAATGACTTTTATAACCAATACGCATTTCTAAATAATGTGAGATATATTTCTTTATAACTAATGTGAGATCCATCATCTAAAAAGTTTTTAAACTAATATCATTTTTATAACCAATGTGAAATACTTATCTTCTATTGTTAATAACTAGTACTCTTGCCCGTGCCGATGGCACGTTGCCAGTTTGAGAATTTATCAATAAATAAAACAGATATTGTGGAAATGAAACTTACAAATATTTCAAATTTAAAATTTTTTTAATTAAAAAAAACAAATATTTCAAATTACAAAACTTACAATTTTTTTTTAAAAAAATTTTAATTTGTATACGAAATTACCGGTCATAATAAAATTAAATTAATTAAGTTAATTACGATAACAATTAAAAAGAAAAAAATACAAATACAAATTTTCGCAACCATAAAACTGTAAAACCGTAAAATATTAACTGTAAAACTGTAATATCTAAGTAAAAGAGTAACTAATTTTTGCAAATGTAAAATAATAACTGTAAACCGTCTTGTAAACCGTAATATCTCAATAATTTTCGCAGTAATAAAATAAGTATGGAAAAAAACGTGATAAAAACGGTTGAGATTGTGAGATTAAACGTGATAGAAAGACATTCTTTATATTTCATATATATCAATATTACATTGAAATGAATGCCCGCACATAATTTTTCATTTAAAAATTTGACATTCGTCAATAACTTTAACTTACACTTCCTAATTTAAACATGTACTACCATTAATTAAGAATATTTCCAACCTATTTATAAAATTTTAGGAGGGATTATTGAAAGTACTTGGACAAAATTGTAATCTTTTTAAAAACTACAATGAAAATTCTTTTTTAAAAATAGAAAGACATTATTTTGGAAATTGGTGTTGGTAAAACAGTAAATTGATTAATTTATATACGAAATTGCGGGCCGGAAAAAACAGTCGGACAAAAATTAAATTGATTAAGTTAATTACGATAACAGTTAAAAAGAAAAAAACAAATATTTCAAATTACAAAACTTAAAATGAATCCCCAGAGGCTGTCTTCATCAACGATTTCAACCTTTTTCTTTTGCAAAATGAAATCATGGTTCGATAATTACTTTATTTCTAACTTGTGATGTCTGAGTTGAGGAGAGAAATTCGGCACCAAGTCCTTTTTCCTTTAATGTCATCACTTGGTTTTCCCGTTGAAAATCGAAAAACTAACAATATGATGAAGAACTAATACAAATATCTGACACATAACTGCATGCAATAAAACTGTAAAATCGTAAAATATTAACTGTAAAACAGTAATATCTCAGTAAAAGAGTAACTAATTTTAAAATAAAAATTGTAAAACAGTAAACTTGGTAAAACAGTAAACTTGGTAAAACAATAAACTTGGTAAACCGTCTTGTAACCGGTATCGCACATGTGAAGATAAGTTTTAATCATAACCGTAGAATTTTAGTAAAACAGTAAATCTCAGCCGGTCTTTATCTTTTGTCAATTGTAAGCGTGTCACATTGACCTCTATTGTATTATAGATGACAGATTTTTAAAATCAGCATCACTCTCTAACCAATGTGGGATACATATCCTCATTTGGTAATAATAGTAGAAGTCTTTTATCTTAAAAAATTTGTAACTAACATCTATTTCTAAATAATGTGGATACATATTTTCTATTGGTAATAACATAAAAATGTCTTTATCTAATGACTTTTATAACCAATACTCATTTCTAAATAATGTGTGATACATTTATTTGAACCAATGTGAGATCCATCATCTATTATTAATAATTGTAGACTTTTAAAATCAGTATCACTTTCAAACCAATGTGAAATACATATCCTCATTTGGTAATAATAGTAGAAGTCTTTTATCTTAAAATTTTTATAACTAACATCTCTTCATAAATAATGTGGGATATATCTTTTCTATTATATTAATGATAAAAGTAAAAGTCTTTTATCTAAAGAACTTTTAAAACCAACATCATTTTTTAACCAATGTATGATATCTTTTCTATTAGTAATAATAATAAATGTCTTTTATCTAAAATTAAAATTAACATCACTTTCTAACCAATGTGAGATATATATTTTCTATTGATAATAATGGTAGAAGTCTTATATCTAAAGATTTTGAAAACCAACATTACCATCTACCAAATGTATGATACATCTATTCTATTGGTAATAATATTATTTTTAAAACCAACATTAATTTATAACTAATGTGTGATACATCTCTTCTATTGATAATAATAGTAGAATACTTTGTAACCAATGTGAGATACATGCATCTATTCTATTTGTAACAAAAAGTCTTTAATCTAAAGACTTTTTAAACCAACATTTATTTTTAAACAATGTGAGCTAAATATCTTTTATTGGTAATAAGAGTAAAAGTTTTTAATATACAACTTTTAAAACTAACATTTTTTTTCTAAATAATGTAAGATACATCTTATATGGTGATAAAAGTAGAAATCTTTTATCAAAATACTTTCAAAACGAATATCAATTTATAACCAATGTAAGATACATCTATTGGTAATATTAATAGAGATGTATTTCATATTTGTTATAAATTGATTTTGGTTTTAAAAGTCATTAAATTAAAAATCTAACATTTTATTACTAATAGAAGAGTTGTATCTTACATTAGTTAAAAAAATGTTGGTTGTAAATTTTTATATTTATAAGATTTCTATTATTAACAATAGAAGAGATTAATATCTCATTATTGTATTAATTATTAATACATATTATTAATAGGTAATGGTTGAGAAACAATGGGTCACACATGAATGCTTGAGAATAATAATAATATTATTGTTATAAAAAAATAATAACAATAGTAATAGTTGTGACGACCCGACCTCGACCCCCAAGAGAAATCACGAGTCAAGTCATACAAATAAGACTACAATTCATGCAAGGACTCAATTAGAGAAAACGACGTGACGTAACATTATAGACGTAATGCAACTTGGCACCAAAAGGTCGAAATATTTTAAAACTTTTCAAACATATAACAGTTAAAAACATTTAAATCAATTCATCGGCGACTTTACAACCGGAACCCAACACTAAACAGTTTATAAACAAGAGCTAATCAAATGCTCAGCGGAAGACAAAACATAGTGATCCAACTAAAAACTATACAAGAATTGGCATACATGTGCCAACACGTTATAACCATAACGACAACAAGTCCATAATCCCAAGCAAAGTCTACATGACTTGCTATACACAACATCCTTTCCAAAAGTGAACAAAAGAAGGACATCTCTATAACAATAACCTCGTCTCAAGTGATCTTGGACAAGTACGAACTTAGCAACACTTCAACGGGAAGGACTTGGACGACTCAGATCTAAAGCAGTAAAAGGGAGGGGGTAAGTCATAAAGACTTTGTAAGCTACCAATCATGCATGTCATGGGAAAATGCAACATACATAGCAAGATATCATCATTAATATCGAGACAATCAAGGCATAAACCCATATAATCATTTAGTTCACATATCCATGGTAACACATTGATTTCACATAAGTGCTAGAAAGTAAACCACATATTAAAAGGATATGATATAGAACCGGTGCCGCTACGTAGCTCCTGCAATACACAACGTTAAACTTTATCGTGCTAGAGATACCTGTGCTTGGGGTATCAAAGTGCCGAGAACTCTTCTCGGTCATATAGGCATGCCAATGCACACCAATTGATTACGTCAAAAGGGCTACTACCCCACTACGACCCACAGTGGAAGGGTGTGTGATAAACCCAGTACGACAACCCATCACTATCACGAATCCCATAATTCGTGACGGTGGTACATTGTCCTACCATCGACTCAACCAAATATGCCAGCTGGACTCAAATGCATATGCCAAGTAGATATTTACTCAACAAAATCTCAGATAGAGAACGAGCTCGACAAGAGCGATCTCGTTCAATAAGTAGGTGTGTATTCATCATCACTTCAAATTAAGGGTCGAGCTCGACAAAAGCGAACTCATCATTTCAAATAGGTATAGTGCTCTAAGACATAATTCCACACACGATCATAAATCCAATTAAAATCTCAAAAGCTAATATTCTAGCCAAACAATCTATAAACTTCGTAGGGATTGATCTTTGAGCCGGTATTGTTCAATAGCTCACTAATATTGACTCCGTTGAGTCATTTCTATAACTTCAACCTTATAGATATTAAATGATATATGCAATTCAATACTCTTTTCTATGTTCTCGATTCATTTAGAACCCAATTACAAAGTCATTCATGACTTTAGCCTATCGATAGTCCAGTTCTACAATTATGAAACCCTAGCATGAATAGTTCATTAAAGTTGACAATTGCAATTAATTTGTCACGAGAGATGTTCCTAAGCACATTTAGAACAACATTCATGCTTTACACAAACACAAATTATTAAGTATATATGGCAGCCCCTAAATTTCTAGAATTCAACCCTAATATGATCAATTTTTTAAAGTTGACAATTGCAATTAATTCCTTTACAAGAGTTACTCCTAAGAACAATTACAACAACATTCATGTTTTGCTCATTCCCAAATTAATAACTTAATAAGGCAGCCCTGTGAGTGCCTCGTTTTTAACCGGATCCGCGCCACTGAAAGGCGGGGTGGTTTCGAAACCTTTCAAGCGCGTGTAATACGCTCGCCCTCAATTGTGGACCCAAAATATGTATAATAAAGTCGTCATCTCTATTTTAAGGAGTAAACAGAGAAAAGCCAAAAATACCAAATTGTATGAGTTCGGGGGCTAAGTTACGAGTTAGGCACCCAACTCGCCCTTTCGGTCTCACCATGAGTTTGTCAATATGCTTGCTTTATTTTATACACTTTGGCTCGAAACAAACATTTGTATATATTAAAAGGAAATAAAGAGAAATTACTTTACACTTATTAAAGAAAAGAAATCAAAATTATAACTGAAATAATACAACTCAGAGAATAATTATAACATTTTTATAAGCTATTTTAAGAAATAAAATAACTATGCTAGTAGCAAATTTTATTTATATTTACTCGTATAAGCAGAAAATAAATTTATTAAAGAATAAGAAACATAACTATTTTTTATTTTGAAGTGTATGCAGGAAATAAACTTAAATAAACTGCTAGAAATTATAACTACTTTACATTAAAGTAAAGACGGAAGAAAAAACTAATTAAAATAAAAGAAAAATATAACTATTATTACATTTAAAGAAAAGACAAAAAAGAAACTAATTAAACTAAAGAAAATGTAACAATTTTCTATATTAAAGCATAAACCGAAGAGAAACTTACTTAGATATTTATATTTAAGTTATATATTATAATAAATAACTACGGGGACAGAACTTACCTCCTGGAATGTGAGTGTCTGAACCCAGTATGCCTGGACTTAAGCCCACTAGGCGGTCTACATGTGTTTCCCTTGTCCTTTTGAGAAAGGAAGTCTTTTTGTTGTTTTGTTGTTGCTGGATTTCGGGCAGCGTGACTGCTCCTTTTGGTTGTTTTCGCCTCGGGATCTGGGCGGCACAACTGCTTGCTTTTGCTTGATTGTTGTTGCTGTCGAGTCTGAAATCGAGCAGAGCAACTGCTTGCTTTGGCTGGATTTGACGTCTGGATTCGGGCAAAGCAACTGGTCATTTTGGGATTTTTAAACTGGGGAAAATAGGACGAAAACCTAGTTGGATAGCTAGGGTTTACTTTGGCCGGAGAGTTTTAGTGTTTAGGGAAGAGATTTGATAGTTTGGCAGAGCTTCAGGGCTGGAGAGGAAATAACCTCGGTGTTCTCTCGGGAGAACTTTCACAAACTATTGCGTGAAGTGTGTTTTTTATAAGTGTCGGATGCCTTTATTTATAGGCAAAAATCCTAACTTTCTTCGTGATTAAGTTTGATCAACTGTGCTCCAACAGCTTGTACCGCACGCTGAAAGAGTTGCACCAAAAGCTACAGTGCAGGGGGATCTTGTGGGCGCTGCCCATAGTCTTGGTGGGCGCGGCGCCCAAATGTAGTATAGGCTGCACACCTTTCAATTTTTCCTTTCTTTTTGGCCACTTTGCCCCCTGATGTTCATCATTTTTCGTTTCTTCCATCCTTTTGCACTTTGGACCCTGTAACTTAACATCTGTTAGTCCTTTTTGACAGGTTTTGATATTTTACAGGATGTTATAAACACTGGTACGAAATTGGGGTGTCTACAGAGCCCCTCAACGATGGAGTTTACAGGTAAACCGAAATTTACCTGTAGACGAACAGCGTTGATAAGAAATAGACCCCCTAATTTTGAGGAAACTAAAACAGGGAATAATGTAACATGCGACAATTTATGATGCAACAATTAAATCTCATGCCCTAAACACTTTTAATGGACTGATAGGATAATAGCAGATATGATGCAAACGAAATGCTCTGATGGTCGTGCCTACTAAGTAGGCCGCATATGTATCCTTTTCAGGAATCAGACCAAACGTAGTTCGGCTCAAGCCGACAACAACAAGCACCTTTTGGTGGACATCGTGCTTCCAGGGAAAATTCTTCCTCGCAAAAGCATGATGGTGGGACACATGGTAACTACATCGCATCTCGGGGACGGACCCTCTCAAGATACGATGGTGGGATGGTCTATGCTCCTTGGGATTTAACCTAGTAAACACGATGATGTATGATCTATGTTCCTAAGAGTGGACCTAGTAAACACAATGGTGGAAGTCTATGTTCCTAGGGGTGGACCTAGTAAACACGATGTTCGAAGGTCTATGTTCCTAGGGGTGGACCTAGTAAACATGATGTTGGAAGATCTATGCTCCTAGGAGTGGACCTAGTAAACACGATGATGGATGATATATGTTCCTAGGAGTGGACCTAGTAAACACGATGGTGGATGATCTATGTTCCTAGGAGTGGACCTGTTAAACACGATGATGGATGATCTATGTTCTTAGGGGTGGACTTAGTAAACACGATGGTGGATGATCTATGTTCCTAAGGGTGGACCTAGTAAACACGATGGTGGATGATCTATGTTCCTAGGGTGGACCTAGTAAACACGATAGCTGTATCTTCTGAAATTTCGTTGGTGATGTTCTGATATATGCGCCTTCATCGGTAGGATTTTTTTTGATGTGCCCTCGTCGAAAATATTTGATGATGCGCCCTCGTCGACGAGATTGATGATGTGCCGTCTTTGGCATTCTTGATTTAGGCGCTATCGTCGGCGAGATTTTGATGATGTGCCTTCTTCGGCATGCTTGATTTATGTGCCATCGTCGGCATTCTTGATTTATACGCCATCGTCGGCAAGATTGATTATGTGCCCTTTTCGGCATTCTTGATTTATGAACCATCATCGGCAAGATTGATTATGCGCCATCGTCGGCGAGATTGATGATGCGCCCGCTTCGACATGCTTGATTTATGTGCCCTCGTCGGTGAGATTTGATGATGTGCCCTCTTTGGCACGCTTGATTTATGTGCCATCGTCGACAAGACTTGATGATGTGCCCTCTTTGGCATGCTTGATTTATGTGCCCTCGTCGACGAGACTTGATGATGTGCCCTCTTGGCATGCTTTGATTTATGCACCATCGGCGAGACTGATGAGGTGCCCTCTTCGGCGATATTGATGATGCGCCATCGTCGAAGAGTTTGATTTGTCATCTTCGCCATGCTCGATTTATGTGCCTTCATCGATGAGATTTGATGATGTTCCCTATTCGGCATGCTTGATTTATATGCCCTTGTCGACAAGATTTGATGATGTGCCCTCTTCGGCATGCTTGATTTATGTGCCATCGTAGGCGAGACTTGATGATATGCCCCTTTCGGCATGCTTGATTTATGTGCCCTCGTCGGCGAGATTGATTATGTGCCCTCTTCGGCATTCTTGATTTATGCGCCATCCTTGGCGAGATTGATGATGTGCCCTCTTCGACGATCTTGATTTATGCGTCATCATCGGCGAGATTTGATGATGCGCCATCGTCGGCGAGATTGATTTATGCTCCATCGTCGGAGAGATTTGATTTGCCCTATCCGGAAGGATTGATTTATGTGCCATCGTCGGCGAGATTGATTTATGTGCCATTGCCGGCATGATTTGATCTGCCCTATTCGGAAGGATTGACTTATGTGCCATCGTCGGCGAGACTTGATGATGTGCCCTCTTCGGCATTCTTGGTTTATGCGACATCGTTGGCAGGACTGATGATGTACCTTCTTCGGCATGCTTGATTTATGTGCCATCGTCAGCGAGATTGATGATGTGCCCTCTTCGACATTCTTTGATTTATGCGCCATCATCGGCGAGACTTGATGATGTGCCCTCTTCGGCAGGATTGATGATGCTATTGAGGATCTCTGAGAAGAGGTCCTTGGCGAGATGTTGGTCGGATGTAGGACCCATGTAGGATGATGTAGTTGCTAGCAATGTTTCAACTTGTCTTAGGCGAGAACTAGTATGATTGAACTGAAGGGTGCTGGCGATGCTTTTGTTCAACTTCAGCAAGCTTTGACGGAGATTGGTGTCTACAGTCTTTGGAGGGTGCTGGTAGAAGATATGCATTTTGCATGGGGGGACGATGTGGCAAATACTTGGCAAGATAAGATGTTGTAATGACAAGATGCAAGCTAAGATAACATGCATATGGAAAAAACTCTTCTTCTTTTTTTTCAAAAAAAAATTGAATTTATGACATAGATGTGTGCCCATTGTTTTCTTAAACATGCTAAGACAAGACGGGTCAGGGGATACAGATGTTATAAGAGAGATTAAGATGTGGCTTTTGGCTTTGAAGGTTTATAAGTATAGGAGTTGATGGTGATATTTGAGATGAAGGTGAATAGAGTGCTGGGTCACTTTATAGTCATTTGACTAGCACATCAATCAAAAAATGAATTCAATCAGGATTAGTGAGTTCTACTAATCGATGCCTCGAAGGGATCACTTTTGTTTTCTTTTTTTCTTCTTCTTTTTTTTTTTGTTGCTCTAACTTTTGCCTAGGCCGCCCTTTTGGGTTTTCAACCTAGCGAGCCTTTACCTTATAGGGAACCAGTCTTTCAATGCATGTGAAGATAAGCCGCTTATTCTTGAGGGATCACGCCTTTATAGCTTCTTCATTTCTTCAGGCGGAGATGGAAAGGACAACTATTTGTGGAGATGATGAGCCTTTATGTATCCAATGAGTTTGGCGGAAGAAGCCCCGAGATGATTTGATGAACCAAATTTTGTAAAATAGGATGGGCAAGTTTCTGAAGAGATTAACTAGGGACAGCCCCAGAAAGACTCGATTTGGAGAGACTTTTGAGGGAGACAAAAATGAGTATGCTCAAAGAAAAAGAGATGACTCCAATGGACAAAAAAAGATTCACGATCTAGAGTTTATCGCCGAGTATCACAAGTTTCATGGACCCTACTTAACATTTATCTTTTGATGATTTTATATGTTTTTTAGCAAAGAGTTATATCCTGGACCCAGATCACGTTATAACCGATTGAAACAAAGATATATGTGGCAACTAGGTTAGGGTATAGTGTTTAAGTATTTGTGATGGATTGGCTTTAGGGTTGAGGATCTGATTGGCCTCTGGTTCAAAGCAATTTGGGCTGTGGATTTGGTTATTTTTGGAAAGGCGATCAGAAGCGATCATTGGCTGACCTTTCAGGCTGTGGATTTGGATGAGAAGTTGGTTTCTGGACCTGGTTGTAGGTATTGGGAGATCGGCTTTTGGCTTTGGTTGTCGGTTATGGGGTTGTCCAAGAGTGATTGGTTATTTTTTGTTGCGAAAGAGAGATTTTGAGTAAATCGCTCAGGAGAGGTTTTTTTTTCTTCTTCCCCTTTTTTTTTTAATGCATAGGCTCTTTTTTTTTTTTAATTTTCAACCTTGCTCTTTCTTTTTTTTCTTCCTTCTTCTCTTTTTTTTTGTTGACCTCTCGGAGTATCATAACAAAAGCAAGTGGAGGAATGTCCTCTCTCATTTTGGGAAAAGGGATGGTCATTTTTGGTGGGTATATAAGGTAAAACAACCCCGGTTTTTGGGAAGCTGGATCTTAGAGATGGTTAGGCTTTGATATATGGTGTATTTGTTTGGGTATTTGGAAGGGTTTTGGTGTATGGTTGGAAGCCCCTAGTGTGCTACTAACAACTCGGTTGCTATGGGTCGAAGATGACATTTCACCAAGACAGAAGGTTGCTTTATCGAACCAATTTTTTTAATCGTTTGTGGGTCCATATTTTGAAATGATTCATCATCAACTCGTGTAGTTTTATCATGTTTTTTCATGCGTTGATTCATCATTTTTTTTTCTAGCAAACACTTCGGCGATAGGTGGTGCTCAAAGACCAAGAAGAAGACTCGACAAGCTATTATAGGAGAAGCAAGAATTTTACCAGACTCGAATATAGATAAATACCTTTTGAAAGCTCGATTTGAGGACTTGGTTGGATTTTTGAAATAACGGAGATCAAATGGATTAGTGAACATACTCTGCAAGGATGGGTTGTAGGCATTAAAATAGGCAAAAGAGCCCCATGGGTGGGTTGAAAGCCCCAGTCTTGAATTGTTGCGTATGATCCTTGAGTCGCCTTTTCTGGATTTCCCGGCTTTCCAGACTTTTATGCTTTCTTGGCTTCTTGGCTTTCCTAGCTTTCCTTTCTTCATTGGCTCCCTATCAGTCTTTTTTTTAATTTCTTATTTATTTATTTATTTTTATTCTTTTTTTTTTTGAAGTGGTAGACCTTGACATCTCGAAGTAGGACTTACTAAAATTTGTTTTTGAAATCAAGAGTGAACGATGCACTAACCAACTAATGGTGCATTTATGAAAGGTTAAGAGGGAAGATGAATTTGGAGATGGTAATCTATATCTATATATATATATATATAATGGCAAGGGTAGATTTATCCCTCCAAAATTTCACTTTTGAATTATTATTCCACTCTTTCTCTGGTTGTATTTCTCTTTCTCTCTCCCGTTTTGTCCCCATTTTCTCTCTCATCACCATCATTTCTTCTCTTTTAATTATGTTTAAACATTTTTCTCTCTTTAAACATAAAAAATAGTAACTAAAACAAAAATAATAGTTCTAGAATCAAGAAAACAAAAATATAAGAGGTTAGTAAAATAAAAATAATTTATGGAAAAAGCCATTATAAAAATAAAAGTTACAGAATCAACAAAACAAAAATAATTTACTGCGGAGGTTAGTAAAATAAAATAATTTACGGAACAAAAGTTTAAACCAAATTCTTATATATATATATATATAAAAACAAAAATACATTAGTAAAATAAAAATATTTGATGGAACAAAAATAATAGTTACGGAGTCAATAAAACAAAAACAATTTAAACTAAAGTTACTAAAATAATAAAAATAATTTACAGAACAAAAGTTTAAAACAAATTCTTAAAAATATTTATGTAAAACAAAAATACATTAGTAAAATAAAAAAGATTTGATGTAACAAAAATAATTGTTATGGAGTCAATAAAGCAAAAATAATTTAAACTTAGGTTAGTAAAATAATAGAAATAATTTACGGAACAAAAGTTTAAAACAAATTCTTAAAAATAGTTATGTAAAACAAAAATACGTTAGTAAAATAAAAATATTTGATGGAACAAAAATAATAGTTACAGAGTCAATAAAACAAAACAATTTAAATTGAGGTTGGCAAAATAATACAAATAATTTATGGAACAAAAATTTTCTGTAAAAATAATTCTTAATAATAAAAAAAAATAGTTACGAAGTGAATAAAACAAAAAATATAATGAAAGTTAGGAAAATCAAAATAATTTACGAAAGAAGAATAATAGCTAACGGTAAAAATAATTTCGTTATTTTAATTTTAGCTTATTTTCTTATCAGAAATTTCTTTATTCATAAAATACAAATATAATTTTATAAAAATAATCATTCAAAAGGAATAACTTATTTGAGTTCAGATTCTCTTTGTTGGGCATAAAAAATTTAAGTTTGTTCGAAGACATTCATTCTATAGAGTTTTTGAGTAGTATGAAGTGTTTGGGGTTGTGTGAGTGCTCCGGGAGGATTCCCCCGGATCCCGCGCTCCCTTTTTTAGAGGAACACGACATTCGGGGAAGACATCACTCTTTTCATTCCATCTTCCCTTGTTTAGGGGAAAACGAAATTAAAAGTGCAAAAAGAGTGTTGTAAATAGCGCGTGGAATACGCCCCGGCCTCATTGTGGGTCACTGTGAATGCCTGGAAACGAAATTAATAGTGCGAAAGGAAACGTTGCAAAGAGAGCGTGGAAATACGTCTGGCTTCACTGTGAACTCGAGGTCATTGTCGATCACTATGAGTGCTTTGGATTTTTCTGTATCTCACCCTCCCTTGTTTATGGGAAAATGAGATTCAGAAAATGCAATGCCTTTTTCATTCCATCTTCCCTTATTTAGGGAAAAACGAAATTAAAAGTGCAAAAAGGATGTTGCAAAGAGCGCGTGGGAATACGCACTGCCTCACTGTGAACCAAAATGTTGTAACAGAGTCGCCATCTTTATTTTAAGGAGAAATAAAGAAAAACAAAAAATAACTAGATTTTGTAAAGGGTTCGGAGGCTAAGTTACGAGGTGGGAAGGTGTTAGGCACCCAACTCGCCCTTTCGGTCTCAAAAATCGTTTTTGGCTAAAATATGCTTTTATTATATTTATTTAGCAAATGAAATAAAGTATTTAAACATATATATCTGTATCTATATTATTACAAACTGACAGTTGCTTCCTTCCAGGAATTACAAATACTTATAAATATTTGGTCATAATAATGACTCTTTTTAGTGCTATTTTTTTTTGTAGAAATCCGGGCAGCATAACTGCTTATATTTTTTACATTGGGTCGGCTAAAAATAGCACTTTTTATATTAAACCTCTTAAAGGCTTACCTTTAAGAGCGTGGGGTGTGCTCGCTTTGTCCTTTAGGGAGATGGAGTCTTTTTTTGGCTGCTGCGGAGATTCGAGCAGAGTAACTGCTTTCGAAATTTTCTTTTAGGCACTGGGAAATGGGCGGAGCAACTGCTTTCGAAATTTTCTTTTAGGCACTGGGAAATGGGCGGAGCAACTGCTTGCTTTTTGCTGTTGTTTGCTTGCTGACGGCAAAAATCGGGCAGAGCAACTGCTTGCTTCTTGTGGATTTGGCGTCTGGATTCGGGCAGGGCAACTGCTCGTTTTGGGATTTTTGGACTGGTGGAATATGGTGGAATCCTAGCGGGGAGGCTAAGGTTCACTTTGACCGGTTAGTTTCGTGTTTGGGGGAGATTTGACGGAGCTTTGAGGCTTAAAGGATGGATATCTCTCAAGACGATCACTCTCTGCGTAAACTTTCAGCGGTATGTGAACTGTGTGCGATGAGTGTGAGGTTTGCGGTGTGATTTCTCACTACCCGGATGCCTCTATTTATGGGCTAAAAAAGGGACTCTTTCGTCATTGAGTTTTTGTCTTCTGTGCTTCATCAGCTTGTACCGCGCGCTTGAGAGATTGTACCGGAGGCAAAAAGCTACAGTGCACAAGGCACTATTGGGCGCCACCCATGGGGGGTTTGGGCGCCGCGCCCACTATGCATGTGGGTGGCGCCTGGGCTCGTTTTTGGGGTCTTTTTTGATGCTTTGGCCCCCTGCATTTTACTGTTTACGCATCCTGCTTTCCCTTTTGCATTTTTAACCCTGTAACTTGACATTTGTTAAGTTTTTAACAGGTTTTGATATTTCATGCCATGTTACATACTGGGGGTACGAAATTGGGGTGTCTACATAGCCCCTCAACGATGGAGTTTACGGGTAACCCGAAGCTTACGGAGTAAACGAACATCGTTGATAAGAAATAGACTCCCAAATTTCATGGAAATTATAATGGGGAGTTATGCAATAGGTAGCCTTTATAATGTAACAGTTTATGGGGTGTAGTTCAAATCTCACATACCCTAGACATATTTAGTCAGTTATAGCAGGTTATCGTAGTTTTTAAGCAGATAGGAAAATTAAATGCTCTGATGGTCGGACCTATCGAAATAGGCTGCCTACGTATCCCTTAATAAAAGGAATCAGACCAAACGTAGTTTGGCCTCAAGCAAACAAATAACAACACTAGGGTGGGATGGATTGATCATTCCATGTCCCAGGGCTCGCACCCCTTGAGGAGATGATCCAACTCAAACTGGTGGGATAGATGATGCGTCATCATCGGTGATATGCCCTCTTCAGCATGCTGCTTTATGCACCCTCGTCGGCATGTTGCTTTATGTGCCATCATCGGCGATATGCCCTCATCAGCATGCTGTTTTTTGCGCCATCATCGGCGATATGCCATCGTCGGCATGCTGCTTTATGTGCCATCATCGGCGATATGCCCTCGTCGGCATGCTGTTTTATGCGCCTGTGGGTCGCCCGGGCTGCGCCCACGCCCCGCGCGCCCTTGGTTAGGGGTGCGCGTATGTGCGGATGCGGGACATCCACTGCTCTCATTCCACCCTCCCTTGTTTAGGGGAAGACGAAATCAAAAGTGCGAGAAGAGTGCTGTCTAAGATAACGCGTTGGAATGCGCCTCGGTTGACTTAAGTGGATTTTTGATCCAATATGAGAACTTGTGGTTTCCCGCATCAAGTTATCCCTTTTTTTAGGGGATACCAGGATATGTGAATGCATCACCCTTTCATTCCCATTTTCCCTTTTTTAGGGGAGAACGGAAAAGTGCAAAAAAGGATGTTGCGACGCCCCCACTATGGATTTTATTAAAAATAGTCTTATGGCCCGTTTTGGATCACTATGGGAGCTTTGGGTTTCCCACATCAAGTTATCCCTTTTTAGGGGATACCAGGATATGGGAATACACCACCCTTTCATTCCCATTTTCCCTTTTTTAGGGGAAAACGGAAAAGTGCAAGAAAAGAGTGCTGCGAGGCCCTACTGGATCCAAAAAGTTTTAGAGTCACCATCTTTATTTTAAGGCAAAAAAATAAAGCAAAACCAGAAAAAAAAAAAAAAAAAGAGAACTAGAGATAGAAAATGGGTTCGGAGGCTAAGTTACGAGTTGGGAGGGTGCTAGGCACCCAACTCGCCCTTTCGGTCTCAAAATAGTTTTTGGCTAAAGTATGTTTATTGTTATATTTATTTAGCAAATAAATAAAGTATTAAAAGACAGGAAAGTAAAACAAATACATCCGTGGCTACATTATTTACGGACTTGCAGCCATTTCCTTACAATAATCACAGATATATTTAAAAATATTTGGCCATTATAACGGTTCTTTTACATAATATTTCCTAATCTAATCCGGGCAGCACAACGGCTTATATTGACTACATTGGGCCGGATTTAAATAATAACTTTTATAAATAATAAATAAATAAATAAATAAATAAATAAAACGCCTTTAAAGGCTATTACCTTTTAGAGCGGTAGTGTGCTCGCTCTGTCCTTCAGGGAGAGGGAGTCTTTTTTTGTTGTTGTTGTTGTTGTGATTCGGGCAGAATGACTGCTTATTTTGGATGACTTTGGCTCGTCACTCGAGCAGAATGACGGATTATTTCAGATGGTTTTGGCCTTTTTGGTTGGGCGGAATAACAGCTTACTTTTTGTGTTTTTCAGCTCATTACTCGGGCAGAGTAACGGCTTACTTTATGGATTTTGGGCGGGGGAAGTAAGGTGGATACCTAACTAAAAGGCTAGGGATCACTTTTAACCGGTGGATTTGTGTTTTGGTGGAGTTTGGACGGGGTTTGGAAGCTTTGGTGGGCTACACACACCTATCTCACTTCTCTCACTAATATCTCGGCGTTGTTGAGACGCGGAGAATTTTTCAGCGTTTCTTTGCGGATGAATTGGTGCCCTGAATGGGGAGCCCAGCGCCTTTATTTATAGGTGGAGAGGAGGACTCATCGGGAATTATAAATTCCCTCAGCGAGCTTCGATCAGTTGTACAGCGGCCTTCTCCAGTTGCACAATGCGTTAAGTCTGAGAGCTACTGTAGCTCAATTGGCGCGGACAACACCTTGGCATGGCGCAGCACCCAATCCTCTTTTAGGCCGCGCCATGTTCCTATTCAACTTCCATTTTTGGCACTTTTACCCCTCGCAATTCACTGTTTTACGCATCCTGCTTTGCCTTTCGCATTTTCGACTCCTGCAACTTGACATTTGTTAAGTTTAAGCAATTCTTGATATCACATGTCAGAGTCACATATCAGTGGTACGAAATTGGGGTGTCTACAGAGCCCCTCAACAATGGAGTCTACGGGTAACCCAAGGCTTACTGAGTAGACGAACATCGTTGATAAACAATAGACTCTCCAATTTTGTTCAATTAAAATGGGAGAGAAATGCAACATGTAACAGTTATAATGCACAGTTTATCATGCTATCCAAATTCCATAACCTAGACATATTTAGCCGGTTATAACAGGTTATCGTAGTTTTTAAGCAGGTATGTAAATGAAGTGCTCTGATGGTCGGACCTACTAGTGTAGGCTGCCTACGTATTCCTTAATAAATGAAATCAGATCAAACGTAGTTCAGGCCAAAACCTAAACTACAACCAACGAGGATGTTATGTCCTTTGGGTCAAAACCCGGCCAAGAACACAACAGGAAAAAGATTTTCATGTTTTTCGAAAAAGCCGAATTCAAACGGTCAAGAGCAGTCGTCAAATACGGTATGAAGATTTGAATGTTTTTCAGGAACCATATTCCAACTGGTCAATACCTGTTATCGAAATATGTTAAGAAGAATTTTCAAAATTGTGTCTGGCTGGTCAATACCTTGTTTCCAAACATAATAAGAAAATTTTCAAATTTCCCGAAAACTGCACTCGACCGATCAAAATCTGTCGCCGAGCACGACAAAGAAAACTTTCTTCAAGTTTTTTCGGAAATTGTAAAAAGGATCATTCTTTTTCCTTTCCTTTCTTCTCACTCTCTCTGTTTTTTTTCTTTTCTTAATATTATTCTTTTTTTGTGTTTTTGAAATAATCCTCTTTTTTTGTGTTTTTGAAATATTCCTCTTTTTTCTGTTTTTGAAATATTCCTCTTTTTTTTTTTGTTTTGAAAAAAACCCTTTTGAAAAAGAGTTTTCTTTCATTTGAAAACAAAACTTTTTTTTTTGAAAACAAAAACTCATTTTGAAAAAGAGTTTTTCTTTTATTTGAAAGCAAAACCTTTTTTTTTAAAACAGAACTCATTTTGAAAAAGAGTTTTTCTTTTATTTGAAAACAAAACTTTTTTTTTTTGAAAACAAAAACTCATTTTGAAAAAGAGTTTTTCTTTTATTTGAAAACAAAACTTTTTTTTTTCTTTTTCTTTTTCTTTTTTTTTTGAAAACAAAAACTTCCCTTGAAAAGAGTTTATTATAGAGTCAGGGTAAGAATACTTTACATTTCTTACCTTTCGCGCCCGGGTGGCTGTCGCGGATTCGGCTGATTTCGACATTTCTGTCACTCTTGCTTTTTTCAAGCCAGGGACTTTATTATTTTTTTTCTTTTTCTTTATTTTCTTTTTTTTTCTTTCTTTTTTTTTTCTGCCACCTGAAATTTTTTCTTTTCTGCTTATTTTGCGGCTGACCTGCTGGGGATATTATTTCTCTTTGTCCTCGGATGGATGGCCATCAATTTTGGTTAACTAAATTACTTTTGTTAACTCTTTGTTAAGCTCAGGGGCCATTTTGAAACTTTTGGAACTTGAGGACTTAAGTGTTGCAGCTTCAAATTTCGGAGGGGGAAAAGGGAAAAAAAAATCCCTTTTCCACCCTTATTATGGACGGGGAGTGAGGAAGGGAGCTACTGCGCCTTCCTTCTTCCTTCTTTCTTTCCTTCAGCGGCCATTGTTGCCCATTTTCTTCATTTTCTTATTTTCTTCTTATTTTCGCTCATTTTCTCAATTTTTCTTCGCCAATTTCAGTGTTTTGTCTAGCAGATGGCATCTTCTTCTCGATCTAGGAAGGGGAAGACTCCGATGCACCCAGAATCTGATGAAAGGAGGAATGAGTTTCCTCCCTTGATCCGAAATAAAATCAAATACCGGTACTCCATAGATGACTGGGGCAACATTTTTCGAGACCGGAACACTCACGTGTCCAATCTTCCTCCTACCACTGTAAGTTTCTTTCTTTTTCTAGATTTGCCTGAATATACTTCAGATCTGCTGGATTTCAATACTGGTTGGAACTTTTGAAGCACCCCTGACTTTATTAATGATGTTTATGCATGACCTATTTATGCCTAAATGATGTAATTAAGTAATGATGCATGAATATTACGTGATTTATTTTTGCGAGGCATGATTGAACTAGTGGTCACTATTTGACCCTACTATGCATGATTTATACTATAAATGCAAATGAGGCTATATGATGCATGTTTTACGCTAAAACACATTTTTGCATGCAATATATTCACGAGACGGACTTTTCTGAATACAATTCAAATTTTCCGAAACACATTCTCGGGCATATTTTCGGATAAATATGTGACAAAACATATATATTTTATGCCCTTAAATTTATTTTTCATGCATGCTTATGCTGCAGGGACATAGAAAATGCCATAAGAATATTTATTTTTATGATTGGTGGCATTTTATTTTCTTTTTAGCGCACCCTTTATGCAGCTTATTGGACAATAAATGCACATGATGAATGCATGTACTACTTTACTTGATGCAGATGCAATGCAGAACAATTATAGGATGATTATTAACATGATGCATGAACATTCTCTTATTTTACATGTACATGATAAATGCAAAAATGCAGTATTCATATTTAACGTGTATTTCTATGATGCCTAGGATGTAAAAATGACTATTTGGATGTAAAATAATACATACTATCTTTTTTTTTATTTACGTATTTATTTAAAATACATACTTAAATGTATCTTTATTTATTGAAGGAATGTAAAAGAATACAACATATATTTTCGAAATACACATTTTTTCTTATTTTACATTTTTTTATTAATTAAAAGAAACTAAATGTTTATTTACATGTGTATTTATGTACATGTATTTTTTTTTTCAAAAAATTTACATTTTCAAAAACTGGTAAGTGTTCATTTACATCAAAAATGATTTTTAAAAAAAGGAAATTAGTATGCTGCAATTTATAATATAATGCATACATGTTTATCATCTATTCATACTTATTTATTACTATTGTTTATCAAAAAAGAAAACTTTACAAGGAAAATAAAGATAGTGGACTTACCTTTTTTTTTCCAGTTTCGTAGGAAGTTTAAGAGAATGCGGGCTTCATGTGCTAATGTTATGGACATTTATGACATGTTGCCCGAGGCAGCACAACTTTTGGTGGAGGGCTCTGGTTTCAGTACTTTCATACACACCTTCCGTCACTTCACCAACTATCTCCCGATCTTCGACGCGCTGCGGGACTTCTGGTGGGACACCACCTATACCTTCCATTTCAGCTGGGGGGAGGCTACCATGACCCCGTGCGACTTTGCCGCTATTACTGGCATTCCTACCAGCATCAGGGAGACCCTGGCCCCGGATTTCACTCTCCGTCGGCGTAGAGAGGAGGTGGTGGACCTCCTGGGCTTTGAGCCGGAGTTTAAATCGACGGATGAGATCTTCATTGGCAGCGTACGGAAATGGCTCCTCAGTAATGCCGGGCGGGTGCCGGCAAATGATATGGCTGCCGTGACTCGAGTGGCTATAGCGTTTTTATTCTTTTTTCTTGGCACAACGCTCTTTGCCAACTCCTCTACCACCCTGCGGGTTTCCGTCCTGGCCTGCTTGGCTGATTTTGAGCGAATCCCTTCTTATGACTGGGGACATGCGGGCTTAGCTGAATTATATGCTTCCATGGACAGGGCCTGCCGGAACGATTCACCGACCCTAAATGGATTTGCCCTGGCGTGGGAGGTATATGCCTTTTCTTGCTTTTGCTGCTTTTCTTCTTTCTCTCTCTTTTTTTTTTCTTTCTATTACATATATACTCCTTTTTTTTTCCCCGCAACACAAATTTCTTTTTTTTTTTTATTATTGATAACATATATTTCTTATTATATATATATTTTTTCTCTTTTTTTTTTGCAGGTCTGGGCCTTTTCATTTTTCCATTTCTCGCCGGGTCCTCTTATTCAGCGCGTCCATCAGCCGCCATATCTGTCCCAGTATGTTGATGATAACAGGGTTTATCCGACACAGGACGGTGGTTGCAAAAGTAAGGAATGAGTGCGGGAACGGATTACGAGCTCGAGTCCTGGTATAGTGCACTTCCTTCCTTGGGAGGGCCTCAAGGGTCATTATGCTGTTGCTTTGGGACTTAGCCGCTGCCGGATACTGATGGTATCCATTATGGTGGATTCCTTATACATGGGCAAGCGGGTGAATCGCCAGCATCAGTCCATTTTAGTGCCTCCAGTGGTGCCTCCTCGGCCTCCTTTCTGGGTGATAGAGCCCGATCGACTGCCAAACAGGTATCAATACCTGGCGAAATACCTCATGACAGCGACAGATTTTCCAATTATAGCATATGAGGATTTCTTGAGATTAGTGTTGCATCCTCCTTTCCCTGCTCCTGCTGTGCCCAGGCGGCATTCTGATGCTTCTGCCAGACCAGGGCCTTCCACTTCATCTCTCGACGAGAACCTGATGTTCACAGAGCCTGATGATATCTTCTTTACCTTTCAATATCAGTGGGGTGGTCACTGTAACGCTCCGAAACTTTACGTGATCGTCTGGCCAATTTGATAAGCCTTAACGTGGAAGACTTCTTATGCCTGGGTAGGCTAAGGTAAGGCCGATACCCTTGGGATGTCCGATTTACGCTCGTTAGTGTGTTAGAGTCTCTATTGCGCGATCTAGCATTGTTGGGAACTCGACTCGGTAGAGTGTTATCTTCCATAATTATTGTTTACAGTCTTTGAGATATCCTAGGTCTTCATGTACTTGTTTGAATAAATTTTATATCCTTATAATCATGTTTGATTTCGCGATTCGCATATCGTTAACGTATCGCCTTTGGTACTTTGGTCGCACTTAATTTTGGTTTGACCTTGGGTATGTGTTTTTGAAACTTCATTAGGCTTCTAACATGTTTTAAAACAAGTATGTATGCTTGTTCGTTCGTTGTTTCGATCGTGGGTTAGTTTCATCTGTTGTATAGCAAATTACAGATCGATTTTGGCACGCATCTGAATTGTTTCGATTGAGGAACCCTCAAGAAAATTTTTGTTTGGTTTGGGGTTTTTAGGCTTCTACTTAGGACATTTATAGAGTGGCAGGAGAAGAAATCGCGTCGTTTCGTCGAACGGTGTTCAAACTGGAGCCATCGCAAGTTGGACGCCAGCGCGAGTAGCAGCGCATAGCGGCGAGCAGTTGCTGCTTTGATTTTTGATGTTCATTTCCTATTCTACCCTCACTAAACCCCCTCTAAACCCCTCCTAACACCCATACTTAGTCCTAGTGATGTCTTAACATGTGAGGGGAGTTAATTAAGGTTTGATTAGTGGGTTTAATTAAGGAGGAACCCCCACAACATTTAGACATATCACCCACTTATTCCCTAACCCTTTTAGACCACAAACTCAAAGTCTAACACCTCATATTCAGCCATTGACTTCATAAAACGGGATGGAGCTTCTTGAGAGCTAGAGAGAGAGAGTCTTCTAGGGTTCTTGAAGGTCTATCCATGGATTCCAAAGCTTGAGAGCTTCATTTCCCAAACCAAGCCATGGAATTGAAAAGGAGGTTGAAGACAACAACTTCCACCGATTAGAATTTCGTTTTGCTTGCTTGAAGGGGCTGATTTTAGGTAAGTTACTACACCTCTTTCTCTTTCTTTTTGCCCCATTGACCCTAGGGAAAACAATCTTTGTGCTATGTGAGGTCAATGGGTGCATTCTAGGGCTTTTTAGAGATGCTATGAACCCTAAATGTCTAAATGGTGATTTTGCTTGGATGAACCTACTTGAGACCTTGATTAGCATGATATTCATGTGTAGAGTAGCATATTCATCCATCCTATGTGATTTATTCAAGTATTGTAAGTATGATTGGTGAGGTGACTTGAATGGGTATATGCCTAAATGTTGCTTTTGGTTGGATGGACTTGCTTGAAACCTTGATTAGTATGTTATACATGTGCAGTATAGTATATTAATCCATTCTATGTGATTTATCCATGTTTTGAGAGCATGATTGGTGAAGTGACCTAAATGGGTTTATGCCTAAAATGTGATGTTTGCTCTATGTTGCCTAATTAATTGTTTTATTGGGTTTATGTGGGTTTAATGAGCTTGGGAATATTATCATTGATGATAGTTATGAACATAGGAGGGTATTGTAGCCCATGCTTCTATGCCCTAATTTTCGGAAAGTGTACATTAGACTCAACGGAGTCATTATAAGTTCGATAATGTGCTAAACGAACTTGGGTTGAAATCCTACGACGATTGGGTTTCGTTTGATTAACGTTGTGAAATGCATAGTCTCCAAACTTTAAATGGAATTATGGTTATGATGAACTTTATGGATTTTTAGGCTTGGGAATCAAGCCGGAATGAGTTTTGGAACCTTGTTGTGAATTTGAATGAAATAGTAAAGTGTGGGTTGATGAAATACATAAAGAATAAAATGTAGTATTAAGACTCAACGGAGTCATCATAAGTTCAATAATGTGTTAAATGAACTTGGGTTGAAATCCTACGATGATTGAATTTCGTTTGATTAATGAGGTGAAGTACATAACTTCCAAACTTTTAATGGATTATGATTATGATGTGATATGTGGATTTTTAGGTTTGGGAATCAAGCCCGAATGAATGTTGGGATTTTGTTGTAAACTTTAGTGAAAAGTTAAAGTGTGGAATTATTATTCACATAAAGAATGAAATGTAGTATTAGGACTCAACGGAGTCGTTGTAAGGCCAATAATATGATAATAGGCCTTGGATTGAAACCCTACAATGATTGGGTTTTGGTTGATCTTGTTTGTGTGCACCGATGCATCTCGTTTTGTGTCCAAATGAGACACTCATGTTATAATGACTTAGTTGGTATATATTTTGAGTGTGCTTGCTAGAGCACGGAGGATTTGAGACCAACGTATGGTCTCGGGTATATTTAAGAGAAGATTAAGAAATAATTCTCTCTTTAAGGAATTTGGTCGCGTACACACAAAAGCACTTGTGAGAAAGTGACTACGGAGTAGTCATGAGGTTCTTGAGTATGGTATTAGAGATGTCGATTATATACGATGACTAGGACTACGATTGGGTCCGGTGTGCTTAAAATAAAGACTAAAATACTAAGTCTTGAGTTGTGGATGTTCTTAGACTAACATAGTAGTCTTTGGTTTGATTTTGAGTGGAGGATTATTGTAGACCTCACAATATGATTTATTGAGCTTATATGTTATTCTTGATTTGGGTGGTGACTTGAGGAATAATGAATACCTCAATATGTGGTTCTTGAACTACACTTGTAAGTTAGTTGAACATGTTAAGTACATGCAAATATGTGCATTGCTCATGGGATTTTTGTAGAGCATTATGTCCTACTTGATTATATGCAAATATGTGCATGGTTTATGGGATGTCGTAGAGCATTATGTCCTACATGATTTGATGAGCCCGATATTAATGAACTTGGTCTCATTGGTTATGCAAGTAAATATCTACTTGAGCAGTTTGGTTTAAGTCCAGCTGGCAGGTTTGGTCGTAGTGTCGGCAATGGGACGATTCATAGCCTTTGGGAACAATCGCTACGAATCGTTGCATTGGTTCTCTTTCTCCTCACTATTTGGCCAATAGTGGGATGTGGTCTCGAGATAGAGCCATCTAGCCTAATTTCGAGCTCCCATTTCTCATCCGGGGATTGGATGAATGTAACGAGTACTCATTAAAGGAAAACTGATGAGTTGTGATCATTTGAGGATGAAACCCAAGGTATGATCGGTTGGGTGTTGAACCCGGATTTTGGTTTGAGGATGAATCCCATGGTAAGTTTGGTTGGGTGTTGGACTCGGATTTGGTTGTAACGGTTCGATTTACGTTTCTTGTTACACATGTTTAATTATGAGCATTTATATGAAAGACATTATGCTACATGGTTTATGTGAGTTTATGTGCTTTGATAATTAAGTACATGTTTCTTGTTGGTATATTAGTATGATACCATGATTCTTATATGCTTATGCATTATGCCATGCCATGACATAATATGCCATACAGTTGCATTTAGTAACTTACTGGGTCATTATGACTCACTCTGTGTGGTTGTTTTCCTTAGTGTGTGTGCAGTGATCCCGTTAGTACGAGCAGGGACTTCGGATAGTGATTTCTAGCAGGTGGTCTTCCGAGCAATAAGCCTGGAGTTATTATTATTTTTGTAACCTTGGTTTATTTGGAAAGGACGTTTGAGAGGTGAAGTTATATCGACTTCACTTTGGGTAGTAAGCTTGTGTTTATTTGGTTCGTGTATTGGTAAATTATAAATACTTGTTTTGTGAGCCGACAAATGTTAGTCGAGCCATGTTTACTTTATTACATATTATTGTTGGTTATGTTGTACTCCGGCATGTTTAGCCGTAGAGTATGTAGACTAGAGTTGTAGACTTAGTTAATGTTAGGTTCCGGCTGTAACGTCGTCGATGACTTGATTATATTATTGTTATAAAAATTGTAACAGGTGGTTTGTTGTGCGTGTCTAATGTTGCGTCACGTGCGTCGAATTTTTGGGCCGAGAGATTTACTATCTCTTTGGTTGTTTTTATTTCGGAGCTTGTTAGCTCGGGTCCCATTGGATTTTGATTCCGCATTTGTTGAGTCGTTGGCGTATCGCTGTTATAGCTTTACCCGTTGCTTGTTGTTTTGTGTGTTTTGGCGGCATGACCTTGTGGTCTCGTATTGGGATCCGGGTCAGGTCGTCACAGTTGGTATCAGAGCTATTGGTTAGCTGTTTGCCAGGATAGGTTGCTTGGCCTAGTTGGGGGTTGGTTTTGTGTGATTTGTTGTATCTTAACGTCGAGAGTTATTGTATGTTAAGATGTTTGAAACTAGAATGGGTGTTAGCACTAGTAGAGGTGCCTGTGTTGATGAGTATAAGGTGCTACTAGTAGTATCCACGATTGGGAATCCACCGGAGAGTTGGTGGAAAATATTATGAGATTATGGTTCAATATTTAGTGATGATCACAGAGTTAACTCATTGGAGTAGAGTACTTAGTACCGGATGAGACTAGGGAGACTCCATGGATTGTGAAAGAGTTAAGGATTAAGGATAAAATATTATAGGCAATTTATTCGATTACAGCTTGAGGATTATCGAGGGGCTGTGGACTGTACTTATGAGAAAAAGTTAGACATCAAGGAATGTGCTCGAGGGAGGACCTTGATAGGAGCCAGTCATCCCAAGCGCATTAGCTTTTGGATTCCTGCAATTATTAGTCTCTCCTCTCTTTTTCTTTTTTTTTAATGTAAAAGAAACCTGTACAGACATTTATTATATAATGCAATATAATTGTATATGATGCAAAATATCACACATGCAAACTCAAACACACAAGAAATAAAGCTATACCAAACATCTAAAAGGTAATGGCACGCTGTAATCTTGGAAAGGAAGTTTTTAAGAATACACCTTCGGATCGAAATGGGCTTTTCTGATGATATGGGAACGGAGAGATGGCCGTCTTCCTCTGTTTCCTCAGCGTACTGTGGCTATTAAGTCCGTGGCCATAGCCTTCTTTATAGCCTCTTCCCTTTCTTTTGCGATCAGACATAGGAGCAGTGGACGGTCGGACAGATAAACCAGGATACCAGGCAGATTTTCCAGGCACAGTAAAAGGCACTTGGCACGGCCATATGGGAGACATGGCGCGGCGCTAGGGGGAGCTCATGGTGGCGCCATGGGTTTCTTCTGTGCAGCCACTGTTCACCACTATTCAATGCACTGTGCACAGAACTGTCCGTTTATTCAATTTTCGGTATAAAAATGGACGGAGACTGGCCTGTTTTCTCATCAGCTCATTCGTTCTCTGTCCCTTACAATTCTTAAGCTTCCTTAGGCTCTGTCGTTGCCCTCTTTTGCCTTATAATCCCTTGCATCTCTTTCATAAATGGCCGCACGTATTCCCACGGCTTTGGAAATTGAAGTTTATGAGAATGCGTTGGATTTCTGGAGTCTCTCCCTGCGATCAGATGAGCGGGAATGGGTTGATCATCTTTTTGGATTCAGGTGCCTACTGTCCTGGAGAAACGTTGTTATAAATTGGGACATGTTGAGAGGCGCCTCCAGGTTTTGGTCTCCTCAGGATCATCTGTTTAACTTTGGTATGAATGAGATGTGCCCCACATTTGAAGAATTCTGTGCAATGCTGGGGGTGGCACCTTCTCGCCAGATCGCAGTGCCTGCCTACAGAAGACATCCATATATGGCTATCCGGGAGCTTTTTCACACTACCCGCCAGGCTACTCCAGGTTTCTTTAATGGAGAAACCTTTAATCTAATGGTCCTTCCTGGGGTCTTCATATAATATAGGGAGGATGACGTGGACTACCTGCGGCGTAGGCTGACGGCGCTCTTTCTCTGTCTGGTAGGGAGATATCTGCTGGTGGGTCCACCCGGATTTGTTGATGTGCGGGTCGTGGACCTTGCATTACAGGCTCGAGATCGCCGGTGGAATATTGTCCCGGTGATTTTGGCGGAGACCTTCGCGGGCCTGACTGCTTTTGCCGGCGGTGAAGAACTATTCCCTACCGGTAGCCCCATTTTGGTCCATATGTGGCTAGAAGAGCACTTTTTCTGGGTTCTGGCCCCCGTGCCGTATGGAGCACCATATGACCCAGCACTTTATGGCGTTCGTGGGCATCTTCCTTAGACCAATTACTCTGAATTTGATTGGGCTGATCATTTTTACCCCCGGGGCTCCATGGACATAATCTGGGTAATTCATCATTGGAAGATCCGGCGTTTCCTTTGGCATTCTGCTGAATATAATCAAGTAGTCATGCTGGGTATTCAGCGGACCTCCTTTTATCTGCCGGACCGGATCTTGCGCCAATTTGGGAGAGAGCATGTGATCCCGGATACAACTCGTCATATATATATGGGGATGGAGAATACTGACGATGACTTGGGTCCCACTATTCAGAGGATGTGGCATCAGGATTTTGAGAGGCTGGAGGTAGCCTATCCATTTGCCGATTATATGATTCTGTCCCATGGGTACTTGGCATGGATCATGGTAGCTGCTGAGTGGCCGTCCCGCGCTATCAGGCGCGGACTGAGGCACTTGCTGGGCCGCCATGTTACTAACGGGATAGATGCTCGCCTGATGGAGATAGGCGAGGACATTGACAAATGGGGTTAGTCGTCCCTCGTGCTTGAGGCGAAAGTGGTACATGGTTTTGATGCCCGAACAGCCCCTGGACCGAGTACTACGGGTCCCAGCAATGCACCCCACAGATTAAGTAATGTTAGTAGGCAGCATAACCCATGGGAACTGTAGTCGCTCCTCCTCCCCGCATCGGGTTGGGCACGACTCGGGCGGCAATTGAGGGCCTGAGCATGGCGAAAGTGCAGACAATCCATGGGAACAAGAGATAGTTGTTCCTCCTCCTCCACCTGTATGGGGTACTGGTTTCAGAGATGATGGAGCTGGCCCGAGCAATACAGCTGCCCAGGAGAACGTGGACGCTGACGATGAAGAGGGAGACACTTCTGGTGGCTCACATGCTTTGGTCTAGTCTAGCTTCTTCGCGCCCAAGGAGAGTATGGGCCCAGGTGGACGCCGTAGACATTGATAGACCACTTTGGGGCTAAAGCTGCAAAAAAGGAATTGTTTCTGGAAAACAAGGGGGGTACAGGCAGTATATATAGATATGTACAATGCAATCAATGTATAATTTAGATGTCTTAGTAAATATTCCTAAGTTGCACCAAAGGACTTATAATATTATATTTTAGTGTCTTAATATGAGCTTCTTGTCGTGGTTTTCCTTTTCGGTCAGTTGAGCTTTCCGTATGCTGAAGACCAGAGGTAATATGCCGAGGACTTAAGTAGTGCCTTCCCTCTCCTTTTATCTCCTTATTATTTTTTATCTTTTTTTTATTTTTTATTTTTGCTCTAACTTTTGCCTAGGCCGCCCTTTCGGGTTTTTAGCCTAGCGAGCCCTTATGTCTCCTTTTATTGTTTTTTTTTCATTATATATATATATATATATATATATATATATATATATATATATATATATATATATATATATATTATATTTTTTTTCTTTTATATATGCCCTAACTTTTGCCTAGGCCGCCCTTTCGGGTTTTCAGCCTAGCGGGCTGGAGAGGGAAGCAACCACGGGATAGAATAGCTCAGGCATATTACCTTTTGAGTTTGTCGAGGTTGAAGGGCTGGACAAGATCTTCCCCATTCTAGTTTGTGAGAAGCACGACACCTCCTGACCGGATCTCCTTAACAATGTATGGTCTCATCCAGGGAGACTTCCATTTTCCCCTAGTATCAACATAACTAGGAGGTTTTTTCTCGAAGCACAAGGTCTCCGACTTGGATGTCACGGCCTTTGACCTTTTTATTGAAAGCCCGAGCGATGTGTCGTTGATATGCCCGGGTGTGCTCTAGGGCTAGCAGACGCCGTTCTTCGATTAGGGCCAAATCTTCATATCTCCCTTTGACCCAGTCAATTTAAGCTATATCAGATTCCATCATTACCCTTAGTGATGGAATTTCAACCTCTATCGGCAGTACCGCCTCCATGCCATATGCTAGAGAATAAGGGGTAGCCCAGTGGGTGTGCGGACTGAGGTACGATAGCCCCAAAGGGCTAGCCGCAATTTTTCTAGCCAGTCTCTTCCTGTATCAGCCATTTTTCTGATGATATTTTCAAGTGTTTTATTGGCTGCTTCAACGGCACCATTAGCTTGCGGCCGGTAGGGGGAGGATTTGTGTCTTTTGATTTTGAAATCGTCGAGTAGACGATTCACGTCCCCTTCGAAATGTGAGCCGTTGTCAGAGATTATCTCGAGAGGTACCCCATATCGATATATAATATTGGTCCGGATGAACTCGGACACCTTTCGGGCATTCAGAACTTTGTAGGAAGAGGCTTCCACCCATTTTGTAAAGTAATCGACGGCTACCAGGACGTATTCATGGCCATTGGATCCCTTCGGGTGAATTTGGCCTATGACGTCGATTCCCCATGTTGAGAAGGGCCAGGGGGCTGTGGAGTTATATAAGACATGTGGGGGCACATGCTGCAGATTGGCAAAACGTTGACATTTGTCGCAATGTCGCACCCACCGAATACAATCAGTTTCGAGCATACTCCAATAGTACCCCTGTCGGATAATTTTCTTGGATAGCATATGGCCGTTCATGTGGGTCCCACAGGTATCACCATGCAGTTGATAAATGATTTGCTCAGCCTTGGCCTGATCGACACATAATAAGTTGAGGCCTTGATAGTGCCTTTTATACAGGCTGCCACCGCTGAGTACAAATTGTAAGGCCCACCTTCGCAGAGAGACTCTTCCTCTTTTATCTAGGCTGGGAGGATAGATATCTTTCTGGAGCAGATTTAGGATGTCGGTACTGCTCGTGATGCTCGTGGCGTTGACTTTGAAACAAGATATCTTGTCGGAGTGACCTTCTTCCCGACTATGAATGGCTGAACATTAGTTTCTACGGGAATTTGGACTAGCGATGCCAGAGTAGCTAGGGCATCGGCGAATTGATTCATATCTCGTGGCAGATAATGGAACGAGACAGAATCAAATCGGGCGGCAAGTGCTGTTAACTTGGCATGATAGAGCTGCAGCCGTGGATCTTGGGTCTTCCATCTCCTTTCGACTTGATTTATGATTAGGGCAGAGTCTCCATCGACTTCGAGATCTTTGGCTCCCCTTTTGAGAGCTTCTTCTAGGCCAGCAATACAGGCTTCATATTCCGCCGTATTATTTGAACATTCGAACTCCAATCTTATGGCCAGCGGAGTATGAGAATCAGCCGGGTTGATGAGCAAGATTCCTATGCCAAAGCCTCTTTTGTTTGCGGCTCCGTCAAAGAACATTTGCCAACTGGTGTCGTGGTCAGTGATTTCCAGGACACCTTCGTCTGGGAAGCTAGGCTCAGTTGCATCTTCGGCCTTCAAGGGTAGATCGGCTAAGTGGTCTGCGATTACGGTCCCTTTGATAGATTTGAGTGTGACATAGGTTATGTCAAACTCGTTGAGAAGAAAGGACCACTTGGCTAGTCGGCTGGACAGTGATGGCTTACCGAAGATGTACTTGATAGGGTCCATTCTGGATTTGAGTTTGATGGACCTTCCTTGGAGATAGGTCTTGAGCCTCTGAGTGGCCCAGACTAGGCTGGTGCAGCTTTTCTCCAGTGCTGAATAGTTTAGCTCGCTTCCTTGCAGCTTCCTACTTATGAAGTATATAGCATTTTCAATGTAGGAATCTTTCTTCTCTTGGGCGAGCATAGCCCCTACTGACGTATCTGTGACGGTTAAATATATGAGGAGAGGTTTATGTGTATGGGGTGGAGCTAGCACAGGGGGATTGGTAAGGTAGGCTTTTATTTTTTCGAAGGCTAGCTGGCACTTTTCGTCCCAGACTTGGTCAGCATTCTTTTTTAGGAGTTTGAAGAGGGGCTCACATGTGGTTGTCACCGCCGGATGAAACGCGATATATCGCAATCGCCCAGAAGCCTTTGACTTCGGTTGGAGTTTTCGGCTGTGGCATCTGTAGGATGGCTTTGATCTTTGCTGGCTCGATCTCGATGCCGTGCTCGATCACTAAGAATCCCAGGACTTTACCTTTGGTAACCCCAAATGTGCATTTGGTGGGGTTGAGCTTCATCTGGTGCTTCCTTAACCTTTCAAAGAATTTTCGAAGATCTTTGATATGGGCACCGTTGGCGTCGCTGGAATGCACGATCATGTCATCAACATAGACCTCCATTTCTTTGTAGATCATGTCGTGGAAGAGGGTGGTGGCAGCCCTGGCATTTTTCAGTCAAAATGGCATGACAATATAACAATAAGTACCCTAGGGAGTAGTGAATGAAGTCTTTTCCTGGAAATGTGTTTGTAATTGATCGATGTTTTAATTAATCTTTTTCCTTGCAAGTGAACAAGACTATTATAGAATAGTATTGGAAGCAAGAGTCGAACCCACAGAGACAAGTGATCACGAACAGTACAATTATTGATAGCAAATTATTAACCTAAGGGGGGTTTTTTATGTTTAATTCTACTCTAAACTACTATTTATAGATGTTTAACTAATTAGACAGTAATAACAGATATGAAGATCTTATGGTGAGTGGAAATCTAGGATTCTGGGTTTCACTTATATCTCCTTTATGTTCAATTCATAATAATGTCATTCAATGTCTTGGGTTCGTTCACTAAAAATAGATATAGTCTGTTGAACAATTGGTTCAGCCTCCATCCCATAAATTCATCCATTCTATATCCTAAGCACATGAACTCGTCAATCTAGGCTGTCACCTAGATTTATGATCTATCTGTCACCTAGATCATGTAAGAACCTGGTCCTAACTTATCACTCGTGCATCGATAGGTCCAATTTATTGTGTTGGTGAGCCGATTACGACATATGCACTTGGTCATGCAGTTATCCGCACCTCTAAGCCTTTATTATTTGCGATTACATTCATTTGTTCAAAGCAAAATAATATAGGGGTTGATAAACAACACAATCAACAAGCATTGAATAGACATATATATAAGAATCAAAACATAAATTCGATACAAGTTACCTCCCACCTCCTAGATTATGGATGATTTAGTTCATCATAGACAATGAACAGCACATGGAGATGATCGGATACATGATTTGATCTTCAATACTTGAAATTACAAATCTAACTATGTTATACAATCTAAAACTACCTAAAATCTATGAAAAGAGAGCTTCCACCGTCCTCTTTATTTTGGCTCGGCATCGGCTTCTATATATACTCGGGAGTTGTAATCGGATCGAATGAGCGTGTGAAAATCCGAATAGGTCGCATTACGCCCACCTTGGCGCAGGTCTTTGGGTACTTGCGTCCCAAGGTCTCCAGATGTCCGGCCTTGGAAATCTTGACTTGAGCCTTTTCTACGTCTTGCCTACCTTGCGGTCGCAGTGCGAGGCACCTTGCGTCGCGCAAGGTGTCATTGTCCAGACTTTCATTGTTTCTTCAATTTTCCTTTTTGGCCCTTCTTGAAATTTGCACTTAAAACCACGGAGTTTCGCGTATTTTCACAATAACACGAAACTTACAAAACTCACCGAAAACATATATTAGTAACCAAAAGCCTCGTGAAATAGCATAATTTAAGTCATAGAAGTATATAAAATCGGCGTATAAAATACATCGATCAAATACCCCCAAACTTGAACTTTGCTCGTCCACGAGTAAACAAATAAACTTATAAATACAAAAGCATATAAATAACAAAATTAAAATCTTTTTGTGAGGGTGACACTATTTACACTCCTCTATAAACCCACAAACTCAAGGAGACTCTTTCGAGTGACTCGACTATGCAGATAAATACAAAAACGAATAAATACAAAAACGAATAAAATTTAAACTAAACATAAAATCTTTTTGGCTTCATCTCAAGTCATAGGTGTATGGCATGCACGTAATCTCAGTTTGGTGCTCACCACATATATGCAGGCTTAGTCATATAAAACCAACTAGTCTTTTCTTAATTGCTACTACTTCTAATTTCTCCGTGTGTGTGTGATCACCAGTCTTGAAGAATATCTTAACTAAAATAGTTTTATTAAGCTAAACACCACATTCATATGAAAATCAAAGTTTAATAGAAAATCATGCATTAAGAAGTATGAAATCTACCATCCAAACCCGGTCAGTTACAGACAGAAAGGTCCCAAGGATTTAAAAGACTTATACATCCATCCCATGCACTTCTATGTATGACATACAATGCTCTCCTATCCCAATGACTTGTAATAGCTAAGATTATGCTAACACAGTGAGCTTTAGGGTGAATAAAAGTGAATAAGAAGTGTGTGATCAATTTCATGTTACTTACTTGACAGTAAAAACAACATAAGCATTGGCAAGAAGATCATTAGGTCTTTATAAGCTTGTAATGTAAGGCCAAGGTGTTGGGGGATTTGATGGAAAGGGATTGGAATTCAAAGTGAGAGAGTAAGACTACCCTTTATCCCTCATACTTCCAAGCAGAAGGAAGTTTTCCCTATTTAGGCTAGGACCTGCAAAGACCACAAGTGGAGGGGTGCTTTCTGTAACTTTTAAGTTTTCTTCTTTCCCCCCCAAACTTGTTTTGGGCAATAAATCTTCTAAAAATATCACATTATTCCAATCAGCAGAATTTTTCTAACATATTTTCTCTTGAAAGCTATGCTTCCATTTGAATCTTTGTTTACACTCTTCTTCTTCCGTTTCATTTTTCGTCGACACATGATGTGTTTTTTTTTTTTCGACGACGGAAAGAAGAAGTCTTCTGAAAAATGGCCTAACTGAAAAGAAGTGGTCCTCCTAGAATCAATTTCCCACCCACATCCTACTCTCTCAAAGGGTAGGCTAAAAATGTATAGGCTTTTATTTAATGTGGGTAATAGAAATGATGGCGAATGGGGGTTTCAATAGTGTGCTTAGCACACTCCATTCTTTATAATAAAGCTCAACGAGGACACTAGGGATATATTTAGTATAGGTCAGGGAATATTTAGGCTCTAATGATCCAAAGATGGCCTAAGTCATTTCTTAATGCCAAATGCTCACATAGTATTTAAAGCAAGTAAGACAACACAAAATATCATATCAACTATGGGAATTGGGGTTAAGTGTTTAGCATCACTGGATTTCACATAAGCATTTGCTAAGACAGATGGTAGGGACAATTGAGACTAACATGCAGACACGGTTCGAAAGTGTGCTTGAGATATATAAATGAGAAAAATCCAAGGGATCTAACTATCATGCAATTGACCCTAAGTTACAATTTAATGCAACAATTATGTTCGAATGGCTATGCATCATATTCTTGTGCATATCTTGTTGAAGTGAAATAGGTGTTATAAACTTTATAAAACTATTCTAATCAATCCATAATTATGACTGGTGTGGGTGCATGAAGAATTTGGAGAAAAGTAAAAGTTTCGCAAAATTAAGTAAATTCCAGAGGGATCTACAGACTAACTATGCGGTTCATTGCACTAACTCCTCATTGATCACGACTAGCACTATATTTTGAATTTAATATATATATATATATATATATATATATATTTTTTTTTTAAATATATTTTTTAAAGAAATTTGGAGATGATGACGATGACACAATTGATGATGGGTCCCCATAAGAGGAACCCACGAGTATCCAAAATGAGTGTATTCTGGTCAAGGCAACACCTCCGAAAATAAGAAAAAATAAAAACAGGAAAAATAGGGTGAAGAGTTAAATGGTCATCGAGAAAAGAAATTTTCTTTCACCCTAAAAACATAGCCCAACTCTATTCCTCGTTAGGCTAGGACTTGCTAAGACAAAAAGTTTTAAATCCCCCCCAAACTTAATTTCTATTTTGTCCTCAAAATAGAGGAACATATGAGAGGATTGATGGGGTAGGACAAATATCAAAAGGACGTAGCGGGTCCACCTAACGAACGAAGATGGAACTTGGGCCTCGACTCACGGTGAGTCGGGCGGAAATAACGAACGAGGACGAAACTCGGGATCGTGCTGTGAGGGGAATCCATACAGATTGGACAGATTCTGTCCCACAGTGTTGGCCCAACCGAAAAATTCGGTTTGGTCGGCACGCATTTGGGCCAACTGCTGACTCATCATATCACTTAGGAGGACAGTTTCTTCCAATCTGTTGGAGATCTCCACGAGTGGGTCCTCCTCCTCTTCGGGTTCCTCCTCTTGAGGAACCCTCACTTTCGGCTGCTGGTGATGTTCAAACAAAATGGCCCTAGTAATGACTGGACCAGCCTTCAGCCTCTCCGCGTGTTTGGGCATTCTCACGCCTGCCCCCCTACACAAATCGGTAATCAAATGCGGGAACGCGAACCCCGCATTCGTCCTACCTCTAATAAGGGTCTTGATTTGGCCGTTGATCAAACGGCCAACATCAATAGGACCCACCGATATAATGGTGTAGGTCAAGACAGCCCTCTCCCAATTCACCGTGTTTTGGTGACTTGAGGGCATGAGACGTCCGCAAACAAATTTATACACGGGCTTGGCCGTGTCTTGGAGGAAGGACTCTCTCATGGTGCGTGGTCCAAATGGTGGATTACGGCTATAGGACCACTCCACACCAGGGAGAGCAATGGCAGCATTGACTACCTCGACAGGGATACGGGGGTGGAGGTGTGTGCTATAGTTATCGGCACCAACCGCAAAGTTGGAGGTGCCCAAATATGTGTTAATGCTTTGGGCCGAAAAATCAACTACAGTGCCCCTAACATAAACAGTGTCTTGCACACCCCCATCCATGCTAATGTCACCATTAGCATAGAATTCTCGGACAATAGGGACTACAGCGTCCCTAGGCGGAGAATCTAACAAAAGCCCCCATCTACGAGCCATCAGATTGGGACGGATACCAAAGTCTTCAGCCTTGAATCCCCTTTCGGGCACCAAGGACTTGGAGAGCTTGTTCGTGTACCTTTCTGATGCCTCGTAGGACACGAATCGAGAGATGTCAAAATTATGCTCTTCCTCTGGCGAAAGGCCGAGGATGAAGCGAATTTCTACGCCTACGGAACATTTTTGTTTGATTTTATAAAAAAATTTAAAAACTGAAAAGTTTAACAATTAAAATTGTTTTAAAATTTTAAAATTAAAATTTATTCTAAAGCATGCAAAATTTTATCTACGTTAAAAACTATCTAGCACCCTAGCATGCAAATATTTTACGTATGAAATTAAAGAGGGTGTTAGTGTTACTTGATTGCAGCCTGAATAGAGCGATTTCAGCCGGAGTGGAGCTCGATCGTCGACGGCAACAATGAAAGTTTCCTCTTTCTTCTCCTTCAAAAGCTTCAACTTGATGGAGTGTAATGGTGGAAGGATGGATGAGGGAGGTGAAGAGTTTTGAAGAGGGAGGAGAGAGATCTTGAGGTTGGTGCCGGAATTGAAGACGATCTGCCGGAATTTGGAAGGTCTGGCTGGCCCGCTGGATGAAGAGAGAAAAGAGTTCTGTGTGTTTTCCTGAAGAAACCCGGCACTGCATATATATAGGGACCTTGCGGTCGCAAGGTCTGCCACACCTTGCGTCCGCAAGGTCGGCAGTCAAAGCGATTAGATTTCTCTTGATTCCCCATGAGACAAGACGCAGCGCACGATATTCGCATCGGGACCTTGCGGTCGCAAGGTCCTTCACACCTTGCGTCCGCAAGGTGGACAGAAACTTCCTTCTTGTTTTCTTTCCTATCTTTTCAACATTTTGCAGTTTAGCCCTTCCGTTAACTTCCGTTATGTCTTGGATATTTCCTGTATAAAAACTAAACAAAAATTCTAAACTAAAATTATTAGTAACATATAAATACAATACTAAGATGTTTTTCTCCCCCAAACTTGAATTTTGGCATATTTAATTTAAAAATTAAATGTCCAAACATTAAATTTAATGGAGAAAAGCATATTTAAACTAAATAATATTCAACATAGTGGGTTGCCTCCCACTTAGCGCCTTTGTTTAACGTCTTTGGCTCGACCAAACTGCAAGCCTAATCTCGTGGTGGTTCATTGTCAGCCAAACGGATTAACTCAATTGTTCGTTCAACTGACATCGGCTCAAAATATGGCTTGAGTCGGTGTCCATTCACTTTAAACACTTCATTATTTTTGGGGTTTTGTATATCAATGACCCATGAGGATAAATTGTACTATTCTAAGGACCGGACCATTTAGATTTTAACTTTCCTGGGAATAGCCTCAATCTTGAATTAAACAGTAATACTTTCATACCTGGATGAAGCATTTTGTTGGCTAATCCCATGTCATGATACTTTTTGGTCTTCTCTTTATACGTCTTCGCATTCTCATACGAATTTAGCCTATGCTCTTCTAACTCATTTAACTGAAACAATCTTTCTTCTCTGGCCAATGTTAAATCTAAATTTAATTCTTTAATTGCCCAATAGGCTTTGTGCTCAATTTCAACTGGTAAATGGCAAGCTTTACCATATACCATTCTATATGGACTCATTCCTATGGGTGTCTTAAAAGCAGTTCGGTATGCCCATAAAGCATCCTTGAGTTTAGATTCCCAATCTTTACGATTAGGCCTAACAGCTAACAGCTTTTATTTGCTATCTTGCTTACTTCTATTTGCCTATTGTTTGTGGATGATACTTACTTCTACTTGTCCGGATGTTTGTGGATGATACGGTGTAGCTACTTGTGAGTTACATGCTTTCTAAGAACATTGTTTAACAACTTATTGGTAAAATGAGTTCCCTGGTCACTTATTATGGCCTTAGGGACTCCATATCTAGCAAATAAATCTTCTACAAACTTGACTACTGTTTTTCCATCATTAGTCTTGGTTGCTACTGCTTCTATCCATTTAGAAACATAATCAACTGCTACTAAAATATACTCGCAATTATTGGACACAAGGAAGGGACCCATAAAATCAATACCCCAAACGTCAAAAATTTCAACTACTAAATTAACATGTAAGGGCATCTCGTTTCTCTTTCCTATACCACCTGTTCTTTGGCATTTGTCACATGTTCTAAAAGCTTCACAATCTCTAAAAGCAGTAGGCCAATACGCACTGATTGCAAAATTTTCGGCGGTTTATTACCACTGAAATGACCTCCACAAGAATATCCATGGCAAAATTCCATGATACCTTGTTGGTCTTTTTCTGGAATACATCTTCTTATTAAAGAATCAGAACAAATTTTGTATAAATGAGGAGCTTCCCAAAAATAATTTTTAGTTTCCGCCAAAAATTTCTTCTTTTCGTAATGATCAAAATCCGGATTAATGATATCAGACACATAGTAGTTGACAAAATCAGCATACCAAGGGTCAAAATCTTTAATGGCTAAGAGTTGTTCATCAGGAAAATTGTCATTTATGGGGATAGGATCATCAAGAAATTGACGTTCAAGCAAGGGTGAAAATTCTAACCTAGACAAATGGTCGGCTACGACATTCTCAGTTCCCTTTTATCCTTGATAGTTATGTCAAATTCTTGTAACAATAACATCCATCTAATTAATCTTGGTTTAGCATCCTTCTTGCTTAACGATATTTTAATGCAGAATGATCGAGAAAAATTATCACCTTTGATCCTAGCGTATATGATCTAAATTTTTCTAAAGCATATACTACTGCTAAAAATTCCTTTTCAGTAGTGGTATAATTCAATTGAGCATTATTTAGAGTTCTACTAGCATAATGGATCACATGAGGCTTTCTATCTACCCTTTGTCCTAATACGGCTCCAATCGCAAAATCTGATGCATCACACATGATTTCAAAAGGAAGTGACCAATCGTGGCCGGATAAAATTAGGCGATGTTAACTTTTCTTTTAATAAATTAAAAGCTTCTAAACATTCTTTATCAAAAATAAATTCTGTATCTTTTGCTAGCAAATTACATAGAGGTTTACAGATTTTGGAAAAATCTTTTATAAATCTTCGGTAAAAACCAGCATGACCAAGAAAATTTCGAACTCCTTTAACTGAAGTGGGAGGGGGTAGTTGTGAAATAACTTCGATTTTAGCTTTGTCAACTTCAATGCCTTTATTTGAAACAACATGCCCTAAGACAATTCCATGTTTTACCATGAAGTGACTTTTCTCCCAACTTAAAGTTAAATTAGTTTCGCAGCATCTTTTTAGGACAGATGTAAGGTTTTCTAAACAGTGATCAAAAGAATTTCCAAAACCGAAAAAGCGAAAAATCGTCCATGAAAACTTCTACGCATCTTTCAACTAAATCTGAAAATATAGATATCATGCATCTTTGAAAAGTAGCTGGTGCATTACACAACCCAAAAGGCATTCTCCTAAAAGCAAAAGTACCAAAGGGACATGTAAAGGTTGTTTTGTCTTGGTCTTCGGGTGCAACAGGGATCTGATTATATCTAGAAAATCCATCAAGAAAGCAATAATATTCATGAACGACTAGTCTTTTTTTTTTTTTTTTAAGGAAACAGGGATGGCACCCTGCAGAATTTATTGAATAAAGAAAATAATACAAACTTGAGGGGGACAACCAGCCTTGCCCTTATAAGAGGGAGGACGGAGGAGCCTAACCTCGAAAAGAGAACTTACAAGACCAAAAACTCTAAACAAAGAATAATAAGACATGCTCAAAGATTAAGTAATGCGAAGATAAGGCGTGCCCACTTTATCAAGAAAAATCAAACCCCGAATTTTCCTCGGTAATTGCTCCATAGAATAAAAGCTGAAATCCCTATCTTCATCACATCCCAAATTGGCTAAGGCATCGGCTACTGAGTTAGCTTCCCTAAAGCAATGAGAGATGGATAACTGCAACTTGGAAACAATGGAGCCCATGGCCTTAAACAGATATCTGCATTGCCAAGGGAGATGAGATGCCCACCCAAACAAAACCTTGACACTTTAGAATCTACTTCAACATTGGCCAGACGAATATTATTATCTTGCAGCCATATCAGACCAAGAAGGAGAGCTTGGCACTCAGCCAAGAAATTGGACAGCACCCCAAAACTTTTGGCATAAGCATAAATAATGTCGCCAGAACTGTTCCGAACAATGCCCCCTCCAACACTTAAACATGGGTTTCCGCGACTGGCCCCATCCGAATTAAGTTTAACGGCTAGTCTTTCAAGAATTTGGTCAATAAATGGCAAAGGAAAGTGATCTTTCCTAGTTGCCGCATTTAATTTCCGCAAGTCGATACACATTCTATAACCAGTTATAGTCCTCGAAGGGACTAATTCATCTTTCTCATTTTTAACAACCGTAATTCCTGACTTCTTAGGAACTACTTGGGCAGGACTAACCCATTTACTATCTGAAATCGGGTAAATTATACCCGCATCTAAGAGCTTAAGAACTTCTTTCCTAACAGCTTCTTCCATGTGTGGGTTCAGTCTTCTTTGTCTTTCTCTTGAAGGTTTACTACCTTCTTCTAAATGTATTTTATGCATGCACATAGAGGGACTAATTCCTTTTAAGTCAGCTAAAGACCATCCTAAAGCTTCTCTATGTGTCCATAAAACTTTTAACAAACTCGCTTCTTGTGTTTCCGTTAAGTCGGCTGCTATAATAACAGGCAAAGTGTTACCTTCCCCTAAAAATGCGTATTTTAAGTGGGTTGGTAATGGCTTTAATTCTTCGACTTTGGGAGAGTTAATGGAAGGCATAAATTCAGAATTTTCTACTTTAATAGATTCTTTTATTTTGGCCTCATTATTCTCTTCTTGCTTTTCTTCCTTAATATCTTCTATCTCAATTTCTTCAAAGAGAGATTTTAGAATCTCTACTTCATCATCTTTGATTTCATAACTTTCTTCTACTACTTTCTCAAACTCATCAGAATTATTTTCTGATTCTATTTTTATTTCTTTTTCTTCTATCTTTTTACTAGCTTCTAACTTTTCTTTCTCTAATCTTTCCTCTTCTTCAATTTCTCTTTCAATTTCCTCAATGTCAATTTTTATGGGGGGGGGGATAGGACTATCATCATAGACGATAAATCTATCTCTCTCATACTCTTCCTCTTCTTCAAAGGTTTCGGTTGATAATTTCTCAATCTCATCTATTGAAAAGCAGGCACTTATGTCACTAGGTCTATTCATAGCATCGAACACATAAATTTCAACGGTTTCACCTAGGACTGACATTGTGAGTTTACCATTTTTCACATTAATCATTGTATTGGCAGTTGCCATAAATGGTCTGCCTAACAATATTGGGACTTCATTATTGGTGCATATCTTCCTTTCCATCTCTAGAACCACAAAGTCAAGCGGTATGATTAATTTATCAACTTTGAACTAGGATATCTTCCACTATACCCAAAGGATATTTAAGCGAACGATCGCCTAATTGCAATTGCATAGTAGTGGGTTTTAGTTCTCCTAAACCTAATTGTTTATAGACCGCGAAAGGCATCAAATTAATACTTGCTCCTAAATCTAACATTGCTTTCATTTTTTTAGAGCTTCCCAAGGAGATTTGGATATTAAAACTACCTTGGTCTTTTAACTTAGGTGGTAATTCGGGTTGTAAAACAGACGACGTTTCGAAACAACAATCTTTTCATTGTTTTCAAACTTGTGTTTCTTAGAGTGAAGATCTTTGAAAAACTTTGCATAAGCTGGAATATTTTTAATAACATTAAGCAAAGGTAAATTAACATTTACTTTGGATAACATATTATAAATTTCCGAAAATTGTTTGTCCATTCGGTTTTTCATAAGTCTTCTTGGAAACGGAATTGGAGGAACATAGGGTGGTGGAGCCACATAAGGTTCCTCTTCTTCTTGATCCAACTCTTTTTCAACTTCAATTGTATTATCTTTATTTTGAATTTCTTCCTCTTTTTCTTGTTCCTTATTTGGAATATCTACTTCTACTTCTTTTTCTTTTTCTACTTCTTGATTACTTAAGTCATTAATCTCTTTATTACTATCACTATCTTTTTCGATTTCTTTTTCAATTACTTTTCAGAATTTTCTATTGTAGCAGGCATATTAGAAGAAGGATCAGGATCACTTACCTCTTCACCTATCACCTTATCGCTTCGCAAGACGGTGATTGACTTGGCCTGCTCAGTTTGACTAGGGAACTTCCCTTCTTCTCTTTTATCTGCTCTAGAACTTTCAATGTGTTTCTTTAGATTTTCGATTTCTTCAAGCATGTACTTCATCAAAGCTGCTTGACCTTTACTAGCTACTTCTTGCTTGGGAACTTCTTCAATTCTCAACTGATTTTGATTTGGCAACTGTGGTGGTTGTGGTGGTTGAGGTTGGAATTGTTGAGGTTGCAAAGGCTTATTTCCTCCCAAGAAAAGTTAGGATGATTCCTCCAACCAGATTATATGTGTTTGAATATGGATCATTCCTTGGCCTTTGAGGGTACATATTCATAGCATTAGCTTTGTTCTGTTCAGAATACATAGCTCTTGACGGACAAAAATTAGTAGCATGAGAATATAATCCACATAAGGCACATGCTTCTTGAATTTGCCAATTTTCAAATTGAGCTTGTGTATTTGAATTATCTTGCAATTGATATAGGCTCCTATTTTTACCTCTAGCACTTTTACATTGGGAATTAATACTTAGCATCTCAAATAATTCTTCTAGTGCTTCTGGTGTCATTCTATTAATAGAACCACCAGCTGCACTATCAACCATAGTTTGTAAGCCTGGCGAAAGACCATGATAAAATTGAAGCACTAACACATGTTGAGCCAAATTATGATGAGGACACATAATAAGCAGATTTTTAAATCTATCCCATGACTCATGGAATGTTTCACTTGGTTCATTTTGGAATGACATGATTTGTTTTCTATACTCCGTAAGAGATGCATGTTTGTAAAATTTGCTCATAAACAAATCATATAATTGTGCCCAAGTATAAACACTATTTGGTGTTAGGTTCATAAACCATCTCTTTGCCAATTCTTTTAATGCACTGGGAAAATATTTCATTTTGATTTGATCTTGATCCAACCCTCCTAAAGGAAAAGTACTCATCATGTATTCATATTCTCTTAAGAAACTGACAGGATCTTCATGGGGCATCCCATGAAAAGATGGTATGGCATTAAAATAATGTCCTTTTAACTCAAAATTCCTAACAACATCTGGCAAGACTAGACATGATGTCACAACATTTAATGAAGGTCTACTAAAGTTATTAATAGTTCTTTGATTTACCACTACTTCCATATTTCTTCTTGCAGGCTCTTCTTGTCTTTGATTCCTATTGACTGGGTCAACTAGGTTTTCAGGATTACGATTATTGTTATTTTCTTCCATTGTAGGATCAACCAGAGGATCCTCTTGATTCAATTGGTCTTGATTATCAGGCTCGAAAACTAGATTATCAAAAACTTCTTGATATCTTCTAACAATATTTATATCTTGATCTAAGTCTACCAATTTAGGATTTAAAGATCTACGACCGTGCATAAAAATAAATTAAAGCAATTTAAAAACAACTAACTATTAAAAATAAAATAAAATCTTTTTGTATTTTTATTTTTATGAAAACTGAAAATTAAACTAAAAACTAAATTAAATTAAAAACTACGCTACCAACAAACTAACTACGTGAACTAGCTTGTCCCCGGCGACGGTGCCAAAAACTTGATCGATGTTTTAATTAATCTTTTTCCTTGCAAGTGAACAAGACTATTATAGAATAGTATTGGAAGCAAGGGTCGAACCCACAGAGACAAGTGATCACGAACAATGCAATTATTGATAGCAAATTATTAACCTAAGGGGTTTTTTATGTTTAATTCTACTCTAAACTACTATTTATAGATGTTTAACTAATTAGACAAGAATAATGATATGAAGATCTTATGGTGAGTGGAAATCTAGGATTCTGGGTTTCACTTATATCTCCTTTATGTTCAATTCATAATAATGTCATTCAATGTCTTGGGTTCGTTCACTAAAAATAGATATAGTCTGTTGAACAATTGGTTCAGCCTCCATCCCATAAAATTCATCCATTCTATATCCTAAGCACAGAACTGTCAATCTAGCTGTCACCTAGATTTATGATCTATCTGTCACCTAGATCATGTAAGAACCTGGTCCTAACTTATCACTCTCGTGCATCGATAGGTCCAATTTATTGTGTTGGTGAGCCAGTGTACGACATATGCACTTGGTCATGCAGTTATCCGCACCTCTAAGCCTTTATTATTTGCGATTACATTCATTTGTTCAAAGCAAAATAATATAGGGGTTGATAAACAACACAATCAACAAGCATTGAATAGACATATATATAAGAATCAAAACATAAATTCGATACAAGTTACCTCCCACCTCCTAGATTATGGATGATTTAGTTCATCATAGACAATGAACAGCACATGGAGATGATCAGATACATGATTTGATCTTCAATACTTGGAATTACAGGATCTAACTATGTTATACAATCTAAAACTACCTAAAATCTATGAAAAGAGAGCTTCCAGCCGTCCTCCTTATTTTGGCTCGGCATCTGGCTTCTATATATACTAGGGAGTTGTAATCGGATTGAATGACTGTGTGAAAATCCGAATAGGTCCCATTCTGCCCACCTTGCGGTCGCAAGGTGCTGGGTACCTTGTGTCCGCAAGGTCTCCAGTATGTCCGGCCTTGGAAATCTTGACTTGAGCCTTTTCTACCCGTACTGCCTACCTTGCGGTCGCAAGGTCTGAGGCACCTTTTGTCCGCAAGGTGTCCAGATTGTCCAGCTTTCATTGTTTCTTCAATTTTCCTTTTTGGCCCTTTTTGAAATTTGCACTTAAAACCCTGAAGTTTCGCGTATTTTCACAATTAACCTGAAACTTACAAAACTCACCGAAAACATATATTAGTAACCAAAAGCCTCGTGAAATAGCATAATTTAAGTCATAGAAGTATATAAAATCGACGTATAAAATACATCGATCAGTAATTATTCAAAAACTCTATCTTTTTTCTCTCTTTAAAAAAAACCCTACTCTCCGCCGCTATAGGGTTGCTGTTTTGGTCTTCTGGCTTTCTCATGGTCGCGTTCATGCCAGAGACGGAGGCTGGTGCCACCCCGGCCCCTCCATCCCCTTCTCATCTCAAATCCTTTGCTTCTTTATTTTCTGCTAATGCCTCAACTTCGCAGCCTTTTACTTTGCTTATTCATCCTTCTTCCTACAAAGGTGAACCGACTCTTTGTTTAACACCTGCCCAAGTCTCAGCTTTTGCTAAGCCCTTCCAGCTCTCTCTTGTTGGTAAGTTCTCTCATGGCCATCCTTCTATGGAGATTATGAGGAGAGAAATACTTACTTTTGGACTCAAAGCGACAGTCACAATAGGTCACCTAGACTCCAAGCATGTTCTAATACAAACCAACCATGAGGCTGATTTTCATCGGTTGTGGATCAAAGATCAGTGGTATGTTGGCGCCTTTCCTATGTGGCTCTTCAAATGGACACCAGATTTTCGAGCAGACATTGAGAGCCCTATCGTGCCTGTTTGGTTTTCACTCCCTAGCCTCCCAATTTACTTGTTCAATAAGCAAGCTCTTTTCTCTATAGGTAATTTGATTCGTACATCTCTCATAATTGATACCCCCACTGCCACTCTTTTCGCGGCCTAGTGTTGCGAGAATCTGCATCGAAGTTAATCTCACCAAACATATTCCCAATCGTATTTGGATTGATAATGGTATTTCATCGGGATTTTGGCAAGTTATCGAGGCTGAAAGACTCCCACTTTATTGCTACTTCTGCCATCGGCAAGGTCATGACGGTTAATCTTGCAAAATTTCCAATGGGAATAAGGAATTTGCTAAGGCCAAAGATCAATCTATGGGTCAAGAAGTCCCTCCAGTTCATGCTGAAAATCACCAGGCTAATCAGGCTATGGCCAAGAAACCGATCTGGAAGGCCAAAGAATCAAAGGCTTCTCAATTTGTGCAAGGTGATATCCCTATAGGCCCCAAACTCAATAACTGTCCAGATGTTCAGGCTCCTTCCTGTTCTGATAATAACAATGTTTCTAAGGCTGTTCAAGCCACACGAGGTATGCAAGGCCATAGATCTGATCCCCCTAATATTGTCATTGATTCTCCTTCTCGGAATTCCCCCTCTTGTTTGGATGTTAACAATATTTCTGCAGCTGCTCAAATCTCGCAAGGTATCGAAAACCCTATCTCTGACTCCACCCCTATCATTAATAATAAGGAAACTTCCTCGCTAAGGAATTCTGTGCCTGACCCTTTAGACACCTCTCACAAGAATCGCTCCTCGGATAAAACTCATAATTCCAGTGTTAATACCAATCCTGAATCAGACGATCCTGAAAACCTGAATGATACGATTACTACATCCCCCAACAGATTTGCCATGCTTCAATCTTTTGAGGATGATGATCCTCCTACAAATAATGCCGATTTAGATGCCTTGAATCTTCAAATTGATATACCAAAAAAGAAGGGACGAAAACCTATCAATATTCCCCCTACGGACAGAACCACTCGATCCAAATCGCTTGATAAAACTCACGATGGAAATCTTCCTACTGTTTCTAATGACGATTAATCTTCTTTGCTGGAACCTTCGGGGAGTAGGTAACGACTCCACGATAATTCGGTTAAAAAAGTTGGTTTCTCTTCATCAAATTTCGTTTATTACTATTTCTGAACCTATGTTAGATTTATCTCATCTGCTGTTACTTGCTCGCAAGCTGAAATTTGGGTTTTATTTTCATAATGTGTCTAACAAAATTTGGATTATGGCCAAGTCTTATTATAGCTGTCAAATTACCCATGACTCCGTTCAACATATCAACCTCAACATCCGTCATTATTCTTGGCCGCTCCCAGTTAATGTGACTGCAGTCTATGCTAAATGCACTTCTCAAGAGCGCCAGTTTTTGTGGAATGATATCATTGATATGGGTTCTGATTTTGATAATATGCCTTGGCTAGTATGTGGTGATTTCAATATCATTCTTTCTCCTCAAGAGAAATTAGGTGGCTCGGGATGGGATCGTCAAGGAGCCTTTGAATTTCAGGCTTGTCTCAATGCTGCTGGCTTATCAGATCTTGGATACCAAGGTAGTAAATTCACTTGGTGTAATAATCATCAAGGCCAAAGAACCATATTTCAAAGAATTGATTCGGCGGTTTGTAACTCAAGCTGGTTATCGAATTTTTCTCTAACTTCGGTGTCTCATCTCAATCGCACTTGCTCCGATCACTCTCCGTTGCTCATTAGTATCACTTCTTCCAGGATTTCTCGGCCGTATCAGTTTAGATTTCTGAATGTATGGGCCTCTCATCATTCCTTCATGGACACAGTTAAATCGGCTTGGAGTATTAATGTTCGTGGCAGACCGTTGGTCAGTTTCGCTAATAAATTAAAGAACGTCCGAGCGAGCCTTAAAAGCTGGAATCGGGATGTTTTTGGGAATATTTTCCAAGCCATTAAAGTAGCTGAAGACGAGGTCTTAGAGAAGGAGATTATGTATGAAGATCATAATTCTGAGGCTAATCGAGCTGCGCTTCATCTGGCCCAAGCCAATCTCAAATTTAAGTTGAAACGGGAGGAGGATTACTGGAGGCAAAAATCGCATTTGCGATGGCTTCAAGATGGTGATGGCAATACAAAGTTATTTCATTCCTCGGTTAAGCATACCCGCCTTAAGCTGGCCATCCATCGCATAAATGATCTCCATGGTGTTGTTGCAACAGATGACACTTTAATTAAGGCTGCAGCGGTTGAATTTTATAAGGAGCAGCTCTCGGCCTGCCCATGTTCTTCAGATGATTCTCTTCTTGACGTTATTCCCCATTTGATCTCTTATGCCCAGAATAATATGTTGGTTGAACCTCCCTCCCTCGAAGAAATTAAAAGCATTGTTTTCTCTCTCAATGGAGATAGTGCGGTAGGTCCAGATGGCTTCTCTGGTCGTTTTTATACTTTGTGCTGGGATATCATAGCTGCGGATCTTCATCTCACTATTTCAGAATTTTTTTGCAGGTTTTGAGTTTCCTAAGTCCTGGACTAGTACTCTGATTATTACCATTCCTAAATCTAGCCAGGTGGAGACCTTTAATGATCTTCGTCCTATTAGTCTTTGCAATTTCTGCAATAAGGTCATCACCAAAATTCTTGCCTCTCGGCTAGCTGTCTTACTTCCTAATATCATCTCGGACAGTCAGAGTGATTTTACCAAGGGTCGTCTGATTAAGGATAATTTACTTCTTGCTCATGAGTTGACTCATCAGCTTAATAAAAAAGTCAATGGCTCTAATACTATCATTAAACTGGACATGGCCAAAGCTTTTGATAGGGTTTCCTGGATATATCTGATTAAGGTGCTCCGAAAATTTGGGTTTGGTGAATCCTTTATCGATATGATTTGGAGGGTTATTTCTAATAATTGGTTTTCAGTCTCGATTAATGGGTCATCAGTTGGTTTCTTCTCCACATCCAGAGGTCTCAGACAGGGCGATCCGCTATTTCCCAACCTTTTTATTATTGTCGCGGAAGTCCTTAGCCAAGGTTTAAACAAGCTTCAATGCGATAATCCTGGCTATGCTTTCTCCACTTCCTCAGAGTGTCCTATTGTATCGCACTTGGCCTTCGCCGATGACATTGTTATCTTTTGCAATGGTAATAAGCATTCTCTTCTTAGGCACAAGCAGCTCCTTATTAATTATGAACAACTTTCTGGGCAATTAATCAACCGGAATAAAAGTTGCTTTATGGTCTCAAAAAATTATTTGGCTTCTCGCATTTCGTCTATTAGGAGATTTGTGGGTTTTCCCAATAAGCCTCTTCCTATCATCTATTTGGACTGCTCACTCTTTGAGGGGCGTAAGAAAAATAATCTATTTGATCACATGTTGGAGAAATTACAGCTCCAGATTAATTCTTGGATGGGAGCTTTTCTTAACCAAGCAGGTAAAGTGACTCTCATCAATTCTGTACTGAATTCTATTATCATGTACCAAGTTGAGATTTTAGATCCCCCAGTTTCAGTTGTTAATCAGATCAACAGGATGCTTGCAAATTTCTTTTGGGGTTTAATTGATGGCAAAAACAAGGCTCATTGGGTCTCTTGGGACAAGTGTTGTAGGCCGGTTAATGAAGGAGGTATAGGTATTCGGGCAATTAAAGATATTATACAAGTTTTTCTATCCAGCTTTGGTGGCGATTTCGGTCGTATAACAGCTTGTGGTGTAATTTTATGATGCGCAAATACTGTACTTATATTCATCCTCTTAATTCTTCTAAGCTGGGCTCTCAAACTTGGCGTCGAATATGTTCTGTTAAAGACATGGCAGAAGATCAAATTGGCTGGATTATTGGTAAAGGCTTTTGTTCTATCTTGTCTGATCAGTGGCTGCCAATAGGCAGACTCAATATTTCTACTTCCAGCTCTTTCCAGTATGTTCATGAGCTCTTTGAGTCTCCTTCTCAGCTCTCAGCGGCTGCTCGCGTGGAGTTGGGCCCTCAAATCTCCTCTTTAATTGATAAACTTGGCATCACAATCACTGAAGATCCCGATTCTGCTTACTGTATCAGCTCGGATAAAGGGAATCTGTCTCTCACAGCGGCCTGACAGCTAGTCCGTAACTCTCAGCCTTTGGTCTTCTCTTCCAAATTCATATGGCACAAGTTCCTTCCCCGTCAGATTCGTCTGTTCATGTGGCGTCTCTGGTCGCGAAAGCTTCCTTTGGATGAGAGTCTTTCTAGTAAAGGTATTCAGATAGCCTCTCGTTGTTCTTGCTGTCCATCGGGAAATATTGAAACTTTTTTATTTTTTTATTTTATGAAACAGGGACGGTACCCTGCGAGATTTTATTAATTAGAAAGAAGATTACAAACTTGAGGAGGACAACCAGCCTGGCCCTTATAAATGGGAGGACAAAGGAGCCTTGCCTCGAAACAGAAGGATACAAATAAAGGAACTAAAGAACTAATAAATACGAACATAAGCAGTTCCTAATTTATCCAGAGCAATGAGACCTCGAACTTTGGGAGGAAGGCCAATGGCTGCTTCAAAAAAAATAATTCCCTTTATGATCGCATCCATAATTAGCCAAAGCATCCGCCACAGCGTTAGCTTCTCGATAAGTGTGAATAATTTCAATCTCCATGTCCTGAATAATTTGCTTAATGGCTCTCAACAAATAAATACAAGTCCAAGGTATCGACCCATTACCTTGAATACTATCAAGAATTCCTTTGGAATCAATTTCCACTATAGCATGAGACCACCCATTTAATTGAATCCAACGAAGACCTTGCAACAAAGCTTTACACTCAGCTTGGGAGCTGCTGCACTGCCCATAAAAATCAGCAAAAGCCATCAACATATCCCCCGAGCTATTCCTGATAATTCCTCCACCCGATCCCGGACCCGGATTACCTCTACTAACTCCATCGCAATTAAGTTTAATCTTACCCATAGGAGGCTTAGCCCAGCAGAAAGAGCGAATGATTTTTGATGAGACCCGACCAAATCGAGTAGAGAAGAGGGCATCCCAAGGGGCTGCTTCATTTGGGGATAAACCCGAAGCCTTAAGAGAAGAGATAATAGAGGATTTAATCTGATCAACCAAAATCCAAGGGGGTTTACGAGTACCTTTCTGCAAACAAGAATTGCGATACTTCCATAATTCCCAAAGAATAAATATGGGAGTGATAGAGTGCAAGAGAGAATTAGATTTCTCAATCCACCAAGCTAGACAATTCTGATTAACAGAAAAGGAACAAGAGCGAATATCTCCCAGCCCATTGAAAATATTCTAAACATAAGAAGCTGTAGGACTATGAAGAGAAACGTGGGAATAAGTTTCCCCATATCCTGTTGTACAACAAGAACATTTGGAAGCAATCTGAACCCCTTTCTTGATTATACTTTCATCAATCGGCAATTTATGAATCCATAAACGCCACATGAAAAGGCTTAGCTTTTTAGGAATGTATTTTTGCCAAATGAATTTGTTAGATTTGTAGTTGGCCATTTCTGCCTGATGAGATTCCAGGCCGAATCAAGAGAGAAATTCCCTTTATTATTGAGACTCCAGCACACTTGATCAGGCTGATCGGACAGAAATATCTCAGATTCCTTGATAGCTGCAACAGCCTCTCGCCCAATTTCTAGCACAGCAGCCGAGGATAGAGAGGTAGAGGAACTGAAAGCATCTTTAACTGTAACGAAATTGCTTAAAGGCGGCTGAATGGGACTGACCGGCATCCAATTATCAAGCCACATAGAGCAGGTACACAGCCCAATAATCCACTTAATATATGGCTTGGCAACGGCACGAACCGAACAAATACGCCTCCATGTGAATGACCCATTGCTAGACGAAAGAGAAGGATGAGAACTCGAACAATATTTAGCTTGCATGAATCTGCTCCATAGACTGTTAGAAGATCTGAAGCGCCACCAAATCTGAATGGAAAAAGCGCGAATAACATCTGAAACAGATCGGATACCAACTCCCCCTTCCAAAGTCGGCCTGCAGCATTTTTCCCATGCAACCCAATGGGCTTTCTGCTTTGAATCGACTGATCCCCAGAAGAAGTTCGTGAAAAGCTTATTAATCGTTTTAACAACAGCCATCGGGGGATCCAGAACCGCTATTTGATACATAACAATCGATTGTAACACATAATTAATTAGCGTGACTTTCTCGGCTTGGGAAAGAAAAGCCCCCGTCCAAGAGTTTATTTTGGACTGAATCTTGCTAATTAGAGAGTCAAAAAGACTTTTAGTTTTCCTACCTTCAAAAAGAGGGCATCCCAGGTATGTAACTGGGAGCAACTTACGATTAAAACCCACAATTCTTTTTATCGTAGCCACCCTAGATTCCGGAGTATGACCAGCGACCATGAAGCAGCTCTTTCCTTTGTTTATAGATTGACCAGAAATCTGTTCATAAGAATCAAGGAGATGACGATGCTGAGCTAAAGAGTGTCTGTTACCGTTACAGAAAATAACGATATCATCCGCAAAAGCCAAATGAGAAATAATAGGACAACCGCTTGAAGAAGAAAAAGCGTAATTCGGATGATCAAGTTGAAGCTTATTTAATCCCCGACTAAGAACTTCCGCCGCAATAATAAAAAGGCTGGGAGATATGGGGTCCCCTTGTCTTAATCCACGTGAGGAATGGAAAAAACCCACCGAAGAACCATTCACAAGAATAGAGAAAAAATTATTAGATATGACACGCCATATCATATCGATAAATTGTTCTCCAAATCCAAACTTTCTTAGCACCTGAATCAGAAAGTTCCAAGATACTCTGTCAAACGCTTTAGCCATGTCTAACTTGATAATGACGTTAGATCCATTGACTTTCTTTTTTAATTGGTGAGTGAGCTCATGAGCCAGAAGCAAATTATCTTGGATCAGTCTCCCTTCGTGAACGCACTTTGATTATTGGATATAATGCACGACAATATTTTAGCAAGTCTAGCTGCAAGAATCTTGGAGATAACATTGTTGCAAAAATTGCACAAACTAACAGGACGGAGATCCAAAAAGGATTTGATCTGATCGGATTTAGGAATAGTAATTAGGAGGGTACTGGTCCAAGACTTTGGCATATCAAAGCCTGCAAAAAATTCCAATATAGCAAGACAAAAATCATCCGCTATAATATCCCAACAAGCAGTATAGAATTTACCAGTAAACCCATCCGGCCCAGCAGCACTATCGACGCAAAGCAAAAAAACCGTATCCTTAATTTTCGTGGCTGAAGGAGGAGCTGAGAGGAAATCATTTTGATCATCTGAAATTATCGATGGAATAACATCAATGGGAGGACTATGGCTATTTACACAAGTAGAGAGCTGATCTTTGTAGAACTCAACCGCGACATTCTTTATAGCATCTTCAGTCGATGCTAAATTCCCATGCATGTCAGAAATTTTATGTAGGAAAAGTTTGTTGCGAGTATGCTGAACTGATGCATGGAAAAGTTTGGTGTTTCCTTCTCCGTCCTTTAGCCATTTCAAATGGGATTTTTGACGCCAATAATTCTCTTCAATCTTTAAACAATGTTTTAATTTGGCTTGCGCTAAATGGAGAGCTGCACGATTCTCAGAAGTTGTCGAGTCTTCATAAATAATTTCCTTTTCCAAAACCTCATCTTCAGCCTGTTGCACGGCTTGGAAAATGTTGCCAAATATAGTCTTGTTCCATTCTTTTAAAGCTAGCCTTACAGCTTTCAATTTATTAGCAAATCTCACCATAGGCCTTCCCCAAGTGTTGATATCCCAAGTCTTTTGCACTGTTTCCAGGAAGGTAGGATGATCCGCCCATACATTAAGAAAACAAAAAAATGAGAAGATTTATGCCTCAGGATCAAAGAGATTGATAGGAGTAGAGGAGCATGATCGGAGCATGTACGATTGAGATGTTCCACCTTGGACAAAGCAAAAGTGGAAAGCCATTTAGAATTGCAAACAGCCTGATCTAACCTCTCAAAAATGGTGGCGTGACCATCACGATTATTACTCCAAGTAAACTTACTGCCAGTATAGCCCATATCCGATAAATCTGCTGTATTAAGGCATGCTTGAAACTCAAGAGCTCCTTGCCTTTCTCAACCGACACCGCCTACTTTTTCATGAGAGTTCAGAATGATGTTAAAATCTCCTAAGACAAGCCAAGGAAACGCATTGAAATCCAGCCCCATATCAATCAAATCAGACCACAGAAATTGCCGATCACTGTTTGTACATTTGGCATGAATTGATGTTATATAGACAGCCTCCTCCCAAGTGTAATGTCGGACCTGAAGAGTATATTGCTGCTCAGATTCATAAATTTCCTGGCATGTAAAAGAAGACTTGGCCAATACCCAAATAGAATTAGCAGAATTCGAGAAGAAATAACGAAATTTTAATTTGTGAGCAATAAAAGGTAGCTGGGACTTATCTTGCTTCGGTTCGCAAATTGAAAGGAAAGAAATCTTGTGAATTCTGAGTAAATTTTTCAACCGAGAGATTGTGGAATCGTTTCCGACTCCTTGCAAATTCCAGAATAGAGTCTTAATCGTCATGGGCAAGTTGAGATGAGTTTTCAGTAGAGGACTTTGTTTGTCGTTTGGAGCGAGTACACATACCTTTCCCAGCCATCTTATTCATCTTGGGAGCCTTTAATTTGCTTCCAGTGTTTTCTAGATTAAGTGCTTCTATGTTATCATTTTCCGCCCTTATATCCTCCTCCTCAAACGTTTGTAAAACAACAAATCAATTTGGGGACAGAATTGTTGTGGGTTCTTCTTCCAGTTGTGTAGGATCGGTAGCAACATCATTCTGAACATTATGGATATCATTATCCATCTCAGTTTGGTTCATGTGGGATGGAGAACCCTTGACTCCGACTTCTTTATCTTTATCAACGTCAGTGGCATGTTGATTCAGATCCTGGATCTCTTGCAAAGGAGGCTTGTCAGTGCTAATTGGTGGAGCTTTAGAATGATCTAAATTGGGATTTTGGGAAGAATGGTCGGGTCCGACGTCATCATGAGAATGAGAAGCTGGGGCTGAAGTACCAGTGCATGGAGCGGGTACATTGCCTTGGTCCAAATCCTTGCCAGAGGGGTCTGTTGAAACCGCTGCTTTATTCTTTTTCGGAGTCCAACGTGTAGCGGGCTGAGGGGGGGGGGAGGAGGGGCTGTAGCAGTTTGTTCGCCATTAGAATAAGTAGCATGTTTAACCTTACAACCTATTTCAGAATGCCCTTGCCTATAGCAATGAGAACAATATAGCGGGATATTCTCCGCCTCTAGAGTTTGCCAAAAACTGGGGTAAGCTTGCCCACAGTCGATCCAGATTCGGTTTGGAATTGGTTTGGTTAAGTCAATCTCAACACATAGCCGAGCAACACTCGGCCTTGTGAGATTGATTGTGGGTTGATCGAGCATGAGAGGTCTTCCAAAGAACGAGGCAATGGAGAAGAGAGTGGATTTGTGAAATAGATGAATAGGTAGACCTGGAAGGGCGAACCAGACGGGGACTATGGGGCTTTCAACGTCAGGACAGAAATCCGGTGTCCATTTGAATACACGCATGGGAAAACGGCCAAGATACCAATGATCTTTAATCCATAATCGCTGATAATCTTCGTCGCAATGAACCTGAATGAAAACGTGTTTTGCGTCGAGATGCCCAATCGAGAAAGCAGCTTTAAGAACAAAAGTCTGAAAGGTTTTGCGTATAGATTCCATAGATGGTCGCCCGTGTGAAAATTTCCCAATCAATACATGCTGAAACGGCTTCGCGAGGGCTTCAATAATGGCTGATGAAAGTTTGAGAGAGGGTTCTCCTTTATAAGATGAAGGAGGAATAAGGAAGGAATTAATAGTAGGGTTTGGGGAAGAGTTGAGAATATCTGCAAAGGATTTGTGGAGTGAAGGTGGAACAGGAGGGGCTGGAGGTAGCGGAGCAGCCATGAGGCTGACAACCAAAAACCCTAGCCGCAATAGGAAGCAATCGCACCTTCAGTAGGTGTAAAAGTGTGTTTTTCTATTAAACTGCTACAATTCCTCTTATTATTGAAACATACCATCACGTCTTTGTGGAGTCATCTTCCGCTTGCTGTATCTGGTCTGAATTCAATCGGCTCTGTGGGATATCAACGTCCTCTCTTTCATTTGATCAAGCTTTCTTTGCTTGGTGGTTAAGCAAGCCCAATTTTATGCTGTATTCCATTACTCCTTCGATTATTCTATGGGAGATTTGGAAAGCTAGGAATGCTAGCCTGTTTGAAGGGAATCGTATTCCCCCTAGTGTCATTATTAACCGCATTCATCAATCCCTCTCTTCGATCTCTAAAGGGGCCGGTTTTTCTTATTACCAATCTGGTCATTCTATTTTCTCCTCTCGGCTGGGAATCGTTTTGCCTAAGGTGATTTGGGCAGTCTCTTGGTTGAAGCCCCCTTTGGGTTCAGTTAAGCTTAATTCCGATGGAGTTTGTAGAGGTAACCCGGGTCCAAGTTCTGGAGGAGGTATCATTCGAAATTTTGAAGGTGATCTGTTATTTGCTTTCTCTTCTTTCTTTGGAGAAGCTTCCAGTTTCCATGCAGAATGTATGGCTATGCATCAGGGTGTCATCTGGCTAGATTCTAATGACCTCAAGGGAGCCATCGTGGAATCAGACTCCAAATATCTTTTGGATTGTGTTGAAGGTAAAGCTCAGCCTCCTTGGAGAAGCCGCTATCTTATTTGTGCCATTCAATCGGTTAAGGAGTCGCTTAATCTTTCCTTTTGCCATGTGTTTCGAGAAGCTAACTCTGTCACCGATGCCCTGGCTAATCATGGGTGGGATCATGGTTCTGCTGTTACTTATGCGTCTTCTGATTCGCTCCCAACTCATATTCGTGGCCTGATTACTCTTGATAAACATGCCACTCCTTATATTAGAATTAATTAGTTTTTTTTTCTTTTTTGCTTTCTGCTCTTGTATTTCCATTCGAGATCAGGCTCCTTTGTCCTCCCATGTTATAAGGGCAAGGCTGGTTGTCCCCCTCAAGTTTGTATTATTCTCTTTAATTAATAAAATCTAGCAGGGTGCCGCCCCTGTTTCCTTAAAAAAGTCTTTTCCTGGTCCTCTGTTGCCATTTTGATTTGATTATAGCCCAGCATGCCGTCGATGAAAGATCGGACTTTGTGAGCGGCGACGGCGTCTACCACAATATCAATATTGGGTAGAGGGAAGTCATCTTTGGGCGACGCTTTGTTGAGGTCGCGGAAATCTACACAAATCCGGACTTTCCCGTTGGGCTTGGGAACGGTCATTATGTTGGACAGCCAGATTGGGTATTCAACTACCCGAATGAAGTTGACGCGCAACTGCTTCATGATTTCTTCTTTAACTTGTAGTGACCATTCTGGCTTGATGCGGCGGAGCTTTTGTTTGACTGGGCGAGCATCCGGATATACGGGGATCCGGTGTTCGACTATGGCTGGGTCTAGGCCTAGCATATCTTCATAGGACCATGCAAATATGTCCACGAATTCCTTGAGGAGATCAATAAGTGCCATTCTTTCTGAACCTTGGAGGTAGCTGCTGATTTTGATTTCTTTGATTTCATTGTCCAGCCCCAGGTTGATAGTGGACAGGTCTTCAGTTGCTGCTGATGAATGGCTCTGTTCTTGGTGCTCAACTGACTTTACAATCTCAAGAAAATAATTTTTATCTTTTGGGTCCATTTCATTAAATGACTCATTATCATAATTATCATTATTTAATGCGTCTTTTAATGTAGGTGCAACTAAGGAATAAACAAAGACATCTAGATTATCATTAAAAGCAGCAAAGCTGGGTTTATTACATTATTGAGGACCTGGGGTTTGAGATCCTCAACTTTAGGGAGCGGATCGGTAGATGACCAATCCGTAAAGCTAGGGGAAGGAATAGGGATAGTATATCCGAAGCGGTCCACTAGGTCTACGGGCGTCAGGAGCGGGCCGGTCGTGGTATACCAGTTCTGCAGAGGCTTATCAGCAATAAGCTCAAACTCAACAGGGAGCTCCTTATAATAAGTGCCTCTGTCTATCATACCCAAGAAGCTGTCTCCTCCAAACATTTATTAGAAACTCCTTTACTGATCAGCATATTTCATAGCACCTTTATTTATGGCTGATTAGACTAACTTGCTCCTCTTAAACCTCCTTGGCTTGATTTGTTTCAAAGATTTTTGTGCCTGCCACCATGATTACCTCGTTATCAATGAGATCCTGAATTGCATATCTGAGCGCATAACACTTGTCTGTAAGATGACCGCTGCATTGATGATACTCACAATACTGGGCATGGTTCCAGGTAATAGGTAACGGTTTGGGCGATCGGTAATTATCCATGGGCTTCAGTATCCCATGGGCCCACAGTGTTTGGAGTATTTCAGATCTTGGGGCGGGCAGGTCATCATAATGCCTTGAAATTGTTTCTTTTCGGCTTCTTGGCTTGGGTAAATGGCCAGATTGGGTTTTGGTCACGCAACTGAGTGGGATTTTCTCTCTTGGATATAATTGCAATGGAATTGGGTTGATTGGACCTTGGCCTAATAGGGATTCTTTTTCTAGTATGCAAATGATTCTTTTTAGATTCTCTGGGGTCGTGTGCTGAAAATAGGTATCTGAGGGATCAAGAGGGGGATAACTCTTTTGGTTGTGATAGCAGGCATTCAGGGGAGGGGGATCAGGGCTGATTTTTGGAGGATATGGGTTAGAATTATGGGCGCTAGAAATCATATTACCTTGGGCAAGGAGGTCATCACTTGGCTGGTGGCTGGCACTTGGTGGCTTTCTGGAGGCTTGGAAAAGGATATTCTCTGCGGTATCAGGGGAGTTTATTTTAGGAGAATGGGAAGTATTAGGGACATATTTTGGGGTCTTGGCTTTTTGCGAGAAGGCGGCAAGAGTTTCTGAAAAACTGGCCAAAAGGTCATTTACGACCTGATCCGCTATTCCTTTTGCGTGGGCGTCCAGTTCCTTTCTTAACCAAGCCTCAAGCCCAGGAGGAGGTGCATACACAGGAGTTTCCCTTTCTGATTCCCAGCTGTTCCAGTTATCACTAGCCCCTGCCATAGCTTGTTTATTCTTTGCCGCCATACTGCTCGGATCTGTACTCTCTGAACTGATTATGCCCTTGTCTGATCTGAAACTGATACTTTCTGATCTGATTTCTGCACTATTTTCCCGTATCAACCGGCCAGTACTATCTCTGCCTTTTCAAATTTAGGCCAGGTTTCTGAGGAAAATGGGTTAAGGAGGAGGTATCAGAAGGCTGGTTGAAGGCTTTCTGGGCATGAGTACAGCGTGCCTTTATTAGTATATTTTATTATTATTTGTTTTTGTTCTCTACAATCAATTGACCGGATAAGCACCTGCTTTATTTTGACAATCTCAGGACTTTTCCTGGAACAGTGGATTCTTTCTCCAGAGTATAGGACCAACGTATTCCACCTGCCTTTTGACTCCCCAATATCAGACTGATCCCAGGCGAAGGGCCTATACTCTTTCCAGGATCCACCATTCGAAATGGTCTAGGTCGAGCATCAGAGAATAATAAATAAGCCCCTGCTTATTATTATATATATATATATATATATATATATATATATATTTTGTGCGCATTTTATTTATATCATTTTTTTTAAACTTGCGCATTTTTTCTTATATATATATATTTTTTTTTACACACACACACACACACACACACACACACACACACACACACATATATATATATATATATATATATATATATATATATATATATATATATATATATTGACTTTTATTTTCTTTTTTACAGGGGCTGACTCACAATTCAGAGATGCAAAAACCGGTCGGTCAATGAAGTGTCCTGAGAATTTATATGCATTCTAGCGTTGGCTCATGCAGGGGGTAGGCTGGCCATGATGTAGGGTAACAGTTTGGAATATTCCTATATACGTGCATGTGTGTGCGGTATCTAAAAGTAGTAAAATCTTTATTTATTTACAGATATATAAACATAAAATAAAACAGATATGGCCTGTCTTGCTATTACGTGTGGATTTTCTCGACTTTTTAATTTGAGCGCAAACAAGCAAGCACATCATATTAAGAAATAGAAAGAAAAGTGGGGAAACTATCTATCCCTATTAATTACAAATTTGGTCCTATGTCCCCAAAATAAAATGGTAGAATGAATGCAGATATGTACAAATTGAACATAATAATAAAAAGGAATAATAAATAGAAAGAAATAATAATACAGAGCCGAAAATAAAGCAATATTAAAAATAAAGCCCCGGCCCTTTTATTGTGCTGCCCGGAATTTTATTTGTAACGTAGATAATATATATGTATTTTTTTTGATTTTTTCGAATTTTTTTTTATTTTCGCATTTTTTTAAAAAGAATATTTTTTAAATACACCTTTAACAATTATCAGAACGAAACTGCTGCAAGATGGAGGATCATATCCACAAATATAGACACAGATGTATAGGAACGCAATATTCAAATGCATAAATTAATATAACAAGCATACTTTAGCCATAAACAAATAAAAACAAAAAAGTTTTATTTTATGAGTCTAGCCCTCCATTTTATTTAAAATAAAACAACTCCCCAGCAGAGTCGCCATTGTGGGTCGCCCGGGCTGCGCTCGCGCCCCGCGCGCCCTTGGTTAGGGGTGTGCGTACGTGCGGATGCGGGACATCCACTGCTCTCGTTCCACCCTCCCTTGTTTAAGGGAAGACGAAATCAAAAGTGTGAGAGGAGTGCTGTCTAAGATAGCGCGTTGGAATGCGCCTCGGTTGACTTAAGTGGATTTTTGATCCAATATGGGAATTTGTGGTTTCCCGCATCAAGTTATCCCTTTTTTAGGGGATACTAGGATATGTGAATGCTTCACCCTTTCATTCCCATTTTCCATTTTTGAGGGGAGAACGGAAAAGTGCAAAAAAGGATGTTGCGACGCCCCCACTATGGATTTTATTAAAAATAGCCTTATGGCCCATTTTGGATCACTATGAGAGCTTTGGGTTTCTCGCATCAAGTTATCCCTTTTTTAGGGGATACCAGGATATGGGAATACACCACCTTTTCATTCACATTCTTCCTTTTTTAGGGGAAAACAGAAAAGTGCAAGAAAGGAGTGCTGCGAGGCCCCACTGGATCCAAAAAGTTTTAGAGTCACCATCTTTATTTTAAGGCAAAAATAAAGCAAAACCAGAAAAAAAAAAAAAAAAGAGAACCAGAGATAGAAAACGGGTTCGGAGGCTAAGTTACGAGTTGGGAAGGTGCTAGGCACCTAACTCGCCCTTTCGGTCTCAAAATAGTTTTTGGCTAAAGTATACTTATTGTTATATTTATTTAGCAAATAAATAAAGCATTAAAAGACAGGAAAGTAAAACAAATACACCCGTGGCTACATTATTTACGGACTTGCAGCCATTTCTTTACAATAATTACAGATATATTTAAAAATATTTGGCCATTATAACGGCTCTTTTACATAATATTTCCTAATCTAATCCGGGCAGCACAACGGCTTATATTGACTACATTGGGCCGGATTTAAATAATAACTTTTATAAATAATAAATAAATAAATAAATAAATAAACGCCCTTAAAGACTATTACCTTTTAGAGCGGTAGTGTGCTCGCTCTGTCCTTCAGGGAGAGGGAATCTTTTTTTTGTTGTTGTTGTTGTTGTGATTCGGGCAGAATGACTGCTTATTTTGGATGACTTTGGCTCGTTCACTCGGGCAGAACGACGGCTTATTTCGGATGGTTTTGGCCTTTTTGGTTGGCGGAATAACGGCTTACTTTTTGTGTTTTTCAGCTCATTACTCGGGCAGAGTAACGACTTACTTTATGGATTTTGGGCCGGCTTACTTTTAACCGGTTGATTTGTGTTTTGGCAGAGTTTGGACGGGGTTTGGAAGCTTTGGTGGGCTACACACACCTATCTCACATCTCTCACTAATATCTCGGCGTTGTTGAGACGCGGAGAATTTATCAACGTTTCTTTGCGGATGAATTGGTGTCCTGAATGGGGAGCCCAGCGCCTTTATTTATAGGTGGAGAGGAGGACTCATCGAGAATTATAAATTCCCTCAGCGAGCTTCGATCAGTTGTACAGCGGCCTTCTCCAGTTGCACAATGCGTTAAGTCTGAGAGCTACTGTAGCTCACTTGGCGCGGACAACACCTTGGCATGGCGCGGCGCCCAATCCTCTTTTAGGCCGCGCCATGTCCCTATTCAACTTCCATTTTTGACACTTTTACCCCTCGCAATTCACTGTTTTGCGCATCCTGCTTTGCCTTTCGCATTTTCGACTCCTGCAACTTGACATATCAGGGGTACGAAATTGGGGTGTCTATAGCGCCATCATCGACGATATGCCATCTTCAGCATGCTGCTTTATGCGCCATCATCAACGATATGCCATCGTCGACATGCTGCTTTATTGCGCCATCATCGACGATATGCCATCTTCGGCATGCTGTTTTATGCGCCCTCATCGGCGATATGCCATCGTTGGCATGCTGCTTTATGCGCCTTCATCGGCGATATGCCATCGTCAACATGCTGCTTTATGCGCCTTCATCGACGATATGCCATCGTCGGCATGCTGCTTTATGCGCCCTCATCGGCGATATGCCCTCTTCGGTGAGTTTGATGATGCGCACTCTTCGGCATTCTTGCATTATACGCCATCGTCGGTGAGTTTGATGATGCGCCCTCTTCGACGTTCTTGCTTTTATGCGCCATCGTCGGTGAGTTTGATGATGCGCGAAGTGAAACTTCATGGCTGCAAATATGTGACTTCCAGAACATATTTTCTTTTGCTAAAAAACTTCTTTTAGTATCTCCCGCCTATACCCAAAATAAAGGGAAAACGCGAGAAGTTCTCTCGCCGGGTGGCAATGTTGATGTTTATTTATGCAAGGATGATGATAAGACTAGCAGTGTGCAGGAAATGCATCGAGATCAGATATAATGGCGCGAAACAATGTCACTGAATTACTTACTCCACAAATTTGTAATTTAGTCTACGTGCAAACACTAGTTAATAGTACCTGCACAAGATTGACCTTTAAGCAAAACTAATTTATTAAACACACTGTACTTCTCGGTTGGTGAGTAAAATGGCTGAGGTTGTAGCTCCGTTAGGGTTCATTCGGAGCTTTGGTGTGACATATATATGTTTATCTGCTTTCTGGTATCTGGTGGGGTTTTCTCAGTGAAGTAATTTAATGGAGGGCTTCTGTTTCTTTCTTTTGACTTGATAACAAAATATCATGGTTTTTGGCAAAGAAAGTAAGGAAGGGTTTCAAAAACCGGGCCCATAGGTTGAGATAACACAATGGTCAAGTAGCAAGATCTGATGGGACTTAGAGAAATCAGCATGATGCTTAAGCGAAACAAATGGCCCAACCTTATAAATGAACCTTTGGTATTCTGGACAGACCGGTAGACAACTAGTTCTGCATCAACATGAAAATAGGGGCAAAATGTATCCAAAAATAAAACTACCCGACTTGCAGAAATCATGAGGGACCTTATAGTAGTGTATTAGTTCTGCAACATGTTATCTGTGATAACCTTGGATTTCAGATGAGGATTAGGCATAATCAGTGATCTTGTCATCCAATCCTAAGAAGTCCTTTCCCAATAAGGACGAGGCAGAACTTTCTCGGTTGATATGTGTTTCGAAAATGCCTCTTTCCAAAATGACTAACAATTCATGACCCAGGGAATATAGGATAGGAGACTGCATAGACAAGACTTATGAGTTTGGTGGGAAAAGCCCCAGGGTGGCTATATCAACAAATTCTTCAAGATGGGATAGAAAGCCCCTAGTATATCCAATCAATACATTTTTTTATGTGTTGATTATTTTGTTAGATTTATATCTGTTCAGTACATTACATTAGTTTTATACTTCAGTGGCTAATCGAGCTGCATATCGATTAGCGTGGCAACTGTGTATAGAACTTTGCCAAGTATAGTTTTTATAGGACTTTACTGGGTTCGGGAAGACCTCTTCACGGCCTTCACCGGAAGACACCTCAAAGCTTAAGAACGACAGACCTTGTGTCCACCTGGTCTCTTATGACGTGTCCTGTCCAGCAATGACTCATTAGATTAATTCAAACGTATCCTAATCATTGTTTGAATTAAACTAAGACATTCCCTGACATGTCAAGCCGCCGAAAGCAACTTTCCAAAAAGCAGGAAGACTTTTCGTCTGAGCAGGAAAAAGCGGCGTCTCCTACAACAACAACTCTCAGATCTGACACCTAAATCGCCCACTTTTTGAAGATATCAGAAATCATTCCCTGCTCTAGATATCTGTGAAGACGAAAGTCCTTGACTGACAGCCCCATGCATTTAATGCATTCATAAAAGAGCTGTTGAAGTATTCGTCTTCTCCAACGGATCTTTTGAGATGCCCCAGCTATAAATGCTGTCATTAAAGACTGGAGACATAGCACTGTATAGAATCAATCGAACACTTAAAGGATTGCTTTGAAACTTCACAACTCCAAGTCTTACAACTCGATCCTAAACATATCTATCTAGAAGTCCTCGTCAACAACAAGAAGCTGCTCATCAACACCTATTGTTTTATCTTCTTGTTGTTTACATTCATTAACTATACTTCTGCACGAATTAAATATCTTGTATTTACAGATATTTAATTCCATGGACCCCAAACACAAGTCAATATTTTGTACACGATCCATTAGGAATATTCTTGTAATAGAACTAGTGGAAAATATAGTGCACTATTTAAATCCAAGGTTGACTGCCTTGGTGGTGGACGTAGCACTCTTTATAGTGTGAACCATCTCAAAATACTTGTGTTATTTCTTTACTGTTTGTCTTCCAATTGAACTGTTTAATACTTATCCTTATCTTTATCCGTTTACAGCAGAACTTAAGTATCTTGTAAAAGGTCTACCGGTAGTCCTTATCGGCAGACCTGGAACAACTACCTTGAAGGTCTTCCGCTACTTCTATCTTTTCTATAGATTGCAAGTACCCTTCAAAGAATTTACTTAAAAGTTTTAAGTGTTTAATAAGCTATTCAACCCCCCCCTTCTAGCTTATTATTGTGCTCATTGGGACCCACAATTGGTATCAGAGCCATACTCTTTGAAAACAAGTTTTTCCAAGATTAAACTCTTGAGAGATACGATATAATGGCACAAACACACTAAATGCTGCCTACATCTAATGCTAACCACGTCCCAATATTGGACGAAGGACATTTTGATGTATGGAAGGATAAAGTAATGAGATTTATGAACTCTATTGACAACGATTAGGAAATGCGTTCTTGGTCAACACGTACCAATGAAGCCAAATCTTCTAGCCTCCATTGCTGGGAATCCTGCAGAAGTACCTAAAGAAGAATCTGAATGGACAGAGGATGATAGAAAGTTGGTAGAACTTGACAGCAAAGCAATCAACATAATCACCGACACACAAGCACATATCGAAGTGATTCGATGTACAATTGCAAAAGAGATGGGAAGCTCTTGTGGAATACTTGGAAGGAGACCAAGACACAAGAGATAACAAAATATACATCATCCATTTGATTTCAATTCAAAAGATGACCCTGGGAAGGAAACCTTGTGGAATACTTGAAGGAGACAAGCACAAGAGATAACGATCGCTTCGAGAAGGTAATAAATAGTTGTTTTTCTCTTGGTAAAACGTATGACAAAAAGGAAATGAACATGAGGTTTCTAGGCTCTCTAGGTAGCTTATGGCATGTCAAGACCACAACTATGAAAGAATCCAAGAACTTAAACGAGATGACTCTCCGTAGTCTCTACGCAAGTTTGAAGGTTTATGAACTTGAAGTAAATCAAGCTCTAGAGCAAGACAAATAGTTCGAAGCGTGTCCTTGCTTGCCACCATGGTCCAAGAAGAAATCATTTGAAAACAAACCTTCCACTTCTTCCCGTGAAAATGATTTTTTATCAGATGAACAATTTGCCATGTTTGTAAAACGTTTTCAAAAATTCGCAAAATATGGAAGAAAGAACACACACCAACAACCTTTTAGGAAGAATGGTGAAAGCTCATCTAAGGAAGAGCTTGTGTGTTATAACTGTAGAAAACCTGGTCATTTTGCCTCAAAATGTCCTAAGCCAAAATTTGAAGCATACCGAAAACCCTCTTTTAGAAAATTTCAAAAACAAAAGGGTATGTTGGCTGAAGACATAGAAGACAAACAAGTTGCTACATGGTTCGAGGCCGATTCGATTCGGAAGGAGGAAGATGATTGTGAGCAAGCTAACATATGCTCATGATTCAGGTCCTACCTATGACTCTGAAAATGAAGTCGAAATTTCACCTAATCCCTTGGATAAAAGTGAAACCAACAGTGACAGCTTCAGTAAGGAAGAACTTCTCAAGGATAATCAAGATATGCTTGATGAATTTGATTCCTTTAGAGTAGCCTATGTTAAAGCGGCCAAGAAGCTGTGAAACTTAGTCTTTGAGAAATCTCGATGGCGGTGAGATTCAAACTCTCAATAGTTGTCAACAAGAGAGTATCAAACTGAAGGAAGAAAACAAATTCCTTTGTGACAAAATTGATTGTCTATCTGAGCACATCAAAGGACTTGACCTAGAGAAAATTGCCTTGCAAAAGACAATTGACTCCTGGAACAGCTCCAAGGATGCATTCATAGAAATCCTTTCTAGCCAAAAATCTAATAATGATAAAACTGGCATAGGATATTCAGATGTGCCTCTTTCGACAATCTCTTCAGTCATAGAGAAAGGTGAATCCTCCGAGACTGCTAATGACATATCTTTCTCTAAACAGACATTCGGAAATATAGGGAAACAAGGCCTTGGCTATTCAAGTGTTCCTTACGTTTACCCCAAAGTTCAGAAAGGAAAAGCCAAAATGACTGATTCAAATGAGAAACCTGAAAAGGTAACGGTAGAGAGAGTAAAGTCTGTCGGCAACAACTATGCTAAGGCAAAGTCTGCTGGCGGTAGACCTACTAAACCTCTACCGATAACTATCAAGTTTGTCTATGAAACAGGCAAGACTCCTTTACCTGTTGAAGATAAACTTAAAGGTATTCTACCAAATCCTCCTGAAAAGGTAATCAACAGAAAAGCTAAAGCTAAGTCTGTTGGTAACCCACCTAGGAAGATTCAAAAGAAAACAATTAAGTCTACCGTCAACAAGCAAGCTGAACCAAGAATGGATGTCAAGAAAAGGAATGATCACAAGCACTTTTCAGTTGAAGACACTAACAGTTCTCTGTGGACTTTCCATTTATGTCATTCTTGCAATTGCCTAGGCCATCTGGCCCCAAAATGCCTGCTAAGATTCACTCCAAGATCTGAGAGACCTAGTTCTCTCAAGGTCAAGAAGGTATGGGTTCCAAAAGGTTGCTAATCCTTAGGACCCGAAAGAAAATAAAGGGTACCTTGTTGCTTTAATTTCTTTTCAGGAATGCTTCATGGCTATAGAATCAGAAAACAAAGACATCGGTACCGGACGGTGGTCGCTCAAGACACATGATGGGGAGCAGAAGTCTTCTTCTGGTATATAGAAGCAAAATGACCCACTGTTATTTTCGGAGACAATGCAAGAGGAAAAACAATTGGATATGGCTCAATCACTAGAGGAAGTCTCTCCATCAACAAAGTTTCTCTAGTGAGTGGCTTAAAGCACAATCCTCTGAGCATATCTCAATTTTGTGACAAAGGACTGCTATGCCAATTCAACTCCAACCAGTGCCTCATCAAAGATAGTGAATCCTGCTCTACAATACTGACCGGCAATAGACAAGGAAACGTCTATGTCGTGGACTTAAATCTTCTAGGGAGATTCTCAAACCTGTGCCTAGTAGCCAACAACGTTCGTGACAACAGCTGGCTATGGCACAAGCGTCTCAGTCACCTCAACTTCAAGCACCTCTCCAAGCTCTCCAAAAATGGGCTTGTCAAAGGTCTACCTACGGTGTCTGCCGACCATGACAGAAGTTGTAAAGCTTGCCAACTAGGAAAACTTTCCAAGTCTTCCTTCAAAAGAAAGTCTGTTTTGTCAACAAATAGACCTCTTCAACTTCTGCATATGGATCTCTTTGGACCAATCACAACAGCCAGTATTTCAGGAGACAAGTACACACTTGTAGTAGTTGACGACTACTCTAGATTCACTTGGATTGAAACTATGACATCTAAAGATGAAACGTATGATCTAGTCACTGCTCTTTTCAGAAGACTTCAAACTCAAAAGCTTGAAGATATTAGTGACATAAGATCAGACAATGGCACTGAATTCAAGAACAATGGTGTAGAAAAGTACTGCGATGACCACGGGATCGGCCACAACTTCTCTGCCGCCGGTACTCCTCAACAAAACGGTGTAGCTGAACGGAAGAACAGAACACTGATTGAAGCAGCAAGAACAATGCTGGCAGAAGCCAATCTTCCGAAATATTTACGGGAAGTCAACCTTGCATGTTTCACCGAGCAGATCCACAGTAAACAAGTTTCATAACAAAACTCCATATGAAATATGGAGAGGAAGATCCCCCAACATAGGATTTCTTAAAATCTTCGGCTGTAAATGTTTTATTCTTTATAATGGAAAAGAATATAGAGGAAAATTTGATGCAAAATCAGACGAAGGAATTTTTCTGGGGTATTCCAAACATTCAAAAGCATTTCACATTTTCAGTAAAACCAATTTAAAAATTTTAGAATCTGTGCATGTTTCTTTTGATGAATATGACTTGTTAGAGCCTAGAAAGGCTCCGAACGTTGCTAATAATTCTGATAATGATGAGACATGTACTAATACAACATCTACTTCCACTCCTCATCGAGAAAGCGGCAGCTGCAGACCCTCAAGTACCGCTAACCCTTCACGGTGAGGCGAGAACTGCTCGGTACCGATAACAACTCTTACTGTTGACCCGAACCCATCTCTTACGTATTACCCCAAGCACCTTTACAGATCACTCATCCTTCTTGTTCACCGAAAATGAAAGCTTTGAAGATCCTATGTCTTGAACAGTTTTGGTGAATCACCCTCTCAACCTACTCAGAGAATTTCGGACGGAAGAACCCACCAGAAGTGATCTTCCTCCAACCATTATTGAAGCAAGAGATCATCCCATTTCTCAAATCATTGGTGATCTCAACATAGGAGTTCGTACGAGAAATAAAGTTCGAGAAGAGACCATGTTTGCTTATGCATTTGTATCGAACTCGAGCCAAAAGAAGATTGATGAAGCTATCGAAGATCATAAGCGGATTGAAGCTATGCAAGAAGAGTGAACCGGTTTGAAAGATGCAAGGTGTGGAGCTTAGTTCAAAGGCAAAGATTGATCATCGGTCATCGGCACTAAATGGGTTTCGAAACAAAAGAGATGAAGATGGAAATGTCACGAAACAAAGCTAGGCGGTTGCGGGGCTGCTACCGACAGGGGAAGAAGGAATTGACTTTGATGAAACTTTTGCTCTGTTGCTAGACTAGAGGCAATCGAGACTCTTTCTAGCCTATGCATCGTTCATGGACTTCAAAGTGTATCGAGATGGATGTAAAGAGTGCCTTTACGAATGGTGATCTTCAAGAAGCTATATCGTGGAGCGACCTCGAGGATTTGTCAATTCGGACAAAGCGGATCACGCTACCGACTCAAGAAAGCTCTCTGACTACTACCGAAGCAAGCTCCTAGAGCTTGGTATGAAACTCTATCAAGTTCTTAATAGAACAAGGATTCGTGAGAGGAAGGATAGACACCACTTTATTCATCCTCAAGCACAAAGCCATTCTCTTACAGTACAAATCTATGTGGGCGATGACATTATCTTTGGATCAACTAACCAAAGCTGTGTAAAAGATTCGAGAAGCCGATGCAAAGCAAGTTCGAGATGAGCATGATGGGTGAACTTACCTACTTTCTAGACTGCTGCGAGATACAACAGGACTTCTGATGGAATCTTCATCGACCAAACCAAATATGCAAAGGAACTAATCAAGAAGTTCGGTCTTGATTCGGCTAAAGGATTCGAAACTAAAGTCTACCGATTGAACTCCAATGTTCTACCGATCGCCAAGATGAGAAGGAAAAGCTTGAAAGAGAACATGAGAAGGAAAGCAAGAGAACCAAATACCGAGGAATCATAGGTTCAGGAATCTAGGTCTTTAACTTATCGCTAGTAGACGACATTATGTTTGCTGTTTGTGTTTGTGCAAGATTTCGAGGCGAGATCCAAAGGAGTCACATTTGCTTCCGCCAAGCGTATCATCGGATATGTTTCTGAACAACAAATCTAGGCATCGGTACTCCAAAAACAAAGATTTCAATCTAGTTGGATACTCGGATGCGATTATGCGACTTGCAAAGTGAGCGAAGAAGCAGGGTGGGACTTGTCAATTCCTTGGAAATAGACTTGTCTCATGGTCATTGCAAAAACAAGGATCGGTTGCAAACTCAACCACAGAAAGCTGAATACATTCTTTGCAGCGAAGTTACCGCTGCTCTCAACTACTATGGATGAAGCAACAACTAGTGGACTACAACATCAAGGCGCAAATTGCCCAATCATGTGTGACAACATCAGCAATTTTGGTCTCCAAAAATCATCCAAAGATGCACTCCAAAACAATGCACATTGATATCCGTTATCACTTCCTCAAAGATCATGTGGAGAAAGGTAACATCGCCTTGGAATATGTTCCAACGGAGCATCAATTGGTCGACATTCTCACAAAACCACCGGATGCCACCGGTTTGCTTATTTAAGGAGAAATCTTGGTATGATTGATCCTATGCTTAATTTCAAAGTTTTTGTTAATATTTTCTTCATACCTAGACTTAGTTTTAGACTAATCGGAAGACGAAGTCACCTTCACCGAAGACTTAAGGATCAAGATTCTCACTTAGTCTATTCTTGCTAAAGAGGTTTCTAAAGCAATAAAGGGGTCAAGAATAAAATATCTTAAGTTCCCCGCTTTTAGCATTAAAATTCATATAATAGACCTTGAACCGCCTTTTGCAAAATTTTACGAAACCCTTTTGACAAAATATTTTCTCTATTCATGCTCTCTCAGATAACGCTGCACCCCAAATCCTTCGTGTTTCTTCTTCTTATCTTCAACATCAATGGTATGTTCCTCTCTACTCTTTCTTGAAACTTATTGTTTGCTTTCATTTCATTTCATAACCTAAAATTGTTTTGGAATACAAACATTTTCGAAGTTTCTACAAGATTCCATTGTTGTTCTTAAAAACCTAGAAAACTAACAAATATGCTATGTACTTTATTGTTTATTCTATGGAAAACTTTTGTTATACATTTCTGTGTAGACTCTAAACATTCTAGGGTTTCAAGTTTTCATTTTTCAAAATTTCCAAAATTTAAAACTTTGAAATTTCGCTTGTTTAGTTCTTGAGGTGAAAAGCCCTAATTTTTTATTTATATTTCTTTCGAGGCAAAAACTTCGAAATCGAGCGTGGCGAGGAAGCGAACCCGAGCCGACATTCCTCGAAATGCGGATGTCAACCTTAGGGATATCAACCTTCCCCTCTCTCATGACATAATAGTGGCCTGGACAATTTGTATATTCGAGGGATGTGCATTGACCTCCTCTTGTGCGCTCGATAGCCCCGGCGTCAAGCATGCGATGACATGAGCGCCTACATACTCCCTCTCTTACGCCTCCAGCGACAAGAACTACTGTATCTTTGGCGAGAATTTTTTATCAGAGGATGGAGCTCATGAGCCAGAATGCTCGAGGATGGATTAGGGGCGACCTATCTCCATCACCGCCAAAAGATTTCCATCGTCGGTACACTTTGGTGGACCTCTTGGAGGCGCCATTGCTTACATGCACAGGAGGAGTAGACACTTAGGAGAACCTCGAGGAAAATGCTCAATCTGTTCCCTCT
>CM028379.1:51385819-51542374 GCA_013146195.2 Codonopsis lanceolata
AAGAAATCTTCGTGTACTCATCCCTCAACGATCATATTGATTCTCGCCTATATATAGACCAGCTCTCATGCTCAGAAAAAAAAGAGATAGAGATATATGTGTATGCACTACGGCGATAGAGCATCACAGTGAGCAACAAGTAACTCAATCTACTCAAGAACTTCATAAAAAAGGAAATCACCAAAGAAATCGTCTTCACCAACGAGATCTCTGATTTCTACAACAGATTGCAGTGTACTCATCCAGCTCCCTACAAAACACCTACAGTTGATTGCAAGGAAGAAAAGCCTGGAAACGAGAGAAGAGTGATCAGCAACTTCAATAGGCAGAGATCAAGATCTGAAGAGTGATGTTGTACAATGTCTGATGAAAAGGAAGAGCTTTCTGTAGATATTGCATTCATATCTTCAGATTTGTATTCTTATACAAATGCTATTGATTTTGTAATTATCAATCATCTTGGGAGGATGAGTGCTTTGCACTCAAACGTTCAGATATATTTTTATATTTGAACGACCTTGAAAATCATCTTCATAGGTTTCTGCTTCTCGAGTCTCCTATTGTCCTTTGCAAGCTTAAAGGAATCCTTAAATTGATAACTAAGTAAGGACTGTGACTTAGGAGGAGAAAACCAGAAACTGTACATAGATTATTTAGACTGATGTAATATGTAATTTATCTTTGAATAAATTCATATGTTCTTACTAATGATTTATCTTTCAGTCCTTAAATATCTATGAGGTTTTTATAAATGATTTGTCTTTAGAAAAACCACTCTCTACTTGATCTCCTAAACCTACATTTGAAAGAAGAAATAAGTGTTATGTTGTTCTGAACATATCTTCGTGTACAGCCACTTATGACTTCTCCAAATCATAGCCTCTTTACTTCCCGCTGTACAAATCTTTTACAAGGCTTTTGATTTGAATCAACTGATTATCCGCAGAGTTGCTACTTCTGCCTTGGGAAAGTCTACCGATAGTCTCTACCGGCAGACATACCCAACTTGATAATCTGTATTTGCCAACTAAACTATGCTTTATGAATATTTAAAAGAAAAGGCTATTCACCCCCCCCCCCTCTCTAGCCTATTTGACCATTATTGTGGACCAACAAAATCTCTAACATACTACAAAGCCTAAAAAGAAGAACACGCTCCGTGTGGTTTGGCCACCCCTCTCTGCTTAATCGTTGTTAATAATTTTGATTATCTTAATATCTTCAAAGCAGATTTCTAGATGAAGTATAAACGAGGTATGCCGAGGCAAATCTCCTTAAGACAAATATTGCCTCCGTAACGGTGCAAACGGATGGTTGGCAATTGTCTCCCAAGATACAATGTTTCTTCCAAAAGTTAGACTTGCACTTACTAACCTTTGACGGACGAACCAAATTTGCTGACTTGCTCTTCAAGCTTTCACAAAACGGGAGAAGGAAAAAAGGAGTAAAAGAAAGCTGGATTTCTTTTGTAAAGCACTTAAGATTTTTCGGATGTTAAAACTGAGAGATTCGATGACCTGGATGACTGGAAGGAGGGGTCTTTATATAGCCTTGGTCGAGTCTGTTCACAAAGGATGCAACCCGTGGCATGTTCAGTGAACCTGGACGTGTCTGTTCGAGTGACGGCTGCCCACTCACTGCTGCCGTGCGCCCAGCATCGAACCTGGACGTGTCTGTTCGAGCCCAACTGCCGCCCACCACTCCAGTGGATGTGTTGGTTCAGCGACACTGCCCTTTCAATTCCTATATAAAACAGAAAGGCTCCAATCGCTCCTTCGCGACGATGCGCACGAGCGAAGTGCAAAGTGCGCCTCGTGAGCGTGAGCGTGAGCGTGAGCGTGGGCGGGAGCGAGTGCGTGGGCGTGAGCGTTTGTCCAACCAATGGCTAGCAAAGCTAGCTAGTGCGCAAGACATGGCTACATGGTATGTAACTTAAATGTCACTCTCCATAATCTCCCACTATATAAACTAGGATACTTTCTAGTATATATCCAATGTGGGTTTAGACTCTTTTGTGGTGACTTAACCATTCACCCATACATATTTACCCCAAATATTCCAACAATCCCCCACATGAATGGAAGAAGTCGACACGGAAAAGAAAGAAGAAGAAGAGCATAGCTGAAAATCAATGCATCAAAATAGGTGGCTTTCGCTTTGAACCTTCTTTAGTAAGAATCTATCGAACTTACTTGGCTGATCAGTGTACGTAACGTATTGAACTGTCAGGCGTTATTGTAAGTTTAAACAATAGACCAAACACATTGAATTTTCATATCAGATTTTGGTTCTCTATTGTGTTCATTATTTCGGCCCTGAACTTTCTTGGTTCTGCGAGTGCTTTAGAGAATTTGCCTAAGAAAATTTCTCAACGAACCGGCCACGTTCACACTTACATAGGTGATGTGCTATAAAGAGTATCCTACATTACCCCACTTGTACTAATTTACAAGATATAGTCATCATTAAAAGCAATAGCTTAACCTCTACCATATTGTAGGCAACACTTTTGCATTATAGAAATGGGATGAAGATAAACTTCCAAGTGCTTTTCTCAAATCAATCATGACTAGTTTTCCTATTGAACCTAGTCCGTGGGATCTCCAGTCGCCAGGTTAGGTTTCCGTCAAGTTGACTTAGATTTGTTTAGGCTTTAGCCCCATTTCTTTCGATGCACAGTTTATTCTCTCTTTAGATAAACCTTTAGTAAATGGATCCGCAAGGTTATCCTTTGATCGCACGAAATCAATTGAAATTGTTCCGTTTGAGAGTAACTGTCTAACGGTGTTATGTCTACGACGTATGTGTCGAGATTTGCCGTTATATATAAAATTTTCCGCCCTAGCTATAGCTGCTTGATTATCACAATGTATACATATAGCAGGCACGGGTTTTGGCCATAGAGGAATATCTTCTAAGAAGTGTCTAAGCCATTCGGCTTCTTCTCCAGCTTTATCTAAAGCAATAAACTCAGATTCCATCGTTGATCGAGCTATACAAGTTTGCTTAGAAGATTTCCAAGATATGGCACCTCCACCGAGAGTAAATACATAGCCACTAGTAGACTTGGATTCATCTGTATCAGATATCCAATTTGCATCACTATATCCTTCAACTACCGGAGGATAATTGCTATAGTGCAATGAATACTCTCTAGTTCGTTTTATGTATCCTAATACTCTTAACAATGCATTCCAATGTTCATTATTAGGATTGCTAGTAAAACGACTTAGCTTACTTACAGCGTAAGCTATATCCGGCCTTGTGCACTGCATCAAGTACATTAGGCTTCCAATGATTTGGGAATACTCTAATTGTTGTTTCGCATTCCCAGTATTCTTGTGAAGAACTATATGGGGCAAAAAGGATTATTAGTCTCTTTAATACCATGAGAATTAAATCTCTCAATCATTTTATCCACATAATGTGTTTGAGATAAATTAATTCCATTGGAAGTTTTAGAAACTTTCATTCCCAAGATTACATCTGCTTCACCCATATCTTTCATATCAAAGTTATTGGTGAACATTTTCTTTGTTTTGTTTATAACCTCAATGTCATGACCAAATATGAGCATGTCATCTACATATAAACAAACAAATACATATGTGTTACCAAATTTCTTTGAGTATACACACTTATCACATTCATTTGTGATAAAACCATTCCTAGTCATGACATTGTCAAATTTCTCATGCCATTGTTTAGGAGCTTGCTTCAAACCATACAAGGACTTAACAAGCTTGCACACCTTGTGCTCTTGTCCTTTTACTTTGAAGCCTTCGGGTTGTTCCATGTAAATTTCTTCATTCAAATCACCATTTAAAAATGCAGTTTTCACATCCATTTGATGTATCTGCAATTTATATAATGCGGCAATGGCTATTAAGATTCGAATTGAAGTAATTCTGGTAACAGGAGAATATGTGTCAAAGAAATCAAACCCTTCCTTTTGACGATATCCTTTAGCTACAAGACGAGCCTTATATTTATCCACGGAACCATCTGGTCTTAGTTTCTTTTTGAAAATCCATTTGCATCCTATTGGTTTAGAACCTTTTGGAAGATCAACTACTTGCCAAGTGTTGTTGCTTAAAATGGATTCAATTTCACTATTTACAGCTTCTTTCCAGAATGTAGATTCTAAGCTGTCCATGGCTTCTTTAAATGATTGAGGCTCATCTTCAATCATAAAATTGGAGATAAAATCTGGACCAAAAGTTTTAGCAGTTTTAGCTCTTTTGCTTCTTCTTGGTTCAGCATCCTCATTATTTTCAGAAGCACTTTCACGTGGTCTCTTAGGAGTATTTTCACAAATATCCTTTTTCATAGGGAACACGTCCTCAAAAAATTCAGCGTCACGAGATTCAATTATTGTATTGACATGAATGTCATTTATTTCAGATTTATGTACTAAGAATCTGTACGCACTACTATTCATTGCATACCCAATGAATATACAATCAATGGTCTTAGGTCCTAACTTTGATCATTTAGGAGGTGGAACGGCAACCTTTGCTAGGCACCCCCACACTTTGAGGAATTTGTAGGAAGGCTTTCTTCCTTTCCACAGTTCATATGGTATGGAACCAGTTTTCTTGTGTGGAATTCTGTTCAACACAAAATTAGCAGACAACACTGCTTCCCCCCACAAGTTTTGTGGTAAACCAGAACTTACAAGCATGCAATTAACCATGTCTTTTAAAGTTCTATTTTTCCTCTCAGCAATACCATTTTGCTGCGGTGCGGTTGTTTGATGAATGATTCCAAATTTGGAACATAAGTCACTAGACTCTATCGATTCATATTCACCACCCCTATCGGACCTTAATACTTTAATTGACTTTTCAAGTTGATTTTCAACTTCATTTTTGTAAGTGATGAAAGCATCCATTGCTTCATCTTTACTACTTAACAAATAGACATAACAATATCTACTTTGATCGTCAATGAAAGCAATAAAGTATTTCTTACTGCCTCGAGTTGGGACAAATTTTAAGTCACATAAATCGCTATGAATTAAACCCAACAGTTGGCTAGTTCTTTCAATTGATTTAAAAGGTTTCTTTGCAAATTTTGCTTCAACACAAATTTCACATTTGTGATCTTTTATTGAATCGAGTTTTGGAATAAGTCCTAAACCTACAAGCTTTCTTAAAGAAGCACGATTCACATGTCCTACGCGACTATGCCATAAATTAGAAGACTCGCACAAGTAAATAGAATTATCAATTTTATTAATAGCTTGTGGGTACAAATAGGTGGACTTCTTGTCCACTACAACAGCATTTGCCTTAAATAGGCCATCTAGCAAGTATCCTTTCCCAACATACATCCCTCCCTTAGTAAGTACAAATTTATCAGATTCAAATACAACTTTAAAACCTTACTAAGCAGTGAACCGGAAATCAAATTTTTCCTTATGTCGGGTACATGCATCACACCGTTGAGAGTAAGCTCCTTTCCCGATGTGAACTTCAATATCACCTTCCCAATGCCTTCAATCTTGGAGGTTGCGGAATTTCTCATATAGAGAAAATCTTCACGTTCCATATTCTTGTATTATGCAAACAAGCTTCTGTCGGCACATATGTGACGAGTGGCTCCTGTGTCCACCCACTAATCTTTGACATTTGACACCAAGTTGGCTTCACATACAACAATGCACTTACTTGAAATACCCGTAGAGAGAGTGTCCACTTCTGTCATGTTTGCTTGGGGAGGCTTCTTCTTCTTGCTTCGGTAATCCTTCGCCCGATGACCGGTTTTCCCACAATTGAAACAGTCCCCTTTGAACTTGAAGCGTTTGTTGTTGTTGTCATTACTTGACTTCTTGTCCTTAGAAGAGTCATCACGCTTTCTTTTGTTGTTCTTAGGTCCGGAGTCTTCAACCATGTTAGCCTTTGCTTCCATGTTCCGTGCAGCGGCTCTCTTTTCTGCACCACGATTGTCCTCTTCAATACGAAGACGAACAAGCAAGTCTTCCATTGACATTTCCTTGCGTTTGTGCTTGAGGTAATTTTTGAAATCTCTCCATGAAGGAGGCAACTTCTCAATTATACATGCAATTTGGAAGGACTCGCTCAATTGCATGCCTTCAGCTTCAATGTTATGTAACAGAACTTGTATCTCCTCAACCTGATTCATTACCGTTTTAGAATCAATCATTTTAAAATCCAAAAATTTTGCAACAAAGAATTTCTTTCTTCCAGCATCTTCGGTTTTGTATTTTTCTCGAGAGATTCCCAAAGCCTTTTTGCAGTTTGAATGGTGTAGTACACATTATACAATGTGTTGTCTAGGCCATTCAAAATATAGTTTCGGCATAGGTAATCCGCATGTTTCCATGCATCAATAGCCAATTGCGTTGCCTTGTCAATTGTACCTTCCGCTACAGGACATTCTTCACGCAAGAACTTCACCAATCCAAGCTTGAAATCAGTTCCATTGAACTTTTCCGGTTCCTCGTACTGCGAGGCCGGTGGCATAAGAAGCTGATTTGCACTTGAAGTGCTTGCAAACGCACTCGGACTCGGAGTGGTTGCAACAGTTTCACAAGTGGATTCATTTCCATTAGCCATTTTTGTCACGAAAACAGAAAATCAAATAAGAAGGAGATGAAGAAGAAGATAAATAAAATTAAATACATGATATTATTTGTCTTAAGATTGTTGTAAATAATTTTGATTATCTTAATATCTTCAAAGCAGATTTCTAGATGAAGTATGAAACGAGGTATGCCGAGGCAAATCTCCTTAAGACAAATATTGTCTCCGTAACGGTGCAAACGGATGGTTGGCAATTGTCTCCCAAGATACAACCTTTCTTCCAAAAGTTAGACTTGCACTTACTAACCTTTGACGGACGAACCAAATTTGCTTACTTGCTCTTCAAGCTTTCACAAAACGGGAGAAGGAAAAAAGGATTAAAAGAAAGCTGGATTTCTTTTGTAAAACACTTAAGATTTTTCGGATGTTAAAACTGAGAGATTCGATGACCTGAATGACTGGAAGGAGGGGTCTTTATATAGCTTTGGTCGAGTCTGTTCATAAAGGATGCAACCCGTGGCATGTTCAGTGAACCTGGACGTGTCTGTTCGAGCCCAACTGCCACCCACCACTCCAACGGATGTGTTGGTTCAGCGACACTGCCCTTTCAGTTCCTATATAAAACAGAAAGGCCCAATCGCTACGATGCGCACGAGCGAAGTGCAAAGTGCGCCTCGAAAGCGCCCAATGCGAACTTTGCGACGTGCACGGGCTCGAGCAAGTGCGTGGGCGTGGGCGGGAGCGTGAGCGTTTGTCCAACCAACGGCTAGCAAAGCTAGCTAGTGCGCAAGACATGGCTACATGGTATGTAACTTAAATGTCACTCTCCATAATCTCCCACTATATAAACTAGGATACTTTCTAGTATATATCCAATGTGGGTTTAGACTCTTTTGTGGTGACTTAACCATTCACCCATACATATTTACCCCAAATATTCCAACAATTGGCATTATAGGCTATTCATCCCCCCCTCTCTAGCCTATTTGAGCATTATTGTGGACCAACAAAATCTCTAACATACTACAGGCCTAAAAGAAGAACACGTCTGTTGTGGTTTGGCCACCCCTCTCTGTCTACCATATTTTATCTTACCAAATACTCTCTCTATTCTAACCATCGAGAAACTTTGATTTGCAGTGTGAACCAAAAGTTGATATTCGCGCTACGTGATATCAATCCAACGAGAGACTAGCTTGCAGGATTATTGATTGTGATATAAGAAGATCGTAGCTAAAGCAGAAAGTTTTCTGCTTCGCTCAAGGTTCAAGTTCGCACGAGATAACTCATGATTTCTTCTAGATAACAAACTTGTTGTATATAACCTTTAAAAACTATTATTTCAAGGTAAGAGTCGATGTTTACTACAAAGATTATAAATCATCACCTTAACTCGTGATTGTATTGGTTGTATTGCTGGTTTTATTCAATGCATTACTTAAAAGTGCAAACTAAATGTATATTGAGTAGATATATCGAAAGTGGGTATTAAAATGATGCCGCATAATTTTTTTGATAAAATGTCTAATGAACTTTTGAATGTGATTATTATTAAATGAATCTAAGTTTTGTAATTTGTTTTTATTTAAAATAATCAATTAATGATACATTTGTTTAACCAAATCCCACTTTTATTATTTGTTTTGATTTTTATAAAAATAAATATATTTTTTTTGTAATTTTGTTGAATTTATTTTAATTTTTATTAAACAATTGTTAATTTAAAAATATCTTAAATATCAAATAGTTAACTAAATGATGAAATTATAACCATAACCCACTTTGCACCCTCGAATCAAATGACCAAACTAGCCCTCACATGACATGCATACGTCAATTTTCATTACCATTTTCTAACATTCATTGACGAGAGGGGAAACATAGGAAAAATGGTAACATCAAATATGACATAGACACATTTCATAAGTTGGGGGAACTATAGGATCGGGTGGATACTGGATACATTAGGGGATAATTAGGCCAAAATACGAAAAACACCCTAAAGTTTCCACCATGTCCAAAAACGGTACCCAACCTAAGGTTTGTGTCATAATCATACCTGACATTACAAATTGTCCCATTTTGTACCATAGCCCTAACGGGAGTTAAAAAACTAACAAAAAGTTGGCATGTGCATTTCACAAGAAGTGGTAATTTAGTCCTTTTCAACAAAAAATTTCTTTAATTCATCTTCTACACACATACAGCACTATCCCAGAAGAAAAAAAAATCTCAAATCACAGATTCAAAATATACATATTTTGTGTTTATTGACTTAGAAACACAAATGCAATTACAAATGGTCCCCATCAAAATGGGAAAACCTTGTTGTTCTGCTTCGTGCCTTTCATGTCTGTTGCCCCCAAGCTTTCTCTACCGTTAAAACTGGAACTTGACTCGAAGGGAAAAATACTGGAAAAAGATGTGCCTCATATACTCGTCATGGCCCAGCAAGCGACGAATATGATTGCCAATTTGTTTTCATAACTTGCCCTAATTCCAAATCCTCTCTCCTTCCCCATCCCCATCGACGTCCTCTTCAATTTCACAATTTCGTAATTTCGGGACGACTCCTCCCCCTCCGGCCGTCTTCGTCGATAAGAACACATGCATCATGTGTCAAGGCATCACCGATAAAAATGTTTGATGTTGGATTCGACGACAACCCACCAAAACCAACTATTCCGACATCCCTCTCTATCGCCGCCGAACCCATGGTTGATCGTCAAGGCTTTTTTATGTAATTTGTGGGTGGTTATTGCTATTTGTGTTGATGATGCGTGTAGGACAGATAAGGTGGTTGGTGAAATAGGCATGGGTTGGACTAATGGGGTTCACGGTTAGAAGGAAGTTTGTAGAGAGATGATAGAGGACATGGCCACAAATTGCAAAAAGGGCTTTAAACATTGTTGGGGTGGATAATTATGGATGGCAAGACGGATTGAGGATAATACAAGAAGACACGGGTATGCGGATCAAAACAAAGAGGTTTAGGCCCGACAAGTGCATGAGTTGGGGTTGTTACAGGGAGGAACGAACTACCAAAGATCACGGCTCAAAAAGGATTAAAGGAAGGGTGCGCATAAATACGTGGAAAGGTGGCACGAGGTTAGGAAGACTTGCATGGGCACGCATGCAAGGAGGGCAAGGGGTGGCTTGGAAGGGTGGCCGACCACCATGAGTCCTAAAGTCACAAGGAATGTTAGATTAGGATAAAATCTGCCATAGTATAGAATTTAGTTTGTTTCCTAAAAGAATTAATTTCTTTTTTGTTATTTTAGTTGGATAGGAAGACTTTATGTTTTGGTAACTAGATAGGTTTTCTTTTCATGCAAGTTTAGGTGTCTTTTCCAATTAGACTTAGGATAATTTTGTAAAGCCTTTTTAAGGCATTCTAGCTTCAATAAGATAGCAGATTATTTTGGTGTGAAACACTTGGCAAAGAACGAGTTCGTTCTTCCTTCGATTATTCCTTCATGGTGAGTGAAGCCTAGATGAATTAATCAACGGTATTCTTTACGACAAGTGAGTGAAGCTTGTCCGGTGAAACCGATTCTATCCTTCTCTATTTCTTCTTCTTTTTATTTGTTTGTGGCAGCCTGTTCTTTTTTGGAAGGTGGGGCAGTTTAAACCTCAACGATCGTGGACTATTTTGGGGCAGCATAATTCCAGAACGTGGGCTATCTTAGGAACAGGTTAGGCGTGGGTTTGGCAGGTATTATGGGCAGGTTCTATGCGTGTGAGTTGCTGGAATTGAGAGGTAGTTTGGGCAGTCCATAACTTACATAAAGGTAAGCGTGTGAGGGGTTGTCAAGTGGAGATTAGTTGTTAGTTGTTGGGCTATATTTGTAAGAGTGAAACCTATTAAAACAAAATAGGTTAAGGGAGTTTCTGTGGCTGTTTTTGGGCTGTTTTGGAGAGTTTGGTTCAGCCATAGGGCTGTCCAAAAAAAAACTGGAACAGATTTGTTAATTCAAGCTTCCGTATACGCATCAAGTGGTATCAGAGCTCAGCTTTCACGAATCCTATTTCGTGGAACGGTCATGGAAGTCACGAATCAAAGAGTGAAGGTTTTCCGCACACGGGACTAGTCCTAGATCACGTTTGTGTGATTGCAATAGATGGGGGAAGTTGCATCAATGGAATCGCAGCAACATTGGTTGAGAAGTTAGGGTTACCAACGACAACGCACCCCACACCATACTATCTACATGGTCTCGAAGAAAGCATGGAAACAAAGCTAATGTTGCAAACCAAGATCTCATTCTCTATTGCAAGTTATGAGGACGATATTATATGTGATGTTATTCCGATAGATACTTGTCACGTCTTGTTGGGACGTCCGTGGCAATTTGACCAGGCTGTTATACATTATGAACGGAGAATACCTTCATGGTGAAACGAGGGGGTAGAAAATTTTTGTTAAGGTCGTCATCTACTTTAAGGGATGAAGACCCTTTAGAAGAACCACGAACTGTTCAAAACGTGAAGAAATGTAATCAAACAGAACAGAAAATTCTGACCAACGAACGAGAACTTGAAGAAGAAAAGCTTACAAGAGAGAAGCTCGGAGGTGAAAGAGAAGAAGAAAAACGGCTTGTAATAGAAAAGCTAGCAAAAGAGAAGGTGGAAAAAGAAGAAGAGAAACGAGCCAAAGAAAAAGAAGAGAAATAAAGAACAGAAAGAGATGAAGAAGAGAGAATGCAAGTGGTTCATAAGAAAGGGTTCGTATTTGGGTCTGACTCGTATTTAGACAAAGGATTTGGAGCTAATTGCAAAGGAACAAAGTTCGGGACTGTTTTACACGAAAACTCCATCAAGGCTAGGTATGGAGAAGGGAGCGTACACGGTGGGCTGAATATTGTGCACAAAGGAGTTGGAAGTATGCACAATGGGCTGAATGGTGCGCACGGAATGGTTGACATACATGAAGAGGCTGTTTTAACTCCAAAAGAACTGCCTAGGGAAGATATGGCTCAAAGTGAAGAATTAAAGCCGAACAACACCGTGGCTAGAAAAACCAAATTGTTTGCAAACGGGGGTAACAACTCATGGCAAGGGGCTGATCGTGCAAAGAAAAGAAAGCATGAAGACTTCGGATTGGAAGAATCTTGTATGACAACGCAGTTAGCTCATGATAGACAAGTGATGGATGAAAAAGGTAAGAAATTCGACACAATTGCAACAAGGGTAATCCCCACAATGCTAAAGTGGAAATACAAGAGTTGGATCGTAAGACAAAAAAAAGTTGTTGAGAGACCAAAAGGAAATCTGTTCGTACAAGGTAAAGGAGGAACATATGGGGTAGGTTCTTGGGCAGCAAGGATCCTAAAATTTACCATGAAACAAGATCACACGTTGGGTTGTAAGATGGTTGAGGCTATTTCTATAAGGGAGCATAGGGCTGTTTCGATGGAAGGATTCGAGTTGGATAAGAAGTTGGAAGATGGCAACAAATGCAAGGTAGAAATTACCTAAGAAAAGCAGCAACTAGTGAATGAGGGCAGCAAGGTAAGGATTAAACAAAACACGGTTCAGGAATTTATTTATGGAGTGCTCGGATTCAATCTCAATCAATCCATGTTATTAAAGGAGGAAGAAGTAACGGGTTGGACAAAATTTCTGAAGGCATTTCTTACGTACCTAAAACTTGAAGATAAAGGGGAAAAGGAGCTTCATGGAACGAAGAAGTGGGCAGCAGTGGCGGACGCAGAAATTTTCCCAACCGGGTGCACAAATATAATAAAGTTACAAATCATAATTGTCCCCTACGCATTTCCATACTTTGAAAACGTTTAATTACATCATCATTTGTAACGTTCCTAAGCAAATATTTTTCAATAAAAACATACAAGACAATCATTCATAAATTGATCACAAATTTGGTTTTCGTTTAAAATTTTTCTCCATAATCACTAAAACCAAATTCCTTCAAATCAACCACAATTTGGAAATCTACACAAATAAAAAAAATCTCATAAATCAACTACTTCAACCCCCAAATTAAAATGCACTAATTTCAAATTAAATAAATATGCATTCCCTACCAAGATATTAAACACACAAATTTAGGAAATAAAACAATATTATCATAATATCAATATATCATCTATCACAAATTCATAAATCACAATTCACAACAATTACATAAATTAAATACTCAATTAGGGCTATTTCAAAATTATAATTATTTCAAATTAGGGCTATTTTAAAATGAGGGTTATTAATTTTTTAAAATTTTAAATCACAATTATAATTTGTTTTTTATTTAGGTGGGGGCAAATTGTAGAAATTTGATTCAGGTGGGGGCAAAATGTATAATATAACATATTATTTTTTAAAAAAAATCCTTCACAAAAAAACCCCAAATGGGGGCAACTGCCCCCATACCCTATGCCTTGTGTCCGCCACTGGTGGGCAGCAACCTTACTTGACGAAGCAAGAATAAGAGCCAAAACTTTGGGTTTCGAGATAGCTATGAAACACAGTAAGGGAGGCGGGTGTACAAGAATCGTTCCCTAGCAAGGAAGTTCCAGGATTTAGGACAATTCCTTTTGAAGAACGAGAGTTTGATACATGTAGGACAGATAAGGTGGTTGGTGAAATGGGCACGGGTTGGACTAAGGGGGATCACGGTTGGAAGGAAGTTTGTGGAGAGATGATAGAGGACACGGCCACTAATTGCAAAAGGGCTTTAAACATTGTTGGGGTGGATAATTATGGATGGCAAGACAGATTGAGGATAGTACAAGAAGACACGGGTATGCGGATCAAAGCTAAGAGGTTTAGGCCCGACTAGTGCATGAGTTGGGGTTGTTACGTAGAGAAACAAACTACCAAAGATCACGGCTCAAAAAGGATTAAAGGAAGTGTGTGCATAGATACATGGAAAGGTGGCACGAGGTTAGGAAGACTTGCATGGGCACGCATGCAAGGAGGGCAATGGGTGGCTTGGAAGGGTGGCCGGCCACCATGAGTCCTAAAGTCACAATGAATGTTAGATTATGATAAAATCTGTCATAGGATAGAATTTAGTTTGTTTCCTAAAAGAATTAGTATCCTTTTTGTTATTTTAGTTGGATAGGAAGACTTTATGTTTTGGTAACTAGATAGGTTTTCTTTTCATGCAAGTTTAGGTGTCTTTTCCAATTAGACTTAGGATGATTTTGTAAAGCATTTTTAAGGCATTCTAGCTTCAATAAGACGGCAGATTATTTTGGTATGAAACACTTTGCAAAGAACGAGTTCGTTCTTCCTTCGATTATTCCTTCAAGGTGAGTGAAGCCTAGATAGATTAATCAACGGTATTCTTTACGACAAGTGAGTGAAGCTTGTCCGGTAAAACCGATTCTATCCTTCTTTATTTCCTCTTCTTTTTATTTGTTCGTGGTAGCCTGTTCTTCTTTGGAAGGCAGGGTAGTTTTTGGGTAGTTTAAACCTCAACGATCGTGGACTGTTTTGGGGCAGCATAATTCCAGAACATGGGCAGCTTTAGGAGCAGGTCAGGCATGGGTTTGGCAGGTATTTTGAGCAGGTTAGGCATGGGTTTGGCAGGTATTTTGAGTAGGTTCTATGCGTGTGAGTTGTTGGAATTGAGAGGTAGTTTGAGCAGTCCATAACTTACATAAAGGTAAGCATGTGAGGGGTTGTCAAATGGAATTTGTTGTTAGTTGTTGGACTATATTTGTAAGGGTGAAACCTATTAAAACAAAACAAGTTAAGGAAGTTTTTGTGGCTGTTTTTGGGCTGTTTTGGAGGGTTTGGTTCAGCCATAGGGCTGTCCAAAAAAAACTGGAACAGATTTGTTAATTCAAGCTTCTGTATACGCATCAGCTGATGTTGAGAAAATTTGAATCACATTCCAGATTTTTCAAACGATTAGTGATGAAAATTCAAATCAATTTTTCAATCCCTAGTTTTTCCCCAATTTTTGAGTTCCAAGAACAAACCCTAAATTTTGTAATCTGATTTGAAGATGTCATTGTTTGTTTTGCATCAAGAGATATGAAAGAAACTGTTTGATTGATGAATCTGCACATTTAGTAAATCCTTAGATTTGCTTTTGTATGTGCGACACTTAATTTTGTAATCTGTTTTGATTGATGAATCTGCACATTTGATGTATGTGTGTAGAAGATGAATTGAATAAATTTTTTGATGAAAATGACTAAATTACCCCAGCATGTGAGATGCACATGCTAACTTCCTGTTACTTTTCTAACGGGCTAGGGTGCAAAATGTGATAATTTGCAGTGTCAGGTATGATTATGACAAATCTTAGGTTGAATACCGTTTTAGAATTCGGTGAAAACTCCAGAGTATTTTTCGTATTTTGGTCGGATAATTATAATTTGGCCGGTATCATTCCTTGTAACTTTCTTAAGTTTACAAGGAAATCCTACTTCATGAAGTTGTAATATTCCAAACCTGTAATAGGAGTCCTACTTTTATCGCAGCCTTCAATATAGAATAATTATAACATGTATTTAGATTCATAAATGTTGGGGATAAAAACAATTCATTATTCGTTGAAGATTTTAATATATTATATACTACTAAATTTGACAAACTATAGGAATTTTTAGGGTATTTATATAGTTAAGAACTTAAGATTAAGATCTTCAATATAATAATTAATACTATCCCTAATTTTTTTCAAAATATTATTAATCATAAAGCAATATAATTATTGATTATTCTATGCGGAAAGAAGTTGGCTTCTCAAAAAAATTACTCCCTTCGTTCCTAAATTATCGTCCTAGTTGATCTGGCGCACAGATTAAGAAAAAACAATTCACTTGATTATTTATATTGGTTTAATATATAATTTTCTTTAAAACCTATGTGTATGTGGCTCATAATTAAACTAGGGTGAAAAAATAAGGATAAAGTGGTTTAAGTGATGTTATAAAAATGTAAGTTTCAAACTGAACAATTATTTTGAGACAAATGAAAAAAAAAAAAAAAGACAATAATTTAGAAACGGATGGAATATTAATTAGCAGAGTATATTAATTATTAAGATAATACTCTGCAATTATTAAAGTACCGACTATATAAGTTAGACATCACATCACTAAACCAACCTGTGGTGTCATATATTCCCTCCGTTTTCAAATTATTATCCATTTTGACTTAGCATATCATTTAAGAAAAAATAATTTATTGTATTATAAATATTGGTGAAATATGTTGTTTTTTTAATTCCGTTAAATATGTGGTCATAATTAAAATAGGTATAAAAAGTAAGGGTAAAATGATAAAAATATCTTTCTAAAAAAATAATTTAAAGAGATAATTATTTTAGAACTGACGAAAAAAGAAAGATGGACGATAACTTGAAAATAAATAAAGGATTAACCGAGCACATGTATTTTCATATAGATTTAGATTAAAATTTTAGACAAAAAGTTTCAATTTCGTACCATTGTCCGTACGTCATTTCTATGTACTTGTGCACTAATAAATTGATGTGTTCTCGACTTTAGCCTTTAGGGCTTAGCATATCAACTTTGAGAATAGGAAGGACTGAATGGTAATTCCGTTCGGAAGGGTGCCAAAGTGAGGGAGGATCAAGAATCAGTGACAAGAAATTTCCTGTGGGACCTAAGCCAAACCTTTTGATGATTAATTGTACTTTAGTCCTTAATTTAGTTATAAAATTTGGCAGTTGGCTCCCTTATGTTTCTAAATTTAACGCATCATCCATCCCTAATGCAAGACGTTAATTGTTGTTGGTAAGCAAAAGGCTCGCACTAACTAAGTCATGCACGTCTCTAACATTGGCTTGCTATTGCGGGGCTTGAAAACTTTAAATTTTTTTTATTCATTAATGAAAAACCATATTAAAATATACAACGTCCTTACATTCTTGATTTGATATAACCAAGATTTGCGTACAAAACATTAACAACAAATCGGTTTTGACGTTGTAGAGGCTGTCTTAGAATATGATTAGTTATTTATTGTGGATCCCACGACGTTTTTATCGTGTTATTGGGTAAGAAGAAGTAAATGATTGTGTGATAGGGATTGGTTGAAAGGGTGTCTAATCATGATTTGGGAATACAAAAGTTTATTAGTCATTAATGACATTTGTTTAGCATAATAACACACACATTATATATATATAAAGACAAATTAACAGTGAAAGTTGCCCAAATGTTTTGGTTTTAAATAGAGTGTGTCATCAGAAAGATGAAAATGAAAGAGGGGAGGGGAAAGGGGGGAGCAAAGGCAAGGCAAGAAAGCAGGTAAACAAACCCAATACTAATGTTTCTTTTTCTTGATCATGTTTTGGGTGACAGAAGAAACTCCAAAACAAATCCAAAGCAACATGTTATCATTTCTTTATCATTTTGCTATGGTGAAAGTTGAAAAAGGAAAGTCAAAGGTTAACATCTGCAACATTCCCCACAACATATATGCACTTCATCCTTTTCTCATTTTGGACCACATGAGAAATCATTTGTGTTGTTGACTTCACTTAATTTTACATCATAGGTGTTGTTGACTTTACTTAACTTTTACATTTTTCTTTTGGAGAAATTGTCGTAGTTTTTTCAAAACATTGTTTGGTACGTTGCCATGTTTTTTTTTTCAATAATTAAAGTTAATTTTTAAAATATTGTTCCTAAAATATCAATGTTGTCCTCTTCGGTTCTTTCACAACTTTGGCCAATATTTTAGAGTTTGAAGATCACAATTATTGCGCAATAAAATGGGAATTGACCGATAATAAACTTGTTTTAGATTAAAAGATTTTTCAGTAGGGACGAAGACAGAGGAGGAGGAGGAAGAAGAAAAAGAAGGCTTAGGACAGAGGAGAAGGAAGAAGAAGACAGAGGACATAAATGTTTGGTTCATTATGATTTTGCAACGTGATGTAAAATTAGATTAAGTAATTAAAATTGATGCAACGCGATGTAAAACTGGATTAGATAATTAAAATTGATTCATCACGGTGAAAACATTGATGTAATTTAAATTGAAACATCGCAGTATTAAATCCTTAACTTAAGGATTGAAGCCATCTCTGCTATCTGATCCAGATGCATCGCTATGCATTCGAGTGAGTGACTTATAAGGCGCCTCAGATTTAAGGGTATCGTAGTCTTTAGGTTTTAACAGTGACTTTTTTCAAATAAAAAAAATAGAATTTTGTAGTGAATGAAAATTTATCAAAGTAAACCGACTCAAATTTATCCGTTTTTATTTTTAATGATAAAACAAGGAGTATGAAAAATATAGAGAGAGAAAATGTGGCATTAGAGCGAGAAAGTCAAAACACCACTAAAATCAGACTTTAAATCACAAAAATATGGTTCGTCGTTCATGGTAAACTGCTGGGATAAGTCCATATGTGACATATGATTCAATCCTAAATGTTTTATACATATATTGGGAAAAAGAAAAGAAAAAAGTTTAAAGTAAGAATTGAACTCATAATCTCTCATAATATATTAATTATGATAATCATTGGGTCATTTATTCTGCACTAAGGCTCCGTTTGTTTCACGGAAAATCATTTCCGGAAAATGATTTCCGGAAAATCAAAAGATTTTATTTTTAGGTGTCTGGTAAATCTTTTGAAAATATGTCAGAAAACATTTACGGGTGTTTGGCAAACACACAAAAATGTTACGGAAAACAATATATGAATAAATACAAAAATAAAAACAGAAAATAAACAATGTTTAGGATGTCCCTGGAAAATCAATAAGGACCATCTTTTTTAATAAGGTCCATCTTTTTTTAATCTCAAAATTACAAAAAAAAAATTTATAATTGATATGAAGAAAAAAAATGTTTTAAAATATAAAATAGACGATGTTTAGGATGTCCCTAGAGAATGTTACGGAAAACTATATATGAATAAATACAAAAAAAATATTCTAATATTAATGCACATATTGAAAATAAAATAGTGTTGAATTTTAAGTAATTTTTCTTTAGTAACCCTCAATTTATCATTAGTGGTGTCAAATCAATGTCTATCTTTTTTCAATCTCACAATTACAAATAATTTTTTTGATAATTGATATGAAAAAAAAAATGTTTTAAAATAAAAGATTGACAATAGTTATGATGTCCCTAAATAATATAGGTGAGACTAATTTTAGAACGTAATAAGCATTTATCAAAATTATAATTTATAAATAGTATGCACAAACTTTATTTATATTTCTAAATAATTTATTTGTTTGAGTGAAATATTGTGTGTGTAAGTAAATATGTGCAATTGTGAAAGGGGGCGGAGGGTGTCCGAACATTTGGAAAATGACTTACGGAAAATGAATCCGTAAGTCATTTTCCGGAAAAGAAGCCTTCATTTTCCGTTGACTCGGAAAACCTTTTACGTTGACTGCATTTTCCTAAGGTTACCAAACACCGGAAAATGAGGAAAACGTTTTCCAGAGATCATTTTCCGTGAAACAAACAGAGCCTAAATTAATCAACACGTTATAACTTATATACAATTCACATACTAAAAAAGTAATAGACTAAAATGAGTGACATTCTAGGATTTAAACATGTAACATCTACCTTAAATCATGTGCATCTTAACCACTGGCTAAAATCAATCAATTGTTAACCTTTTTGACACTATAATATATATACTAAATATAAGGTAGTACCTAAATATCTGGGACCCTAAAAATTAGGGGCCCATGGCGGTAGCCCTTCTTGCCACCCCCAGGATCGGCCCTGCATATGGCTGTAGCATTCAATCATTTTTTATTATTAATTGATTCGCTATTTGTTAGTAAATAAATGACATTATTTATCATAATTATACATATTTACTTACGATATTGATGTGGCAAAAAATCAGTTTTGGGCCACCCGATTGATGCGTATGATATCTGGACTTGATCTACTTCCTTGAACCTGTTTAAGAGCACGAAATCACCTTAGCGGAAGTGTAAAGCTTGGCCTCACGAAACCACTCGAGCATGAGAGTAAGTATCGTATAATGTCAAGAGAGAATTTGAAAGAGTTTCGAGGCTCAAGAAAGAGTGTGTACCTTGTATATGGTTTATTGAGGGGTATTTATAGCCCCCATGACCTAGAATCCTTGTGAGATTCGGTTTCCATAGATACCTTGCAAGTTTAGGAGGAAACCCCTAAGTTGTAGGCGTGACAGGCGGTTGGCCGCGTGAATATATGAACAGATATGGTAAGTGTCCTGCTCGGATAAGGAAACCTTTGACTTGTCTTGGAGAGCAAGTTTCTGAGGTCCCCTGCTCGATGCTTGTCCGGGCGAGCAAGGCTATGTCGGTTTTATGATGTGGATCTGATATTGACAAGTGTGGATCCCAGGCATGGCCCCTGGTCGGGCAGGCAAGGCCTATGCTCGACCAGGCTCAAACGGGAGTTGTAATGTTCTCTACTCGATACCTCATTAGCTCTGTCCGCTAAGTCAATAGGTCTCATGATAATTGAGCTCGTGACACGTGATGGTCACTCATACTTTGCTCGTGACCAGGTTTGGGCCGGGTACATTAGATATATTCATAATTATTTAAAGTGAGAGGCTCTTTCTACTATACTATAATTTTTGTTTATCCGCTACGTCATTAACTATTGCATTAAATAAAAACATGTTTGGACAAAACTACCCGGTACATATTCATTTTAAGTTGACCAATCAAGTTACTTTCCTAATGATCTTCTAACTTTACCTTTTAGCTCAAATAACAATGTAGTTATTCTATTTGTTTACATTTTTAATTAATATCTTTATTAATTAATCTTATGACTAAAATTATACTACATTATGTAGTGTCCACTTTGAAACTTTCATTTAGTTTACTTATTTTTAATTATTACATACTATACATTAAACCAATATAAATAATCAAGTAATCTTATGACTAAAATTATAATATATAAAAATAAAAAAATCATAAGGACATTATTTTTGTCTACCACTTTTAAAAATAGGTGTTCTTTGGTTATGGAAAAAAATTAAAAGGATATAAGTGTAAAAAAATTGATTCAATGGTGGCATGATATTGTAAAATTTTAAATCTTTTGCCTACCTTTATAATTGATTCAAAATTTTAATTATTGAGTTGATTGAAACCAATATTCAAATTAGGGTTGACCTAACCGTTATGGAAGCCTAAAGTGAACTATAGAATGAGACATTTTTAAAGTAAATAATAATTTATTATTAAAATTATTATATTTTCATTTAATATTTATCTTTCATGTTTTTTGAAATGGAAAATCATTTATTAAATGATTGTAATCGATTTCATTTAACAATTCTTTTTCAATAGATAATAAGGCTAGTTTACTTAATCTTTATTGATACATTGTCGATCTTAGATAAGATTTTATTAATTTTAGCTTAGAAAAACTTCTTTATGCCAAAGCAACAGTTACTGGAATTGTTAGAATTATTCTATAAGCGATCTCCGCGTTCAGAAAAAATCAACCCTTAATATATAATTAAGTATGTCCTTTAGTGTATCATTCTTCACTTGAATAATTTCTCTTAAAAATTTAGTTCCATAAATAGATTTAATCCATCAATATCATAGTTGTCATTATGTTTTAATGAATTTTCAAGATTAAGACAATTTTTCTTTTAAATTTTCATTATTCAATGACCTTAATTTCTCAATGCTAAATAAAAAACCAAAAATATATTGATACATTTTAAATTATTCAAATCTACTTTGAAAAATACTTTGAGTTGATAATTGTTTTTAAAAATTGTGTTTTAATTTCATGTGCTAGCAAGTTTATCAATTCACTTAGTTTAGGAAACCTAGTACTAATAGTAATAATAGAAAGAAAAAAAATTGAAGCCACATATTGGCTGAGGTCTAAAGCCCTTGTTTACCCAGCTTCCCTCTTGGGTCGGCCTTTATTCAAATTAATATCTACCATATTAATATTATGGAATTGATCCTTTAAAATAATATTTTTAAAACTAAATTAATTTATTATAGTTTTGATAGTAAAATATCCAATAGTTTTCAAAAGTTTGGTAGAAAAATGTAGTAATTATATTATTTATGATAAAGAGACGTGAGATGTACAATAGAAAATTTGACTGGACATTTTTAATATGAAAAAAAAGGAATAACTACATTGTTTGTTGAGAATTAAATGTAAAAAAATGATATAACTATGTTGTTCATTGATTTTTGAACTAGAAAAAAATATTTGAAAATAATTAAGAAAAAATAACTTGATTACTCAATTTAAAATAGACAAGTATTTAAAGGTAGTTTTGATCAAACATATATTTATTCAATGCAATAACTAAGGATATAATGGCTTAGTAAAAATTGTAGTAAAAATTGGTCCAAGCAAATAATTTGGACAACTTGCTAAGTGTAGGCTTATCATAAGATGGAAACTTAATATTAAATATTATTTATAAAAGTAAAAAAGATAATACTCTTTTCATTCCACCCAAAAAAATTTATATTTATAAAGTCTAATTATTAAGAAATATATAACTAGTATTAACATTTGTCATAATTACAAAAATGTTTAAGCATAACCAATATGTTAATATAAAATATGAAGGAAAAAATTGAAATATTATGGAAATGCTAAATATTTTTTTAAATGAACTTTTAACGTAAAACATCTCAAAATAATAAGATACACTCTTTACTGATTGCGTTTTATGGGTAACTCATTTATAACTCCATGTTTTGTCTAAAGAATTACGCCAATTGCATTAAAACTTTCGTAGGGGCGATCATCAAGACAAAACTTACTATTTCATCCGTCCCAAAATAAATTGACTCTAATTTTTTTTTAACACCCTCAATATTTTTTCTAGAAAATTCAAAAATATACTTGATTTTGTTATTATTTACTTTTTACGTAAATGAGATATCTTTAGAAGAAAATTTGAAGCTAAGTCATTGATCCGATTCAACTTGATCCATAAAACTCGACTCAATTTACGAGACTTGGCAAGTGAGGCATGTGCCTTGAGTCCCCAAAAATCGTAGGCTAGTCAAGTTTTCAACCACTTTGCATCTTTATATTTTTTTATAATCAGAAAAATATATTTTATGTATCGTGATACATGAAAGTGACTTAATTTTATATCATGAGATATGATTTTGTGCATAGCAATGTATGAAGTGTTTTTTTTCAGTTATGAAATATTGAATCTTGCTTTAATTAAATTGAATTAAAATCAAAATACTTTTTGTCAGTTAAAAACTTATAAGTGATTAATTTTTTTACGGTCAGCTTGAGATATACTCATGTCAGTCACTTAGAAGCAGTGACCCTAGTTTTAAAGTGTCAGCTTCTTTACCTTCTTTGCTTGAACATTTCCTTGTACTGATATTTTCCTATTTTATGTTTTGATAGATCTTGTGTTCGTTATCTCTTTAACAGGATCTCTATGTTCTTGAGAAGATACATCTGAATTATAAAACACATTTCAAATTCAAATGTGTTCCTAACGGGTGGGTGCTCTTCAAAGTTCATCTATAAATACCTACATGAATCACTTGAAAAAAAAAGACATGAAGCATTTATACTCTCAAAGCAAATCACTCACTTAAAGTGCCTCATCTTTTATAACTTTAGCTAGATATTCTTCACTAATATTTATTTTCTAGTTATTGTTTAGGCAATCTCTGAATTACTTCTTTCATATTCTTTAAGAAATCAGTTGAATTGTCTCACGGGTGTGATTATATATCAATCATACTCCATAAACACTGGTCTTTGTTGTACACTGATCCATTAGAGATCACTTAGATTTTTAATAAAATTAGTGCACTTCAAAAATTCAAGTTTGACCAACTTGGTAGTGGACGTAGCAGTTTTTACTGTGAACCACTTCAATTTCTTTGTCAGATATTTCATCATCTCTTACAAACTGATCTAACACTTAAGAAGTCTTGATCTACTTAAGTGTCAGCCAGCTACTTACATAAATTGTTTACTTACTTATTTTGATAAATTGTTCTTCAGCGCTTTCCTTACATTTAATGATTCATCTTCAAAAGTAATTGATTGTGTCAGCCAGCTGACCAATTTCTTATCAGCGTCAACTTCTTTGAAACATCAGTCAGATGACACCATATCACCTGACTAACAAAATTACATTATTCCACTACTATTTTTGAAGTTTTTCAAAACTACCTTCAAATTTTTTAAAAGGCTATTTACCCCCCCCTCCCTCTAGCTTTGTCAGTTGCTATTTGAACTTACAATTGGTATCAAAGCTTTACTTTTGGAAAAATTATTATTTTCCAAGTTTAACAGCTTGAAAGCTCGATCATGGAAACTATAAAAGCTTTTCAATCAAACAATGTTACTCAAGTACTCATTTTTGATAAAGATCACTTTGATATTTGGAAAGAAAGAATTACAAGATATATGAACAATATTGATAAACGATTGATGGAATGAGTAAGAAGTGGTCCTATGCAACCTATGAAAATCAACACTAAAGTTGGTAAATCTTCTACTGCAGATGATGATACCATAAATCCTCTTGCTCATGCTAATGAAAAGTATGTCCTCAAACCTCAATCTGAATTGACTGAGGAAGACAAAATAACAGATGGACCGGATGCTAGAGCTGTTTACATTTTATCAAGTGTTGTTCCAGATGAAAACTACAAACAAATATATGATTGTGTTACTGCCAAAGAAATATGAGATGCTATTGTTGAATATGTCGAAAGAGACCAAAACACCATGGACAACAAACTCTATGATTGCATACAAGAGTTTGATGCCTTAAAAAAGGATCCAAAAGAATCATTGAAGAATGCTTATGATAGATTTCTCGAGGTAAGTAATAGATGCTCTTCTCTTGGTAAAGTTTATAGCATGAAAGATTTGAATATGCGTTTTCTTAGCAGCTTGAGAAGTAGATGGCATGTTAAGGTCACAACCATAAAAAAGCAAGAGATTTGAACAAAACTTGTATACGTAGTCTTGTTGCAAGTTTAAAAATTTATGAAAATGAAGTTCTCAAAACTCAAGAAATTGAGAAAAAATTTAAAGATATCTCTCTGCAAGCTGAAGAAGAGACATCTAAAACTTCTACATCTCTGTTAGATGATGACTTTGATAAAGATAAATTTGCTGCTTTTGCTAGGCAATTTAGAAAATTTAAATCTTTTAAAAAGAACTTTCAAAAACCTTCTTCAAATTTTCAAAGATCTTCTCTAATACTCAAAAACCTTCCTCAAGCTTTCAAAGACCTTCTTCTTCAAACTTTCAAAAGTCTTTCTTCAAAGCAAATAAAGACAAGGATGAGAAAGAAAAATTGTTGTGCTTCAATTGTAGAAAACTTGATCACTTTGCTTCAAACTGTCCTTCTACCAAAAATGAATATTACAAAAGAGCTCCCAGAAATTTTGAAAAACAAAAGGGTTTAGTTAATGAAGATTAAATCTTGCAACATGGATTGATACAGATTCTGAAGATGAATCTGTTGATTTTGTGTAAGAAGCAAACATGTGTCTTGTTTCAGAATCAGCTGTGTATGATTCAGAAAATGATTTCCCTAGTCCAAAGTATTCAAATGAGTCTGATAATGAGCCCCCAAGCTCACCTATTAAAAACCCCAAGCTAACAAAGGTCATCAAACCTGATCTAGGAAATGGTTTTTATGGACAAGGGATCATAAGTCAACCAAAAAGAAAAATCAAGTCAACTTCTCCAATGACTGCTGACATTAAAACAAGCAATATGATAAAAAGGCATGAGGAGAAGGCTACTGACATAAGTGTTGATGATCTATTGGAACAAATGCAAGAAATGTATTCCAAGTTTGAAACACTTAAAAGAATTCATGCTTCTTTATCTGATAACTTCAAACGAATCTCTGATGAAAACTGTGAGTTTCAAAAGATTAATGAGCTTTATAAAGTACAGCAAAATGAATTGCTGCAACTTAAAAGCATCAATGATAAATATGAGATTCAAGCAAAAATCTCAGATGCCCAGATTGCTGACCTTGTAGAAAGGAATCTCCGACTGACCAATGTTGTTGATACTTACTCAAAGTCAAAAGTTGTTGTTGAGACCATCATTAATCAATAAAAAAATCATGAAGATCAACATGGTCTTGGATATTCAAAAGATGATGGGAACTGTGAGATCAGACAGTCATATGGTGAACCTAAGATTTTGTTCAAAAAGAATAAGGGATTAGTTTATAATGATATACCTTTAAAATATGTCAAAAATGTGAATCAACTTAAGAAGATCATTAACAAAAAAGATAAGCTAAACAAGACAGTTGTCCGTCTTCTGTTCATAACTCTCAAAATTTGTCAGCAGCTTCAACAGCTGACAAAAGAGGAGGAACCAGAAGGAAGACAGCTGATAAGTTTAAGCCAATCAATTTTGTTGCTGCTAAGACTTCTAAGCCAAGTCAAAATGAATCAAAGAATTCACCTCCAATGACTGATAAGCCTACTTATTACAAATGCAAAATCTATTCTACTTTTGGTCATCATTCTCATGAATGCCTGTTTAAATTTAAGTCTACTGACAAATTCAAAATGCCTAACTTCAGGAAAATTTGGCTACCAAAGAAAACTAACCCTTTGGACCCAAAGATATAAAGGGTACCATGATTTAAATGTTCATATTTCAGATATGTTTAATGGCAGATGACCAATCTACTGACATATGAATGTTAGACAGTGGATGCTCTAGATACATGACTGGGTCAGCTGAACTTTTTACTAACATTATCTCAGCCAAAGGACCTTCTTTATTTTTGGAGACAATCCAAAAGGAAAAACAATAGGTTATGGATCTATTATCAGAAGATCTGTAAAAATTGAAAATGTCTCATTATAGTACAAGGTTTGAAACACAATCTCCTAAGCATTTCACAATTCTGTGACAAATGTATGAATTGTACTTTCTCCACTACTCACTGCTATATCAAAAACAGCATCACAAATGAAGTTTTACTTATTGGTTCTAGAAAAAAGAAATGTTTTTGCTATTGATTTACTTGCTTTAAATAACAATACTCAAATATATTTAGTAGCAAATAATTCTTCAAAAACTTCATGGCTTTGGCACAAAAGACTTTCACACTTGAATTTTAAATATCTTTCTAAACTTTCAAAAGGAGACTTAGTGAAAGGTCTGCCATCTATTAACTTTCCTTCTAATAAAAAATGTGATGCATGTATTTTAGGAAAAATAACAAAAGCTTCTTTCAAACCAAAATCATGTCTTTCAACCAAAAGAATTCTTGAACTACTTCATATGGACTTATTTGGTCCTATTACAACTGCTAGTTTGGGTGGAAACAGATATACTCTGGTAGTTGTTGATGATTATTCAAGGTACAAATGGGTTGAAATGATGTAATCCAAGGATGAAAGTTATGGTATTCTCACTTCTCTGTTCAGAAATCTTCAAACTAAAAAAGAATGTGGATTATGAGTGTAAGATCAGACAATGGTACAGAATTCAAAAACATTGGCATGGATACATACTGTGATGATCATGGTATTGATCATAATTTCTCGGCAATTAGAACACCTCAGCAAAATGGTGTAGCTAAAAAGAAGAACAGAACACTGATTGAAGTAGGCAAAACAATGCTAGCTGAAGCAAAGCTACCAAAGTATTTTTGGACAGAAGCTATCAACACAGCTTGTTTCACTCAAAACAGATCTCTCATAAACAAGTTTCATGAAAAGACTACATATGAGTTATGGAGAAGGAGAACACCCAACATTGCCTACTTTAAAATTTTTGTGTGCAAATGCTTCATTCATTACAATGGTAGTGATCACAGAGGTAAATTTGATGAAAAAGTTGATAAAGGTATTTTTGTTGGTTATGCTAAACATAGTAGAGCCTATAGAGTTTATAATAGAAAAACTCAAATAATTGTTGAATCTATGCATATTACATTTGATGAATTCAATTTACTTGAGTCTGTTGAGATTCCTGATGTTACTGACAATATTGAGATTTTTGAGACAGGAAACAATATAAGCTCAACTCAAAATAATCCTTCATCTTCAAATTCTCCAGATGATATCTCAGATATTCAAAATGAACTTCATCAGGCTGACAATACTCAGCCAGCTATCAATCTAAATCATCTATCAGATCCTGTCATAGCTGACCAGTCAGCGGACACATTTCCTACTGAAACTCTTCAGTCAACTGACACTTCCTCTTCCTCACCTTTTCCAACTAAATCTTCTTCAAATCTTCCTAGGGAAATCAAATAAGCTAAACATCATCCAGTTTCAAACATCATTGGTGATCCCTTTGCTGGTCTAAGAACAAGAAGCAGTTCCATAAATGAAACTCTTGATTCACATGCCTTTGTCTCCTCCATTGAACCCAAAAACATTGATGAAGTTCTAAAGGATCCCCAATGGATTGAGGACATGCAAGAAGAATTAAATCAATTTGAAAGATGTCAAGTTTGGCAACTTGTTCCAAGACCATCAGATCAACAAGTTATTGGAACTAAATGGGTGTTTAGGAACAAGTTGGATGAAGATGGAAATGTCACTAGGAATAGAGCAAGGTTGGTAGCCCAAGGCTATAGACAGGAGAAGGGCATTGACTATGATCAAACATTTGCTCTGTTGCCAGACTGGAAGCTATCAATTATTCCTTGCTTATGCAACTTTCAAGGATTTCAAGGTCTATCAAATGGATGTAACGAGTGCATTTCTAAATGGTGATCTGCAAGAGCAAGTCTTTGTTGAACAACCTCCTAGATTTCTTGATATAAAAAAGAAGGACCATGTGTACAAGCTAAGAAAGGCTCTTTATGGTCTTAAACAAACCCCAAGAGCATGGTATGAAACTCTATCAAAATTCCTCATGGAAAAAGGGTTTCAAAGAGGTAAAATTGATACTACTCTCTTCTCTCTAAAGCACAAAGGTAATATCTTACTAGTTCAAATTTATGTTGATGATATTATTTTTGGCTCTACTAATGATGTCTTGTGTAAAAGATTTGAGAATCTTATGAAGGGAAAATTTGAGATGAGCATGATGGGAGAACTCACATACTTTCTAGGTTTGCAAATCAAACAAACTGAAGAAGGAATTTTTATCCATCAGTCAAAATACACAAAAGGGCTGATCAAGAAATATAACCTACAAGAAGCTAATTCAGCAAGCACTCCAATAGGAGTTGAATGTCATTTGGTCACTGATGAAAAAGGTAAACCAGTTAATACAACTGAGTATAGAGGTATAGTTGGATCTCTCTTATATTTAACTGCTAGTAGACCAGACATTATGTTTGTTGTGTGTATATGTGCTCGTTTTCAAGCTAATCCAAAGGAATCTCACATGATCTGCAAAAAGAATTATTAGATACTTGATTGATACTGAAAAATTTGGTATTTGGTATCCAAGAGACTATTCTTTTAACTTAATTGGATATTCAGATGTTGACCTTGCAGCTTGTAGAGTAAACAAAAGAGCACCAGTGGAACATGTCAGTTTCTTGGTAATAGGATGATATCTTGGGCATGCAAAGAGCAGGCATCAGTCTCCACCTCGACTACAGAAGCTGAATACATTGCTGCTGGAAGTTGTTGTTCACAAATTCTTTGGATGAAGCAACAACTATTGGACTATGAAATGCAAATAGGAACATGTCATATTTATTGTGATAATACTTCTGCTATTTCTGTTTCAAAAAATCCTGTTATGCATTCTAAAACCAAGCATATAGATATAAGATATCACTTCCTAAAAAATATTGTTCAGCTAGACTATGTTCCTACAGAATTTCAATTAGCTGACATATTTGCAAAAGCTCTAAAATCTGAAAGATTTGAATTTCTTAGAGGTGAATTAGGAATGCTTGTAATATCATAGAAAGATATTCTGTATCCCTAATCTTTGCAGGTGAAATAGATCAGCTGATAAAAGAAATCAGCGTTGACTTTTAATTTGTCAGTCGACCTTTATCTAGCTGACAAATTTTCTCAGCTACTAGCTGACAACCATATGTCTCATATACATGTTTGGGACTCAGCTTCTGAATAAATCTTCAGCTGACACTCCTCAGCCATCAGCTGACACTCTTCAGCCATCAGCTGACAAAAGTCAGAAGCAAGACACTTTTCATCTATCTCTTAGCTGACAAACAGATGGCAAAACATTGACTGACCTTATAATCACTGTTCAGGTAACTTCTAATCCTTAAATCAAAGTTGATCGTATCTCAGCGAAGATATCTATTAAATTCAGATATTTATAAATTCCTTCATTTATTTCCCGCCTTTTTATTCCTTCTCGGAACTCGCGAAGCTTCCTTGAGAAGCCAAAATGACTTCCCTACTATCCCACCAACACTGGCAGTTGAAGTGACGTAGTTACACAAAAATGGCTCTTCATAAATGATAAATGGCATCTGTCATAAATCACCTTTTTATCTCAAAAACCAAAATTTTGTGTACTTACTCACTACACGCCATATCTTCGCTTTTAAAACTCACTCACAATTTTTATAAGCACACGTACTTATAAAACCCCTTATATATATATTTATTTATTTATTTATTTATTTATAAATTCTCTCCCTACACAACAGTATCTACATTTCACTCTTCTCCTTCAAACCTTCTTCTTCTTCAAACTCTCACTCCTTCAAACCCTAACCCTAACTCTTCTGGTAATTTTTCTTTCTCTCTCTCTCTCTCTCTCTCTATGTTCCATCTCTATCTTTTTTTACTTTGTCTTTGTGTTTATTTCATGAAATGGCAACTAATACTGCATTGGGATGCATTTTGGATATCGTATCTCTTGGCTCAGAACCTCTAGGGCTCGAACTCCTCCATCTTTTAACAACTTATGGGCTGGTTCCTCTACTCACCTTCAACATTCGAACCTACAGCTGCCAGTTAACAGAAGAATTCTTCATGTCCATGGCAGAAAATCTCGCTAACCCCTTCTCTCTCATTGGGTCTATTAGAGGAGTGCCAATTGTTTTTGATTTAGAGACCATCACAACAACTTTCCCTAATCTATCAAATGACGGCTCAACCATCCACACCATCCCAGAAGAAACACAACAAGCTAGGTGGATCTCTATGCGAGGATAAGTCCCTGTGGAGCTTGCCTTCGATAGGCACAAGAACAAATTTGCTCCTCTTCACTATACCCTTGCAATTATGCTGGATAAATGTCTTCTTATAAAGTCTAGTGGGCATGACAAAATTATTGAGTCTCAACTATTTCTCATGGAGGCTATTGTGGAGAACTTTGAAATAAACTGGGGAGCTGTGCTTGTGGAGTGTGTGAAGACCAATATCGTCAAATACAAAGAAAACATGGCTTCTGGAAATCCTAGACTAGCCCATCATCTTATTATCAACCACTTTCTCAGATCCCTTCCTGCTCTGCAACATCGTCTTCTTGCCATATATAGGGGACTTGGAGCCAGTAAGAATCAAAAAATATATGGATGCAGATATCAAGCGAGCTAATGTATCCAACCGCTTTGGTTAGGAAATCTCCACAGCTCAAACAGGTCGTAGACCTAGAAGGACCAAGACTCAGGCTCTCACTGCAACTTCTACCAGTCAGCCAAATGTTGGTCAGACAGCTGCTATTGGTCAGTCAGCTGATATGCAACCAATTGACAACTCTCCTATTCCTGTGCCCAAAAGATCCAGAAGAATGAGATTAATAACAGCTGATGAAGATGAGCCTACTCATACTTCACCTTCTCCCTCTGTGCCTCCTCTCTCCAAAAGACAAAGAACAAACCCTGATCTCAATCCAGGTAACTTTGTTTCATTCTCTCCTGCTCCAAAAATACCTTTACTAATCTTGCATCAAATTCTTCTCCCTCAAATCCTCGTTCCCCAAACATTGCTCCTATCAAATTCTTTTCACCCATTAGCAATCCTACATTTCATCCTTGACATTCCTACTATCAAGCCAATCCAGTCCTCATTCCTTCAAACTGGGTCTTTCCAATAGATCACTTACCCTACTTTGTCTAATTTCTTCTTTCTTTTCACGAAGAAAAGAAGGATGAAAAACCTCCAGTAAATCCCATTAAATACATTGACCACAACCTTAAAAGAAGACCTTATGTTCTGTATCCAACAACTCCAAATTTTACCCAAGAAGATCTGGTGGCCAATTATGGCAAATACTTTGACCCTCTTCCTCTGCTCTGGAATAGATTTTACCTGTCAAATGATCGTTTTGTTCAGGATGAGCTCATCTTTCTGGTCGGGACCATATACAACAAAGTACATCAGCTCCCTGTACTACCCCATGATGACCCATATCTTGTTAGGAGGGCTGCTCTGCCAGAAGATGATCTGTTGCATCAAGACTGGGAACAACCATCAGTTGAACCAGTAAACTTGACAAGAATTCAAAGAGCTGTCAATAAGTATGTGCAGGATGATGTCAACTCTGCCAATCTGGCCTACATTGAACTGCACCGAAAGATGGCCTCCATGCAAGGAGGAGCTTCTATGCCCACGGCCTTTTCAGATGCATTCTCCAGTGATCCTGCTCCTCTCATCTCTGAACCTATTCCTTCAGCTCCTATTTTGGTACCCCCCTCCTACTATCCCTTATGTTGTTTCTTCAACCATTTTACCATCTCCTACCCCAACTTAACCCTTAATCACCTTCATAACTATCTTGTAATCCATTCCAGTACCCACTTTTGTACCAACAGTTGCAGCCTCACCTTCAATCATTTCAGTTTCTGTTTCCATCCCTGCACCAATTCATGTGTCAGCCACTGCAGTGTCAGCTACTCTTAATTCCAACTGACATTGTGGCTCCTACTCTTGACCTTCTTACCACTGTAGCTGATCAGCCTGCTCCGCAACCTTCAGTTTCTCCCTTGCTTATTCTATTTGACTTATCTCTTCACTCAGCTCTTCCTTTGTCAGTTAGTCCCATCAATGACCAAAGAACAACTCTGACTGATGCCTCTTCAGCAAATGATTGTGATCATCAGTCAGCTGAAGTAACGACTGAAGAATCTTCCATGGCCTCCTCATCTGACTCTTCCAAATCCACCTCTGTTAATGAGTCTCTTCTTACTCCTTCTCAATTGGCCTCCAGAAAGGCAAAAAGACAACAGATAATCATCTCACAAGCTCTTCAGCAACCTACTGGAAAAAAGGCAGTTTTCCTTGATGTATCTCCTAAGTCAGACCCAGAACCCACATCTCCTGTTCCTACATATCCTATGACTACCTTCTTTCTTCTTGACCCTGAGGATGAAAGCATTCAATCAATTCAGTTCTTCACAGATGTTCATGGACCCTCTCACTCTCCTGCCAATGAGCTTGCTGATCCCATTCCACTTGCTACACTATCTGATTCAGCCAAGCTAGATCTCCTCTACATCCATCATTTACATATGAAAGCAGCTTACAAACACCATAACAATCAGCTTACTACTCTTCAACAACAGGTTCAATCAATTCTTCCTAATCTTGTGTAGATCATAACAGCTGAAGTTCAGACTGCAATTGCTACTGGTGCACCTCGTGAGTCTCATATGGATGATTGGAGATCCATTCTACTTTATCAGAAGAAGTGGGCAAACAGAACCTTCAATGCTGAAGCTGATATGCTTCAAACCATTCAGGAGGAGAAGAAACAAAGAGCTAGAGCTGAGGCATTTCTGGCTGAGAACAAGATTCTTAGACAAAGACTGGGTCTCAAACCATCCCAGTCAGTAAATGTTGAGCCTGAAACAAAAAAGGAATCAAAAGATCCTGAAAAGGAACCTGAAGATGATGTTGGTCCATCAGCTGCTGCTTAAGCTGAAAAGCCCACTGAAGGATCCACATCAGCAAATGAATGAACTAAACTCTCTCTCAAAACTTTGAATCTCTTTTAGAACACCAGTTTTACTTGTAAAAGACAATTATTTTCTTCCTGGTTTTTAATTTCATGCAGCTTAAAATTATCCCTTATCTACATAGCTTACTAACATCTATTTTGCAAGAATAAAAGTTCTCCATAATTGCTCTCTGCTTTAAGTGAATGGTTTTAAGCTAATAGGAGGAGATTGTTGAATCTTGCCTTAATTAAATTTGTTTAAAATCATTCTACTTTTTGTCAATCAAGAACTTACAAGTTATTAATTTTTTTATGGTCAGCTTGAGATATACTCATGTCAGTCACTTAGATGCAGCTAACCCTAGTTTTAAAGTGTCAGCTTCTTTACCTTCTTTGCTTTAACATTTCCTGGTACTGACATTTTCCTATTTTGTGTTTTGATAGATCTTGTGTTCGTTATCTCTTTAACAGGATCCCTATGATCTTGAGAAGATACGTCTGAATTATAAAACACATTTCAAGTTTAAATGTGTTCCTAACGGGCTGCTCTTCAAAGTTCATCTATAAATACCTACAGGAATCACTTGAAGAAAAAGACATGAAGCATTTATACTCTCAAAGTAAATCACTCACTTAAAGTGCCTCGGCTTTGATAACTTTAGCTAGATATTCTTTACTAATATTTATTTTCTAGTTATCGTTTAGACAATCTCTGAATTACTTCTTTCATATTATTTAAAATATCAATTGAATTGTCTCACGAGTGTGATTGTATCTCAATCATACTTCATAAACACTGGTCTTTGTTGTACACTGATCCATTAGAGATCACTTAGATTTTTAATAAAATTAGTGCACTTCAAAAGTCAAAGTTTGACCAACTTGGTAGTGGACGTAGCAGTTTTTACTATGAACCACTTCAATTCGTTTGTCAATTATTTCATCAGCTCTTACAAACTGATCTAACACTTAAGAAGTCTTGATCTACTTAAGTCTCAGCCAGTTACTTACATAAATTGTTTACATACTTGTTTTGATAAATTGTTCTTCAGTGCTTTCCTTACATTCAGTGATTCATCTTTAAAAGTAATTGACTGTGTCAGCCAGCTGACTAATTTCTTATCAGTGTCAACTTCTTTGAAACATCATCTAGCTGACACCATATCAGCTGACTGACAAAATTACATTATTCTGCTACTATTTTTGAAATTTTTGAAAACTACCTTCAACGTTTTTAAAAGGCTATTCACACCCCCCCTAGCCTTATCAGTTGCTATCTGGACTTAAATGGAAAAATATAAAAGTGCCCGAATTTCTCCCAATAAACTAATTATAAGCCCCTAACTTACCACAATCACAAAGTGTAATTTATTATCTTCTATATTTGTTTCTTTAATTCTTTTTTAAAAAAAACAATTATGCTACAAAGACAAAGCTCCGTCCGACATAACCGGCTTTGGACCCCAACTTTCACAGAGCCAGCTCTGCTATAGACTACTTAACTCGACTCAACTAACCTCTTTTTGATACTCGACTCAAGCTCTACAACCCTCAACCTATTTCCACTCATTTTACGGTCCTAGTATTAACTATACAATACAGCTTAGTCAATTGACTGAAGCTATTCGGCGGTTGGATTAATCCCGACCGTAAGATCCAACGGTTCTGGGTCAATTACGAATAACCCCCTTACAAACATTTACAAAGTCAAAACAAAGCTATACTTGTCCGACCAAGTTTTAGGAAAATTAACAAAATTGTCAGTTAATAAATGCGAATTGTACTTCTCCAAACCAAATCCCTGAGCCATGTTTTCTCATACACTACCTTCAACCATTTTCCTCAGAAACCTGGCTCGGACCTGGAAAGGAAGGGATATCATTGGTTGTTTGATAAGATATGTGTGTATAAGTACAGAGGTCAGTTTGAAAAATATAGATTTTGGTACATAAATCATTTCAGAAAACATAGATTTGGGTAGAATGACTGCCAAAAATGAACAGACTTTTATAGGTACCGATACAGGGGCTCCTGGGTATGCACCTACTTCTAATATGCAACAATGGTTGGATCGGAATTTGGATATGCAAGCTGATCACCTAATGGCCTAGATAACAATCCACATGCAAAGCTTGAGGCCGAACTTTCAAAACACTATTTCCCTTGTAGGACCCCAAGAAGCATCAACCTCAAGTATTCCCCCAAACACCAACCCTCCTCAGTTCCCAAATGCCAACTTCTCACATTTCCCACATATTGGCCCATCTCTTCCAAACACTTACTCTCCATACCAAAACACCAACCCTCATCCAAATATCAATGCCTCAAACACCTATCCACCTTTCCAAAACTATAGCTTCCCTTCCCAAAATACCAATATCCCACAACAAAACCCAGGAGGTCTTCCTATCTCCACCACAAATCCACTCCAACATAGCCCACAAACAGATCCCAGAAGCTATGTCCCACATGGGTAAATCACAACCTACCTCTCATTCAATGATGTTGGTCGTCAGACAGGGGCTACAAATATTACATGCCCCTACAACACCTCTCAAGTACCACAACCAACTGTAAAAATGAACCGCATCACAACAAATCCCTTGAAGGCATACAATGCATCACCAATTTTACCCCTCTCAAAAGTAGAAACATATGTAGAAAATCTCAAAGAAATGATGCTCAAAGTCCTAAATAAATGAGAGTTTTCTACAAGGTCGTTGACTTTGCATCCATCAGTTATTCTGCCACTGAAATTTAAAATGCCAGATATTGAAAAGTTTGATGGGACTGGATGCCCCATCTCTCACCTAAAGTCTTATTCCATTGCAATGCATTCTTGGGGGTGCAAGCTTTGAAGCCATTCCCTATAATTTCCATATGACTTTGGTAGGGGTTGCAAAGCAATGGCTCATGTTAGCAGATAACAATACGGTTGCTACTCGGGATCAAATGGCCAAATAATTTCAAAAAAGATATAAAGATAATAGCCTTCAAATGTGTTTTGCGATGCCCAGTGTATTCGTTCCGATGCCCAAATTTGGGCAATGGCTTTTTTGAATTTCGATGCCCAAATTTTGACAGATTTCGACTGTGCATTGAGATGCCCAATGTTTTCATTCTGATGCCCAAATTTGGGTAGTGGATTTGTGTGTACGTTTGTGGTTCATTAAGGATATATTCGTCATTTTATCCCCAAAAGTGTACTTTAGCTGTTGAAAATAGATTACTTTTTCGGTTATAATATCATCACATGGGACAGGCCCGGTTATCACCCTTTTTTAGTAATGTTGGAGCCACACTTGAGTACTTGAATTTATGCACCAAATGATGTGGCATCTTATATGTTATGTAGGTGGAATTATTTGTTAACTTATAGTGGAACCCATTTAATGTTAAGCAAGATGACACATAGAACACCACATCGTTGAGTAGCCCTAGTATTACTCTTTTTTTCTCTTGATCTTCAAAAAAACAAGAAGATCTTCAAAGGTCTTTTAAAAAATCATGGGTAATTTATAAAAATTCATGGGTAATTTAACATTTAAGTCGGGAACAAAATAGAAAAATAGAGGTCAGTACACTTATAAAAAAAATTAACTTGTTTACTCCCTTATTATTTTAACCCGAAAATGACACTTTTATAATTTTTATTCGAAAATTCCCTCACGAACAAAAGACGATAAATATACTAGAGAAAAGAGATTCCACAATTGCAATTATGAAATCTCAATTGAATCATTGAATTCGATATGAAAGCGTAAATCCAAGATCCTTCATCGCCAACATGTCGCAACCCACATAGCTTGACTAACATTAATGTAAGTCTCCTTCTCGACGAAGGCCTTGGAGCTCTCTCTGAATAGCCATCCCACTTCGTATGCAAGGCATCTTGGGTTGCGACTTCTACCAATGTAATTCTTTCTAAGTAGGGACCATTTAGATTCAAAGCAGATCTTCAAATGTTTAAGCCTTGCCAGTGCATAAGCTAAAGAAGTCGAAAGCCCCGCCTCCACATGCCTAAACTCGTGTGAATGTCTCCCCTGGATGAAGAAGCTCTCCTCTCCATGTGTGATCCACGAGACCTCCTCAACTCGGGAACTGTCAGCTCAAGAAAGAGAGTTCTTACTCTACTGATATGGATTCATGATGCAAGACTTGGATAAATTGTAATGCATTAGTTTAGAATCGCGATGCTTCAATTTAGATTCATGATGCATCAATTTGTGATGCACAAATTAGATTCTCGATGCACATATTGGATTTGCAATGCATCGACTTGAAATTGCAATGCAACGCGCGCCTAATCTAATTTCATTAAGGGTATACTCGTCTTTTCGCTCAAAAAATACATTTTACCGGTTAAATAAAAGTATAGAGGACTTTAGTGGTTGAAAATCGGGTGTTGGGGACTCACCCGATTATCACCCTAAATTTTATAGGGTTAATGAGACCTTTTTGAAATTATTTTTATATTTCGAATTTTTGTGTCAAACTGAATATTTTTTGAAAATGAAAATTTGACGTATTTTTTTTTTTACAAAAATCTATAGTCACAAAACACGTAATCTATAATACTTACTTTAACTCAAAAAGTCAAAACATGACGATAATTTGAGACAGAGAGAGTAACAAGAATAAACTATTGGTACTAAAAATTAAATAATACACCCACCATCCCAAAAATAAAAATTTATGTTTTTGAAGGTCAACCTATTAGAAAATCAAATCAGTGTTCAACATATATTTATTTTCTCTTTAGCAATAAAATTTCAATCATGGATTGAATATTATAAATACTATAAATAATAATTTTAAAAATCTCATAAAAATGACTAAATCTGTAGCTGGTTCTTTTTTTTTCCTAAAATTTGGTCAAGTTCGTAAAAACAACCAAAGTAAAACTATATTATTATTTTTACGAACAGGGTAGTTACAAACTAAAGATTCTAATACTTGAATCGATTTATGAGTTTGAGTTATTGCACATAAGTAGGTCTCCTATAAGACGGTTTTATACATCTTAATTCGTAAGATGCACCTTCACTCTCTCACAGTTTAACCCACCAACACACAATATATCGAATAAAGTAGTTCCACCTTATAAAAAATATCCGTAAAATCATCTTACAAGAATATTTATCATCATAAAATTAGAATCTAGGTGTGAGGAAAAAAAGTGGGGACCACTTTCAAACATATCAAATGAGCCGCATGTGGTAGGGTTTGGTTTGGCGCACAATAAGTCAATAACGTAGGCATTTTGTAATTATACTATTGTTATTGTATATCTATGGATATTATTATATACTTCGTACATGGAGAAAGGCCTAAACAGGTATTAAGTTGGAATAAGTGTTATGTGAAACGTTTTTACGGATAGTAATTTATAAGATGAAATTATAATTTTTAGAGGCGATTTATTAAAACACAGCAGATCGAATTAAAGAAATTCATTTTATAGAAAATATATGTAATACGTTTTTTCCTAAGTTTTTGTCTTCGAATAATATCTAGGTTTTTTTGTCAGATTATTTGAGTAGTATTGAAAATTTAATTGCCACGATATGAATGATTAATTTTGGACTAAACAAGAGAGAGAGAGGAGAGAGAGAGAGAGAGATGATGGTATGAGAAAATGATGGAAAGCACTTTTAAGATCTTGCAGAGGAGCCAGCAAGATAGTGTAGACCCAATGGAATTCAATTCAAGTTTGATGGGTAAATGGGACCCTTCCTCTAGCGTTTTAAGACCTCTTCAAGAATAATTAGCGCCATATTTTTTTTGCAATTATTTTCGGTGATTTATGTCTTAGTTTTATAATATTGTATTTTATCTTTATTTCGATTTTATCGGATACTCCCTTTGTTTCGGATAAAGAGTCTATTATTCTATTTTGAGATATTTTATTTTAAGGTATAAAAATATCATTTTATTACTAATGAACTTCTAAAAATGTTACTCCCTCCGTTCCTAAATAATCGTCCTAGTTGATTCGGCACACAGTTTAAGAAAAAAACAATTGACTTGATTATTTATATTGGTTTAATGTGTAGTTTCCTTTAAAGCTCATGTGTATGTGTCTCATAATTAAAGTAGATTGAAAAAAAAGTAAGGGTAAAGTGATAAAAGTGATGTTTTAAAAAGGTAAGTTTCAAACTGGACAATTATTTTAGAACGGACGAAAAAAAAAAGGAGTACAATAATTTAGGGACGGAAGGAGTACTATTTTCTTAAAAAATTTGATTTTCAAACGGGGACTCTTTGTCCAAAACAAAAAAAGTATTTTCTATTTTTCTTTTACTTTTTCTTTAAATATTAGAAATAAAAACGCAAAACTTCAAAAATAAAAAATTTTAAATTATCATAAAATACGTGTCTCGTTCAACGAATCATTGTAATTGACATCCATGTTTGCAATAGAGAAAGTAGAGAGAGAAAATAATATGCACTATGCAGGGTGGAGAGGGAGAGGGAGGGAGTTCATATATGGGGTAAATTCCGGTCGATTCACTCTCATAAATTTTCGGTCGCTACACTACTTTACGCTTTTTTAAACGGAAAAAAATTATTTTTTGGAACGAAAAGACTACGACACTTTTAATGAAGTTAAGGCACATTACCGAATACCAATCACTTATTTAGTATACATCGTGTTGCATCAATTTTTACACTATAATGCATCAATTAAAATTATCTAATCCAATTTATACATCTCGATGCATCAATTCATACATTGCGCTGCATGAATTTTAATGACATAATCCAATTTGCGCATCGTGCTGCAACAAGGCAAGCAACCAATTGATGTATCACACTGTAAATATAATGAACATGACCTTCATGTTTGTTTTTTCTATAAAACAATCAACAAATTGTTTCAAATTGATGTCTTATTCCTGCATCTCAAATTCAAATCGACGCATCATGATTGACAAAATGATGAGGGATAATTCAAAATTGATGCATCCAGATCGAAAAAAGGTTGTCCAACAATGAACAAAATTATATTCAGGCATTTCATCGAACATTTTACATGCATTGTAACATTAGACACAAACTGAATCTACTTTGAATCAAATACACAAACACAGTGAAGATAGAAAAAGAATACACATATGAAACTGGAGATCGATAGATGAAGATGAAAGAGAGTGGACAGTTAGGGTATTCGATTAATCAAAATCAAGATGAAACATACTAGTGTTCTTCACCACCCGACCTCCTCTCCCTCTTTCTCTTCATCTGTGTGAATTCCAGCCGTAATTCTCTTCTGCAGACATTTTAGAACGATTTTAGTTGTTAAAAAAAAAAATGGAAGGGTTATAAACTTGGGAAAGGGGACCGAACAACAATTTCTCCTTTATAGAGTAAGTCTCATGTAAGAATGTCTTACGGTTCTTAATTCGTAAGATATAGGCATACTCTCTCACAACTCAACCCACTAACACATGGTGGGTCGGGTAAAGTGGATTTGTTTTAAATAAAATACATATTAGATCATCTTTCCTAAGTTTTTGCCTTATTTTATATAAGTAAAAACGTATATAGGACGGTCTTATGGATTCTAAATCCGTAAGACGAAGCCCTAAAAATGATAAAAAGAAGACTGATGGAACGGGTAACCCATCAACAAAGACCACAGGTTATCCAGTAAGAAATCCATTCAAAATGTGTGACCAAATGGGTTAAAAATCGAACAAATGGGGCTGAAACCCGCGAATCGACCCGGATCCGACAACACAACACGCAGGTCGCCCAAGGGGAGGCGTGTCACGTGTCGGCTCGGTAGGGGTGCCAGCACATTAACGAGATCTTTCTCATTTTGCTCCGGTGCCCCTGAATTTTTAAAGTTTGCTTCCAAATTTTGTTCTTTTTCCCAAGTTTTGCGATTTCATCCTATGTTAGCTCCGTTAACCTTATTTTCATTGGGATGTTTGACGAACCCTAACGGATTTTGATAAAATGCTAAGTGACTCATTTTAAAGCAAAAAATTATACCTTTTGAGGTTAAAAGTGACTCTTTTTATGTGGGCAAATTGACACTTTTAGGTCAAAAGTGACACATTTAATACTAAAACGTGACAATTTCATTGCTATAAAGTGACACTTTCACCGTTTCACGCCAAAAAGTTACGGTTTTCTTTTATAATGCAAAGTCGCACTCACTTTCCAAAGTAAAAGTAGCACATTTAAAACTAAAATTAACACATTTAAGGCTTAAAAGTAGCATATTTTAAAGGGAAAAAAGTGATATTTTTATTAAAAACGCAAAGTGACACATTTTATGCTGAAAGGTGACACATTTTATACTGAAAAGTGATACTTTTAATACTAAAAAGTAACACTCTTCATTTATACACGTGAAGGGTGACACTGTAATTTTCAAAAGTCGGAGGAATTGCACTGAGATTACTGAATCTTGGCTCATTTAATATTGATAAGTCTGTCTTACAAATTAAGATCCGTAAGACCGTTTTACAGGAAAGACCTACTCGTGTATATGGGGTAAATGCTACTCTTTGCAATAATCTAAACAGATAGAATTACGCAGAGGGTTTTTAAAAAATATATGAATTACTAATGTTTTAAAAGGTGAAAGATAAAATAGTAATTTTTTGTTTATAATCATCATGCATAAAAAACGAATACTCGTTTTAGGATAGAGAGATTAGAAAATATTAACCCATATCTTCCTTTTTTAAGCACAAGTTACTAATTGAATTAATTATATCGAGATAAAAATTTAATTTTAATAAAATGTCAATGTAACAAAATATTTATTGTAAGAGAAAATTACTTGGTAAATATTAAAAATTGTCTTTGATGTCGAACAATGGCTTTTTATGGTGAAACTCATGTATATGATGATTAAGATCGTCATCTTTGTGTTATGTAATTAGAGAAAATTGTTGGTCAGGACCTTTTGTTAAATTTTTAATTCTTGCAATCCCGTTTTCTCCTTTTTTTAATCAAAAAATGTCACTTTTATAAAATTATTTCGAAAATGCCCAGATCCATCCGTCTCCCTCCACAGCTCTAGTGTTTCTTCCTCCAACATTTCTGCCACAACTCCAACGTACTCTTCCTAAATTGTTCGAAAATCACAATTGTTGTGGCAACGAAACGAAACGAAACGAAACGAAACAGGACGGAAGAGATGCAAACAAAACCAGTTTGATCACGATGCATCAATTTGAATCACGATGCAGAAAATTCTGATGCACAAATGGAATTTGATTTTTGCATCGCAATGCAAAATCGATGCATAAATTGATGCTTTTGGGTACGAGTGTTCAGTTCATTAAGGGTATCGTAGTCTTTTTACCTCAAAAATATCTTTTTTTCGTATAAAAAAATGGTGAACTGAAGCGGTTAAAAACTTTAAAAAAACTGGCCCTAATTTCACCCTAGTAATTAAACCATTTTAATTGATGGACCCCATTTTCGTATCTTTGAAAAATATATAATATCCTAATATTTATAATAATCATATTTTTGAATATGTGTCGGGTCAAACAAAACAGTTTTTTTTAAAACAAGGTACTGTATTTTACTGATTTCAAATGTAATGCAGGAATAAGTTGGAAAAATATTGTCAACCTTGAACTATCAAAGCCTTTTCTTTTAGTATTTTGCTTTAGGGTGAAATTCTGATTATAGTCCTTTTTGCAAAGTTTATAACTCTTTCAGTCTCTCATTATTTTTTTTAACCGCAAAAGGTCATTTGCAATCGAAATAAATATTACCATAATACCCAAATTCAGATAACAATATAAATTTCTTCTTCTTCTCCCTCGTTCTCATGAAGACGCAAAAAAAGTATGAAGTGGGAAGTTGGGTAGTGAGGTCCTCTTCTTCTTCTTTAAATAATTTTTTTGATTTTTTTCATTATTTGACATATTTAGGAATCTGAATGTATCAATTTTGAATCACAATACATTATTTGTGAATCATGATACATCGGTTTGGATTTGGAATGTATGAAAAATGCATATAAATTTGAATCATTTGTTGATTGTGTAGTGGAAAGAAGGTAAATGAATGTCTATTTTCGTAACATTTTTGCATCGTGTAATACATCAATTTTTGATGTGAGATGCAAAATTTGACTTAAAAATTAAAATTGTATTATGTAATTAAAATTGATTTTTGCATCACGAAGCAAAATTGGACTAAGTAAATAAAATTGAATTAGGTAATTAAAACCGATGCATCACGATACAAAATTGAATTAGGTGATTAAAATTGATTCCATTTAAATTGGTGCATCGTAATGCAAAAATTGATGCCTCACAACATATTTCCGTAACGCACCTCAAGCTCATTAAATATATCGGTTTTTTGCCTCCAAAAGTGTCCTTTTTTTTTTTGTTGAAAGAAAAAAAAGACTGAAAAGGTTGTAAACTTGCTAAAGTGGACCGACCCACAATTATTCATAGGCTTTACCGAGTAAGGATCTAATAAGCTTGGACCTACTCAAGAGGGCTTTATTATTGGGCTTTGTTCAAGGTAATCGGCTTTTTAACCATGCGATAACTTCATTCAGAGTACTGAATTTGAGTGGGCCTAATTGTCTAAACTTGTTGCAGCCCATCAAAACTATTAGCATTAGACACTCACTTAAAAGTACACTTACTGTCTCCAATGAGTATGTCTGAGACCACCTTAGGAATCCTAATTCATAAAACAAAATCACTCTCACAACACGCCAACACATGGTATGTCAGGTGAGGGAGATTCATCTTAAAGAATATATCCGTAAGACGGTCTTTCTTAAGTTTTTCTTGTCTCGAATTAGTATGTGCTGTGGTCATCATTTTATATTGATCCTCCAGATCAGAAAACCAGTGGATAACCTAGGATGTAGCAGATGAACAACATTAGGGATATTGTCAGTAGATTCAACGTGACACGGGGCTTGATTCGATGTGTCATCCGGGCAAGTGGCAACAACCTAAACCGTGAAGAATTGAACTCCATGGTCATATATATACCTCTGGATACAAAAAGCTTACCCAGCGACAGACTGAATAGTGAAAAGCTTGGCAAGGAGGTTTCCATCCACGTCAAACTTGTAACCCTGTTTATGTTTTGCTCAAATATAAAGATACGTAACACAAGATAGATACGGCTTGAAATGAATCATTAACTGTACATTCAAATAAACAACCATAATCGAAGGGGTGATGTTTTTTCACCTCTATATAACTCAATCTTCGCTATCATCTATACATTTTAAGGACCACTGCAGCACCAACCCCGAATCAATTGTGATAGCCTGCCTAGCTCTTCAAGCCACAGGAAAGGACGAAGCTCTCGGTAATCTTGATCATCTGGATACAATGGACTTCAGTAGTAGACATAAAGCGCAGTTGGTGGTACTACATCTTCTGTAGTTGAGATGAAGCAATCTTTTCATCCTGCATCTATCAACAAATTATCCTGACATAAGTATTTCGCATTGAGAGAGATTTCCATAACTCAAGAACAAATGTAACAAGAGATGTCTTGGTGAATAGCCACATTTCCTTCATTCTTGTTATTTTTCCCTGTTACTGCAAATAGCAAAATGTTAGAGACCCTTTACATTTTGGCATATTTTATTCTTATCCAGTCAGGGAACACAGAGGACTTTAATAATGTCGATCAATCGTGCCTCCTCTCCCCTCTCAATACAAGTAAAAACAACAGAACAAGAATGTAGATCAATATCGCTCCTTCCCTCTCTATGCGAGTACTCGTAATTGACAAATACATCAAATAGAACAGCAATAAACATAAAAAATAGTTTCCAACAGCACATTGGAGGAAGAACAGATGAATTAAATTAGGGGTATAAAAAAACTAAACTACTCTAGGATTCTCGTAATTTAAAGAACATAGACTAAAACAAAGAATAGGAAAAGCAGGATACGAAGCTGCGTGTCACAAACTAGATTACCTCAAACAGCACAAAAAGAAATATTGCTTCCAAGTTCCTCGAAATTTCATTCTACTTAAAGGAAAAGAACCACAAGGATTTCACTGAAAGCGTAATAGAGTGAATCCATGATGTACTTGTAAGCTTTGAATGGTAAAACATGTAAACACTAAAAACGAAAAATGCACCCTAAAGAAGCTAAGGATCTAATGTCCTTTTTTTGTGCTTCCTAGTCATAGTCTGATGATGGATACTTGTGGTTCATTGATGCCTTTCCGGACACGGGGATGCTAGGATCTTCCAGAACAGTTTGTACTATACATTTCGGTGTTCTTTTTAGCTTACTTGTGGGCAATTGCTATTGATGCTTTATGTTGTGGCCATTGCTCGGAGGTTGAAGACCTGTTCTTTATTGAGCTGTTTCTTTTATTGTATTTGTCTTTTTCTTTCCTTTTATATTTCCACCTTATCCTCCTAGCTTGCACATCACATACATACATATATATGTGTGTATATGCATGTTTATATATATATATATATATATATATAAACCTACTAAAACAGTTTTAACAAAATAAATACACGTGTTAGCCCATGAATAGAAACCTGAATTACAAAGGTACTCGCATGTTTATAACACCATCTAAGTTTTGTGCATCCAAAAGTATGTGAATACGGTAACAATAACCTCATTATATTTTTGGCTTTCACAAACTTACCGCATAGTTAACAAGCCGCAAAAGCTACTCTTCCTCGTCAAAATCCATAATGAAGTCAGTCAAGTTCTCAGAATCATCTATGGCTTCTTTTAGTGACAGATCATCCTTCTTAGGTGTACCCTGCAAGTGAAGGAGAATAAAGAATACAGCACTGGTCATACGAAAAGGTATGAACTTACAAAGCAATAAAGGAGAAAGATCGAGATATCAACTTTTTCATGATAAAATTTAGTATTTCATAGACTTTTTTGATTGGAACTATCTTCTCCATCAGACAACTAAGTTTGGAGCATTATCATTATGTCATGTGCTTGATTATTTTCCTCCAGAACAATTAATTTGATTGCAAAAATGACGTGAATATGATTTTATAGGTCTAGTGCACTGTCCCAGATTTTGTTTCCAACCTTGCTACTATGGCCATATCCCATGAACTTTCTTCTTCTCTCTTTTGAATGTACAGTACATTGATTGAGTACACACAGCACTCCTCTAACAAGAAGCAACATATAGAATCATTAAGCGCTAACCATTTGCAAATAGAAACTACCTTTGACTTGAGAAGCTCTGGAGTACTTTTCATAACACTCCAATTGCGTGTAAGTTTCTCCTCTTCACCAGTGCCTTCGGTGTCACTATCCTCTCCTTCCTATTGCACGAAATGTAGCCACACTTAATGAAATAAACCCCCAAAAGGAGTATAAATATATTGAAGCGACAATAAGCAAAAGACAAGATAACCCAATAGCCATGAGGCAATTAAACTCACATCTTTTTCTCCAATGTCGACAGCTTGGGCCATAGCTTCATCAATTTCAGATATCTGCTGCCGAAGAGACAGGAGTTAAAAGATAAAGGAGATCAAAAAAATTGAGCATTCAAACCAATTTGTTAAAAAGTAACATGCTAGAAGGATCATGCGCTCTTATGATGTGCCAGATGTGTGGAGATATGTTCCACAACGTAACATTTTGACACTTGCGAGCAATTAGCGATAGGTGGAAATCCCAAGGTATCACTAAGCAGAGAAAGATGGTTAGCATGAGTTACCTTCCCCTGGCCCTGCTACATTTAGTTGGCTAAAATCTCCCATTTTTTTGCCTCAAATGAACATGGTAACAATCTAATCACTAATCAGGCAGGCTCATCAAACACTACTCGGAACAATTTATTATAGCTCAAGCCCGAGTCCAAACAAAGTCATTGGAAATGCAGATGGAATAAATAAATACCACACCAAGAGTATTAATCAGCTATGCTACCTGAAATCGACCATGATGACCGGATATGGGTGTGGATCCGGGTGTTGGATCCGCCAAACATTTACGATGTTGAACTAATTTAGTGTAAAATAATACGCTAACATTTTCACATTAGTAAACAGAAAGATCAGAAGAGAATCATAAATTCATGCATCACATCTAAAAAAAAGTAATTTCCCAGAAAATACAAAAGGAAGCATGAAGGAACTTTGCATTATTTATTTGAAGTAACAACCAATGCATGATGTCAAAATGAACGTTTGATTCTATTACCTCAAATTCTTCAGTTTTCTCTTCCGCCAGGATTTTCTCAAACTCCTCTCTTGGTGTTATTATTCCATGCTGAACATAATATGTTTTACAGACAAATGAAGGGAAAACATCAGCATTTCAGTTGTGGAGGCCTCAATTTCTAATGCTTGAACTAACAATTGGGTCATCAACGTACAAAATCATGACTACATAAAAAGTATTCTATATAAAGAGTAAGGATTGAAGTAAATGTTTTTACAGCACAACAAGAGTCAATATTACCAACCTCTTTCAAATAAGCCAACATATTGGGTGTTGGCTCGTGAAAATCTGGGCCCCTGAAATCAATGACCTCATCTGGATCTTGAATGTAGTTCACTGTTGGGTAAACAGGATCCCCACCCCATACTGCAATGGCCAACATATTAGTTAATTGCAGGACTTAAAAGAGCAGGTAACGAGCAAGTTCTCCACTTAAATGAGAGTTCGGTGTAACGAAAGCATCACAAGCACAAGAACTGAAAAGAGCTGCTCACACTCCATCCCAATAAAAATTAGGTGAAGTCATGAACTTGGAATTTGTAGTGCAAGTATTGCATATAAAGAGGATGCATAATATGATATAGTCCAGAAACAACCAACTGGTATAACAAGATGGAAGCTGCTTAATCAACGGAAAAGATCTTGTATCAGGCTAGAGACCGATAGCATGAACAAGAAATAGTTGGAGTGGAAGGAAAGAGGATGTCAGCAGCCAAAAGAGCAGTTGCTAAATGCCACCTTTTATGCATGTAGAGGGATGCAAATGGTTCACACACATCATTCTTTTTTTCTAGTTGACTATTGTGTGGCGGAAGCCCAAGCAATTAATCACACGAGCAAATAACAATTGAATAGTGTCAAGTTTGATATACATTGTTGGGCCCCTATCTAACAACTTAAGCTTTTCGACGAGTTGAGAACTTAACTTGGTATCAAATCTCTTGTTTGGCAACGTCATGAGTTGAGTCGTCCCATTTGGATTGGTTACCCGAAGTGTTGTGAGTGCATGTTAGCACCATGTTTGGTTTGAGATGCCCCTGGTGAGGCATGTTTGTTTATCTCTCCACGTATGGCACGTCACACGTGAGGGGGAGAGTGTTAAGCTTGACATGTGTTAAGTAACCAACTCATCTAAAAGCTTAAGCTGTTAGATAGGGGCCCAACAATGAATATCAAGCTTAACACTCCCCCTCACGTGTGACCCGTCCACACGTGGAGAGATACACAAACATGCCTCACCAGGCATCACAGCAAACAGAGTGACAACATGCACTCATAATATTCCGGTAACAAATGCAAGTGGGATGATTCGAACCCACGACCTTGCCAAACCAGAGCTCTGATACCATGTTAAGTAACTAACTCATCTAAAAGCTTAAGCTATTAGATAGGGGCCCAACAATGAATATCAAGCTTAACAACATGCATTGTTGAACCCCTATCTAACGACTTAAACCTCTAGCTGAGTTGGTAGCTTAACAAAAAGCAAAAAGAATTGGAAGAGAAGAGAGATAGTTACGGCCTACGGGGTTAAAGGATAGCTTTGTATTATTTCATGTAATTATTACACTCGTTTTAGGGTTACAACTTATATAAGAACCAAGCCCTATTACAAGCCCTAATAGGAGACACACGAAACATCACAAAAAATCCGTCAGGCGCGCTCGCAACGCCTGCGCCCAGAACTACGCGCTTGTGCCGGCTTCCCTAGCGCGTCCATGCCATTTTCCAGTCTCTGGAATTGGCCGCGCTCACACCCAAGTCTCCTGCACGTCCATGCCTTGCACGACCTCCGCATCCGACAATGATAAAGGTCCGTACCGCGGGGAGCGTAGGCCCCTGCACCCTCCTTCGACCTCAAGTGAGGCCCCAACCAAGTCCTACATGCCTACCAGGTCAATCTCATACACTATACTCGCTCCGCTCAATTACCTTCAGGGATTTGGCCCTTTGTCTGGAATCGAGCCATCCAATCCAACATTGACATTGACTAAAATCCCGCTCATGAAAAAATATATCAGTAAAATAAAAATGAAGTAAACTGCTGGTCCTCGTCAATACACACACTTTCTAGAAGGTATAGAAAAACAGGGTGTACCAAGTAATAATAAGTTGATGCTAAACTGGGCCAATAAGAAGTAACAATTAATCAATAAGATAAGCAACAATAGAACGGAATAAAATATGAGATTTAAAGTTGAAATTGAAAGATGTTGATTTGCTGAAGAAAAAGGACAACAAAGAGATGTATAAAAAGCATTTACTAAATGGTTTATAGTTTATACTTTGCTTTATCTTCTCCTCCGACATTCGCATTGCCAAAGGATCCCTACAAACGCGAAGATCAGTCCCCATCATTATTCGATATTCCCTATCAGTTTGATGAGTGAACATCTCAACGAGTTGTGTGTTCTCATCTTCACCGGTCTCTTCAAAATGTTTCTGAACAGCTTCACGTGAAGTGTCTTTCTTCCAGTCTTTCACCCATTCCGAGTAGAAGGCTAACGGGCCCACTCTTTCTAGTCTTTCACGTTCAGCCTGCAGCCTACATTAATCAACATTTAGTCTATATATTTCACTTTTACACTAGAATATACAGCAATTATTTTAATTGGCTCATCTGGTTGGTGAGAAATTTTTTTTCAAAGCACCATGTTGTTGATTAATTAATGATGCGATATCGCCTTAATTTCAACAATACCCTGAAAGTATGCCACAACTTCCAGTCACAATAGTTTAGTGTACATCGGTCTCACTCCATTCACTTCTTTTTGCTATTCAGAATATTCACATGAATCTTCCACAACCAAGTATATGCCAATATCCAGTGGAGATCTGAGTCATACAGTAACAAAGAAGACAAATCCACATTCTCTTTGGACTCAATCCTTCCTAGAAGCAACCAGAATCCAATTCTTTGTTGTGTAGATTCTATATTGACCACAAACATAAGATGTCACATTTGAATCCTCTTACGGGCTGATTTCTTATATTTCGTACAAAAGAGTGCGAATGATAACTTATAGAGCAGTAATTAGCTGAGATATGAGTAACTGCGATGTGCTAAATGTGGAGTAACTATCCACCAAAACAGATTTCATGTATACCTTTCTTCCTTGTAGAGATGTTTCCTAGCTCTGTAAAGAGAAGTCTCAGTCAGTGTTGGATGTTCACCATAAAGCTTTACTTGCCCAGTCTCTGCCATAGCTTTGAGAAACACCTGATGAATACAAAAAACAAACATAAGCGATTAGAGATCAATAATGCAGTTCAAGTCAGGTAAGGGAGTTCACTTATTGTCTTGAAAGCACAAGTAGGACAATTACTCAGTTCATATGATCCAACGAGTAGGCACTACTTTATACTAGACCACCACAAAAGCCCCAGCACAGATGTCAAGGTGAAGGATTATCACAAACTGGACAACTATAGGGTCATAAACCACTGCAGAAAGTTACAATATTAGCTACACATCACCATGCAGCGTTACATACATAGGACATATACTAAACTAGTCAGTCAATACAGCATACAAAATTCCAGTTTTCTAGTCCCTTGAACATCTTGAGTTGAACCATCATCTGTGAAGTCCAACCCTAGATTCCAGAAACTAACTCACTATTTCTTGGATAATTTCCACTAGGTGCTTCTTTATACATAGATATATGTATTATATTGAGGAGCAGCAACATGTGAACATGGGGCCAATAGCGAAAAGCAAACAGTTCTTACCAACAATATGCTATCTTCAATTTTAAGATTTGGCCATTCTATGTCGTTATGAGAATGCCATAAAAGGTCTCACTTGCATTACTAGAGAACAGGGACTAAAGATGAGATTGATGACTAACAATCAGCCAGGTACATGATAATGCCAACCAATGACATACCCATACATTTAGCCAAATACACTGGATTAAGCTATAGCACCGAACTAAGATTATACCAACAGAACGCTTTAGAATTGCTAAGGAAGGAGAAAACACCGCCACTCTGGTAGTTAAAAAATAACTTGGTGCAAAGTCAGTCAGCGCATATTAAGTATCGCACAAAATTTTCCTCCACACTTACTGTTTCAACATCAGGTCGCGGCCTCTGCCATCTAGACCATTGTTCTTTGTCTGGCTTCCTCCAATTCCACCATAGTTCTTCACTTGAAAGTGCATCCTCCTTGATTGGCTTCTTCACTTGTGGATCAATAAATGGGTGAGGGCGACCAAGTTTCTTATCAAGCTCATACTCAGTTAACTCTTCTTTTTCGGGTTCTGTCTGATAAATAACAAAATCGGAGAAGAGATCTTTACGTTCCTCTGACCCATCATTTATGCTTTCAGCTTCTGCTGTGTCTTCAACACTTGTACTCATTCCTGAAGACTCTGAAGCAGTAACAGAAGCCTTGTACTTTTTCCTTCTACTTCCAGGACTTTTACCATAAGATGGAGTACCTGTTGATACACCAGATGGTTCGGGAGCACTGGCAGCCCTAACTCGACCAGCTGTGCCTTCTGGCCAGTACTCCTTCCCCGGAATACTTGCTCGTGCCCCAGAGGCTGGCTCAAGCTGTCCAGATGTGGAGTCCATATAACTGTGATATGGGGCGCGCTCAACAGATACATGCTCAAACGAACTATCATTCTTCCCTGTGTTCTCGCACTTTAAACAAGGAAACAAAGGATTCCTTTTAGAGATAGTCAAGCCAACCCTAGCCTGCCCAATTGATGGTGAAAATGAACCTGCAAAAGATGTCTGCATGGTTCCCAGAATAAAAAAACCATTAGCATAATATAGTCATATGCCAAAATTCACCAAGGCTTCATTGGAAAAAGAACCTGCAGCTCCTCATTGCATCCAAGAGAGCAATATAGAGAAGCACAGATCCTACTTATCCAGTCATTATTAACATATTGTTCCATACTAGCAAGTCATTTGAATATAGGTAACATATACTCCCTTTGTTCCAGGCTAAGAATCCATCATATTATTTTGAGACATTTCACATAAAGAGTCTACTTTCAAAAATTATATCTACGATCTCCACAACACTTCAACTTTAACCTCCATATTTGATATTAACATATTAACTATGGTCAACATTATTGTAATTATGAGCAACTCTAATATTAGTTATATATCCCTTAATTATTAGACTTTTCAAACATGGACTCTTTGGGTGGAACGGAGGAAAGTAGAAACTAAATCCTTTGAAAAATTACTTTGTGGAGTACGTATGCAGCACTGGCGTCCGCATCCGTCATTTAACAGAGGGCCACGCGGTGACGGGTGTTCCGGAGGCATGTGTTAAGACAATGTGCATACCACAATACATGCTCCGCACTATGTGTCGGGTTTATTGTGCAAGTTGGATATTGAGAAGGCATATGACCATGTCAACTGGGACTTTGTGCTCTATATGATGGATAGAATGGAGTTTGGGGATAAATGGAGGAGGTGGATACACTTTTGCATCTCTTCGGTTCGCTTTTCTGTTTTGGTCAACGGGGAACCTTCTGGATTTTTTCATAGTTCGAGGGGCCTACGCCAGGGTGATCCATTATCCCCGTTTTTGTTTATTCTTGTGATGGAGGCTTTGAGTAAACTATTGGAAAAGGCAGTCCAGGGGGGATTTATCAACGGTTTTAAGGTGGGAAGGGGAGGTGAGTCGGAGTTAGAGGTATCTCATTTGCTCTTTGCGAATGACACATTGGTTTTTTGTGGGGCAGAGAAGGCTCAACTGGGTTACCTTCGTATGGTGTTACTGTTTTTTCAAGCAGTTTCGGGGCTCAGAGTAAACATCCTCAAGAGTGAGATTATTCCAGTAGGTGTGGTGAATGACATTAGGAGCTTAGCCGGCTTTTTTGGGTGCAAGACCGCGACTCTCCCTTCCTCATACCTTGGACTTCCCATTGGTGCTCCAGTCAGAAGCAAAACTATGCGAGTTCCGGTTGTCGAGCGGTTCGAGCACCGTTTGGCGGGTTGGAAGAAACAATTGCTTTCCAAGGGGGGTAAGTTGGTACTAATCAAGAACACTCTTTCAAATTTACTGACCTATTTCCTTTCTCTGTTTGTGATGCCTGCCTCTATCCGGAATAGACTTGAAAAATTGGAAAGAGATTTTTTATGGGAAGGTCGGTCGGAGGAGCGGAAATTCCATTTAGTCAAATGGGATAAGGTTTGTACTAGAATGCAAGAGGGAGGGTTGGGGGTTAGGAATCTTAAAGTGTTGGCTGTGGAGGTATCTCACGGAAAGAGAGGCATTGTGGAGGAGATTGGTGGAGAGTAAGCATGGTTTGGGGGATCATGCGTGGTTTCCTGCGGAGGTTGTTTTGCTTTTTGGGGTGGGGGTGTGGAAGGGCATAAGAAAAGGGTGGAGTTCCTTTGAGAGGTTTCTTGGCTTTGAGGTGGGAAGTGGAGAGACAGTTAGGTTTTGAAAGATAGATGGTGCGGAGAGAGGAAGCTGAAGGTGGATTTTCCAGCGCTGTTTGAAGTCACTAGGGATAAGGGCTGTTCGGTTAGCTCGGTGTTGTCAAGGGAGGATGGTAGACTTACTTGGAGTCCAGTTTTCTTCATGATTGGGAGGTGGAGTCGCTGCTGCGATTTCTTGAGTTATTACAGGCTCAGAAGATTGATAGGGCAGAAGATAAAGTGATCTAGAAGGCAGCTAAGGGTCAGATATTCACGGTTAAATCTAATTACTTGAGGCTGTTCAATTGTGAGCGGAATTTTTTTCCTTGGAAAGCGGTGTAAAAATCTGTAGCGCCCAAGAGAGTGGCCTTCTTTATATGGGAAGCTATGCATGAAGCTATCCTAACGGTAGATAATCTTCAGAAGCGGAATATTTCTTTAGTGAACAGGTGTTTCATGTGCAAGGCGAGCGAGGAGAGCGTGAACCATCTACTTCTTCATTGTCCAGTCGCTTCAGTTCTGTGGAGTTTGTTGTTGAATCTTTTTAAAGTGCCTTGGGTGATGCCGAGATTAGTTTCTCAGCTGTTGAGGTGTTGGTCTGTTCAGCGCAGAAACAAGTGCATCGGGATTTGGGAGGTTGCCCCTTTGGCAGTTTGTTGGGTGATCTGGAGGGAGAGAAATCAACGGGTTTTCGACAATGAGGAAAAGTCTATTCCGGTCTTGAAGAATTCTTTGCTTCGCACTCTATTCTCTTGGTGTGTAGAGGCTGTGAACTATCCACTGGCTTCGAAAATGTCTTTTGTAGAGTTTGTAAATAACATTTCTAGTGGGTAGAAGCTCTCGAGCTTTGTATACTTCTAGTGTACTAAGGACGCGTCACCTTTTTTTACGCTCATATTTATATACTACTTATTAAAAAAAAAACTATGTGTCCCAAAGCACTCAACCCACGAGGGTAACTTCCCGCAGACTTTCATGCTTATATTACCGTGGTCTTTGGAGGATAGCCAAGGCAGACAGGGCCCGCGGAAAGAACCACCCACATATCTCCGCAGACCATAACCTTTCCACATTCGGGACTACTAAAAGAGTTGTGCATTAGAGGCTAGAATGAAGTATTGCCATGTGGACCAATAGGCAATAACCACGCCACACGAGGCTGGTCTAGGCTGAGTAGGGAAATTGTGGATGGTCTCCTCATAAGGACACATGGCTCTTGCTCATGCAATCGTACGACTCGGCAAATAGCCACCACACTCTACAAACCACAGATGGTTCGCCACGTGAGTGTGAGCCCTCCCAGCTACCTGTAAATATGTTTGTTGTTGCATGTCTGAGACGAGAGACCACTATTTACATACTACCACAATTTCTTGTCCTCCATCTTAAGTCTAGTTCACCTTCATCTCTCCTATACTGCTCTCTTAGTAGTTCTAGTACGTAAAGCCAGTTATTCACACAATTTTATTACCTCTCTACCCCTGACTTAGAACAAACATACTCTAAAATCTCCATGATGAATAAATAATACTGCCTCCGTTCTTAAATAAATGTCCTCATTTCCTTTTTAGGAAAACACTTTACCCTTACTTTTTGTACCTACTTTAATTATGACCACATGTGCAAGAGCATTAAAGGAAACCACACATTATACCAATATTTATAATATAATCAATTACTTTTTCATAAACGGTGTGCCGAGTTAAAGAGGACGATTATTTAGGAACGAAGGGAGTATTAGATTTAAAAAAATAAATACGCCATAGAATGACTTCTACAGATATCCATGCAGCAAAATCTTGGGTTTCCTTGCAAAAAAAAACTTTTTCTGATTACTCCCCCATCAGTTAAGAGTGAAGTTTACATGTCAAATGGAGTAATGAATCACATTCAATCGTGTCTCTACAGTCTCTTTTAGCAACCGAACCCTGTAACATATCACCAGGTTTATGCATCTCAAGGCAAAGATGGACGAACAGGCACAAAAAAGTGAACTTGTAAGGCATAACTCCAGACATTAAATTATGTTGATGTCTTCCAGTAAAATATAGCATGCCTTTTGTAGTATGGGTTATGCCACACCATCTCCACACAAATGGTCATGTCATCTCCATCAACTAGATTCCCAAAGATAGCCAAACATGGGACATGGAGAAAGCCTACTGGCCAAGGGTAATGGCGGATCCAGAAAAAAAATTACAGTGGCGGCACAAATTTAATAATAAATTATTACAATACAAACTTTGGAAATCATAATTGAGTTGAAAAATTGTAATAAATGTGAAGGAAATTGTGCAACTTTTAACACGATTTTCTTGATGTCTCGTTTGTATGGTGGCAAAGTCAATAGTGGAATTGTATTCAATCATGTGAGAACATCAGAATCATATATTTATTTGTCCAAATCGGTGTGTGGATGAAGGAGAAATCAAGACTTAAAATATGAAGGAGAAACTTGGGTTTGTCAAGAAAATTCACTAAAATTTGGCTAGTATATTAAAATATAGTGATGGAGTTGGTTAGAAAAGATCAAACTTGGGTTTGTCCCACATTGGAAAATTCGCTAAAATTTGGCTAGTATATATACAAACTCTTTTCTATCAAGGAGTGAGATTGTATAGCATAGAGACTATCTTCACGCGCCTGCACTGTACAAATTTGTGAATGTTGGGTGGATGGATTTTTAAATTTTCATGCTTTGTTTTACTTAATCTTTTAGACTCGTGTGCGAAAGCGACCTCAATGTCGGATTGATGGATTATTAGATTTTCATGTTTTGTTTTACTTAAAACTTTTTTCAATGGAGGCACACACATGGAGTTTTGCCAAAAAGACGTCAGTTTAGTAATTACAAATATTATCTCCATTTTTAGTGGGGGTTACATGACCCCACTCAAGAAAGCATAGATCCGCCTCTGGCTAAGGGTATCATCACTTGGATTCCCAAGCAGCACTATGTGTAGCCTTAGTACGTGGGTAAGCCAAGAGCCATGTCACTCAAACAATGAGGACCTCACCAATGACTATGCGTAGCCTCAGTGACCATGCCGACCATAGAACCATGGCATCTAAAAAATGCGGACCTCAAAAATGATAATGGCCTCAAAAAAACAATGCTTATGCATCATTTCAGTCAGTGAACCTTGAGCCTAAGCCAGCTAGAGAGCCATGGCACTGATGAATAAATGGCTTTGGAGATATGGGCAAGATGTTCATAGTGGTGGATTAGGGATCAAAAAGCTCAAGATGTTCAATGTGACATTGATGGGTAAATGGCTTTGGAGATACATGCGAGAAATGGAAAATCTTTGGAAAAAGGTAGTGGTGAGCAAATTTGGTGCAGGAAACTATGAAGAGATTTGTATCTTTTGAGGTGGGCAATGGTAACTTGGTTAGATTCTGGAGCGATAATTGGTGTGGGAACTTGGAGCTCCGGCGGGCCTTTCCTGCACTATACAGTTTATCTTCGAATAAGGATGAAATTGTTAGTGAAGTTGTGCAATTCACGGGTGATACTCTGACGTGGAACCCATCTTTCAAAAGGAATCCTCAAGATTGGGATGGTAAACTTACTTGGGGTTCAGTTTTCAAGAGGAATTTCCATGATTGGGAGGTGAATTCGCTGCTGCGATTTCTTGAACTGTTACAGGCTCAGAAGATTGACAAGGCAAAAGATAGGGTGATCTGGAAGGCAGCTAAGCGTCATATTTTCACGGTTAAATCTAATTACTTTAGGCTATTGAATTATGATAGGAATTTTTTCCTTGGAAAGCGGTGTGGAAATCTGTAGCACCCAAGAGAGTGGCCTTCTTTGTATGGGAAGCCATGCACAAAGCCATCCTCACAGTAGATAATCTCCAGAAGCGGAATATTTCTTTAGTGAGCATGTACTTCATGTGCAAGGCAAGCGAGGACAGCGTGAACCATCTGCTTCCACATTGTCCTGTCGTTTCAGATTTGTGGAGTTTGTTGCTAAGTCTTTTTAAAGTGCCTTGGGTGATGCCGACCGTGATCAGTTTCTGAGCTGTTTAGGTGTTGGTCTGTCAGCACAGAAACAGGAGCATCGGGATTTGGGAGGCTGCCCCATTGGGTGTTTGTTGGATGATCTGGAGGGAGAGAAATCAACGGGTTTTCGACAATGAGGAAAATTCTATTCCAGTCTTGAAGAATTCTCTGCTTCGCACTCTATTCTTTTGGTGTGTAGAGGCTGCGAACTATCCACTCGGTTCAAAAATGACTTTTGTAGAATTTGTAAATAGCATATCTAATGGATAGAAACTCTCAAGCCTTGTATACTTCTAGTGTACTAAAGACGCGTCACCTATTTTGACGCTCATATTTATATACTCTTTACTTATCAAAAATAAATAAATTGGTAATTGGCCATTCATGGGTGTTTCTTTGAGCAGTTGTATAATCAGAAGGTGGATGTGTGGGAGGGTGGGAAGAACAGAGTATTTTCAGTGAAATCCTTCTAGGAAAATCTTTTGGGAAGTAATGACATGTTTCCTTGGAAGAGTGTGTGGAGGTCGAAGTACAAGGGTGGGTTACTTTGTGTGGGAAGCTGCTAATGAAGCTTTATTAACAGGCGATAATCTCCGGCGTCGAGGGAAAATTTATGTTAATACTTAATAAATGTTATATGTGCAAGTGCGACAGGGAAGTGTTAATCATTTATTGTTGCATTGTTCAGGGAACCGTTGGACTTTATATTTAATTTGTTCCATGTGGCATGGGTGATGCCTACTTCAGTTAAGGAGATTATTAGATATTGGTCTTTGTATAATCGAAGGAGGAGGAGTTCTCTATGGGTTACTGCTCCGGTGGTGATTTGTTGGAGTATATGGAAGGAAAGGAATGAGAGAATTTTTGAGAATGCAGACACAAGCATAGAGAAGATTAAGAAGCTGATTCTGAACACTAATCACACTGATCTTTTGGTGCCATGAGTCGTTAGCTCTTGGTGTAAACCCTTTTGTAGAGTTTGTGGATAGCACCTCTAGTAATTAGTTCTTATTTTGTATACTCCTTGTGTATAGAGGATGCGTCACCTTTTTTTGATGCCTTTTATTTTATTCTTACTTATCAAAAAAAAAAAACACAATGAGGACTTCAATATTGATATTCTCTGAGACAATAATAGGGGGCAACCACATATCACTAGCAATTACACCATGAAGATGACATGTAGTCAGGCACTAGGAGCTTGCTCAAAGCACAATGGTTGGCTCAGCAAAACTAGCTTACAATGCTTAAGCAGACTTTTGGGAACCTTGGGGTGTATAGGCCTCGCGGTTGGAGACATGAGTAAGCCGCACATTTGGCTTGACTAGACAAACAATATAGATAATGGTTCCACTTATGAGACACTTAAATAAGATTCTCAAAGTCATTAGAATGATGACACCTTGCAAGGAATTATGGAATATTTCTAGTGTCATATTCACTATAAATAAACGTCATGGCTTCATTCTCAGCGAATCAACAATCAAGAATCCACCAAGAAGGGTATAGTGATTAGACTTAAAGAGCATCTAGGGTAGATCTCTCCCTACATTTTTCTCCTCTAGTGGTAACGTAATCAGCATTCATTCCCCTCCCCCCTGGCTTATACTTCTAGGGCTCTGCGGATTATGATATGTAATGTCAAGTATAGCTAACCAGCACCCTGTGTTCCAGAGGTACACTCACATTCCACAACTAAGACTAAAGAGGAACTCCAGAAAATGGGTTTTTCCTTATATTAAATGTTAGGTTTTCTATCTATGTTTCCCATGGTGCTTTCATTTATCCATAGGATTTGTAGCGCACATTCTTCAATGCTTTCAAGTAGAAAAATTCTACAAGGACCAGACCTAGCAGAAGACAAAGTACAGATTTCAAAGATCTCAAAACTCATTATCGTCTAAAGTTAACGGCTACATGTATTAAAAAGGCATAATATTACAAAGAGTAGATATCACTATTCATTAACAACAATTCACGTAATAAAAGGCATGTACAAGGAGAAAATGGAAATCCAAGGACCCTTGTTAAAAACACATCAATAGGTTCATTCAATCAACGATTTTCTCTACGCAATAGACGCATATACTCTAATGAAAAGAATAATTATGGAAAACCCATTTCAAATGATACAAAACATAACAAAGTAAAACATGTTAGCCATCTTATACCTTTCAAATGAAGGTTACATTTACATAAGACATTATTCAGATTTAGATTTACCCACACTCTCACACATGTATATATGATGATGATGGTGGAAATCCAAGGACCCTTGTCTAATAAAAAAAAAAACATCAATAATGATCTTCTCTAAGCAATAAATGCATACACTCATAAGAAAGGAACAATTATGAGAAGCCAGTTGTCAAGCAGTACCAAACATATCAAAGTAAAGCATGTTAGCCTTCTTATACAATGAAGGTTACTTTAGACATAATTCAGATTAGATCCAAACACACACGTGTATATGTGATGATGTAAACCTGAAAGAGTTGAAAGGATTTACTAGCTACAAAGGCATCTGCATAAACCATGCTTCCCTCTTACGACTTATTCTGCGACACCAAAAATGGAATGAAAAACATTAGTCCCAATTTCCAATTTAACTAATCCAAAGATAGTACTCCCAAAATAAGTGTCCCAAATAAGTGTTCCCCTTCCCATTATTAAATGATTTCCATGGCATGATTGGCATCATGTCTATTAGACCCTTTTTAGCTGTGATATACTCCCTTCCTTCTAGGCAAAGATTACACTATACCATTTTAAGATGTTCCCCATAAAGAGTTTACTTTAAAAAATTAAGGCATAAAAGTGTTATTTAATTACTAATGAACTACTAAAAGTATTATTTTCTTAAAAAGTTTAACTTTCAACGGGTACGGCCCGGAATGGAGGGAGTATAACTATCAGGAAATGATAATTTGAGAAGGGTTAAAGAAAATGTATAAGAAGTCAAATAATTTTGTAGAACTCATCTATATTCAATATGGAAGACTAATATTAGAACGGAGGGAGTAGCAAAATTGTGGCGTTTGTAACTAATATGGACGGAAACAAGTCCCTGTGAGTAAAATGCTTCTGGGTTTATGTTTCTATGGAGAAACAGAAACGTTTTTGAAAACTGTTTACGTTTCTATTCGTATTTTCGTCACCACAATCAAAAGAATGTTGGAAATAGGCATAATTGAAGTGGACCGAAACTGCTATTTACACACACACACGCACGCACAAGTGAAATAATTATAATTTGAGAGAGAGAGAGAGAGAGGAGGGAAGGGGAGAGAGCTCGAGCTCGATCGACAGAGAGCGGGAAGAGAGTTACCTGGAGAAGACAATGGAGTTGGTGCGACGAAGACGAACTCAGGGGCTGGTGCACAGAAATGGATAGAATTAAGAAGGGTTTTGGAGTTTCTTTTTTCTGTTTTCTATTTTTCTTCAAAATATTGTACCTTACCCTTTTTAGGTTGGTTTTGTGGAGTATTAAAAAAATAATCTCATTTATATACAAACAAATAAAATTTTGAAAAAATACTAAAAAGTCCCAATAAAAAACTTAATATCCAAAAAATCCCATAAATATTTATCTTATCCAATAAACCCCAATTATAAAATAAGTAATCATAAATGTAACATCATTTAATGAATAAAATTACATATGTACCCCTCTAGACATTTAATAGGAAACCAACCCTTCATTTACTCCCCCAACCAACTAGCCCCTTTAATTACTCCCAACATTGAGACACTAACTCCTAACACTCCTAACTCGTTTCATCATTTTCATCTCTCTTTCCAAAAAAAAAAAGTCTTCAAACTCACTCTAATGGATTATGATTGTAATCTCAATGAATATGAAAATGCTTACAAGGATGGAAATGCTAATAAAGATGATTATTTTCTGGTAATAATTTTTTTTTTTTGAATTTTTTTTCAGATTTTTTTTAAAAATTTGTAACTGGCAAAACATCTTCTAGATCGCAGCGGATGTTTTGCAATATAACCACTAGTAACAAGCGGATGTTTAAAGCTAGATGTGTTGTCGTGTAGCGGATGTTTTTGTCCCTTGCCGTTCCAAAAAAACGGGTATAATAATAAACATCCGCTTAAAAGTAGTGGATGTTTTGTTGGAGGTTCGCAACTTTGTGGCGGCTGTCTAACAAAACATTCGCTACTATGTAGCATTGTTTTAAAAAATTTATGAAAATTAAGTTTTTTGTTATTAATATGTTTATTGTTATTTGTCTATAGGACTACCACTTTGAAAACAAGAATAATCTATTTCCGGATGTATCTCATTTTTTTGAGACAGATGAAAAATTCATTGATTGAGAGGGGACTGAGAAATGGGTTAAAGATACCGGACGTGCTGAGGAAATGTACTTTTACGTGTTCAAAAATAACTCGTAAAGTGTTCTTGGATTGTGAGAAAGGTGGAAAGTCTCGGTACGATGGTAAAAAAGATTTAAAAGATGTAAAAAAAACGATTCAAAAAAGGTTTTGTGTAAATTCGAAGTGTATTTACAGGAAATAAAAGATGATGGTTGGAGAGTTCAAGTTAGCGAGTTTAATAATGTTCACAACCATCCACTTTCAAGGGAAGACAAATGGCACACTTCTACAGCGAAGTTGAAAAAGGCTGAGATTGATGAAGGTTATATCTATAAACCAATCAAGTTCATTATCGAAGAGTAATCATGAGTTACCTTGTGCGAACTTGAACTTTGAGCAAAATGGAAGACTTTCTGCTTGAGCTACAATCTTCGTATGTCACAATCACTGATCCTGCAAGTCTCTCTCGACGGATTGATATCACGTAACACGAATATCAATTCTGGTTCACACCGCAAATCCAAGCCTCTTGATGGTTAGGTTAGAGGGAGTATTTGGTGAGATAGAATATAAGTGAGAGAGAGAAGGGGGCGGCCAACTTGAAGGAGACGTCCTCACAATTGGTGTGTAATAGCATTAGGGTTTTATCCCTTTAGTTGCCCTATTTATATTATTGTACAGGAAACTCTATTTCTTGTAGGTTAAGTTAAGTCAATCCCGAACCCATTCGGATTAGGAAACTAATTAACCTTTAATAATATAAATACAATCCATGTGAGCGGAAGTAAATAATCGGGCCACAAGCCAAATTGCTAACATCTCTCACTCGCACACATGGGCTCACCTCTCTTGCCATATCGTATCATCAAAACCTGTTAAACACAGTCTCTTCATACTGGAAGTGAAGCGTGCGACATGACGAGAAAGATAAAAGGTGGAGCGCTAAACCAAATCACCATTTGACCAACATAGAACGTCCTCGTTAGAAAATAAAACTTCGTCTATACCCTAGACGGTATATATATGCATCAATTTAAGCATCATCAATCCATCGAGAGCAGTGCTTAAACCTCAACATGTTTGTGTATCAAGATCAATCTCTTGAACCGTATGTTCAATATGATCGCCATGGCATTGAAACACAAAAATAGAGATGTATATCATACTATCTTCCTTAGGCACCCATATCAATCACTTTTGATTAACTGTTTTCGCAGCAATACTCCGTAGGGCTGTATGTGCAAAGCCCGTTGGTCGGCATGCCAAAGTAGCATCATCAACGTTCAAGTTCATGATATAGTTCTAAGTCACATAGGGTATAATCGTGACCTGGATTTGATCACTAGAACTCACACAGTGTTGAAGCAGGGATAATTCAATCACTTTCTTAGGTCGCATTATAGTCACATACAGTATGATGTGTATTCTATAGCGGAACTCTCACACGAAGTAGGCATGTCATGCTCAAACGCCATACGAAGCTTGGTCTAACGGCCCTTCTGGCGTCTAACTTGAGTACTTAAAAGTAGTCACTCTTCTAGTGTCTCTTTTAAAATCTAACATTCGGACTTTTTCTTGGGATTTAAAGTCGACCTTTACAAAAGGTCTCATCTTGGCCATATGCCAAGGCGATAAATGTAATGTCATTTGCACACCCCATTCGTAGGTGCCAAAGACTTTTACTATCTTAGCTTGCTCGCCCACCTAGTGATAAGGTGAATTACCCGTGTGAGAGGGCCAATTCAATATCCACGACATCTTTTTAATCAAAAAATATATATGATACGTAATTTCATATAAAGCCATCCAATTAACATATAAAAAGAATTAAATGAAACTGCAATTTATTCAAAACGATAATTAAAATAATAATCAAATGTCAACAAAAGTGTTCTCAAAATAAATATCAAATCCTACGAAGCCCTAGACCCAAAATATAATCCTGAAAGATCTCTCTAGCTAGAGGCTTAGTCATAGGGTCAGCCAACATGCTTCTAGTAGGAATATATTATAAAACAACTTTCTTTTCTGTAACCATGTCTCTAGTGAAATGATATTTGATATTGATGTGTTTCGTCTTTTCGTGATACTTGGGATCTTTAGTGTAACCTAAAGCAACCATACTATCACAAGCAATGACTACAGGACGATTCATATGCGTCGTAACATCAAGATGTTGAAGAAAACTCCTCAACCACACAACTTCTTGAATTGCAGAGCAAGCCATGTACTCTAACTCCATCGTAGATAGGGCGGTTCTAGTCTGTCGCTTGCTACTCCAAGAGATAGCTCCACCATTAAGGAGGAAAGCGTAGCCCGAAGTAGATTTATAACCATCTACATCTCCAGCCCAATCAGCGTCAGTGAAACCTTTCAAGCTCAAATCCCCACCTTGGTAACATAGGGTTAAATTTGTGGTTCCCACCAAGTAACACAGAACCCTTTTCACTGCCATCCAGTATTGAGGTCCAGGATTACTTTGGAATCGACTTAACATCCCAACTGTAAAGCATAGGTCAAGTCGAGTACACACCATACCATACATCAGGCTTCCAACCGCATTCGCATATGGAGTCGTAGACATTCTCTTCTCCTCTTCTTCATTCTTAGAGCATTGGTTTGTACTAAGGACACATCCCTTTTCCATTGGAGTGACAACGGGATTTGAGTTAGTCATGCCAAATCGTTCGATGACTTTCTTAATGTAAATCTCTTGAGACAAACCGAGAAATCTTTTCAAATGATCCCTAATGACTTTTACTCCAAGCACATAGCTTGCTTCACCCAAGTCTGTCATATCGAAAAGGGCAGACAGCCACTCTTTAGTGGCATTTATCATCTTCATATCATTTCCAGCTAGTAGGATGTCATCAACATATAATGACAGAATCAAGATCTTTTTCTTGGATCGTTTAACATGCACACAGTGGTCTTCCTCAATCATCACAAAGCCAATTGAGGTTATCGCTTGATGAAAGTGAATGTACCACTATCTAGATGATTGTTTGAGATCATAGATAGAATGTTTGAGTCGACACATTTTGCGCTCTTGTTCCTTGACTTCAAAACCCTCCGGTTGAGTCATATAGATCTCTTCATCTAGTTCTCCATTGAGAAAAGCAATTTTAACATCCATCTGATAAAGTTCTAGATCCATGTGTGCTACTATTGCTAGGCTAAGGCGAACAGAGGAAAATCTCACCACAGGGGAGAATGTCTCCTTATAGTCTAAACCCTCTCTTTGGGTAAAGCATTTCGCCACAAGACGTGCCTTATATTTGTCGATTGATCCATCTGCCTTTCGTTTGACTTTGAAAACCCATTTGTTTCCAATAGTCTTGTGACCTTGCGGAAGATCAAACTCCCAAACCTGATTCTTTTTCATAGAGGAAATTTTATCTTCCATTGCAGTCATCCATTCATTGTTTGTAGGTAAAGAAAGAGCTTCTTTAAACGATGTAGGCTCACTAGAATTGTAAGAAGTAGTTAGGAAAGATTCCTCTTCGATCGTGAATCGACGACAAGGTATATTTCCATGTTTACTTATTCGCTCTAGTATCGGACTCCCACTAGGATCCGTACCCCCACTCGGATGAAGATCACCTTGACTCTCATTGGCGACTTCTATAGGCTCAACCTCATGTTGTACCATCGGATTAGGTTGAGGTAATTCCCCACCTTCACCAAAAGATGTCATATGTTCTTCTTCCATCTCAAAAAAGTTCAAAGTCTTTCCTAACTTCACCTATCTGTGGGAAATGATTCTCAATGAAATCAATATTGTGCGACTCTGTTTCAGTCATTCCTACATCAGGTTTTCCACCGTACATAACATAACCCTTTGAGGTATTTGAATACCTTATGAAAACACACTTGTTTCCTCTAGGGCCTAGTTTTCCAAACTTATTGGAGGTACTATGGAGATAACCTGCACAACCCCAAGGATGAAGATGCCCCAATTTAGGCTTCTCACATTTCCAAAGTTCATAAGGGGTTGTGGGAACTGACTTAGAAGGCACTCGGTTAAGTATGTAGGTGGCAGTCATTAGCGCATCCCCCCAAAACAAAATTGGGAGGTTGGCTGTGCCATCATTGACCTAACCATTTCCAACAATGTTCGATTCTTTCGTTCTGCAACAACATTTGGTTGCGAAGTGCCAGGAATTGTCAACTGTCGGCGTATTCCCTTTTTCTCACACAATTCTTTAAATTGATCACATAAATATCCACGGCTCCGGTCACTTCTAAAAGTTTTTAAGCTTTTATCCTTTTGATTTTCAACCTCTGCGAGAAAACGCTCAAAACACTTAAGAGCTTCATCGCGGTGAGAAATAAGGTAAACATAACCATAGCGTGTGTAGTCATCGATAAAAGTGAGAAAATAGGAAGCTCCATAACGTGCCTTAACATTCATTGGTCCGCAAATATCTTAATGGACTAACTCTAATGGATTGTGTGGCTCTTTGTGCCTTACCAAAAGGCTTTCATCAAGCTTTTCCTGCCAAACAAGATTCACACAAGGGTAGGTTGACTTTGGTGAGAGACCCCAACAGGCCTTCTCTAGCCAATCTAGTCATCTTATCTTTTACTATGTGTCCAAGTCTAGCATGCCATAACTCGAAATTAGAATCATCATAAACCATACAAGAAGAAGAATTAACAAAAGAGTTATGAGAATCCAACAAATCTAATTTAAAGAAATTATCTGACAAAAAACCATGTCCCAAAATCTTATCACCAAAATAAATATCCAAGTGATCATTACTAAAATTAAAAGAATATCCATGTCCTAGCAATTTTACTACTGATAATAGATTATGTCGAATTCCAGGTGCATAAAGAACTTCATGAAGAGTCAATATGCGTCCATTCCGTAAATAAAGTTGGTATGAGCCAACTCCTTTGACTTCTACAGGCGAACTGTTTCCCATGAAAATTCTTCTTGTACCCACAGGAACTTTTCGATAATCTACAAATCCTCCTCGATCCCTCGTCACCTATTTGGTTGAGCCTAAGTCTACAATCCACACAGGGAGAGAGTCAACTAATAAAACATGAGAGCAAACACAACTTTGAAAGGAGATAGAATTAAGGGATACCTTCTTGGGTTCAGGACAAGTCCGAACAAAATGACCCAAGGTACCACAGTTGTAGCACTTCTGCTTAGCAATATTCTTTTTGCCTCTTCGGCGTTTAGTAATCTTGTCACTTTTGGGGCCCAAATTCTGAGACTTCTTGCCTTTAGTTTGTTTCTTGCATTACCCATATGGATTGCGCGGACCCCCAAGGGAAACTAGAGCAAGATCACGAGTCGTAGCTAATCGTGTCTTAAATTTATACCTTGCAAGTGCATAAGACTATTGCAGAATAGTTTGGTAACAAGGGTCGAACCACAGAGACAAGAAGAATTCAGGTAGCAAGTAAATCGGTAGCAGCAATTAAACTAAGGGGGGTTTTTAATTTATTTAATCCAATTTATTCTACTAAAACAGGAAATCTAATTAATAATCTAAGCAACAATCACAGTTATGAAGATCTTATGAAGGAGGGAAATATAGGAATGTGGATTCACTTGCATATACTCTATTGCTCTTTCAATTAAAGTATCAATCAATACCTTGGTTTCGTTCACGAAAGATTGATATAGATTGTCAAATTATAATTCAGTCTCCATCCTAAATAATTCATCCAATCTATATCCTAAGAACAAGAACATATGAATTTCCAATCTGTCACTTAGGATCATATATATGAACCTGACCCTAACTTATCACTCTCGTGCATCGATAATGTCAATTTATCACAATGGTGAGCCAGTGTACGACATATGCATTTGGCCGTACAACTATTTGCACCTCTAGGTCTTTACTACTTGCGATTCCAGTCATTTGGCCAAAGCTAAACAGTAAAGAGGTTGATAAACATCATGATCAACAATAATTAATTGAATAAAAATATATTGAGCAATAGATTCGATACAAGTTACCTCCTAATCCCTAGAATAATTAACTGTTAGTTCATCCTTGAAGATGAACCAATCAGCAAAATGAAAGAATACACGAATCGATCTTCAAAACTATAATTACAAATACTAAACTGTGTATTACAAACTAAATCGATGTTAAAACCATCTAAAAACTATTTCCAGACGTCCTTGGCTTTAGGCTACATGTCTTCTATATATACCAGGGTGTTTGAGGGGAAGGAGGAGGTTCAGTCAGGCTTAAACTCACGTGAGTCGGTTGCAAGGAGGCTTGCGGGGGCAAGGTCTTGAAGGAATGCGGCCGCAAGGCCCTTCATCCGGTTGAGCATGCACGCTGGAGACCTTGCTGGGGCAAGGTCCCCTACCCTTGCGTCTGCAAGGGGTTTCAAAATCTTATTCATTCTGTTTTTCATTATTTGCACTTTGCACCCTTCCTCGAAATCTTCAATAAAAGCCTTGTAAATCCCATAATTTCACCTAAAACCCTGAAACTCACAATATAGCTCAAAAACACATATTAGTAACCAAAAGCCTCGTGGAATTGCTATTTCTAAGCTATAAAAGTACCCAATAGAGACATATAAAATACTTCTTTCGGCAGCACTTATCGCACGATTCGCTTCATGACACTCAGCCTCAAGCTCAACATGGCGAAATACATCTGCAAAAGTCTGAATGGAGTCCGTATGAGTCAGAATACGCCTCAAACTACTCCAAGAGTCAGGCAGTGAACGAATCACTGCTTGAACTTGGTGTTCATCAGATAAGATACAACCAGCAACCTTAAGCTCACGAATCATTCCGGACATCTCACGTAGTTGTTAAAAAATGTTACGTTTCTGGTTAATTTTATAGCTTTCAAACTTGTAAGTCAAAGTCCTCAACTTTGTAGCAGAAGTATTCCCATAAATAAGCTTGATTTCGTCCTACATATGTTTTACAGTTAGGCAATCCTCAAACTTGTCAATCAGATCATTATATGCTACTCAACATAGTAAAGCGTGCACATCGATCTTTCTTTTTCCACTTAAGGAATTCCTGCATTTGCTGGCGATGCTGGGTGATGGTCAAATTACCCAACTCTGGTTCTTCCATCACAGTATCTAGGTTGTCAAGAACCTCTTGCTCATTTAGCAAATACATGATTTTCCTTTGCCAAACATTATAGTTGGTGTCATCCAATTTCTCACCCTTGTTAAGGTCAGCGATTACATTTTTAAAAGCCATTTCATTACAATTTGATGTAAAAAAAAAAGAAGACATAAGCATATATATATTTCGATTCACTTTTGTTCTAAAAAATAAATTACTAAATATAATTCCATCATACACGTAAGGAGAGAAAATCTGTGAGGCTCGTAATCGCAACCAAAGTATGCACAACATGAAAATATTCACAAATTGAAAATTTAAACAAAAGAAATAAGATAGAACAAATCCATTAAAGCACATATCATGTACATAAATATTTTTACTACTGAAAATAAAATTATTGGGTCTCGTATAGTCCCAATTGCAAATTTAGAGCCCAAAACGATAATTAATTATGCTAAAAATGCCTTTAAAATAGTTTAAAATTCACAAAGAATTTTAAAAAATCAAAACAGTCCCAAACAGTCACATAATGACAAAACAACCCCTGGAAATAAATTTTGGATTTTTAATAAATAAAAAACATGTTTTTATACACTGAAAATTCAAAAACACATACTTCCAAGCTGAATTGATTAAAACAGAGACCATCATTGGACTCAGAAGGCCCAAATTAGTCTAAACTCTTTAGAGGTGGCAAAAAACGGCGATCGTAGCACACCTCACACGCTCCACGCGCCACTACCAAGAGTGGGCGTAACTTTTGTGACACATAGGCAGTGACTGGATGCTGAATCAGTCCTAGGGCTGACGTGGCGCTGACTGGAATGATGATGTGGCAGCCACGTCAGCGTTGACTATTGACCAGTCAATAGTTGACTGGTTGATTGATCTTCCGTTTCACTCGCCCAGCGAGAGAGTGTAATCCACCTGCCGCCTTCCCGAACTCCGATGAGGTCGTAGACGGTGGCGTTGGATTCGTATCGCCAAGTAATTTCCAGTCATATACTTTTTGCATCGAAAGGAGTGCCACAAGAGGCACATACATCGAGGTCGAGAGTGGGGAAGATGAGGACGCCATTTTTATAACCCGAAAAAATCGATTCGCGAACGTGATCCGTGAGCCAATTTCTCGAGGCCGTAGAATGTTCGTTTTAAGTCTAAATTAAGCATACAATATGTCGTTGGAAAGCCCTCGTGGAGTACTACAAGTACAGACTATAAAACCATGGTTTTACATAAAATAAACAGGTCAAAACAACATGCAAAGTTTCAGAAAAATCAATTTTCAACAAAACTTGGGTTTGTGATATTTTGAAAAACACCCAACGGATTTCAACAAGAATTTAGTATGTTGTTCGCCTCATCATAGGGAACTTAGACATATAAAATTTCCTCAAAAATAAAATCATTTTACACATGAAATAATAAAACTCGTTTGGTTCGTTATCGGGTAAAACTTGTAAACAAACCTAAAAACAAAAGCATGTAATTCAGGGCATAACGAAACAAGCAATCAAGCACATAGGATCTAATACCAATGAAGGTTATATCTATATACCAATCAAGTTTGTTATCGAAGAGTAATCATGAGTTACCTCGTGCGAACTTGAACTTTGAGCGAAGCGGAAGACTTTCTACTTGAGCTACGATCTTCGTATGTCACGATCACTGATCCTGCAAGTCTCTCTCGTCGAATTGATATCACGTAACATGAATATCAATTCTGGTTCACACCGCAAATCCAAGCCTCTTGATGGTTAGGCTAGAGGGAGTATTTGGCGAGGTAGCATATAGGTGAGAGAGAAGAGGGGGCGACCAACTTGAAGGAGACGTCCTCATAATTAACGTGTAATAGCATTAGGGTTTTATCCCTTTAGTTGCCCTATTTATATTATTGTACAAGAAACCATATTTCTTGTAGGTTAAGTTAAGTCAATCCCGAACCACTTCGGATTAGGAAACTAATTAACCTTAAATAATATAAATACAGTCCATGTGAGCGGAAGTAAATAATCGGGCCACAAGCCCAATTGCTAACAAAAGGGTTGATCAACTTTATAGTGCTAATGTGAAGCCGAAACATATATTAAATCTATTGATGAAAAATTCTGATAACAGAAGTTCGAGAAAGCATATAGAGATTACTTTGGTAAGTATAAGAAAGTAAAAGCATCTGGAGAATGCTTTGAGGGGTCCATGTCGATGAATAACTTGGTCTGAATTAAGGAAAATATTCATAGATCAAAGCCTACAATAAAATAGCGTCAAAGAAAAATAGCATCAAAGGAAATAATCTAAACTTTAAAGTATCCAAAGTATTCATTTTTATACCTACAGTTGAGACAATCATCAAGCCTTTTGTCTACAACCAATCCTCGATGCTATACCGAGCTGACGGTATGAAAGGATAAAGTCGCTGCACCCCAAGCGTGATTGGGAATATTAGGGATATCCACTACATACGGTAGATAGTGAATATTTACTCGGTTTGATGACTTGTCTATGAACAACATCGTCCCCATCAACCATAACAAATAACTGATCGCCCTCGGTTGAACTGCAACATCATCGCCACCCAAATTTTGTTGCAATGTCAAAAATATAATACCACTTCCCCTCACCTCACCGTCCACCTTGGCAGTACCCATGCATATGAGAATGGCTAGAGACTACTTGATCTAAGCTAACTTGGTACTTGCCAAAATGGGTTTCCCTGAGATCTGTAAAATGTATTGCACATCGTGCAATGTCAGCGTCATCTCCCTGAAAGTTAAATGGAAACTATTGGTTTCTGGCTGCCATCTTTCCACAAAAGCTAATATCAACTGCATGTTCAAGTGCTGGAACATGCATTCCCACAAGTGTCCCTAGTTACTTCGGGTGATCCACTGAATAGTGTGAATATTGTGTATTTTCCACGGCAATGTTGTTCGCGGTTCATGGAGCTATGACAACTCAATACTAGCCTCTCCTATTGAGCATAATTAAATAATAGATCATCAATATTAAAATGATACTATATAGTCAATATAGTAAATTTAAGTCATTACTATAGAGTCAATATAATTACCTCGCCATTCTATATTGCAGATGCAATATGGCCATAAAATCCAGTAAGTTGCTTCGTGTTCTCAGGTTCACCTCCATGTGGCTCCATCAACATCTAACCATACCCATCATCTTCATCGTCTGAATCATCATCGTCATTATCACCATCACCATGACCTCCTACTCTACCTCTACTAGGTGCTCGTCCCCCTCTCTGTCGCCGACCTCCACCCAAATCTTCCTCCTCCTCCTCATTAACTAAATGTTGTCTATGTCTTAGTGCTCTAAATACATCAGTACTCATCGGACCCTTCGCACGCCCTGGTACCATGCTCGAACTACCACTCGCGCCACATATACCTCTACCACACACACCACCCATGCCACCCATGCCACCCATGCCACCCATGTCACTCATACCACCCACGCCACCCATATCACCCATCATGTTTAATGAGTCTTTTATATCCCCATCATCTCTCGTAATAGGTAAACGTGCTTTCCCCCTCGATGGACCAATATAAGGAGGCTCAAATTGAATATCTTCACCATCGGTGGGAGCTGGAGTCCTCCTATCATCTCCATGAACGGGGGTCCACTTATAAACACCCCCATCAACCTCATTGGTGGTTGTATGTGTCTGATCAACGACTTTCATACGTGAGGAAGTAGTCACAACCCTGTTACGTACTCTACCCAGATCATCCTCTACATGTGCCGGATGTTTCCCTCGTCGACCTCGGTGTTCCATCTATTTCAAACAATAATTATAACTTAAGTTATGAAGTGATAAATTATCTATAAAAAATTATACACACACACACACACATTACACAAGTTTTTTTTTTTTTTGTCAACGAACTATAGCTCAATTGGTACGGCTCACTTCTCCTAACGGAGAGGTTGGGTGTTCAAGTCTTGTTGTTGTTCAAGCCTTACCCAAAGGCCCCATTTAACTACTCACTTCTCTTAACGGAGAGATCGAGTGTTCAAACCCTACCAAAGGCACCCTCGTACTTCACTAGTCTCAACCGAGAGGTCGGGTGTTCAAAGCCTCACCAGAGGCACCATTTGTTCGAACCACACCAAAGGCATCATATATATATAATTGTAGCCTTTCAAGACATTAAAATAAAAAAATAAGGGTTGGGGTACGTTCTATGTCCCCCCCAACCTTTATATATATATATATATATATATATATATATATATATATATATATAAGTTTTTTTAAAAAAAAACATGCTTTTCAAAAAAAAAACCTCTACAAAGTAGCGGTTTTTATGTAACACAACCACCACCAACTTCTTGTAGTTTTCATGAAATAGCCGCTACCCTATAGCGATAGTTTTATGTCACATCTGCTGAAGAATAGCGGTAGTTTTGCCCAACAATCGTTGTTCCCTAGCGATTGTTTTAGCCGAATTTGAAAAAAAATGAAACGGCAAAGAACAGGTGTTTGTTGGTCTAATGGAGGGGAGTGAGAGTGAATTTAGGGGTGTGTTGGGTGGTATAGTTTAAATGGTGTACAAGGGTAATTAGGTACTTTCTCATATTAAATGGTGTTACGTTTAGAGATTCGGGTGTTACGTTTAGGTATTCCAATATCAAATCTTAATAGTAGAAAGTCAAAATTTTTGACATCCAGATAATGGCATTGGAAGAGTTAAGTTCATAGACGAAACTACTATGACCTTAAACATTACCTAACACTGTATATTGATAACTGACAACTAGTCCTTGTTGTGATTTTTGTTGCTACAAACTCTCTTTTGGTAAGCATCTATTTTTCTATCTCTCTTTCCTTCCCTAACATTGCTTGCACAATTGTGCCCTTATTTTTTGCTTTTATTTTCAGATTACTATCTTCATAGTGACATTTCCCAGCTACTTGTCATCTCGCTTTAGGAGGATGCGTGGAGCAAGAAAGGACAGTTCCATCGCTTAGCGGGAAGATTCGATCTATTTCAACCTAGCTTTGGTACTCTGCTTGCTCTTTAAATTACTTTCTTTTTTTACCAGATATTTAATTGCATCTAGACCTTGAATTAGATAGAGCTGTAGTGTCTTATTAATATTTTCTTATCTTTATTTTTTATTCTTAGCTAGTTCATTCATTGTCAAGGTATAAATCTTATTCATCTTGAACAGAATGCTTTTGAAAACTTATTCAATATAACAAAATGATCTGCAATGACAATTGTCATGTTTTATATGATCCATCTTCTTAATGCTCAATTTGAATTTGGAAGAGAGGAAAGAAAATGTAAGGGGGTAAAAGGATTACCCCTAGTTTGAGAAGGATTGTAAGAAGGATGATCATTTCTCTTTCCAATCGTATAGTAGACACCTCAATTTCGTACCCCTGGTATGTTACATGACATAAAATATCAAAACATGTTAAAACATAACAAATGTCAAGTTACATGGTTTAAAATGCAAAAGGAAAAGCAGGATGCGTAAAACAATGAAATACAGGGGGCCAAAGTGTCAAAAAGTAGCCTAAAAAGAGGCCCAGGCGCCACCCACATCCACAGCAGGCGCGGCGCCTAGAACCATTGTGGGTGGCGGCCAATAGTGTTTATGCACTCTCCGTTTTGACATTTTGAACAATCTCTCAAGCGCGCGGTACAAGTTGATGAAGCACAAAGAAGAACATTTAATGACGACGAGGTCCCTTCTTCAGCCTATAAATAGAGACCTTCGGTAGTGAAAATTCACACCATTCACTCACAAGACAGAATGCACATAGTTCACACACCGCTTTCAAAGTACGCAGTGAGCGATCGTCTTGAGGGAGAGAGTTCCCCTCCTCCAAAAAGCCTCGAAGCTCTGTCAAATCTCCTCAAAATATAAATCTAACCAGTCAAAGTGAACCTTAGCCTCCCATCTAGGATTCCACCTTATTTCCCCGGTCCAAAAATCCAAAAAAGAACAATTACTCTGCCCGAATCCAAAGGCCAAATCCGTCAGAAGCAAGCAATTGCTCTGTCCGATTTTCGCCAGAAGCAAGTAACCAACAACAAAAAAAGCAAACAATTGCTCCGCCCATTTCCCGGTGCCAGAAGGCAACTTTTGGAAGCAGTTACTCTGCCCGAATCTCCATAATAACAAAAGACTCCCTCTCCCGGAAGAACAGAGCGATCACAACTTATGCTCTTAAAGGTAAGCCTTTAGGAGGTTTTATAAAAAAGTGTCATTTTCAGCCGGCCCGATGTAAAAATATAAGCAGTTATGCTTCCCGGATTTCTATAGAAAATAGCACTAACAAGAGCCATTATTATGGCCATATATTTATAAATATATTTGTAATTCCAGGAAGGAAGCAGCTGCAGGTTTGTAATAATGTAGATTCAGATATATATGTTTAAATGTTTTATTTAATTTGCTAAATAAATATAATAAAATAATATTTTAGCCAAAAATTATTTTTGAAACCGAAAGGGCGAGTTGGGTGCCTAACACCTTATCACCTCGTAACTTAGCCTCCAAACCCCTTTTTTACAAACTCTGGTTGTTTTTTTGTTTTTCTTTATTTCTCCTTAAAATAAAGATGGCGACTCTGTTACAACATTTTGGATCACACTGAGGCCCGCAATATCCTTTTTTTGCACTTTTCCGTTTTCTCCTAAACAAGGGAAGATGAGAATGAAAAGGGTGATGCATTTTCTGTATCTTGTTTTCCCCTAACCAAGGGAGAATGAGATATGGAGATATCCAAAGCACTCGTAGTGATCCAAAATGAACCTAAGTCCACAGTGAGGCAGGGCGTGTTCCCACACGCCTTCGCAACATCCTTTTTTTGCACTTTTCCGTTTTCCCCTAAACAAGGGAAGATGAGAATGAAAAGGGTGATGCGTTTTATGTATCTTGTTTTTCCCTAAACAAGGGAGGATGAGATACAGAAAAATCCAAAGCACTCATAGTGGACTAAAGCACACTTAGTGACCGAGGCGTATTCAACTCGCTTTTGACAATACACTTTTTGCACTTTTAATTTCGTTTTCCCCTAAACAAGGGAAGATGGAATGAAAAGAGTGATGTCTTCACCGAATCTCGTGTTCCCCTAAAAAAAGGGAGCGCGGGATACGGGGAAATCCCGGGGCACTCACAGTGGCGAATTTGCTGGGGACGTCGTTTTTATTTTAAATAAAAATGGAGGGCTAGACTCATTTTCACAAAAAAAAAAAAAAATCGGTTTTCTTTAGTTTCTGGCTAAAATATGCTTATTATATTTCTTTAGCATTTTTATATATTAGTATATATATTTTTGCATAACCGTTCACTTGCAGCAGTTTCATTCTGGGTACCGTTACAAATATAAAAAAAACAATAAAATAGATTTCCGGGCAGTATAACAAAAGGGTTGGGGCTTTATTTTATTATTACTTTATTTTTTGCTTTATATTATTATTCTGCTTGTTTTATTTTTATCGCACAAAAATATGTAAATATTATTTCATTATGTCATTTTATTTTGGGGATTATGACCAATATGTAAAATAGGAATAGATAGATTCCCCACTTTTCTTTCTATTTCTTGATCTGAATGGTTGCTTGCTCACGCTCAAACTAAAACAGCCGAGAAAATCCACAAAGAACAGCAAGACATGCCATATCTGCTTTATTTACTGCTTTATATCTGGAAAAAAAAACATTTTACTGCTTTCTAGATACCGCACACACGTGCACGCATGTAGAGATATTCCGAACTGCTACCCTACACCATGGCCAGCCTACCCCCTGCATCAGCCAACGTTAAATTGCATATAGATTCTCATGACACTTCATGGACCGATCGGTTTTTATGTCTTTGAATTATTGACCCGTCCCTGTGCGAAAAAAAAGAACAAAAAGAAAAAAAAAAGAAACATAAAAAGGAGATATGAATAAAAATATGCACAGGGGCTGACCAATGATTTTCTGATGTTCGACCTAGTTCATTTTTGATGGTGGATCTTGGACTCTTTGCCTGAGATCAGTCCGATCTTGGGGAGTCGAAAGACAGGTAGAATACGAGGCTCCTATACTCTGGAGAAAGAATCCACTATTCCAGGAATAGTCCTGAGACTGTCAAAACAAAGTGGGATGCTTGTCCGATCAATTGTAGGGAAAATGAATAATAATAATAAAATATTAATAAAGGCACACTGTACTCCAAACCCCAGAAAGCCTTCAGCCAACCATTTCTGATGCCTTCAAACCCCTTTTTCCTCATAAACCTGGCCCGAGTTTGGAAAGGCAGAGATAGTACTAGTCGTAATCTGAACATTGGTAATGTGATTGTGGAATATGATTCAATGGTTGCAGTCATGGTTTTAAATCGAAAGCACAGTGCTCCGTGGAAGTATGAGTATGAACTTCGGGACTGTTTTTCATATCTTGGTAATTACTCTATTACTCATGTATTTAGATAACAGAATTTTGTTGCTGATAGGCTTTGCATCGCGCATCCATCACGAGGTTTTAGAAGTTATAATTTGGTCTCAGATCTCCCTGATGCTGTTCGTCAAGCTATTGTGCATGATCGTTTGGGTCTTTATAATTTTAGAAGGAAGAGTTAGACTTAAGTTTTGCACATCTTTTTGTACTCTCTTTTGTTTGAGGTTAGGCTCTTTCCCCCCAATTATAAGGGTTAGGCTGGTTTGTCCCCCTCTTGTTTGTATATCTTTTCCTTATTAATAAAATTTTGCAGGGTGCCGTCCCTGTTTCCTAAAAAAAAAAAGTACTAGTCATTTGATACGAGATACAGTCGATCAAAAGTATCGGTCGAGATCGATAAGCGAATCGGTGCAGAGGGTACATATTTGAGCAGAATGGCAATGAAATGAGCGTCTACGGTGGTGCTTGTCTGAGGGGCTCGTGGCGCCCGGCTATGCAACAATGGCTAGTTCAAAATTTGGGTGCACAGGCTGATCGCATAATGAGCCAGATGGCAAATCTCTTACAAAGTTTAAAACCCATTGGTGAGGGAACCTCTTTCCCTGTAGCCCCTCAAGAAGCATCAACTTCCCATGTTCCTCTAAACCCAAATCCTCAACCAAACACCAACCTACCAAATACCGCCAGTACCCCAAATCCAAATCTTCCACCTAACCTTTATTACCCAAACGTTAACCCTTTCTCGCCATACCCTCCATATCCTTTCCTAAGCACCAATATCCCCCAGAATCCAAATGACCTCCTTTTCCCCATCACCAATCCGCTCCAAAATAGCCCACATATGGACCACAGAAGTTATAACCAGCCAGGTCAAGTGATGACCTATTTACCTTTCAATGATCCTGGTCGCCAAACGGAAGCCGCCAATAACCCACCTCTCCAAAATCCTTACCAAAACCCTTACCAAATGCCTCCCCAAAATCCTTACCAAATGCCACAACCAGAAATAAACCCAGCCTTTCCCAATCCTACCAGCATATACCAAAACCCAACTCCCCCTCCCACCAAAATAGAGGCTGATATGGAAAATTTGAAAAATATGATGCTCAAAGTTCTGAACAAAGGAGAATTTTCTACACGGGTATTAGCATTGCAACCTTCAGCAATACTACCTTCAAAATTCAAAATGCTCGACATAGAAAAATTCGATGGGACTAGATGTCCTATCTCTCACTTAAAATCCTATTCTGCCGACATGCAGTCAAGGGGGCTAGCTTTGAAGCTATGGCCTCAAATTTCCATCTTACCTTAATAGGGGCTGCCAAGCAATGGTTAATGCTAGCAGACAATAGCACCATGGGTACTTGGGACCAACTAGCTTAAGGGTTTCTAGAGAGGTACAAAGACAATACTACCTCCGAAAATAAAAGAGATCTTGAGTCATGCACCTAAAGGGAAAAAGAAACATGTGTTGAGTTTGCGGCCATATGGAAAAGAAAAATAGCTCAAATACTCGACAGGCCTGATCTGGCTGAGTCATCCAGGATGTTCATTAAAAACCTTCAACCTATTTACTTGGAGCACATGCGGTATCTCCCCTATAGTAATTTCAAAGAAATAGTGGAGATAGGAGTCCGTATTGATGAAGATATACAGACTGGGCATTTAAAAGTCAATACACCCTCCAACTCTTTTTGCTACTCAAAAGGAAAGGCAGCCGCATCAGGATCAGCTATTAATATGGTAGGAAATGCATCCGCCAACTTTCCTACCCAGAACTATAACACTGTTCCATGGTCCTACGGAGGCAGATAGGTCTGTCAATGCAGTGGGAGGAAACAGTGGTCCGAACAGGAACTTTAAGGGTCAGAATAGAGGAAATCGATACTATGATGAACTGCAAGCTCCATAGTCTGTAATACTGCAAGGACTAATGGCATAGGGAGTGCTAAAGCCTTTGGAAAACTATAGTGTGAGAACCCAAACCCCTTTACATGAACAACATCATTATAACATGTTTATTATGTGTCTTGACATGTTAGAGACTTCATTTCATTCATATCATGTTTGCATTGAGTTGGTTAAGGTCATAATAGAGTGATGGTCTTCCATGCGTTGCATGCCTTGTTGTTGATGTTTCGAGTGTTTATCTTAACATGTTAGCACCTAAATAAGTCTCATTGGAGTCTTAGTACCTTGCATTTATGACTTAGAATGTCTATCTTAGTTTTTGTATGCTTGGTTGAAAGTTTAGAAGCTTCGTTGCTTCGTTTGTGTTTTGAGGTTGTTCATCGTTGCTTGTATTGCTTGCATTTCGTCTCGAGAGATGTTCGTTTGAGTTCTAGGCCTTGTATGCAAGTCATAACCATGTTTAAACAAACCCTATACATGTTCATGTTATCCTAGTTTAAGTTGGGTTTGATTCGTGTTTGATTCGTTGCCCATTCATCGCGCGATTCGAGCCATGTTTTAGCTTGATTCGGATGTGTTTCGGGTGTGTTTCCGACTTGTTTTGAGTTGGGTTACACCTTAGGATGCTTGCCCATGAGTTTGGAATCATTTAGGACAAGTTTAGATGAAGTTTGAGACCTGTACCTCGCGGTCGCATTGGTTTTTTGGCATTGGCTCGCGTTGAGATGCTGAGAGCACCCCCAAATGTGCAGGTTCTGGAAATAGGGACCATGCGGTCGCATGGTCCAAAAAGGATGCGACCGCATCATACAGTTTTCAGCATTTGGACTTTTCTTGGTTGGTTTTGGTTGATGACCACTTAGCCCTTGGCCCTTGGACGTCTTGAGTGAGTCAAGCCTCCTTTGTTGACCCTCCTACAACCCTTCTAAACCCTTGGATCAATCCTAATCAAAGGCTTGCATTCCTTAGCCAATTAGAAGGCTTATAACCTCCTTCACATGGATAGGGGTCTTGTTGGTAAGTATATAAGCATTTTTTAGCCTATTCAGCCATTAGTGATCACCAAAGCTTAAGAAATTCAGAGACTAACCTCCATTTTCGTCCATGGAGATAACCCTAACTTGAGAGACCATTTGTCGGAATTCCGGTGATCCGATCGGCGATCCGAGACCGCCAAATCGAAGGCCTTGCTCTCCTCTACAACAATCCTTGGTTTATTCTTCCTTTCATCCATTAATCTTAGGCTTAAGGTGAGTTGACAATTCCCAGAATTTTCATGTTCAATATTATAACATGACCCCTTCATTATAGTTGTTCTATTGATGCTTAGGAACACTTCTTGTGAAGAGAAATCCTCCATTTCAACCTATGAAATATGTGTAGGATTTTATGAATTCTCTATGAAGTTGTGATTTTGACTTTGTGTAAAGCATGAATGTTGTTTTTAATGTGCCTAGGAACAACTCTTGTGAAAGAATATGTTTCAATTGTAAGTTTAATAAAATCACCGATTCTAGGGTTTGAAACTCGGGAATGTGTTTATGGCTAGTTTAAGGTCATGAACGGCTTAGTTATTAAGTTCTAAATGAACGGAGAACATAGGAAAGGGCAATGTGATGCATATAGTATCAATGCTCTACTTGGTTGAATTTTAGAAATGACTCACCGGAGTTGAGATTAGGGAGTTATTGAACAATACCGACTCCACATTCAATCCCTACGACGTTTGTAGTTCGTTAGACTAATGTATTAGCTTACATGACTTTGGGATGAATTGAAGGGCATGTTTGATATGTGTGCTTATAAGACTCAATCGAGTTCTTATGCGGTTTATATGATTGTGTGAAGTAAATGCATAATTGAGAGCATGTTGTAGAATGATATATCTATTTGACATGTTGAATTCGCTCTTGTCGAATTCCTATTTGATTTCTTAATGAGTAAACAACTACTTGTTGAATAAGTTCGCTCTTGTCGAACTTGTTCCTTATTTGAGATTATATGACGAGTAAACATCTATTTGGCATTGCATTAGTCCAGCTGGCATATTTGGTTGAGTCGATGGTGTGACAATGCATCGCCGTCACGAGTTATGGGGCTCGTGATAGTGATGGGTTGTTAAAACGGGTTTTTATCACACACCCCCCCACTGTTGGCCACAGTGGGGAAGTAGCCCCTTTGTTGTAACCAATAGAGCACATTGGCAAGTCTAATTACCAAGTAGAGAGCTTGGTACCCGAGTAGAGAGCTCGGTACTTTGATACACTCATCACGGGTATCATTGGCACGATAAGTTAACGTTGTGTATTGCAGGAGCTACGTAGCGGCACCGGTTCCATAACATATCCTCCTTATATGTGATTTACTTTATAGCACCTATGTGAAACAATGTGCTACCATGGATATGTGATTTAAGTGTTTATTAAATGAATGCTTTGATTGACTTGATATTAAAGATGATATCTTGCTATGTATGTTGCATGATGCCATGACATGCATAATTGTTAACTCACAAAGTCTTTATGACTTACCCCCTCCCTTTTACTGCTTTAGATCCGAGCCGTTCAGGACCTCCCCGTTGAGGCGTTGCAGGGTCGTGCTTGTCCGTGATCACACGCGACGAGGTTGTTGTTTATAGATGTCCTTCTTTTGATCTCTTTTGTAAGGACGTTGGGATAAGCAAGTCATTTAGACTTTGCTTTGGGAACTTTGTCTATTTGTATTTATGTCTATACTTGTAGTAACATGTATCCTATTTTGAGTGCCGGCGCATGTACGCCGAGCCTTGTATAGATGTAGTTGGTTCACATGTTTTATGTCTTCCGCTGGGCATTATTTTAGCTCTTATTTACTTATGTTGTTTCTCCGGCATGTTGTAGCCGTTGAGGTATATATGCATGAACTGTTTAGTGTTGGGTTCCGGTTGTAAAGTCGTCGATGAATTGATATACTTGTCTTTAATTGCTATATCAGGTTTAAAATTTTTAAATTATTCCGGCCTTTTGGTGCCAAGTCGCGCTTCATCTACAATGTTGCGTCACGTCGTTTTCTATAACTGAGTCCTTACATGAATTGTAGTCCTATTTGGACGACTTGACTCGTGATTCCTCATCGGGGTCCGGGTCGGGTCGTCACATATAGGCTGCCGAATCCTCTACCTAACTCATGGAATCATGCCCAGTACTGTGAATACCATCGTTGCAGTGGTCACCTCACTGACAAGTGTTATGTGCTTAAAAACGCTATCCAGGACCTAATAGATGATAAGGTTATTGAAAAACCTCCTTCCTAAACCAAATGTAGTCAATAACCCCTTACCTCAAATCAATATGATTGAGGCCGGTGAAGAAAAATGTGTACCCAAGTTTGAAAGAAATAAACACCCATTGACATATATCATTATTCCTTTCTTTCCACCCATAAAAAAAACCTAGCTGCAATATGCTTTCTTGGGACACCATCTTGGGTAGCCAAAATACATGTAGCACTGAAAAAGCCACTTGGGTCGGTGGGGATGTCAGCCACCTTACTAGATCTGGTCGAGCCTACCAACCAAACCAAGAAAGAGGTGACCACTTCGGTAAAGATCAAGAAACAGATACTGGGGCTGGAAACATGGAAGATACTCTGCTAGCTCAGATGAAGAAAACCCAAGCCAACATATCTATCTGGGGCTTGCTATGTGCTTCCAAGACCCATCATGACACACTGGCTAAGTCTTTAAGTCAGGCAGTCATCCCTATTGAAACCTCCCCAAACGAGCTCACCCAAATGATCGGAAACATACACTTTGGAAACGTGATTATGTTTACTGATCTGGATCTGCCAAGGGAAGGAACCAACTACATTAATGCTCTTCATATCACTGTGGGAGTCATGGGAAAAAGGGTTCCCTGAGTTCTGATAGATAATGGCTCTTCTTTAAATGTATGTCCGACAAGCAAGCTAGCCAAGATGGGAACAAAAATATCAGAGATGGTTCCTTCATCATAGACAGTAAGGGCATACGACAACACTAGTCGATGTGTCCTATGGGTGGTCACCTTGATAATGACTATTGGGCCGTTAACCATGCCAGTAGAGTTCCAAGTCCTGGACATACCAGCCACTTTCAGCCTATTACTGGGACGCCCTTGGATCCACGGGTTAAAAGGAGTAGCCTCCTCACTGCATCAAAGTGTCAAATTCATCCACGATGACCATATAGTGATCATTCTTGCCGATAAGATCGTGGAAAACAAGGAAAACGAGGACATCCCAATCCTCGAAATAGAACACGATGACACAGATATTTTCCTTAGTGGCTTCGAGGTTATCCCCCAAGCTAGAGTTAACGCCATTGAATGTGGGTGAGAAACTGACATCACCAGAAAGAAAACCACATCTCTAGGAAACATGGTCCCGTTAAACATGTTTTGAAAAATGAATTACATGTCTGGTTTAGGTCTCAGCAGAAATCAGCAGGGACTTGTCAATCTGGTCCAAGATGAACTTAAGGAATATATCCCTCTTTTCGGTCTAGGATACAAACCTATTCCAGCTGGAATAGCGCAGTCATGAAATAGAAACGTGAGAAAAGCAAGGCCGAACGAGAAAAACGTCCTTACATATATCCACCTCTCCAACCATATAGGAAGACCCTAAATGGTTAATTTGTAAGGAAAGGAGAAATATATGCCTATCTCATATTTCCCGAGCCCTGGTTAGACCAGAATGGGAAAAGACACCTTGGCTGGGAGATCTTCGAAGATGTCAGTCTTGCCACTAGTGAAATGGAACTGGTTACCCCCCTGTAGCCCTGTAGCCCTGCATATAAAGCTGTCACAACCGAAAACACTTGGTCTATAGACCAAGACGATTATGCTCTGGCCCTGTTAGAAAATGACTGTCTAGGAGACAGCTTTCTGGGAATGATAGATGAAGGTACTAGCTATGAAAATCTCCCCGCTGAGTTTAAGTCTATTGCTGATAAGCCTCTGCAAATATTGGTATACTACGACCGGCTCGCTTTTAACACCTGCAGATCCGGTGGACCGTTTCAAATATACTATTCCCCATCCTTCTTTTAGACTTACGGATTGGTCATCTACTGATCTGCTCCCTAAAATTGAGGATATCAAACCCCAGATCCTCAATAATGTAACTAACCCAGTACAATTTGCTAATAAAGATAATCTAGATGTCTTCGCGTATTCCTTAGTTGCACATTCATTAAAAGACGCATTAATTAGATTTGATAATGAGTCATTTAATGAAACAGATTCAAAAGATAAAAGTTATTTGCTTGAGCTCGCCAAGTCAGTCAAGCACCAAGAAAAGCATCGATCAGCAACAACGGATGAAGACTTGTTCGCTATTAATCTGGGGATGAACAATGAAATTAAAGAAGTCAAAATCGACAGCTATCTGCAAGGTTCTGAAAGGGCAGCACTGATCAACCTCCTCAAAGAATTCGTGGACATCTTTGCATTGTCCTACGAAGATATGCCCGGGCTGGATCCAGTTATTGATGAGCACTAGATCCCCACCTATCCTGATGCATGACCAATCAAGCAGAAACTCCGCCGAATCAAACCAAAATGGTCACTGTAAGTAATAGAAGAAATCATGAAGCAGCTACACGTCAAATTTATTCCGGTAGTTGAATACCTGATTTGGCTGTCAAACATAGTGACTGTTCCAAAGCCCAATGGAAAGGTTCGGATCTGTGTGGATTTCCGCGACCTCAACAAGGCATCGCCTAAAGACGACTTCTATCTACCCAAAATCGATATTGGGGTAGACGCTGTGGCCTCTCACAAAATAAGATCCTTCGTGGACAGCATGCTAGGCTAAAACCAAATCAAAATGGCAGCAGAAGACCAGGAAAAAACATCATTCACCACCCATGGGAACTTACTGCTACACTGTCATGTCGTTTTGGCTAAAAAATGATGGGGCTACATATCAAAGAACTACCACCACCCTCTTCCATGATATGATCCATAAAGACGTCGAAGTGTACGTGGACGATATGATCGTGCACTCCAGCGACGCCGACAGTGCCCATATCAAAGACCTTCGAAAATTCTTCGAAAGGTTAAGAAAGCATCAGATGAAGCTTAACCCCACCAAATGCACATTCGAGGTTACCAAAGGCAAGGTCCTGGGATTCATGGTGACCGAGCAAGGCATTGAGATTGAGCCAGCCAAAATCAAAGTCATCATAAATATGTCGCAGCCAAAAACTCCAATAGAAGTCAAAGGCTTCCGGGGCCGATTGCAATATATCAGCTGTTTCATCAGACAGTTGACCTCTATATGCGAGCCCCTATTCAAACTCCTAAAGAAAAATACCGACCAAGTCTGAGACGAAAAATGCCAGCTAGCCTTCGAAATAATAAAAGCCTACCTTGCCAACCCACCAGTGCTAGCTCCCCCCATATACATAAACCTCTCCTTCTATATTTAACCGTAACAGATACATCAAGTAGGGGCTATGCTCGCCCAAGAAAAAGAAAATTCCTATATCGAAAATGTCATTTACTTCATAAGTAGGATGTTGCAAGGAAGCGAACTTAATTACTCAGCATTGGAGAAAAGTTGCACTAGTCTAGTCTGGGCGACCCAATGACTCAAAACCTATCTGCAAGACCGATCCATCAGGCTCATCTCTCCAGAATGGATCCTATAAAATACATCTTCGGCAAGCCATCACTTTCTAGCCGATTAGCCAAATGGTCATTCCTCCTCAACGAGTTTGACATTACCTATGTCGCGCTCAAATCCATCAAAGGCAGCGTGATTGCAGACTATTTAGCTAATTTGCCTCTAGAAGTAAAAGATGCATCTGAGCCCAGCTTCCCAGACGAAGGTGTCCTAGAAATTGCCGATCATGACACCAAATGGCAAATGTTCTTCGACGGAGCCGCCAACAAAAGAGCCTTTGGCATAGGAATCCTACTAATTGATCCAACAGATTCCCACACTCCGCTGGCCATAAGATTGGAGTTCGAATGTTCAAACAACACTGCTGAATACGAGGCATGTATTGCTGGTCTGGAAGAAGCTCTCCAGAAAGGAGCCAAAGACTTGGAAGTCCATGGTGACTCCGCTCTAATCATAAACCAAATAGAAGGGAAGTGGAAAAACCCGGGATCCCATTGCGGCTCTATCATGCCAAGCCAAAGACAAATTTGATAATATCTTGTTCCACTACTTGCCACGAGATAGAAATCAATTTGCCGATGCCTTGGCCACTTTAGCATCATTGGTCCAGATTCCCACAGAAATCAATATCCAACCATTTATAGTTGGGAAAAAGGTCACTCCGGCCTATTGCTTCAGGATCGATGCTGCTCCTGAAAAGGACAACAAGCCCTGGTATTCAGACATCATAAATTTGCTTCAGAAAGGAGTCTATCCTCCTAGCTTACACAAAAGAGGGAAAATTTCCCTACGGAGATGGGCATCACAATTTATAAGCAGCGGAGATAGCCTATACAAAAGGCACTACCATGGTTTAAACCTATTATGCATCGATCAGGCCAAAGCTGAGCAAGTCATGGACCAGCTTCATGGTGGTACTTGTGGGCCACACATGAACGAGCATATGCTAGCAAAGAAAGTCATCCGACAAGGGTATTATTGGAGTACGCTAGAAACTGATTGTAACTGGTGGTGCGACAAATGCCAACGCTTTACAAATCTATAGCACGTGCCCCCGCATATATTATACAACTCCACAGCCCCCTGGTCCTTCTCAACATGGGGGATTGACGGCATAGGTCAAATCCACCCAAAAGGATCTAACAGCCATGAATATGTCTTGGTAGCTGTCGACTATTTCACAAAGTTGGTGGAAGCCTCTTCCTACAAAGTACTGAATGCCCGAAAGCTGTCCGAATTCATCAGGACCAACATCATATACCGATATGGAGTACCTTTCGAAATCATCTCCGACAACGGCACACACTTTGAAGGGGATGTGAACCGTCTGCTCGACGAGTTCAAAATCCAAAGGCATAAATCCTCCCCCATATCGACCACAAGCAAATGGTGCCGTTGAAGCAGCCAACAAAACACTAGAAAATATCATCAGAAAAATGGTTGACACGGGAAGAGATTGACCAGAAAAATTGCCGCTAGCCCTTTGGGGCTATCGTACTTCGATACGTACACCCATTGGGGCTACTCCATATTCTCTAGCCTATGGCATGGAGGCTGTGCTGCCGCCCATCGAAATTGAAATCCCATCATTGAGGGTGATGATGAAATCAGACGTAGCTGAAATCAACTGAGTCAAACAGCGCTACGAAGAATTGACCCTGATAAACGAACGACGGCTGCTAGCCCTGGAATATACTCGGGCATATCAGAGACGAATAGCTCGAGCATTCAACAAAAAGGTCAAAGGCCGCGATATCCAAGTCGGAGACCTGGTGCTTCGTGAGAAACCCCCTAGTTATGTCGATACTAGGGGAAAATGAAAATCTCCCTGGATGGGACCGTACATTGTCAAACAGATCCGGTCAGGAGGTGCAGTGATCCTCACCAATCAAGATGGGGAAGATCTTGTTCAACCCTTCAACCTCGACAAGCTCAAGAGGTATTATGCGTAAATTGAGAAAAATTATCCTGCAATTGCTTCTCTCTCCTGCTTGCTAGGTTGAAAACCCGAAAGGGCGGCCTAGGCAAAAGTTAAAGCACAAAAAAACAACAAAAGGAGGAATAAGGGCTCGCTAGGTTGAAAACCCGAAAGGGCAGCCTAAGCAAAAGTTAGAGCATATATATAAAAAAAATCAGGAGAAAAGGAGAGGGAATGCAGTTTCCAAATCCTCAGCATCTGATCTCCGGCCTGCCAGAGTCTTCAGCATATTCAGAAAAGGTGGTCTTGACTAACCAAAAAGAAAAACCACGACAAAGCTCAAAAAAAATCAAAATATAACATAATATTGTCCATAAGGTGCAACTTAGGAATAAGTGTCTAAGACATTTAAAATTAACATTTATTTCTTTACATTTGCCTATATACATGCTACCCGCTACCTATATCCCCTATTCCCCCCAGCTATCATTTTTATTGCAGCTTAGCTTCGGAACGGTCCATTAGCGTCTGCGACGTCCCAACCGAGACCATAGACTTCTACGAGGTACAGAAGAGGCTCCAGTCTCACCAGCGTGAGAGCCTCCAGAGGTGTCCTCATCCTCCTCATCATCAGCATCGTCGTTGTCTTGGATACCAGGACTACTTGGGCCAGCACCATCACCTCTATAGGCAGTGCTTCGTCTGCCAGCCTGAGGAGGTTAAGCCTCATCTGCCTACCGGAGATTGTTCCGCCGACTTGCATTGCTCAATCGGGGAGGCGCGTTACTGGGACCCGCCTCATTTGGATCAGGAGCCATCCGGGCACCAAGGCCGTGTACTCGGCGAAAGTCCTCCTGCAGAGCCTGAGGAACTACCAGCCCCGAGCTTTCCAGATCCTCGTCGATTTCCATTAGGCGAGCATCTATGCCACTGTTCACTCGCCAGCCCATCATCCGCCTCAATACATGCCTGATGACACGGGAGGTGTCCCTCAGTAGCCACCAGCACCCATGATAGATATTCATGGGACATAAGCATATACTCAGAAAAGGTGTAAGCTGCCTCCCGCGAATCAAAATCGAGCTGCCACATGTCGCGGATGAGGTTACCCACGTCCCTATTCATCTCCAGTTCCTCAGTCAGGGGATGACTCACATCCGGTATAACCTGCTCCCTGCCAAACTGGCGAAGGACCCGGCACGCCAGATAAAAGGTGGTCTGCTCAAAACCTGACAAAATAACCTGGGCATAGACCTCGGTAAACATAAAGAAGCTACGGATCCGCCAATGGCTGACTACCCAGATAATCTCCATGGAGCCAATGCGTAAAAAGTACTCAATCCAGTCATGCTCCGAAAAGTTGGTCTGGTGATAATGGCCGCGAAAGCCATAGAGCCTAGGATCATACAAACCTCCCATCAACACTGGGCCCATCACCCAGTTAAGGTGCTTTTCCAGCCACATATGAATCAAAAGAGGGCTACCGGAGGGAAACATTTCATCACCAGACGCAAAGGAATCCAGGCCAAACAAGGTTTCAGCCAGAATGACCGGGATTGATATTTACCCGGCGGTCCCGAGCCTGCAGCACCAGGTCCACGACCCGCACATCTATAAATCCGGGTCGGCCATGAGAAGATATCGTCCTATAAGGCAAAGAAACAGAGCAGCCAGACGCCGCCGCAAATAGACTGGGTCATCTTCCCTATACTCAATATAATCAGCGGAAAGCACGGTCAAATTAAAGTTGAACCCGTTGTAAAAACCCGGAGTAGCTTCACGGGTCGAGCCGAACAACTCTCGTATTGCCATGAAAGGGCGCCTCCGTGCAGAAGGCACATCAATAGGCCCAGTGGCTGGCATCCCCACCATACTGCAAAACTCCTCAAAGGTGGGACACATCTCGTTCAGGAAAAAGTTAAAAAGGTGGCTCGGTACTGACCAGAACCTAGAAGCTCCCCTCAGCATATCCCAGTTAATACGCAGGGTCCGCCATGACAACAAACACCGATACCCATAGATGTGCTCAAACCACTCTCGCTCCTCTGCCCACAAAGAAAGTACTCAAAAGTCCAGAGCATTCTCATAAATCTCTATCTCCAAAGTTGTGTGAACTGGTGCGGCCATCTCTGGAAAGAGACAAAAAATATATATCTGACTAGAAGAGGGAGATCAAGCAAAGAAGGAACTCAAATAATTTGAGCAAAGAGAGAAGGCCGGATGAACGAATGATGGAAATGGACGCTGCCTTGGCCTCCTTTTATACTAAAAAAACAAGGAAGCAGACGAATTCGGAGCACAGTGCATGAACAGTGACTGAAACAGGATCACACAGTAAAAGCCATGGGCGCCACCCATAGCCACAGCTTGGCACGGCGCCCATAACCATCATGGGTGGTGCCCAGAAGCCCCACTTCCGATTGCCAAAGCTGCCTGGTATCCTGGTTTCGGGCTCCGACCAACTCTGATAGATCACGAGAAATGAAAGAAAATGCTAAGGCTAGGCCGTAGCCTCGTCTGCCAAATTGAAAATATCAAACACAGGAAGAGGCGGCTGCCTTTTCTTCCCCACAGAGTGCCAGAAAAGCCCGTTTTAAATCAGAAGGTGTATCTCTCTAAATCTCCATCCATAAATTGCAGTGTGCCATTGCCCCTAGATAATGGTTTAGATTTCTTTTATTCTTAGAATAATTGAGTCTTCGCATTTAATTCATGCTTCGTAAAATAATATTGCATTGCATTTAGAAATGTGTACTGAGTCTGGTATAGAAAAAAAAAAAAAAAAGCTAATAAATGCAGGTAAACGGAGCTAATGACCGCGAGAAGATCTGCTCCAGCCAAGGCTGCCACCCATGACTCAAGGGCCGGTCCCGCCAATCCTGTACTCTCATCCCCTCGCCTGAGCATGGCTCGGTCCGCTAGCATCATCATCATCATCATCATCATCATCATCATCCCGACGCCTAGTCTGCCTCGCAGCATCATTTCCCCGGTAAGTGAACTCGTCCAGGAGTTACTGATACAGTTTGTTGATGCTGAAAAAGCCCCTCAACAGCTTCTTGTACGAAGGCGCATCAACCTGGGAAAAGGTGTAATAAGAAAAAATATGTGTCAGCCTCGAAAAAAAAAAGGAAGAAAGAAATGCAAGTATGAAAAAAAGTAAAAAAAATATACCACGCGGGCTCGCTCTAAGACCTGATACCGGTCTCAGGGATGTTAACATCAGGCAAAACCTCCTCCACAATTCTTCCATCACGGCGATACTGGAAGGTGGAGAAATCCTTAGCAGGCAAAAACAAGTCTGACTGCACGTCAGGAGCTGGAAAAGAAGGCCTCGGCCTATCGGAGACATCAGATGCACGCCTAGCTAGTGGGGGCAGGATAGAGCAATGTCCTCATAAACTCCTCATATGCCATAACAGGATAATCACTCGGAGGCATGAGATATCTCGACAGGTACTGTTGGTGCTAAAAACACACATGGGCAAGATTACCCGGTCAAAAAGTAATAAAGTGAATAAGTAGAGTGTCGAACCCACGAGGAAGCAATTTGGTTGTTTTTTTATGAATACCAAGCACGTTGCAATTTTAATTATATTTAGACGATCGATTTTTGCGTGAATTAACTAATTAATTAAGCTAAAACAAGAAATTAAATAAAGCAATATTAAAATGAAGTTGACTTTAATGAGAGAGGATCTAGAGTTTTGACTTTCAATTGGCTCTTCCGTTGTGATTTAATAAGGGGTTGCTATTAAAACTATTCTATTTTTTTGGAAGTCGGAGATTCAAAAATCACCGTTAAGGGCTATCGCTTCGTATAACGGTGCTAATTAACAATATAAATTAAAGGGCTTTCGCTACGTATGAAATTATTCAATTAATCGCTTCCAAACACAAAACCCCAATTAACTATCTTTAAGGGGATTAATAACATAGACTAACCAAACCCAAAGACAACTATGTTGTATTTTTCAAAATTATCAAGTCACTTTCATGCACTAAATAATTTTTAAAATCATGTAATGGGTGATCAGATCAATACAAGCATTACGAGCCCAACATAATATCCAAAAATTAGTGAATATCAATTAATAGCAACACCCCAAATTAAAATCACAACATCCAAGTCAATTTATATCAAAACCCTAGGCAAATAATTTAGTTCATAATGCTAGGAAGGTAAATCAAATCTTCAATGAAAAATATTGACATTAAATAAAAATAGAGATTAAAGTGCACAATACTTTACAATGAAGGAGATGATTGAAGTTCCTTAGCTTCCTTGGCTTGATCAACTATGGGAAAGGATTTGAGAGTGGATGAAAAAATGGGGAAAATGGAAATGGCGGTTGAATTTTTGGTTGTTATCAGTACCTGCTTTTTTGTTCCAGCCTCCTGTATGAAAAATTGAGCTCCCATATTAATTCAAAGTTGCTAGGGCCTTGGCCAAGAAAGGGGGGAAATTTTGGAAGTTATTGGAGTTTTGGTGGTAAAACATGGAAGAAAAAGAGGGTTGGGTCGCGGCTGGGCATGGGTTGGACAAGGGAAGGGACCGCGGGTCACCCAGGGTGGATACGGGCAAGGATGAGCGATGAAAGTGGGCCGGATAGAGGCGATGGGCTGGATGGGCCGCGGGTCAGGAGCTGGATCCATGGAGAACACGCGGGTCATCGCTAATGGAAGGGGATGACGTGGCGCGTTGTGAGGCCGACAACGCATTAATAAAGCTTTCGCCGGTTGTCAGCGCTGCCCTCCAGGTGTCTGAAATTGCTCCGGTGCCCTTGTCTTCCTAATTTTGGCTGGCGAAGTCCTTCCCCCTCCAGGCTTTGCAGAATAGTCCGTCGTTAGCTTGGTTAGCCTCCGTTAGGCCTGATGTGCTTTGAAATACTTGACGAAACTTAACGGCAAGTATCAAAACTCAACAATGAAGCCCGGAATTTCCTCAATTTGCACGTATTGAGCCATACAACCTCGAATATCTTTGAGATATCTACATGGAACACAAAATACATAAAAATAGTATCTCAAATGCAATTAATCAATAACCAAAGCTCAAAATAATCAATAAAATTCCGGAAAATAATGAAAATAATGGAAAATTACAAGCTTATCAGGTACAGATACTTGTTCGGTAAGAAGTCTGGGACAATCACCCAAGGAGGAGGTGCAGGAGGTGTCACTGGAAACGCCGGAAGCATAGAATACTAACGGTTAACCTCGTTCGCCCATATACAATAAATCGACCATAATGGACACCATCAGTATCCAGCAACGGCTCATCTCCAAAGAGATCATATATAGTCCCACCAGACCCCTCCAGGGGAATAAATGCACAATGCCCGAGCTCAAGCTGGCTATCTTGTCTCGCATCATTATCGCATCCAAGCAGTGGCCATCCCGATCCCACTCTACCCGGTTGGCATTCACAAACTCAGCCAAAAATGGTGGCTCATGAATGCGTTTGCGCAGTGGGTCCGAAGTAAAATGAAAGACCGAATAGGCCCATACCTGCAAGATAAAAAAGAATCAGCAAAAATAAAAGAAGAAAAGAAAATTCTAAAAAAAATCAAAAGCAGGGAAAAAGAAGAAACCTCCCAAGCCGGAGCAAGCCGTTAAGGGTCAGCAAATCATTGCGGTTGGCCCGATCCATGGAAGCATAAAAGTCGGCCAGGCCTGCCTGCCCCCAGTCATACTCGATAACGCGGTCCAAGTCCCATAAACATCTCAGGAGGGAAATCCTCAAAGTGGTGGATAAGTTGGCAAAAAGTGACATCCCCAGAAAGAAGAACAAAAACGCCCTGGCAACACGAGCTACGACCTCACTATCATTCTCGTCAACTTGCCCGGCGTGTGCTAAAAGCCAATTCTTGACACTGCCAATATGGATCTCATCTGCAGTCTTATACTCGGGTTCAAAACCCAAAACGTCCTCCACCACATCGTGATGATGTCTAAGGGTGTAATCTGGCTCCAAAGCCCTGCCGATGCCGATAGAGATACCTGTGATTGCGGCAAAATTGCATAGGGTCAATGTCACCTCCCCCCAACTAAAGTGGAAGGTGTGGGTGGTGTCCCACCAGTACTCCAGCAAAACCTCGAAAATGGGTATATAGCTGCAGAAGGGATGGAAAGCCCGCAAGAACTCGCTAAAACAAGAAGACTTCACCAAAATCTGTGCCGGCGGAGGCATTGAATTATAAATGGTCGAGACTTTGTCATAGCTTGCTCGAATCCTGGCCAAAGCCCTGCGCGCCTAAATAAAAAAAAGGGGAAAGAAAGAAAAGAACAACAACATCTCAGCATCAGAAAAAAAGGGAGGAAGGTAAATTCTTATCTTTTATAAAACCCTTATGCATGCCATTAAATTATGCCACGTCAAAAGAAAAAATATATATATATATATATATTGCATTCTTGCATGTCAAAAAAAAAAACAAAAATGTATTGCATTCCTACATTCATAAAAAAAATGTGTTGCATTTTTACAAAAAAAAAAAAAAAGTTTTGCATTCTTGCATTCAAAAAAAAAAAGAGAAGAATATTGCATTCATAAATCAAAAAGAAAAAATGTTTTGCATTCAAAAGAAAATACATGTTGCATTTCAGCACACATTTAAAAAGAAATATACATGCAACATTTTAGCAAGCATCTAAATATCTCTACGGTGCATTTGCATTTCCATGCATAAAGTCTGATAAATGATATATCCATGCCATAGCCGTCCATCATATGCAGTCATCTCCAAATAGTTGCATTTTGACATTCACTTGAATAAAAATGTTGCAAGCATAAAAAGAAAGTATTTCTATTGCATTTGGCATACAATATATCTCTACAGTGCATGCATGCATGCAAAAATGTGTCCAAAAAAATATATATCCGAAAAAAAATGCATCATGTATCTGAAAAGTCTATTACATGAGCACGCATCATAAAAAATATTTTAAAACTCGAGCATGCATCATATAGTCGAAATATATCAGTTATGTGACGACCCGACCCAGATTCCGGAACAAAATCCCAAGGTCACGCCGCAAGGACAAGGCAAGAAGGGGACAAGCACTTGCAAATTAGTAGTGCGAGTCAAACAATAGAGTTATCAACTCTAAACAGAATGTACATCCATACAAAAAATGCGGGTCAACAAAAATCGAAGGTGCGGGCGTTAATAGAGTGAAGACCGAGCTAATAAAATCGAAATCAACACTAAAGAAACCAAGAGAGACTATTGTCTCGAGAGGAGAAAGTACAAAACTTCGTGTGCATGCAACATTGCGGAGCGGAACAAACCATCTAAGCACTCGGGGGCGTTTCAAAAAAATGAACTAACTGATATAACAATTACCCACGGCTAAAGCATACCGGGGTTAACCAACAATGAAACAACTAGAATAAAGAAAAGCCCCAAAGCTACTGCGTGCCCGGGAGACAACTGAATATAAAACTAAGATTCCGAATAACGACACGACACAATACGTCGGCCCAAAGAAGAACCAAATCAGAACCCAAGTGTTCTACCCGACTGTAAAGTCTAAATAACTTTACAATATAACGAGTTCACAAGAATAGTACAGTACAATAGACAAATCAATGATGCTAGATGATATAGGAATCCACAAGCTACTACTCGGGAATGTCGGCCGCTACAATCACGAACACACGTTCGCGACGAACTAAGCTCGAGCTATCGATCGGTTGCTATTCGCTTTACAATCACGATCTACGGCCTCAACGTGGCGGAGGTTCTTGCAACTAGAAAACAAAGTGCGGGATGAGTCATAATGACTCAAGACGCTACTACTTGAACAATATAACATAATATGAAACATTGTTATAATAACATCGTGTTACAACAACGAAACTCGTGAAGATGTGTCGTATACTTTACAAGAAATCTCTCCTTCTCACTTACTAAATCTGTCCAAAGCGAACTAGGGTGGAATTCCTGCTCAACACAAACCAAATGAATTAGAAAGTAATTCTCATGAAAGCATTACATGTAAGTATGTATAACTTTTATATACATGTCAAGTCATTCATGAAACTAGCAAGTATGAGCATGTATATTCACATATATGCATATCAAGTCATAGAATTATCAAGTATAAGTATGTATACCTACAGATATACACACCATGAAATTCAATCATGCGCAATCAAGATAAACATGGTCACTTTCGATCCCATGTCTTAATTAACACTTTGTTGTCACATAAGTGCTTGAAATAAATCACATAACAAGAGGATATGTTATAGAGCCGCCGCAAGCGTAGATCCTGAAATGAAAAGCGGTTATCACGATTGTGGGTTGTCGGATGCACGTGAGTGATACATCGACCAAGCACGATAGTATTATTCCAAGCGCCAATGGTTACGACAAGGTACTCTTCTCCCTTGTGATCAAATAGTGGAGGGTGGGTGCATGATGATGGTGGCGACCATCACTACCACGAATCTCACAATTCGTGACGGCGATGCATCGTTACCATCGAGACAAGACAAGTATGCCAGCTGGACTAATGGAATGACAAGTAGATGTTTACTTGGCACTAAAATCAAGTAAAGACGAGCTCGACAAGAGCGAACTTCGTCCATGTCAAGTAGATGTTTACTCAAATAAAATCAAGTAGGAAGCGAGCTCGACAAGAGCGAACTCGTTCAAGACAAGCGAGCATGTTATTCACGACATGTTCACGATTAATCATATGGATTACAAAAGGAGCTCGATTGAGTCTCAAGTATAAGTGTCAAAACTTGTCGCTCAATTCTATTCAAGTTCCAAAAGCTAGTAATCTAGTCCAATGGATTTCCAAGTGTTAAAGGATCTCACCACAATCCTAGTAAGGTCCAATCGTTCCTTAATTCGACTCCGTTGAGTCTTCGCTACAATTATTCCCAAATAGAATACAAATGCTATATGCATTTCTATCCCTTCTCCATGTTCAAAGTTCACATATATCTAGGTCTTTGTTTCATTGAGAAACCCTAGTTCAACAAGTTCACCATTCCACCTATTAGTGAAATATAAGTTCAATACATGTACACTAATCAACTTTCAATAGGTCATTAAGACATTCAAGAATAAATCATGCTTTGAGCCAAGATATGAAATATGCTTCATAAGTCATATAATGCCGATAAAACCACAAGGTAATCAAAAGTAATATATACTTCAAGTCGAAAATGGAAAATATGCTTATTAAATCATATTCAATAAATAAGTCAGAATATCAAATCACAATTTATATAATTCTCAAGGTTTACCTAGATTGTCTAGGCTCACCAAATAACAAGATTATATCCTTAGAGTCTTTCTATTTAGGATAATATTTCATCCCAAAATCTCAAATCCATTAAGGTTTATGTAATAGTCATAAACCACTATTGCCACATTCAAGTCCTTGAAGTTATACGCTAACTTACGTTGTAATACTATGAGACCTCGTTGAGGTTTTCTAAGTTAAAGTACCAAGTAGTACACTCACATGATAAGACCCATGGGTTGTAGTCCAGGTTCTAAAGATGTCCGTGCGGTACTATTTCGCAAGGTCAAGGCAATACTAGCATGCTTTGGATAACAACTTGATTATCTTTGCAACTCTACGAGTAGACTCTATATATAGAGTACTAGATCATAACCCATCAAAATTCGTTGTTTAGAGATTTCTAATTCACCATTATCTCGATTCCCGAGAGATGATCCCAAGATTCCCAATCAAGCCCTTAAACAAGTTAGGGTGCATTCACACATGGCGAGGCGACTCTAGTGAGTCGGAGTTCTCACATCAATAACCCCAAATCCATAGGATCCAAAACATGGGTAGGTCAAGTTCCTACAAGTCTTACAATCTTTTTTAACCCTTTTTATAAATCAATTAGGACCACAATACCAAGCCAAACATGACCTTAGTCTATCGATGACCCAAATTTTACAATTTGAAACCCTAGCATAGAACTTTCTCTACTGACTTTCAATTGCAATTACTTCCTTCACGAGAGTTGTTCCTAAACACATTTGGGACATTATTCATGCTTTACTCAAGTCCAAATTATTAACTTATAGGGCAGCCCCAATAAATTCAGATTTCAAACCTAAAAATGACAATTTCTCAACATCTTGCAAATGTAATTAATTCCTTCACAAGAACTACTCCTAGGCATATTTAGAACAACATTCATGCTTGAACTAAATCCAAATTAATAAGTTAACATGGCAGCCCCAAATTTTCAGATTTCTATCTTGTTGAAATGAAGATTTCTACTTCACAAAAAGTCTTCCTAATCATGTATACAACAACTATTATGAAGGGAGTATGCCCTAATATTAAAACTACAAATTTTCTGGGTTTGAAAACGTACCTTAAGCCTTATATTAATGGATGCATGAAGAAATAAATCAAGGATAAACGTAGAGGAGAGTAAGAGCTTCGAAAGGGCGGTCTCGGAAGTCCGATCGGGTCACCGGCAATCGATCAATGAAGGTGGAGTGTTCTTGAGTCTCCTTCTCTCTAAACCCAGCAAGCTATCATACTTAAGATGGAAAAAATGGCTGAAATGGTTGGGATGGTGAAGTCACAAACTTGGCTCAATCCAAGTGAAAGGGTTATATGACTTCTCATTGGTCAATAAATGTCTACCATTGATAAATAATCATCAAAGGCTTGGATTGAGTCTCCCTTGGTCAACATAAGTGAGATTAAGTGATTTGGGTCAAGTTTTGTCGGACTTGAGGTCAAGGGTGCAAGGGACAATGCCACATTTCATCAAAAATCATGAAGTGCTGGAAATCAGGGCAATGCTACTGACCAGTAAACTTGTAAAATTTATCATAAATCACTAACAACTAAGATTGAGGTAAAATTTGATTTTCTGAAACTAGACTCTTTAAACTACAATTTAGCATTTTAAATTTCTCAATTCGGACTTGTATTAATCAAAATACAGTCTCTCCAAGTTCATGTTAACATTCTGAATTCTCAAAACAGAACACAGACACAGCCATAATACGTGGCCTATTTGAGGCCCTTAAACACATTGGAAAATTATGAAAATTTACAGAGATTAACTTAACATATGTAGGTAACACACACTAAAATTTAAGCCAATTCTCTTTAGTAGATTGGTACCATAATTTTCCCGAAGTTTGCCCAAGAACAAGACTGAATCTGTGAAGTAATAAGTTGGTCATTTTATTTCCAATTAACAAGTCCACGAATAAGGATGGTTAAACATGAAAGAACTAGTAACCTTGGTATAGAATTCAACCCACATGAACCACAAGTAATCATGGACAAGTCTCTAAGGCAAAGGAATGCATTCATGCATCATAATTTCCAAATGTTCAAATACAAGCAAGAAGGGTCTCAACCTCAAAGTTAAACTTCCAATGGTTTAAGTAATGACCAAGAAAATGTAGAAATCATACCAAGACTCTTTAAGACTTAGTTCAGAGTTAAGGAAGCTAAGGCGATACACAAAGCTACCATAAAATGCATACAAAGTATAAAAATCTTATAAGACAACCAATACTCCACTAAAAGAACTAGAACCAAGATATATATGTTAGGTTTATTTCTAGTATGTTAAGCAACAATAATAATCATGGTAAGTAACCAAAGTTTGGGTTCTCTTACTAACAAAAAGCCAACAATAACGTTATGGTCATTTGACACGCAAAACAAGGAAGTCAAACACACGAAGGTCCAGGGTCTTACAGACTTGTAACTATTTTAAAGTTAGGTCCTCCATTTTTTAAATTATATTCATTTCGTCTTGTATTTTGGTTTTCTTTTCATTTTCTCCCTTCTAAAGCGTTATCGTTACAAATATCGCCCAATATTTTCTAAAATGACAAAAATAAACTTACTAAGTTGGGACACTAAAGCTTTATTCGAAACTAAAAAATAATATGGTTTTATTTTTTAAATATGTTTGGAAAAGACATTATTAGATTTATATGAAAAAAAATGTATCTATAATAATAGAATTGTTAGTGAGTATCGAGATATTAAGCAAATTTGTAGCATGTTTTGTTATTACCCATGAATAAAATAAGAGAAATGAGTAAAGAAAACGTGTCATAATGTCAAAAGATGAAGAAAAAAACGAAGAACCATTTCATAAATCTATGCTTTTGTTAGAAAAAAAACTAAAATCTACGCTTACTTTTTGAATTTTCTAATTACTGCAAGCACCCTTAAAAACTATCATATTGGTCCCAAACTTATAGATATTACAAACAAAATTAATTGTAGAAATCACAAATAACTGGGTTCAAATAATTAACTCCTCTCTATAACTGTGTTCCAAACCTCAAACCTCTTTTGCTCTTAACTTGCTTGCTCCTCTTCATAGGACCCGATGTACTTACATATGAGAATATCTCTATTCCCCTCCCTTGGCTATCGACTTTCTTTTCTTCTACCGCAACTCTCATTTTATTGGAAGATACTGCCACAAACCGACATCTTTTAAAGTAGTCTATCCTAAAAATAATTAGATTATCTCCCTACTTAGTAATTTGACACCGAAAGTGGATGGGAACTAAGAAATGAGAGACGTTTTTTTAAGAAAGTTCGACTAATCGGAAGCTAAAAAGATTATGTCTCTATTTGAGGTGAATGCATTTTTTGGTAGTGGTGATAGTAATACTGACGAAATAAGGGATGGTAGTGTTAGGGGTGGTGGTGGCAATTGTAAGGATGGCAATGGTGGTTTAGAAGAAATACAACATTGTAAAATTTTCAAATCATTATATTTTCAAATAATTTGAAATTTTGAAAATTTGAATATTTGAAAATTCAAAAATGAATTTGAGTTTGTAAAAGTGAAATCCAAACTTGTGTGGTGATGTGTTTATAAATGATGAGTTTTACAAATTAATTATTTTAAAGGAAAGAATAAATAATTAAAAAGAAATCAAATCAAATACAAAATTAACTTTGGGGAAAAATGGTTAATTTTGTCATCATTTTGATTAATTGTTACATTTTGTCATCAGACTATGTTTCGAGCGAAATTATCATTATACCTTTAAAGATATATGCAATTTGTCTCTATCCCTAACAACCTATAAAAGTCTAGGTTGTTTCTTAGAACTTATTGTGTGGACAAACATACCCCTTAACTTAATAAATCACTCACCATTAATTAAGGCCAAAAGAGTAAATTAGTCATAGGCTAATTAATTCAATGAATAATTAAATAATAGTTTGATCCCTTGACTTGTACCTATTTTAAAGTTAGGTCCTACATTTTTAATTCTATTCATTTCGCCTTGTATTTTGATTTTCTTATCAATTTCACCCACCTATCGTGATCGTTACAAATGTCGCTCAATATTTTTTTTAAAATGGCAAAAATACCATTATTCGGTTGAGATACTAAAACTTTATTCAAAACTAAAAAATAATATGGTTTTACCTTTTAAATATGTTCGGGAAATGCATTATAAGATTTATATGAAAAATTGTATCTATAATAATAGAATTATCGGTGAGTATCGAGATATTAAGCAAATTTGTAGCATGTTTAGTTATTACTCATGAATAAAATAAGATAAATAAGTTAAGAAAATGTGTCATAATATCAAGAAGATGAAAAAAATGAAGAACCATTTGATGAATTTGTGTCTTTTGTTAAGGACAATACACATAAATTTATTATGCCAAACAATAATGATTAGAAAAAATTGTCATAAATATTATAAATCACTTGCCATGAATTAAAACCAAAAGAGTAAATTTTTCATAAGCAAATTAATTTCATGAATAATTAAATAGTAAATTGATCCCTTGACTTGTGCATATTTTAAAGTTAGATCCTGCATTTTTTAATACTATTAATTTCATCTTATATTTTGATTTTCTTATCGTTTCCCTCCTACCATTATCGTTACAAATGTCGCCAATTATTTTCTAAAATGACATGGCAAAATACCCTTACTCGCCGAGACACTAAAACTTTATTTGAAACTAAAAAATAATGTTGTTTTACTTTTCTTAAATATGTTCAGAAAAATATTATTAGATTTATATGAAAAATTGTATCTATAATAATAGAATTGTTGGTGAGTATCGAGATATTACGCAAATTTGTAGCATGTTTACTTATTACCTATGAATAAAATAAGAGAAATGGGAAAAGAAAATATGTTATAATGTCAAGAAGATGAAAAAATGAGGAACCATTTGATGAATTGCATTTTGTTAAGGACAATACACGTAAATTTACCATGCTAAACAATAATGATTGGAAAAAAATAGCCATAAATATAATAAATCACTCACCATTAATTAAGACCAAAAGAATAAATTTGTCATAGGCTAATTAATTCCATGAATAATTAAATAATAATTTGATCCCTTGACTTGTACCTATTTTAAAGTTAGGTCCTATATTTTTTAATTATATTCATTTCGCCTTATATTTTGATTTTCTTATCGCTTCCTCCTACCATTATCGTTACAAATGTCACCCAATATTTTCTAAAATGACAAAAATACCCTTAATCAGTTGAGACACTAAAACTTTATTCAAAACTAAAAAATAATATGGTTTTACTTTTTTAAATATGTTCAGGAAAGATATTATTAGATTTATATGAAAAATTATATCTATAATAATAGAATTGTTGGTGAGTATCGAGATATTAAGCAAATTTGTAACATGTTTAGTTATTACCCATTAATAAAATAAGAGAAATGAGTTAAGAAAAAATGTCATAATGTCAAGAAGATGAAAAAAATGAAGAACCATTTGATAAATCTATGTGTTTTGTTAGAAAAAAAAAACTAAAATCTATAGTTTACTTTTTTGAATTTTCAGACTACTACAAGTAGCCTTAAAAACTATCATACTGGTCTCAAACTTATAGATATTACAAATAAAACCAATTGTAGTAATCACAAATAACTAGGTTCAAATATTTTACTCCTCTCCATAACCTGCTCCAAACCTCAAACCTTTTTTGCTCTTAACTTGTTTGCTCGTCTTCATAGGACCCGATGCAGTTACATATGAGAATCTCTTTATTCCCCTTCCTTAGCTATCGACTTTATTTTCTTTCAACCGCAACTCTCATTTTATTGGAAGATACTGTCACCAACCGATATCCGTTCAAGTAGTATATCCTAAAATTAATTAGATTATCTCCTTGCTTAGTAATTTGACACCAAAAGTGGATAGGAACTAAGAAATGTGAGACGTTCTAAGAAAAAAGTCCGACTAATCAGAAGTTAAAAAAATTATATGTCTACATTTGAACAAGGCGAGGTGAATGCATTTATTTGTGGTAGTGATAGTAATACTGACGACTGTACAGATGGTGGTGTTAGGGGTGGTGGTGGTGGCAATTGTAGGGATGGCAATGGTGGTTTAGATAAATACAACATTGTGAGATTTCCAAATCATTATTCAATTTAAATATTTGAAAATTCAAAAATTCAAAAAATTTAATTTGAGTTTGTAAAAAGCGAAATTCAAAGTTGTGTGATGATGTGTCTATAAATGATGAGTTTTCCAAATTAGTTATTTTGAAGGAAGGAGTAAAGAATTAAAAAAAGAATCAAATCAAATAAAAAATTGACTTTTTTTGGGGAAAAATGTTTGATTTTGCTACTGTACTTTGATTAATTGTTACATTTTGCCACTGTATTATGTTTCAAGCGAAATTGTCATTATATTTTTAAAGGTATATGCAATTTTGTCACTATCTCTAACTGTCATCCAATTTTAACGGTGACTTAACGGAAGTTTAAGATATTTTATTATTTCGTTTTAGCAAAGCAACGTGAACGTGTTTTTGTTGTTGTGGTGACTGGCGGTGGCGGCAATTGCATGGATGGTGGTGGTGGTGGTTAGGAGTGGTGTTTGGGATGATTTTAAGCATAACAATGGTGGTTTCGGTGGAATATGACATTGTTAAATTTCCAAATCATCAATTTTTCAAATCTTCATATCAGTTTGAGTTTCAATCTTCAAATTTGAAAATTCAAAAAAATTAATTTTGATTTGTAAATAGTGAAATTTAAGGTTGTGTTGGTGGTAGGTCTATAAATGACAAGTTTTGCATATAGGTTAATTTGAACGAAGGAGTAAAGAATTAGACAAAAAAAAATCAAAAATAGATTTTTTGGTTAATGGTGTTATTTAAGGTGATAATGGTGGTGGGTCTATGAATGATGAGGTTGATGGAAGAAAACTATTGATAACAAAATAAATTATATTAATTATAAATTTCATTTTGGAGAGTAATGCAATTTTTAATTTAAATATTAGAAAAATTATAACAGTAACGTTGCTAGCCTTACAACTAATTTTATAAATTTCCTTACAACTAACCTTGAAAAAAAACAAAAATGTCTTTGTCCAAAACAACTTTGCAGTTATTCAAAACTTAGTTGTTAGGAAAGTAATATAATTAGTTATAAGGATAGCATTTTCCTTATAATTATGCCAAATTACAATTCCCCTCAAAAGTATCCACCAAATCACATTATGCACCCAACCCTAAGGTTTGTCTGATAATAGTATCTGACGTTATTTTTCCCCTATTTTTCACCCTAATCACAGCCGTTAGAAAAGTCACATTAATTTGAAATTTCCTTGTGGGTGTTAACTCAAGGGAAATATTAGGAATTTGGTGTAAACTTTGGGGGTGCTAAATGTATTTTACCCTAATAAAAATTAAGAAATAAAATATAATTTTCTAAAAAAATTATATAAATGTGTGTGTAAAGTTAAAATGTTAAAAAAAAATGGAGTGGGGGTCCACCATTTCTTTTCTTCTTGCTAAAAGAAAATGTAGAGAAAAGACTCACCATGTTTTCCGGTCTTCAGTCGCCCCCAAAACAAAAATTAACCTAGAACCCGATATGGGTTTTGTCCTCTCTCTTAAATTTCTCTCTTAAACCAAAAGATAGATGTGCGTTTGATTTCATTATCAATTTTTTTATCTTGATGATGAAAAAAAAGTACACAAACAAAAGGTATGAAAAACTTTTACCCATACATACCCGTCCCATCTCCGATTTCTTGTATGAAATTGGATCCACTCACCTTCTCCGAAACCACCACTGAAATCAATCAATTTCTCATCCCCCCCTTTCATCCTTTTACATGACTTAACTTAACTTTACTTTTTCTCTCATAATTCTTTAAATAATTCAACCCGACCACCATGACAGCTGCTATGAGGTTGAAATCATCTAGAACCATAGCTTCTACAACATCCTCTCAATTTTGATATTATGTTTTAAGCCATATGCAAGTCGGTCGTATGTCCAATTTTCTCCAGCAAAATTGAAGAGTATTTCAATAAAACCCCTTACCATTTCTCTTAATTCATGTCCGACTCTCTTTCAAATGAATTCAACGATATGGGTTATTGGTTTTCTATTAATCCCATGTTTTTATAAGGGTTTTTAGTAAGTATACGCTATAGCCTCTGATTGCTACTTCAGGCGCGACTTTTGTAGGGGACAAAATGAGGGAGATCGAAGGTAGAATTTGGCTAAAATCAAAAGAGGTAGGCGTCAGAGCTGTGATAGGAGTGACTGAAGTGGGAAGGGTTTAGGCTGGAGATGGCGGTTTCTATATATGGTGGGGCTAGAGATGACGACTATTACGATGGAGCCGAAGATGGGATTGCACCAGGAGATGAGAGAATGAGAGGGTGTGAGATTAGGGTTTTTCCTTTTAATACATTTACTATCTAACCAGATAAGGGAAATGTCATTTTTTTTCCCCGCACGTGGAAGATCACGTGCTATTTAAAGTGATTTTTCTAATGTCCGTCAAGGGTTAGGGTGGAAAATGGAAAACAATGTAGCATCACATACCATTATGGGACAAACCTTAGATTAGGATGTACTATGCGATTTGGTGGATACTTTGCAGGGGGGAAATTGTAAATTGGTCATATAATTATTTTTGGATTATTGAAACAATTATTTATTATTTTTATTTATAAACATATTTTAAATACTAAATGGGTAACTAAATAATGAAGTTATAACCAAATCTCATTTTGAACCCCAAGAAAAATGATTAAAATAATCTTCATGTGACATGCACATACCATTTTCTGTTACTATTTTCAGCATCCACGGACAGAAGGGGGCAAAGTGGGACAAATATAACAATAAGGTATGAAAGTGAGACACTTCGTAGGTTGGGGTGCAATGTGAGATTTATTGTGTAATTTTGAGAGTTAATCATATTTTGGCCCCATCGAAAGTAGTCCAAAAACAATATCAACGATGTCGATGAAATATGCGTTTTGAAATTCGTGGTGTATGCTTGTGTATTTGTGTTGTACGAGAGAAAGGGAGAAATGTCGGGGGGCTATGACAGTTTTAATTTTTTGTGGGTTCTTATTTGTGGCGGCCTTGACACCTGATTGTGATTATCTGATCTTAAGTTATATCTCTCTGATATCTTATATGATTCCGCTATATTTTTATTTATTTTTCAATATAAAATTTTGAATAAAAGATTCATACACTCTTGAGTTTTATCTCAATTAAAATTTACATAAGAGGTCATTGATGAAGAAGAAGCAGAGAAAGAGTTGTTGGAGAAGAAGAAAAATAAGTTTCTCTTTGGGTAATATAAAAGTAGAGAAAACGTTTCTAGAAAATGACCAAAATGCCCTACACGTGAAATATCATGTGCATCTTAATGTCAAATTGGTAACCTTCGTCGTGACTAGGGGGTAAACTAGAAAAACAGTTATAAAATGATATGAAAATGACACAAAACTTAGGTTGGGTGTGGGAAAGTGGGACTTCATAGATACTTTGATGAAATTTTGTATTTTTTAGTGTAACTATATACTTTTGGGTTGAGAGTTTGATTCTCCAACACAATATTTTTTAAAGAATTATAAATTCCAGAAACGACATAAGCAAAGTCTCCAATAACAATGTGCTTATCTAAATAGTAAGTTTGAATTGTTTTCAATTTACACACTAATAAAAATGAATGAATTCATGTTTGGTATTACAAAAAGAGATTTAAAAATAACCAACAAAAAAGACAAATATGTAGGATAAGTTGCTATACAATGACTAAAAGGATGCATTATAAATTACCGAAAAACAAAGTATCAGAAATGATAAACCTACAACAACATAATTTATAAGTCTAAAAAACTGTAAAGATTAAAACACACGAAAATCTAATAATTAAAAGTCAACAAAAAATGAAGGAACAAGCAAATCACTTTTAAAAAATCATTAACACCATGTGCAACGCACGTGAACCTTTCTAGTTGTATTAAACATTCCTCTCAACACAAAATGTACTGAATATTTCTTATTCAGAAAGTAGGCTCTTTAAACTATAACTTAGCTTTTTAAATCACTTTATTCGAACTTGTGTTCATCAATCTATGATCATATCAAGATCAAGCTAATAATTTGTTTTTCTGTTATGATTATTCTGCCCAGTCAACTTATAAATTCGACCATTAATTCCTCACAACTCCAAATATCAGGAATTTTATATATTCAGAAACTAGACTCTTGGAATTATAATTTACCACTTTAAAGAACTCCATTTAGACTTGTATTCTTTAGGATACAGTCACCTCAAGTTCATGTTAAAAATCTGGTTCTCTGTTGTGACTCATTCTACTTAGTTAACTTGTAAATTCAACCATAAATTGCTCACCACTCCAAATTAGGGGATTATTGTCTAGTATGAAACTAAACTCTTGAGACTATACTTTAGACTTTTAAATTACTCCATTAGGACTTGTATTCATCAAAATACAGCCCCTCCAAGTTCATGTCAGAAATCTGATTTTCTGTTGTGGTCTGTACTGCATGTCTATCATACAAACTTCACCAAAAATTCCTCATTGATCTAAATGACACATATCTTACATTTACAAAAACTAGACTCTTTGAGCAAGAGTTTACCATTTTAAAACACTCCAATTGACTTGTATTCATTAAGTCATGGTCCTCTCAAGTTCAAGACACAAATCTGATTCTCTGCTATGACTTACACTGAGTGTATATCATAGAAAATTCACCAAATATTCCTCATAAATCCAAATATCAAAAATATTACATTTCCATAAACTAGACTCTCCAAAATACAACTTAGAATTTTAAACTACTCAATTCAGACATGTATTCATCGAAATATGGTCACCTCAATATCACATTAACAGATTGACTTTCTGGTAACAGCTTACTGGAACAGCCACGATTTGTGATTGATGAAAAATACTTCCTTAACTCCAAAATTTATGAAACTTTATAGAGAGTTACCTAACATGTATAGGTATAACATAATACATTTTTAGAAAATTCCCCTTTAGTATATTAGTAGAAGTAACTTCCCAAAATTTGCCCAAAACAGAAACTGAATTTGTATTGTTTGTTTTCCAACAAGTTCATGAACAACAATGATTCCAAATCAAAGCCTAAACATATTTCAAACTAAACCCAAGACCAAAATCATCAAGTCAAGATCCAAGGAAAAATTCCCATATTTCATAAAAGCATCAAAACATTTTATAAACTTGATAAAACTCTTCCTTAGCATGATCTAAGCAAGTTTAATGAAGACTAGCTTGTCAAAAAATCTAGTATACAAAATTATGGAAATTTGCAGCTTACCTTAAGTCCATTAAAAACTGGAGAAAATGAAAACAAACCAAGGATTAGTAGTCTCCTCGTCGATAGCTACGATTGGGTGGTCTCAAATCCAAAATCGGGTGATCGGATCTCCGGAAAATCACAAAACACACACTAATCTCACCAAGAATCTCCCACACTTGAGTACTCTAACCATGGCTGAATATGAGGAGTGGTAGGAGGTGTAAGGAGTGAAAGAAATCAGATATTTCAAGTCACAAAGGTTAGGGAGTGAGTGGAAAACAAGTGTCAAGCCCTTATAGGTCAATTTTTAATTGAGATTAAGTCCCTAATTGAGGACTTAGTGCTAAAATTTTCACTTAGGCTTAATCCACCCTAATTAAGGTCTAATTAAGGTCTCAAGTCAGGTTTAGTGAAATTCATTAAGGGTCTCCAAGTAAATCCAATAAACAAGACAAAACTCAAATTTCTGGAAATACCAAGAATAACTGATTCAGTCAAATTTAAAAATGTGCATGTATTGAAATACAACTCCTAGAAATATATTGAAGTCCAGTTTCTAACGCATCAAACGGATCTCAATTCCGAGTTGTCTACCGAAAACTATGGCCAAATTACTACAGCCCTATCATGTCCGAGGCAAATACATAAGTCACACCGGAAATGAAGCACGAGCATGTTCAAACTTAAACACGACCAAACCAAAATAATACAAAGTTAATCCCCAAGGTCCCCCTAGTCATCCAGGGCCAAACCTAGGATCAAAATAATACTAACCGAGTAATAAGACAACACGATAACTAAAATCGCGAATCGGGGAATCAAACTTACGACGACAACTACTATGAACGTCGTGGCCACAAGTAAACTTGTAAACATGGTTATTATGAATGTAAATTCATCCAAGAAAGTACATAAGGATTTGGGGTCTCACAACAAGGCTGAATGGAGTGTTTTAAAATGCTAAAATGTAGTTCAAAGAGTCTAGTTTCTGGATATATAAGATTCATGACATTTATAGCTATGAGGAATATTTGGTGAATTTTGTATGATAGACACATGGAATAAGTCATAACAGAAAATCAGACTGTTAACATGAACTTGAGGTGACCATAACTTGATGATTACAAGTTTGAATGGATGTTTTAAAGTGGTAAATTGTTGTTTAAAATGTCTAGTTTCTGAATATGTAAGATTCATGACATTTGGAGTTGTGAGGAATTACTGATGCAATTAGCAAGATTTCTGCGCATAATGAGTTAAACAGAGAATCTAAAAATTAACTTGTCTTTGGGATAATCATAAATTGATGATTATAGATCTGAATCGAATGATTCAACATGGTAATTAATGCCTTAAAATGTCTAATTTCTAAATATGTGTGGATCTCAATATTTGAACTTGTTAAGATTGACTTATGAATAATACATGAGCTATCATTGATTTGGGAATATAAAATATCATTCTAGGAAGAGTTTAAGAAATATGATCTTGTTAGTTGTCAACCCTAGACCATTAAAGTAGTCTCGGGAAATATGTGATTTACTATTTGTGAAGTTACAAACTTAACTTGGATTTATGCTATAAATAAACATTTATGTCTATTTTACGTTATAACTTATAAAAGCATAATTGTGATATTTGTTAAGGATTGAATTCTCTAAACTTACTTGATGAATATGACTTATAAAGCATATTGTGTATCTTTATTTGAAACATTATTTACTCTTAAATACTTTAAGGTTTCAATGATAATTGATTTGTCAACTTGTGTTGATTTTGGATTTCGCTAATAAGAGGAATTATGAACATGAATTGAACGAGGGCTTGAATTGATAATAATCGACTTAGGCTTTCAACGTATACTCGATTTAGTGATTTTTGAACTAGGGTTCCTAAATGGAACAAGAGCTTAGCTATGCCTCAAACGATAATATAGAAAAAGGGCTATAAATGCATATATCATTTATACCCTATTTGGATGAAATTATGGTAAATACTCAACGGAGTCGAGCTTAAGGAACAATTGAACCTTACGAATATCGTAGTGGGATCCTACGACGTTTAGAATCCATTTGACTAGGATTACTAGCTTTTGGAGCTTTTGTTGATTTAAGTGTACATACTTGACACTGTGATTTCCAGGCTCTTTAAGAGCTTTTTTGTGATTTTGTGATTATAACAACAATATGCATAATCGTATGAATTTTGTAGAGTTACATACCTACTTGGCATTGGATGAGTTCGCTCGATCCCTATTTGATTTTATGGCAAGTAAACATCTACTTGCGCATTTCATATAAGTCCAGCTGACATAACGTGATTGGATTGGTTTAGTCAATGGTGGGACGATATATCGCCTATACGAATCGTAAGATTTCTATTCGCTATGGACCATCGTACCAGAGATCGCACACACACCTCCATTTCGGGCCTTAGTGGTGAAGTAGCCCCATTGTCATATCAATATGTGCGTCATTGACTTGCTATTTAAACCGAGTAGGTTCTCGATACAAGTCGATGTATCTATACGAGCATCGATGACATGAACCAATTTAATATTGTGATTGCAGGAGCAACACAACGACACACATTCGGTATCTTTTCTATTCCTTATGTGGCTTACTATGAGTACTTATATGACAACAAAGTGTTAATTGGAACATGAGAACTAAGTGATCATGTTTATCTTGATTGTGCATTATTGAGAGACTTGATGTGTGTGTGTGTGTGTGTGTGTGTGTGTGTGTGTGTGTGTGTGTGTGTGTGTATACACGAGGATTTTTTTATAAGAAGCACATTCTAATTCATTTGGTTTATTTATGAACATGGAAACTCACCCTGGTTCACTTCAATGTTTGGTAAAAGTAAATGAAAGGTTATCTGGTGGAGTATCTAAAATTATATGATACATGTTTTCGGGTTATGTTGTCTTAACATGATACCCTGAGTATTAATAATTGTGCATATTATCATGTTATTTGTATTAGCGTAATAGGTCATTATGACTCACTTCGTACATTGTTTCTTAGTGCGCAGTTGTTCGTTAGCTGCGTTGAGGTCATATAGATTGTGACTGTATCAGTGCACAGTTGGTCAATTGTTCGAGTTGAAATCGTGTGGTCCGTGCTTGTAGCAGCAGACTCTTCTGAGTTGTATCTCGTAGAGTCCCATTCCTCTATCACATTATTATTTCACATATGTTGTCATTATTCTTATATGGACGACAAATTGTAAAGTGAAGTAAACTTTACAGTTTGGGTAGTCTTTTGGGTGTAGTTTATGTTGTATTATTTTCCTGTAGCCGACATGTTTGGTTGAGCTTGTGCACTTAAGTTATAGTATTTATTTAGTTGTCTCCCAGGCAAACAGTAGCTTTGGGGCATTCGGTATTTCTGTTGTTGTTATTATCTTTGGCATGTATTAGCCGTAGGGTAATTGTGATATTATCAGGTTGGGTTCTTTTTGAAACGCCAACCTGGGGTTGCCGAGGGTTTTGTTCCGTGATTAAAATGTTACGATACGTGAGTTTTGATTTAGCCTCGTGAGACGATCGTCTCTCTTGGTTTCATTTATTTATGTTTTGAGCTTTATAGCTCGGGGCTTCACTCTATTATTGCTTCCGCATATTTGATTTTTTGTTGACCCATATTTCTAGTACGGTTTCACAATCTTATTTAGAGCTTGTTAGCTCGACTGTTTGACTTGCACCGTTATTTAGCAAGTGCTTGTCTTCTACTTGTGTTTGTTCTAGAGGCACGATCTCGAGATTTCTTGTTGGAATCAGGGTCGGGTTGTTACAACATGTCCATCTAACAAAAATATATATAGATAAACTACAAATTTATTTTTCCCTTTCAACTCCATAAGCAAACTTACACGATCAAATAAAAGTTCTTCATAACATATGAAGCTAGCTCAAAAGCCAACTATATTTCAATCGATAAATCCTCACCAACATTAATATACATAGATGACCAATATTTATACATAACATAAACACTTACAGCCGTGACGATGGCAACCCCAATAGTACCCACAACCACCTTAGGAAAGCGTTTCGATCTCAAAACGCGATCATTTGCCGTTGGAGCACCTCTATCCTTCCCATTTCCGGTTAGACTATTATCTTCGTTAAGTTTTTCTGTTTGAGCCACAGATTTTCCGTTTGAGCTGCTGCGAATACTGTTATCTCCGTTAGATTTTTCAGTTGAGTTGGCTATATTTTTTTGATCCGGGACTTGATCTTTGCCAATCTCTTGCTTTTTGTTATGATCAAGTGGGGATTGTTGAGTAGATGAAGGCTTCTGCGAAGGGGGAGACGACAATGGAATTTTCTTGGGAAATGTCACATGAAGACGACCTTGAGCGAATTTAGCCTGAATGTTGTTTGCATTGTAGTCCTTCGTAACCATAACTTCTTTGAGAAAACGGCTTCGTTTAGTTGCATCCACCGAACGTTCTCCCGTGATTTTTAGGAGTCCAGTATTGCTGATTTTGATATTCAGTTGTTCCTTCTTGAATTCTTCGGAGGACAACGAAAACGTAACGGAAAAGTTGATTAACATTTCTTGTACAAAAAAACTTGCTTGTGATTGAGACAAACAAATCTACGAATTCAAATTATTTTTCATATTTAAAAGTTAACATGAGACCAAATCAATCAATTTTTAATATATATACCTATATTAATAGTTTAAGAAACATTATTCTGTTGATTAATAACTACATTAGATTGCAACTTTTACGTTGTTTCTATAAATAAATAACTAAATTTAGAGGTGTGTTTGATTCCATTAATCAGTGATTTGGTTTCTTTTTTTTTCGTAATGATTGATAAAAAAAATAAAAAACGGAAAGAATTGCAAGAGGGGAAACTGATGAAATAAAAAAATAGTGAAATTCACATCACAAAATCGTCAAGAAGAACAATCATGTACCACTATATAAATCTTTAGCCACTATTTAATCAAGTTGACCTAAAAAAGTCAGAAGTCCATACCTGGGAGATGGACGGTAAGGGTATCTTGTCCGGCCTCGCGATTCCAATAGCAGAGAGGCTCGAAGTCATCATAAACCACTTGTTTTTGCGATTGGGTGGCACCAACTTTCCTATCCATAGTTGACTAAAGATTAATTCTGGGTATAGCTAATTGTAAATATATAGAGAGCTTAAGGTGGTTTGATATTAATCTGAAAATGAAGATCTGCCTTAAACAAATTTGTCCTTGTGGATTATATAAGAGGAGAAGATTATAGGAACAAAGAAGCCTTGGGAGATGATTCCTTAATTATGGTATGGGTATTTAGATGCTTTTGTCTTTGGCAATCCTTCGTGTGCTTGGACGATTTTCCTCGTGCTAAGGTTTAAAGTTAGACCAAATTGAAAACCTTCTTGTTTGTTTGGGAGTATTTTGGTTGAGGCAAGGAATAGTGGATTTCTATAATATAATGGGTGTGACATTACTTCCAAATTTGTATTTTTTCGAGCAAAAAGTTTACCGTACTATTTTGATATGTTTAACGTAAAGAGTCCAATTTTAAAATTTATGTCATTTCAATAACATTTTAATTTTATCCTTCACATTTGATATTAAGATAACGATTATACTTAGGACTGACAATTAGTTTGGTCGGATCGGGAATGAGTTAGGTTGAGACAAGTAATTGGTCAAAATAGGTCGGAACTCATTAAAATCCGAATATCAAACGGGTTAAAATGAGTCGGGTTATGATGGACCGACCCATTTTAGCCTTGATTTTTTCTCAAAAAACATACATTTTTAGAGTAAAAACTATCGAATCAAAATGTGTAATGAACTTGATCCGTTTTAACCCGATCTGTTAATATTTTTAGATTAAAACTGGTTTTCTATTTTGACAAAGAAAAAATAATATGTTTGATCGGGTCGAGTGAGTTAATAGATTCCGGGTATTATCAGGCTTAATTGTATTGTATCACTTATAATTATGACTAATTCTAATAGTAGTTTTATAACCCTTAATTTTTAAATTTTTTAATCATAAACTCTTTAAATAAAACGAAAAAAATATATAAAACAAGTTGAAACATGAATATCTCGTTAAATGAATCACTGTATATAAAATAAAAGCTCGGTCAAAACTAAAAGTACAATCCTTTGGTTGGAGTTATCTACTTTTTCTATTCATTCCGTGTATGTACTAACATATGAGTCAGAGCATCTCCATTTTTAACATTCTTCCTATTCATCTTTTCTGTTGGTCTTATTATCATTTATATATTTTTCTTTTTTTATCCACTTAAGAATATATCTTTTTATTATATAATCTTCTTATATAAAAAATTTTAATTTAACATATAAAAAAAAATCATTTTGTCTCCCCTCCCCCTAAAACCCTAAAACCCGGTCACACATAACCTAAGAAGATTCCGTTTACTTTCTTCCTAAATTGGAAGATAACATTTTCTCTCTCTTAGTTGGAGACCTTAAGAAGTCTTCTCCCCATTGTATATTTGCTCTTCTTACTTAAGAAGATTGGTTGCTCTTATGACTTATGAGTGGTGTAAATGTGTAATCATATTACATCTAAATAAGGAAGTTTTTCGTTAAAATCATCTTACTAAAAATAATTCAACATTAACTCAGTCAAATCTCAAATATCTAGATTACATTTAATATACCATTTATTATTTATAAAAAAAATAAAGCAATTATATATTAATGTAAAGTTGATTAGTCATAAACTTATTCAAGATTCCATTAATTGACTTCTCAATTCTACAACTATCCAACTTATTAAAACCGTTTGAATTTTATCTCTTTTAGCTTCCAACCTCGCATGCAAATAAGTTTCAAAATACAGCAAGTTTGAATACAAACAACACAACTTATATTTAGACATTTTCATAATTACATTTATTGAAAATTAATAGGTTTCATTAAGCCGATCTGATCTATACATTCAAGCCAACGTACCAACAATGCTAAAGATCTGGATGAGATTGGATTCTCAAAGTTCAATTGCAAGATAATGGTTCTGTCCATCCAACAATCATTAAAAGTCTCACAAATTGTTGAAACCAAACTAATTATAAAACTTGTATTATAAATTATGATTTTCCTTTTAATTTATACTTTAAACTGTAAATTGTATTTTTAATGTTATTTTTTCTTACTTCTTCTTTATTTGTGTTACAAAATATGAATTTCTAATGTTGTATTTGAAAATTAATGATGAATATATTTCAAAAGAAACCATTGAAACATTTTAAAAATAATATTTCGAAAGTGGATTTTATAATTTCTCCAAAGTTAAAGTTGATCACATGACACTAAAATTAGTCCAATTGAATCCATGGGAGGAAGTTAACTTTGCTTCAAAAAAAAGTGACGAATTCTCTTACAAAACTTTCAACGCACTTTAAGGAAGAAAAAGAAATAGGCTTCTTCCTTAATACTTTCCGTCTCCAACGTGTATCCGCATTTTCAAGTACTTTCTCTTATCGTTGAATAATCATAATAGCAACATTATTAATAAAATAATCAATACTTTCGGATTACCGCGTGACATATTTATATAGTTTATTGCGAGTTGCGACCAATAGTAACATACTATAATTGTTATAATTAACGTGATGTTTCGAGATTATTGATTATTTTCCCAATGTCACGTATAAATTGTTATTAATATTCCATCCGTTTTTAAATTATAGTCCTTTCTCTCTTTTTTGTCTGTTTTTAAATAATTATTTTTTAAAAAAACTTTCTCTTTTAATTTTTTTATCACTTTATCTTTACTTTTTCTACTTATTTTAATTATGACAATATATTCAAAGGCATTAAAGAAAAAATCATACATTTCATCAATATTTTATATTTATAATACAATCAATTACTTTTTTTAAACGATGTGTTGGGTCAAAGAAGACAATATTTTGAAAACGGAAGGAGTATTATCTTTGGTATTATACCAATACTTTATTTTGCTTCCACCATAACCAATTAACCATAAGAGTTTATATTAAAAAATCTAATAATTATATGATATATAGTTAACATTAAAATTTGTCATAATTACGATAATATTTATGTATAATCAATAGGTCAATATCAAACGTAAATGATAAAGTTAAAATGTAATAAAGATTGTAAATATAATTAAAATGAACTTTTTAAAGAAATATCAAAAAATAGTAGTATAATGTAGTCTTTACCTAGAATAGAGCAAATACTTCTTCTATTCCTTAAAAATAGTTGGTCTTTTCTTTTTAGACTATTTCAAACAAAAAGTCCGCATTCTAATATTTTCTTTTTTTATTGATGGGCCCAACCTCATATGTATATTCATCGAAAACACACACTATCTTAATATTTATAATATAATTAAATTTAATGTCTTAATCAACTAAAACACAACATTGTTCTAAGAACATATAGAGTATTTGATATAACAGTAAGCCTCACGTAAGATCGTCTTACGAATATTAATTTGTAAGACGAATCTTTACTATCTCACAACTCAACGTACCAATAGACAATGTATCAGGTCAAAAGGATCCGTCTTATATGAAATAGGGGTATACTTAATACAACATCTATAAAATACTTAATACAACACTTTTAAAAATATGTTTGACCAAAATACCCTTTACATAATTTTTTTTTCGTTTTTTTATTAAATTTAATTTAAAAATTTTTAAATTTAAAAATATTTTAAACACAATTAATTTTATTAATTAATTTGATTTAGTTACTAAACACAATTAAATTACTAATTAATTTGATTTAGTTATACTAAGTGAAAAATTATCTTTGAATTAGGTTTAAATTAAAAAATAATAATTTGATTTGAATTAGGTTTAAATTAAAAAAAAAACGAATTTTGGGCAATTTTTTTTTGTTTTTTAATTAAATTATTTAAATTAGCTAAAATTTAATTTTTTGTTTTTTTATTAAATTTAAATTAGCTAATTTAAAATTTAATAATTAATTTGATTTGAATTAGGTTTAAAGTAAAAAAAACAAAAACAAGTATTGGGTTTAGGGACCGGTTTTGTACCAGTCCAAATGGGGAGATGGGCTAGGGACCGGTCTTGTAGCAGTCCAAAATGGGGGGGGGGGCATGTGTTTGGGTCTGGTTGGGTGGCAGTCCAAAAGGGGGGGATGGGTTAAGGGCTAGTCTGGTAGCAGGCACTGGGCTTGTGGGGGGAAAAGAATGGGCTTGGGACTGACTTCAATCCAGTCCTTAAACCCAAAAGTTGTTTTTTTTTTTAATTTAAACATAATTCAAATCAAATTAATTATTAAATTTTAAATTAACTAATTTTAATTTAATAAAAAACAAAAAATTAAATTGTATCTAATTTAAATTTAATTAAAAAAACAAAAAAAATAATAAATTACCCAAAAAATGTTTTTTTTAACCCAAAACTTGTTTTTTTAATTTTAAACCTAATTCAAATCAAATTAATTATTAAATTTTAAATTAGCTAATTTAAATTTAATAAAAAAACAAAAAAATAAATTTTAGTTAATTTAAATTTAATTAAAAAAACAAAAAAAATAAATTACGTAAAGGGTATTTTGGTAAAACATTTTTTAAAAGTGCTGTATTAAGCATTTTATAGGTGTTGTATTAAGTACATATGTATAAAGTATTCGTAAGATCGTCTTTCCTAAATTTTTTTCTTTATATAATATACTATGTAATGACATATTTGAATTTTATAGTGCTAATAACAATTTTCGTGTATATATACACACACACACACACAAAAATGTCTTACGACTATTTTATGTAAGATGGATCTCCTTGATCCGACCCATCATGTATTGATGGGTTGATTTGTGAGAGAGTAAAGTCTCGTCTTACAAGTTAAGATTTATAAGACGGTCATATAAGAAATTTACACATATATATATATATATATATATATATATATATATATATATATATATATATATATATATCCTTTTATGATTAAGAAGTTACAAAATTAAAAATTACATACATATCTATACATATATAAAAGGAGAGATGTACAATTTGGAAAGTTTTCGCCAAAATAAACTTTCCAAATTTGGAAACACTTCACTTTTAATGTCTATCATATTTATTTAAAATTGAAAATAAAAAATGTCAATTAATGTGGTTGACTAGATAAGTAAATCTAGAAACCTTTTGAATTCTTCCTTAATATTGTGATACTAACTTTTGAACTTTTGAAATCTATCTTCAATCAATTAGATACAATATTGAATTGTGAATAAATACAATATTGAAAAAATTACAAGAACTAACTGTCAAATTAATAAATTTATTTTGTCATTTACAGTTACATTCAATAATATAAAGGAAAGTGTTTTTAATGACTAAATTATACAACAGAACATCAAATTAATAATAGCAATATAAAAACAATTACAATAATTATACATCAAGTTAATTAATTAATTCGGTTGTACATGGACCGCCATGGACGCATTGGTTGATGCAATCAGTATGACTATTCAAATAGCAGTTTACAATATTGAAACCACTATAAATTTGTTGCAAATAAAGTGTTGTTTATTAGCAAGATCGATAGACGAACAAAGAATATCCAACTGCAAAATGGAACTCTTTTAAGTATGCTAAGAGTAAGGCCAATGGAGGTTTTCCTCCAAATCTTCAAGGATTTTTGCCAAACAATTGAGGTTTTTAAAAAATCAAAACCAAATTAGTTGATGATTTAAAACCAAGAAGTTCGACAGATGAACCCCCGGAATTCACGACATCTCCACAACAGCCACTGCAGAAACGATGCATTTTGGGCCATAGTCAATCAAAACGACGTCGTTTTGATGGGCCAATTTTGAAAGAAAAAAATCAAACAGCAGACATTGCTTCTGGCATTGCTTTCCACGTGTCATTAAAGTGGCGGTTGAGAAGATTTTTTTCTTTATCTGCTGTTTAAGGGCAGTTTGGGTATTCAAAAAAGCTTTTTTTTAAAAAAAAAAAGTACACATTTTTATCTATAAATAGAGACTTGATTTGTCTCATTTGGATACCAAATGAATTTTTTTACAAAATTAGAATTTATTTGTAAAAATACAAATAAATTAATAATATTATAAATAAATAATAACGAATTATAATAAATATTATTCAAATTATAATAAATAAATATTATTTTAATAATGACTATTTATATAATTTTGAAATTATTTATTTATGCAATATAAAATTTATTTGTTAGTATAAATTGAAAGAATATATTAAATTAATATAGATAAAGATAGTGTGGTATGGTAAAGTTGTTGGAGATAAAGATGGTGGGGTATGTAAATGTGTTGGATTTTGTTCCACCATTGGGAGGGTTTTTTTTTTTTTTAAATCAAATGAGTATCTAATGGATTAGTTTATTGGTTTTTGATGGGTTGAGTTTGATTTTCCCTACACCATTGTACCTGCCCTAAGTATATATGTCCGACCAACCAAGGTGGAATCAACATTGAAGTTGAGGTAGTTGATAAAACACATTATTCAGAGGTTAGTTCGACTTGACAAATGAAATTAATTTTTTGAGATAGAGGGAATATAATTATTTTCTAGAGTTATTATGACAATGTTACAGTAATTACCTTCAAAATAAAACCAAAGGTTTTTTGTTGGACCAATTTCTAATGATGAGTGTTCCATTTAATTAAGTGATACTGATATTGATAGTAATCATACAAGTTCGACGACCAATGTTGTTTTTAAGTAAGTATTCCAAAAAAATAAATATTTTTTTACATAATGTAATTCTTTATAATTAACTATTAAGTTACACTTTTTTGTCTTTATGTTTTAATAATTTTTTCAACTTTCATACAATGTTATCACTAAAATTTAATTTTTTTTGTATTATTATATATTCTATTGGGAAAACACACAAACGGGCCACCTAACTTTGGACCTTCTTGCAACTCGGTCACCGAAACTTTGGTTCATCTATTTTGGCCACCCTACTTTCATTCTGTTGCAAGCGAGCCCATTTTCTAACGTCCGTTAGAAAATGACGTTAACTTTTTCTGATTTCCCTATTTTGCTCCTGTTATTACACAAACTGTGGACAGATCACGACTTTTTCTCCAATCAAACCCCCAGGTTAATAATTTCTCTACGATTCAAATATTCAATCCGAACGCTCACATTGTAGTTTCCCAACTAATGAATTCTTGATTTCCCATATTTGAATTTTTGAGTTGACTCGGTGAGTCAAACCCCTGATTTTGTGACTCGAAGAAAACAATATCACCGGGGTATGGATTCATCTCATTCACGGCACGAAGGGGTGGGGGAGGTAATATCTTTGTCGTCTCCATCGCATACACCGAGGTCGGCCAGATAAGGCGACAAGAGATTGCGATCGGGAGAGGGGAATATGAGCGGTAAACATGATAGAGAAAAGCGTCGATCGTGATGAGCAAGAGAGAAAAGGGAAAAAATTGGAGGCGGAGGGAACAGTCGAGGGGGGGAGACCGACCGATCTCAGCCTGAGCCTGATTTAAACGGTGTGAGAGAGAGGAAGGAGGACGCCGGCCATGGATGAACGCCTGATCGAGTGGAGAATCGGAGAAGTGGCCGGCATGATTGTGGTTAAAGATGGAGAGAGCGATCGGGGAGAGAAGAAAGAGATCGATGTTTTTCGTGTTGGGCTTTCTTCCCATTTCCTTTTTTTTTTCTTTATTAAACCTTTCTACTTGTGTTGAATTAGTCCGCCATCTTAATAAAGCTGCAGGTCCGTCGATCAAGTACTCGCCTCAAAGATGAAGCGGATGAGCAGATCTCCGCCTTTGGTCAACAAATCTCCCTCCACTGTTGCATCTCTGTTTCAGATCTGGCGAAGGTTGCAGATTAGACGAAGATTTGGTTGAGTCTTCGTTGAATCTCTCATAGGATGCACCATTGTTAAATCTTCGTTGAACTGGACAACATTGATGAACTGTGTTTTAACATTATTTTTTCCTATTTTACCCATAAAGTTAATGTTTTGGTCTAACGGGCGTTAGAAAATGGGGCCGCTTGCAACATAATTAAAGTAGGGTGGCCAAAATAGATGAACCAAAGTTTCGGTGGTCAAATTGCAAGAAGGTCCAAAGTTGGGTGACCCATTTATGTGTTTTGTCTATTGGATATATTGTGCATCACACGGGGGATTTTCTAACACAACCCTTAAAATTTAATTTTTTTAATATTGTCACTTTATCTAAAGTTACTAATCTTATGGCTTTCGAATTTCGTTATGTGACAGTGATAGTTGTGATAATCGTACATTTTCAATGAGAAATGTTATATATAAAGAAATATTTCAAATTTTATAATAACTTTTTTCAAATTTATGTGATTTTCATTTTTAATTTTAATGTTTATTTTTTTTTTGTTTATTTTGTTCATATTAACCCTTTTAAATATATATTACTCAACTTTAATTGAGTATATGAATTTAAATCCGTGTACAAATCGTGCAACGCACGAGAGCATCACCAATATACATATATAAGCATTACCCTATAAACATATCTCATAAATTCTGAGAGCTTAAGTAGTTGTAAATTCTGGTGGCCAATGAAACAAGAAATTATTTAGTCTCTGTAATCTCTAGCTAGAGAGCTCTGATCAGCTATGGCGTCTCTTAGTTCCACACCATATCTCTTCTTGTACACTTTCTGAATCTCCTGCATCTCAACCTCGCCCCTGCTAACCATCACACGTCCCAATTCTCCTTTTTCTGTTGTCCCTCCCTTCATGCTTTCATAGATTGCCTAAATCCACATTTTTCAGTAATTAAAAAGAAGAACCATGGCAATATTCAACCAAGAACAACCGTCTGATAGCATTAAACTTCATTCCTTCGCTTCTAAAAGAGTGTCATGTTTGTTTGACTCGACAAACATATGATTAAGAAAGAAAAAAAAACACACTTGACTTTACTAGAAATATAACAATAATGTGCAATTTTTTCACGATATTTATGTGAGAGGTGACCCATTAATTAAAATATAATTAAATTAAGATTTATTCTAGAAAGGCGTAAAAATGAAAAATTAATTATATTTTTTAGGAACTCGTGGAGTATATTCTTAATTATGTTTTTTTTGTTTTATACTCCATTCGTTATTAAAAAAGAGTCATGTATGATTCGACACACAAATTATTATTTTTTTTAAGGTTTTTTTTACTTTTTTTCCTCCTTAAATGGAAGGATCGAACGAGACTCACACTTTTATATCTACCATTGAGCCACCTCCTTAGGGGCTTCGACACACAAATTAAGAAAAATAAATTAACTATTTATATATATATATATATATATATTAAGATGTTAGTACCAAATCTGTCCTAAAATAATTGTCTTGTTTGAAATTTTTCTTTTTAAAACAATATTTTTATCATACACAATTACACATGAACTTTAAAGTAAACTACACATCAAACCAATATTAATAATGAAATCAATTATTTTTTTAATTCGTGTGTTGACTCAAATGAGACAATAATTTTGAAACGGATATGATTTTTACCAATACACATGTGATAGTGTTGGAGGGGGGGGCATCAGCCGAAGTAGGAATCAAAGCAAAGACAAAATGGTAAAATGACCAAAACATGAAAGATTAAAAAGGAAATATACTTTTTATCTACTTTATTTATAATCACATACACAAGGGTATTAAAGTAAACTACATATTACAGAAATATCTATAATACAGTCATTTTTTTTTTTTTAACAATGTATCGGATAAAAATAATAATAATTTAGAAACAAATGGAGTCTTAAGTTCTAGTTGATTTTTTTTTCCGAAAGTTAACTTTATTAATTTACATTTGATTGTATTCCTACTTTAATTAATGTTTCTCATTGTCACATGTGTATCATCGAAAAACACAAACTATCTTACTATTTATAGTAAAGTAAATTGTATTTCTTTATCTATATATAAGATCAAATAAGACCATCTTTTAGGACGGATGTTTACTTGGCTACCTAACCCCTTATTCTTTTTGTTGGATTGTGTCCCCTTATATTGTCTCCTGGTTCATTGTTTCCTTTTAACTTGTTTATCAACAAGGGAGTAGAAAGAATAGGCTAAATATGCTGGAAAATTTGGTGGGTTTGGTTGAGTATGTGTCGGGTTGAACATGTAACGGGTTAAAACCTATTATAATTAAAATAACACACGTTGTTGAAATGAGTCGTATTGAATCGGGCTGGATTTAAACGGGAAACAGATCAAAGCAGGACGACCCGTCTTAACTCGTATTTCCCCCTAAAAAATCATACATTTATAAAGTAATAAAAACTATCGGTCAAAACTGGTAACAAGCTCGACCGCTTTACCCTACCCCGACCCAATATGTCAATATTTTTGGGTGAAAACGTGAGTTACCCGTTTTGACTCAGTCGGGTGATTTTCAACTCATGTGAGTTAACGGTTTTCGTAATTGTTAGGCTAAAACCTCCATGAAATTTATGGTTAGTTTAAAAGTGGAAACAAAAATTAAAAGAAAAATATTTAAGCAATGTAACTAAAGGGGTAGATCTGAAAAGGCATTAAGTCCAATTAAATTGGAAGAATGTCATCACCTTTGCATAAAACTTGGGAGGATCTGATATGAACTTTGCAACACCTCTCAGAGCTTCAACAAATTCTCCATAGTAACTTTTCTTGAGTGCCTGAAGCAAAACAAAAAATGCATACTATCTAGTAAACTAGATTTACTAAACTGATGTAATACTAATAATTAATCTTGTAAAAAACTTGCCTTTGTATAGTTATGGCCATAAATGTGTTTATAGTTTGATAAAGTCAGTCTGAGTTGTGAAATGCCCCGTTTACTAAGTATCTCGAGCACAACAGATTCATCGATCGTCGACGACCCTGCTCCTTCCCCTGTTTGGTACAGCCGTCGAGCGTCGCAGTTTGCTATGTGTTGACTAGGAGCTGCACTGTGTGCTTTCTGCGACGCCGCCAACGCCATTAATATCTGCCAAACCAACCCAAAATCATAAACTCTGAGAAAGACAAAACATATCGTGTGTTAGTGAGTTGAGTTGTACACTCGAAAAACGATTATGATGCTTACCTTTTGGTATGGGTGGGGAGGCTCGATGCAGAGAATGTCTTGGTCCAAATGCCTCCTGAATCTAGTTTGATAAGCTTGTTGTATGAGAAAAAAATGACTTGATTTTCGACCTGCGTAAATTTCAACCAAAACCCTGTAATTGATATTGCTCCGATGAAACAATGCTTCTCTAGCCGCTATGGCGTCGCGGTCGTGTGGGTTAAGCATCAACATGGCCAATTGTTGATCATCGCTCATTTGGGTATTTTTCAAATGAGTGAACAAGTCTTCCCCATACATTTCCATGTACCTTTCTCGTATATTTTGGCATTCAAGTTGGGTTTTTCCACTCATTAGTTTATCCAAATGGGTCAAGTTTTCCCAGTGACTATGAACTTCTTTGCAAATACTATCACAGTTGTGGGTTGGCTTGGTCATGATTTATGGTTGGTCTGTTTTAAAGGGGATGACTGATGAGGAGAATGGTAAATGACTTGGAGGCCAAGAAAAAAAGTGGGTTTTTTTTTAATTTATGTTTTTGGAGTTTTTGATTTGAAGTGATGAAGAAAAGGTAAAGCTGAAGGTTCCTCTGTGGACATGTCAGGAAGTGATGTGTAAGGGGGGGTTTGTACTTTGTACTTTTGTACAAGTGCTTGGTGAAATTTGTTTGGTAGCAAAAAATTCATGGATTTCCTTATAGACAATGAGTATGGTTTTTGACCCTTTCTAGCCAACTTTCCCAACCAATTGGCCAAGCCCTCTTTCTCTCTTTCTGATTTTGTAGTACTTTTTTTCACACCACACATGATCACGAGAAAAGAACATTAAAGTTTATTTTATTTTGATGCATTTGGAATGGGAAGAAAAAAGACAAAGAAAAAAAAAACAAATTTAGAACCTAGGGAAAGCAACTCACGTACTACTATCTATCCTTAAAAGAATACAAATTTCTCATTGACAAAACTTAATACAACATTTTTAAAATGCTTAATACATCACCTTTGTTTGTAAAAATATTATATTACCCTTAGTTATAAACAATAAAATTTAAACAATTTTTTTAAGAAATAATTATAAGCCGATACATTTTTTAAAACATGTTTTCAAATTAATCCAGTCATTTTTTAGACATATTTTTTAGGTATATTTTTGGGGTAAAAGTACATCAGTGTCCTCAATTAACATACCTACATCGTTCCCCTTCTGCATTCCCACTTGTTGAAATCGGAGTAGAGGGTGATGATTGATGAACTCCACAAAACCTGAATTTTGCAATTAAATGAAGAACAAAGAAACCGAAAGTGAAAAATTAAAGATGCAGCGAGAGAGACATTACCGAGAGGACGATGGCGCTTGAAGGCCGCTTGAACATTCCAGAGAAAATCAGGCGGAGAAGAAGACAAAGAAGACGACGAAGACGAAGTCGTTGTGTTGAATGAACGGAAGAGGTTCGGTCCGGGTTGATTCGGTCGTAAGATTGCCTTTGGTCGGTGCGGTTGATTTGTATGGCCAGGAAGGTTAGCCTCCCCGTCCATCGACGGATCTCAGATGCATCTCCGTTCTCAGAAGGTTGAAGAAAACGTAGATAGAGAGAGACATATATGAGGTTTACACGAAGAAGATAGTTAAGGCTCCACGCCTGATCCTTGACGAATTGAGGGAGCAAAGCTCCACCATTTATGTGTGGGTGGGGGCGTGGCGTGGGTGAAGAGAGTGACTGAGAGCGGGCAGGAGGTAGAGAAAGTTTGAAGTTCAAATGCCTATCAGGATTCATGGTATCGCAAAGATTTGTAGAGATGGGGCCAGTGAGATTATTCTGAGAGAGATCGAGAATCATGCGGTATCTTACCAAGTAAATCACCATCTTCAGTGCCTGCAACGTCAACTCCGAAAGAACTTGACAGGCATTAGCATTTTTTGGCATCAGCAACCTGATGCCTGGTTGAAAAAGCTACAGGCCTCAACATTTTTGTATTATTTTTCACCTGATGTCAAGCCTTGGCATCAGCTTTTTGGCATCAAGTTGATTTTTTTTGAATTTTTTTCACCTGATGCCAAAGCCATGGCATCAACTTTTTGGCATCAGATTTTTTTTGGCATCAGCTTTTTGACATCAGATTTTTTTTGGCATCAGCTTTTTGGAATTTTTTTAGGCTGGATCTTCATTAATGACATTTTTGTCATTTGGCAACTAATTTGTAGTTACATGAAATGTCCAAAAAATTGATGATCTTAGATGAAAACATGTTTCTAAAATTGTACCCACTTGAAATTTGCCCTTTTTTTAATCCATAGGGACTGCCGCTGCCCAGTCCCTCTCTCCCAGCCTAGCCCAGAGCCTGCCACCAGCCCATTCCGTTCCCCCAGCCGAGCCAAGGAATTGCCACCACCCCAATCCCATATACCCTTTTTTTCATGTAATTAATTATTAAATGAATAAAGGGCAATTTGGTCTTTTTTTTTTAAAAAGTGTTGTATTAAGTATTTTATAAGTGTTGTATCAAGTACCTATGATTTCTCATTTAACAATTGATGATGCCAAAAAATTCATCCTAGGGTGCCGAAAGTTATCTTGTATGTGGGTGGTCTGAGGTGTCAGCTAGTAGTGGAGTTGTCAATGTCATCTCTGGTTATGTAGATCAGCAAAATGAAACAACTTGAGTCGACAGGAAAGGTTTCTCGCCAAAACCCTCTGGAGGGCGCGTTACCCCCGCATGTGTGTGGAGTGAAAGAGTGTCTAGGAAAAGATAGTGCACCCGCTTATCAGCTAATGGAGTTTATTTATACATGGAGGGATTAGGGTTTTGACATTTTCTACATGGGCCAAGCCCATAGATTTCAGGGGCTATACAAAGTAGAATGGGCCTTTGTGATGGAGTGCCCATTCGATTAAGTAAGGCCCAAATGCATGTGAGACCGGTCCAAAATATGCGTACCAAAATCTATATATATTCTCTATTTTTTTCCGTTAATTTTGTCTAATAATAAAGCATGTCAATATACTAGTGAGTTTTATCAAATAGTTGACCTGTTTAAATTAGCCAGGATAACACCTACTAATTTTCACTCTTAAGCACATTATGGGTAGATTGAGATAACTCTAAGCACATACAATGACATAAATTGCTTGGTACCCAATTTTAAGTACTCCGTATTTGGGATAAATATTAGAGCCATCAAAATGGGTTGGGATCTGTTGGGTCAACCCAAACCGTTGCTTAAAATAGTTGGTTGGGTTGAGAAATTGACAACCCATAAAAATACGGGTCATATGGGTTAGACCCGTATGGGTCACGAGTTGAAGTGGGTTGGGGAGGGTTTTTAACGGGAAGACCCGTTTAGAGAATACTTTTTTTTAGAGAATACCTGTGTAATATGCTTTCATTTTTGCAGAATAGTCTTCCTGTAATCTCTCATTTTCTTTTATTATTATTATTTTTTGTTTTTTGTTTTTTGTTTTTTGTTTTACTTTTTTATATATAACAAATCTAAGGTTTATTAAATTATTATGTAGCAGTCAGTTTGGATTATACTGATCTATGTCATCTTACATGAAGTCATATCTTGACATCCAAAGTTTTTTAAGTCAAGTAAGAGGAATGCCCATAAAATGTTTGGCAGAAGTCTGAAATGAAGATTCAATTGTTTTAGTTTGTTTATTTTATGTTAGCCGACAACAGTTGAGTTGGTTACTTGATTTTGAGTGGTTGTATAGTACAGGGAAGTGGAAAAACAATGAAAAATTGAAAATAAAAGAAGTAGTCTTTAGGTAAGAAAAATTAGTGGGTTGACCCATCTGACCCACAACTCATATTGGGTTGGGTTGGTGTTTTATTGACCCGTCATCTAGATGGGTCAACCCGTCCCACACCGTTATATGGTGGGTTTTCTTGACCCGTGGGTTGACCCAACTCACCAACCCGTTTTGACAGTTCTAATAAATATTGAATTGAATTGAACTAGGTCATATATAGGAAATAGAACAAAAAAAGAACAATATTAACTTTTAAAAACAATAGTAAAAGTATTATGATTAGAAAATTTAAGAAATTAAATCTCATATAAAACAATGCAAATTTCAACGAAATAAAATTCACTTAGTATATAATTGGTTCAAAACAAGTATCCTCAAAAGTTTGAAGCAAGATAACAATAGCTGGAATTAGGAGCGTAAATCCAAACTATCAAACCGTCGAACCGAATATAACTAGATCGAACTAATCAGTTTGATTCGATTTTGGTACAAGACGATTCAATCTCAATTACAAAAAAATAAATTGGTCAGTTCAGTTTAGTTTGTTGTTTTTGTGATTGAATTGTACTAAACCAATAAATAAATATATATATATATATATATATATATATATATATATATATATATATATATATATATATATATAATTCTATTAATGTTACTTTTTAATGTGTTATTTATGTTCTTTTGCTTTTAAAACCTTATTCTTTTGATGTTAGATGTTAATTAGCAATTAAACATTACATTTGCCTATGTTATCTTTTAATGTAAGATTTATCAATATCAAAAGTATTTATTTAATAGCATAACAATATTTATTTTTATTAATAATTTGAATTGCAAAACGAACCAAACCAAACCTCGTCATAATCAAAAGACAATACTTGTGTTTACTTATACAATATACACCATTAGATGATGTCTACCTAAATTCTGTCAGACTAGTAAACTTCTAGCGGTAAATAAAACCTTGTCATGAAATTTAAAAGTCTAAATAATTAATTACTTAGATAGTTGAATATATATATATATATATATATATATATATATATATATATATATATATATATATATATATATATATATATATATATATATATATATATATATATTCAAATCTATTCCAAAACCTCATGTCATTGATCTGGTCAATTAATCCGATAGATCAAGTGTATGTCAATCAATATCTAAATCTATTTCTTGAAAATAATCCAACTAAATATCTTACCCGGATCCAAAATAGAGATTTATGGATCAATAATAATGAAAATATGAAAGGGCGTTGAAAGAAGGAAGACCAAGACAACATCTATGTGTTACTGTATTTACTATGTATGTGTATAATAATAAGAGTACTAGTATTTCACCCGTGCGATGCACGGATAGTTTATAGATGAAAAAACATATATTTAAACAAAGATGAATAACATAAAACAAAAAACTTCTTCGACACAATAAAAATTACAGATCACCAAGTAGTTGATCCATTAAGCAAGAATTTTAAAATACATGAGTCATATTCTAAAGCTCTGTTTGTTAAGCAAAATAAAACTACCGATGAACAGTTATTTAAATAAGATTACTTATCATACATTTTGGAAGACTTCTTTAAATACAACATTCGTCGTAGTACAACTATATGGTTTATCATTTTCAGATAACAAAATTCGAAGCCCTTTCGGATTAGTAACTCTAGATAAAGCGACATACAACTATCCATGACTGAAAACATGTTTTTTTCAAAAGTAGGCCAACATTGGACAAAGATTGACCTTGACTTTTATTAATTGACATCGCATAAGACATCATCAGCGAAAAATGTCTTTGAAATTTGAAAGACAATCTAGGATCAGAAGACGTCAATGACGTTCGTGGAATAAGAACAATTCCACCACAGTTGCCCTGGAAGAAGTTTTTCTTCTAAAACGTGATTTCTAAGTCTTGTAATAATCAGTCTCGTCACATTGCATAAACCAAGAAAATGGTATATGTTACGTAGCAGCATTACTAGAGTTCATGATTTGGAGTTCCTGAACATATAATTTCATTTAAAAATTCAGAAATATAAATATCATTCATTAAACCACCGCTTTATCCGAATGGCACGTAGAACCGAGCTCAAATACAAACATAAAAATATTAAGCAAAAGCAAAGATATTAATTAAAAAGATTTTTACATAAATGAAAGGAAATATGCATTAATTATCACTTTGAGTACAACATTTTTCGTTGTACGATTATCAAGAGCATCATATAATAACATAACAAAATTTGAAGGCCTTTAGGATGCGAAACTATAGTAAACAACAACAACATGATCAAAACGGGTTTTATCAAAAATAGCTCAACACCGGACAAAGATTGACCTCGACTTTTCTTAATTGACATTGCATATGAAACCATCTGCAGGAAATTGTTTGTGTTGAAATTTGAAAGCGCTCTGGATCGAAGGAGTCAATGTCATACATGGAATAAAAATTCGCACTGTAATCACCATTCGGAAGCAATTTGCCTTTTAAAACATGATTTCTCAACCGTAATAATCAATTGAGTACCATTACATAAACCAAACAAATGCTCAATGCTAAGTAACAACTTTACAGGAATTCCAACCTTCAAATTCAACTAATCATTTGAGATTCCATAACTTTTAATTCCATTAAAATAAATTAGAGTATGAATATCATTCAAAAGGACAACGCTATCAGAATGGCACGTCGAATCTGCGCGCAAATACAATTTTCCATCTATTTTATTACTTGATAGTTGATACCATGTAATCATTTATCGAGTTAACAACATCAAGTGTCATGGCCAAAATAGCTCTATCATTAAAAAACTATGACTCACCATAATTATATCTCTAGGGGTGTGCACCGATCGGCTCAACTCCTTTTGAGCAAAAAAACGCGGCCTAAATCGATAAGGATCGGTTCAGAGCAAGTAAACCCGAAATTCTCGGCTTTGATTTTGGTTTCAATTTACGGTTTTTGATTTTTTTCAATTCGTGGTCAAGCATTCGGCTTTTTTGGCCATATGATCGGTCCAAATTAATTAGCTATTTGGGCCATGTGGAAAACAAAAAGTCCAATTCTTTATTTTTGTGCTTTTGGTTAATTGGACTTGTTTTATAATAATGTGAAGCTACTTTTAAAGCAACAAACAATTGAACAGTCCAATGGACTTTTAAAATAAAGTATATGATAACAATTAAATTAATAATTGTTCAATACATAATTTTAAGAATTTCAACATCTCATTAGGTTTTTTAAAAAAAGACAAAAAAATTAATCAAATAATATTCAATACACAAACCATTCTTTTCTATCCCTGCCTAGCTTACTCTCTTGGGCAACAAATAATATTCAATACACAAAGACCACTTAGAAGCTTCCTTAGCCCAAGAAGATTCAAAGCCAGTTTCCAATTTTCCATAAGTCAGCCAATTGAACCTAACCTCTCCACTATTCAAGCATCACTCCTTTGGTGACACACTTGAGTATGCTAATTTGAGCAGTTCAATTTTAGGCAGCAGTTCAAAATCAGTTGAATAAGTCAATCTCTATTTCATGATCATGGATTCATGGGTGGCCTCCCTACTCTAACTCTCATTCTTGACTACTTGGAGTAAGCTGAGCTTGGCCCTTCAGGTTGGCCATTTGCTACGCCAATGTCGTCACTTCTAGATCGATGAGTGGGATAGATAAAACAATGAACTTCTTTGGCCTTTGTTTGATAACAACACTTCTTTGGCTTCTGTTCGATAACAATACTTCTTTGGCTTTTGTTTTCCGATCATCTTTAGCTTTCGCTTTAGTACCTTCTTCTTTGTCATCTCCACTGGCATCCTCACTTGTCACACCATCTATCGTTACAGCAATATCTTGAGCATAAAAATTTCCCTCCGCTTGTAACTTAAATTTTCTCACTCTTGTCACACAATACTCCAACCCTTGCATTACATTGGGTACCTTCCTACACCTCCATATTTTGAGACTCCCCAAGATTACTCTTTCTGCAATAACATTTTAAGTAGAGCATAAGTTAATCAAACTATAAATTTCAAATTCATTGAAACAACTAATTAGTATGCACTCATCGAATATATATCTTTCTAAAAATATTAGCAAATATAACCGACTTTGTGGCTAAAAGAATTGTACCAAGATATAAAATTGAACTGAAAGGAAATTAGAACATCTAACTCATTCCAAGAAATCACCAAAGCTCATTTAATTTAGGGCTTGAGATCTAGGCAAGACCCATGCATTTATGTTCGTATTCCAATGAAATAGTGACAAAAGACTTGTGCCTACATTCACTTAGGTACACTAATGCAACTTTCACATTATTAGAGAATTAAGTTATCAACTTCGTGAAAAGATCAATTACATGAGCATTTTCGGTTGTAAAAGAAATGCAAAGGTCAAAAATATGTCATCTCTGCTACAACTTCAGTTCCAGTCAAGGGATTCACAGAATGAACATATGATGACTTTAACATTAGTCTTTCTTCCCTCAATATAAGTGTCCCACAAGCATCATCCTTGGTCAAGCTAATGCCCAAACACTTGGTGAAAGAAGAAGGGCTAGTATTGAATCCAAGTTTATTGCCAAGCGCTAGATCCTTGCCGCATATCGTAGCATCCAGATATTAAAAAAGGAGACAATACAATCCAACGTTAGAATAATCTAAGTTCACACGCATATACACATGCCCTACTTTGGAAATAAAAAATCTCATTGTTTGGTACCCATTTTATAGCTACTTGTGCAAATAGCACAAAAAAACATATATAAAGCATTATCAGAAAAAAGAGTGATTCAATTCTATTGAAGAATGGAAAAGAAGAATATTGTTAATCATGAAAACAAAGTGAAATCCTTTTGCAGCAATCCAAATTCCTGCATTGTGCCCACACACACACAACACGTAAAACAAAAGTAAACTAATAGAACAACCTTTTGCGCATCTTCTTGATATTTCTCCAACATATTTGCCGCCATTGCAAGAATGGCATCTGACAAATAGCTTATATGCACTTTACCATTCGAGGAAAAAGTGGCCACAATCTGATATATTATGAGAGTAACCATAACTCGCATGCATCAATTAACATAAGCATAAAAACATGATTATTTTAGATTGAATATTGATTCAGGAAGCAAAACCATAACATACATGCATCAATTAACAAAAACATGAAAAAAGAACCCTTAAAATTATAATTCCCTAGTTAAAAATTTTGCATTTAAAATTTGATTTCTTAATCGATACTTCTGCAATTAAAATTCCCTTAATTGATACCCAACACTCACTGTTGAGAGATTGATCCTTCGCGTTTCACTCAGATAATCATTCTGCAATTAAAATTGATAATCAGTAAGGAAGAGAGAGATTAAAAGAGAAAAATATTACAAATACGCAATAAGACTAATGTTAATTGAGATTATACACATTCCCTAATGACAGAGATAAACATGTTTGCATGTATATAAGAGAAAAATAATGCAGTAAGCTCAGTAGGATGGGACAATGTCTGATACCACCAATATATTAAAGCTATTTTAGCAACTAATAGAACAACCTTTTGCGCATCTTCTTGATATCTCTCCAACATATTTGTCGTCATAGCAAGAATGGCATCTGACAGATCAGCTTATCACTGTTCCATTCGAGGAAAAATTGGTCACAATATGATATATTATGAGATTAACCATTACTCGCATGCATCAATTAACATAAGCATAAAAACATGGATATTTTAGATTGAATATTGATTCAGAAGTCGTTGAGTTTATAGGAACTTAACAACTAATTGCGTGAGCATCAAATACTACCAACCCAATTTATGTTTAGTCACAATAGAGTAGCGGACGCAATTCCCGATTGTTGTGTTTTAAGTACACTTCAAAACCAAGCAGGTGAATATCTTCCAAGTATGTATGTGAATATCAAACTTACCAATCAAGCAGACAAAATGCCACAATATTCACCACTATTTTGGAACTAACAAAACAGGAGCAAATCTTCCAATAACTTTTTGTTTCCAGATTACTTAAGAGATCAATAATCAGTTACCAATATTAATCAACTGAAGCTAACAAGAGCAGCCAAATAACCGAGGTTGTTGATTCTCACTCAGTTCAATACCCAAGTTAATGTTTCCAGTATTTCAAAGAGAAACCGAAGCAGAAGGTCAAGATAACCTGCAAACGATGTTAGAAAAAGAGTACAAATGGTACAAAATTGTTCAATACCCAAGTTAATGTTCCAGATTTCAAAAGAGAAACCGAATGCGTAAGGTAAAGATAACCTGCGAAAGATGTTAGAACGAAAAAGAGTACAAATGGTACAAAATTATTCCGTAAAAAACGGGATTATGACCTAATTTGGCTGCGAAACGTGACATGGAACATATCGATCTAATAGAATAAACCACCACAATATGACCACTAATCAATTAATTAATGCTCCCAGTATAATGGTAATATGCCCAAGCATATTAATTCACCAATTGTATCACAAGATTGTGGAATTCTCATTCGATGCCAATAACCACCTTTATAAATGAGATTCTAGCCATCATCTAATAATACTGGACACAAAGAAATAAAAATCTAAAACTTATTCTCTGTGTAAATGGAAATCCTCATTATAAGTCTACTATTTTTATATATCTATGGGTTCTCAAATCTGTGCTTAACATGAAATTATATCAATAAACATACAACTACTAATAACAAAAAGAGGTGAGCAAATTAAACCTTTTTACTCTAATCTTATGGTAAGAATTTCTTGTTTCGACTTACGAAAAGGAATGTCACTTATCTCTTAAGAAGCACAATGTTTGTGTAGAGTGAGAGAGGGAGATCTCGGCAACACCTAGATGCTCCAAAACATTATTCAATGTTCTTTCTTATACTTCCACAAACCTAAAAAGTTTAGAATATAATAGATCTAGAGAAAAGAAAACAAATGAGTACTTGATGAAACCCATGAAACCCATGTATCAATTTGAGAGCAACGATTTCGTAACACCTAGGTACATAAATTGAATGAAATTAGAACTCGTGAAATTTTATCTTCCATACTGATATGGGTAAAATAGCATCCAACACCCATTAAAAAATCAAAGAACAAATTCTTCGATTGGAATTCAAATGCTATGCGAAATAGAGAAAAGGAAACATGACAATTATTGATTGTATTTGGATTTAAAGGAATGGAAAAAGCCCTAATTTAGGAATCAAGCCGATTAGAGAAAGAGGGAGAGAGAGAATACGGAAGAGCTTACCTCGGGTATGTCAACCATTGTCGCCGATGTCTCGGGATGGTGGTATTGCTACGATAAAGAATTTTAGTGAGAGAGAGGACCGTCAATTTTTAGATTATCTTAGACAGAGAGAGGATTGATTTAAAAAAATTTAGGAGATGAGAGTAAGGAGTTTGGGGTGGGGGTAATACGGAAGAGAAAGAGGGAGAGATAGATAATACAGAAGAGCTTTCCTCGGGTGTATGTCAACCATTGCTGCTGATGTCTCGAGATGGTGGTGTCGCTGAATTGTAGTGAGAGAGAGGACCGTCAATTTTCAGATTATGTTAGAAAGAGAGAGAGAGGACTGATTTCAAAAAATTAAGGAGATGGGAGTAAGGAGTTTGGGGTGGGGGTAATTCAATTGGGTTTTCTTGATTTGTGTTTCCCATGACTTATTGCACAATCCAAGGAAAACAGTGGGCTGGACACAGTAACTATAAGAAATTGTGGACCGGGTATATTTTTGTGAGGTTTCCTATGACATGACATGACCTGACCGACCACAAAACTTGTGGACTGATTTAAGTATTACAAATTTACCCTTTCATAATATAAGTAATTACATTCTATTTTTGGTAATGGATTTTTGGTGGGAATTTGCTTAATTTAGAAACTTTTTCCTTTTAATAGATAATAGATGTCTCATGTAAGGTCGTCTTACGGATCTTAATTCATAAGATGAAACTCCACTCTCTCACAGTTCAACTCGTCAATACATGATTGGTCGAGTAAAGATGATCCGTCTTACAAAAAATATCCATAAGACCGTCTTACCCAAATTTTTGTCTAATAATTTATTAGGCAAAAATCCAGCTAGGGCCGTCCGTTTGATGAGTAGGATATCTGGACTTTATTGTATGGATTGATATGCTTCTTTGAACTTATATAAGAACACGAAAACACCTTAATGGAAGTGCAAGACTTGACCTTGCGAAACCACTTCGGTGTGAGAGTAAGTATCATGTGAGTCAAAAGGCAATTTGACAGAGGTTACATGCTTAAGAAAGTGTGCGTACCTCGTTTAGGGTTTATGCAGGGGTATTTATAGGCCCCAAGTTGTCATAGAATCCGTTTAGGATTCATTTACATAGTCACCTAGTAGATTTAGGGAGAAACTCCTAAATTATAAGCGTGACAGACGACTGGCCGCGAGAATGCTGGAGCAGATAAGGTAAGTGTCCTGCTCGGATAAAGAAACCTTTGACCTGTATTTGAGAGCATGTCACTGAGATTCTTTGCTCGATACTTGCCCAAGCGAGCAAGATTCTTCTCGTTTGTATGAGGTTAATCTAATGGTGATAAGCGAGATTCTCGGGCATGGCCCCTGGTCGGGCAGGCAAGGCCTGTGCTCGACCAGGTTTGGACAGGAATTATCTTGCTCTTTACTCAGTACCTTTCTAGCTCTGCCTGTTAGGCTGGTAGGTCCTTCACTAGTTCAACATGTGACTGACACGTGGTGGTCGTTCATGCTTTACTTATGACCAAATTTGGGTCGGGCATATCAGTGGCCCCTAGCTCCTTGTCTGACGAGTATTCATGCTCGGAGCGGGGAGCGCTTATGCTTGATGTTGTTGATCTTGCTTCGGGATTAACACTTGTTGATTCCTGAGTTAATTGTGACTTGACCAGAAGGAAAGGCAATGGAATGTTCTGGAACTTTGGTGAACGGTTGCCAGCTGGAGCGTAAGCGAGAAGCTTTCTAGTTGGAGAGTAGTAAGGCGAGTAGGAGTAGGGGCGTGTGAACCATCGCTGCTATTGCTGCCGTAATGAGGCGTGAATCACGGAGCATCGCATTAAATGCGCATGCATATTGTTCATGACATCACAACCGTTTGCCTCCTCTCTCCCCCAAAACCACCGAAAACATTCCTATAAAAAACCAGCCCTCTTTCATTCCATTCTTTTACTGCATTTGAGATTTCTAGAGAGAGGAAGTTCACCTTTGCTGTTGTCTTGCTGTCGAAGGTTTTCCAAACTCCGGCTGTTGTGTTTCCACATTCCGATCGTTTCTGCCGCTACTTTGAATCTGGATTTTAGAATATTTCACCGCTTTCGCTAATCCTTGACAGTGAGTGTAACGCCCCCAAATTTGGTACCGACATCGCAATCCCACAATTTGGCCACGTCACCAATAATCATATCTTAAATCATAATACTTTCAACTCATAATAGGTAAACCTTAAAACATCCTTAACTCAAGTCATAAACAAACCCAAGATAATTCAATACAAATTAATTACTTAACATAAGTCAACATCTTAGTCAAGGTAGGATCATGTAACTAAGTAGAAAATCTAGATCTAAAAATCTCGGAATCGCCATCTTGATCTACTCGAGCCAAAGTTCTTTAGTAATCTTACTCATTACCTGAGAAGAAGAGTATGAAGGGGTGAGCGAACAATGCTCAATAAGATCATATACAACCCCTCTGGTTACTAAGGAGAAGTTGACCAGAATCAGATCAGAGATGAATCAAATGTTCAAAATCCATCGTTCAAAATCGATAAGCGGAAGCATTTTTTTTTTCAAATGTCAAACAAAAGATCATAATTCCAAAGAAAGATAAATACTCAACGATTGACTCGAGTAGCCTATTGCAATCAACCGTCCCATACCAGTTGAAGACAAAACTACTCACAGATATATACTTTGGATTCCAAGTGAAAGATAATGATGCAACAAGTAAACTCGAGTAACCAATTGTCATCAACCGTCCCATACCAATGATGGCAATAGATTACTCACAGAATTCCATGATCCCATAAGCAATTCATAAATCATAGTTCGCAATTCATAAATCAACTTGACATATCATAATTCATAGATCATTGGTATATCCGGATAACCACGCCACGGGCCAAGTGGCGTTCACAAGCATCATAATTCATAGTTTCATAATTCATAGTGTCATAAACTCAACTTAGTGATCATGGTAGAAATTCAAGTAATTAAATACTTTTACAAAATCAGGCATCGCAAAAAATCATACTTTTCATAACAAAGGTATCTCACATGAAATTTAATAATTATGTGAGCATTAGCAGAAAAATCAATTCATGAGTTCGAATGAAGTGAAAGCGATGGAGTTCGAATTCAAATATTGATTTAAAGTCGGTGTACGTTTCAAGAAACATTGATATCAAGGAAGTAATGGAAACCTAATGAACGGTACATAAAAGATTGGAGACCTAAAAGATGCATATCCATTTACCTCGAAATGGTTAGCAAAAATGGTCCGCAACCCGTATAATCGTCCTAACCTTCATTGTCAAAATCTAAGTTCAAAGTATACAATAGTCACTAAACTATAAATGTACTAACCAAATCTTATTAATTTCTATAATAATTATTATAGTAATACTTTATTAAATAATTTATTTATTTATTATTATTATTTTTAATTACAAAATCAAACACACACATATTATTATATTAACACAACCACAAGCACACACACATCATACAGTGACACACAGACTAACAACACACACACACTGTTTGTATAGGCATTATATATATATATATATATATATATATATATATATATATATATATATATATATATATATATATATATATATATATATATATATATAACTCACACACACCAAGCACACACTAAAACACACACACACACACTGTACACGCACACATTCACACACAAATGAAGACAAACTACCATTCACTTATTATTCTATTATTATATCAATCTATTGAAAATCCTTATATACACAAACTCCCAAAAAATTGTGTAAACTCATACACACGGTTTATCTATATAAATATGTATGTATGTCATCATTACGCCCATATAACAATCATTATACCATAATATAATATGTAATTGTATCATTACCTTACAAGTTGATGCGACAACTCTTCCTTGTCTCTCGGCGGCCGCACTAATTCCCTTCTCAATTGTTTGTAATTTTTTCTTCTTTTCAATACCATATTTATATAAAACTCTAGGTTTCCTAACCTAATGGGGTCCTAAAGTTGACTGGCCAAAATTTTATTAAAGTTAGGTTTATAAAGAAAAGTTTTGTATTAAATTTAAGTCAAAAGTGGGCCAAGCCCAACTTGATTTAATAGGTTATTAAATATGTTCAATAGAATTAATTAAATCAAAAGGTTATAATATTAATTAAATAGGTCTAAAACGATTGTAATATTAATTAATGCTAATTAATATTTTAGCTAAAATTATCGGGGTATTACAGTAAGTACTCGACTCGGCTTTTTCTTTCTTTTTTCTTTTGTTCTTCGTCTCTTTGCGTTTCTAGGTTTCTCCCTTTCTTCATGCCTTTTGGGTTCATCGTTTTTCTTTTTCATGCATTTCAGGGCAAGATTCATAGGCTAGACTCAGGCCTTAGGTAGAGATCGAGGAAAATGCCAAGTGTTCTTGCTCGCTAGGCGGGTATGGCCCATTGGTGTACCTAGACTTAGGGTCCTCCTTTTTGTCTTGCCACTTATCCGAGCAACATTTGACTTTTCTTCCTCGATCTCTTTTTATAAGTGTCTCACGACGAGTGCTCGGACAACGAGAGGGAATCCTACAGCTATAGCAGGCAGAATGACCCTTCCTTAGACATCGAAGTGGAGTAGGGAGATGAATCTGTGTCCAGAGAGGCCACCAGTAGGTGCATTCCGGTCACTATGGTAGAGCTTGAGGATTCCTCCTGCGGACATGACCCTTCTAGAGAGGAAAGTGTAAAGGGCGGAGAGATTCGCTGGCATGGCCCGAACAGCTAGTTGAAGGGAAGGAGCCCATGGCCGAACCAGTTAGTGAAGTGGTGCACTCCGTATCCGAGCAATGGGAAGGCCGCTAAAGAGGCTTCTCAATTGGGTGAAGCGAGCTCTGATATCTCGTTGGCTCGAAAAAGAAAAAAACTACGGCCGGTCAAGAGACGTGGCCACATCCTCTGCCTCGATGAATGTGTAGACACCCCAAATTCGTACCTCTAATTTTATATATGTCCTAAAAAAGTACAATTTATAATTTATAAATGGACTAACAAATGTTAAGTTTCGTTAAAGTTTCAGGAGGGCCAAAGTGTCTAAAGAAGAATCAGAAAAAGGAAGGAAATAAACAATGACGTAAAAGGGGGGGGGAGTATAACAATGTTCAAAGTACAAAGCCAATTTGGTGCTAAAATATACCATTTTGGGCGCCCCACGTGCCATCATGGGCGCTGCCCACTTTCTTGCTATAGGCGGCGCACATTTCTGTTTCCTCGATCCATGTTTTCCTCCTTTGGTACAACCTTTTCAGTGTAGGGTACAACCATTTTAAGCACAAACATAAAATATATTATGTTTCCTTCACAATTAAGATTTCTCAGTCTATTAATAGGAGGCTCTCTCAGTGCAAATAGACGAAAAATTGGGATATACATTTTACGGAGAAAATATACAGAGAGCGGAGAGAAAAATCACAGAGCTCTATTAAGCTGCTGAAATCAATTCTCCCCCTTAGGTTGAGTAATCTTCCCTAAACACTTATACACATCGTTGGAATATAAACTTAGTTAACCGATTAGGTTCTCGCCCTAAACCCAGTCCCAGAAAGTCGTCAACGCAGCCGTTACGCCGTTGAAATTCAGACACGACCAGCAACAAATCAGTAAAAACAGGCCGTCACCCTGCCGAAATTCGTACACAACATCAACAAAAATCAACAAAAATAAGCCGATCCATGCTTTGAGATTCAGACAACAAATACAACAAAAACAAGCAATCACACCGCTCAAATCTCGATGTGAAAGCAACAAATACAAGCAGATACACTGCCCAAATTCTACAAATTCCCACTGCCATTGTCTATTCTGGGCATAGCGCAACACTATGCCTCAACAAAGAACAAACAAGAAACAACAAAAAGACTTCCTTTCTCAGAAGGATAGGGAAACACATATAGACCGCCTAGAGAACTTAAGCCTAGGCATATACCGGGTTCAAACACTGACATTCCAAGAGATAAGTTCTGTCCCCGTAGTTATTTATTCTAATCTATAAATTAAATATAGATATTTAATTAGTTTTCTTTCTATTTATACTTTAATATAAAAATAGTTAAAATGTAGATATTTAATTAGTTTCTTTTCTGTTTTTATTTTATTGTAAAATTGTTATATTTTTTTACTTATAAATTAGTTTCGTTTCTGTTCTCACTTTAACGTAATATTAGTTATATTTTATTTTCCGTTTAAATTAGTTTATTTTCTGTCTTTACTTCAATATAAAGTAGGGGTGAGGTTGGTCCGATTCGGTCCACTTTTTTGGAAAAATTGAAAGAACCAGGACCAGACCAATAGTCCGGTTCTTAAAAAATATAGAACCAGGACCAACCCAATATGTCTGAGAACCAATATATTGGTTCGGTCAAACCAATTGAAGGCGTACGAGAACCGGGACCGGACCAATACGATCGTATCTTTGATCAAGAGGATAACTAGATTTTTAAAAACAATGATCAATAATCAAATCATGTTCTTCCTTCATACAACATTTTGTTGGGTTCGTTGTTCTTGTGAAAATAAACTAAAGGTAAAAATCATTACTTCCAAATTAATAAAAAGAAATGAAAAAGAAAGTTGTAAGAAAATTTATTACAAGTCATCTTCCTCTCCGATCCCCTTATGGTTAATTTAATTCATTTACAAGTAACAATCCTTCAAACTAATAATGTTTGGAATCACAAAAAAAGACAGGAAATTAATTAATAGGGAAAAACAATGTTTTCCCTCCTATTTTCTCTTTAATCAAATAAGGAAACTTGGTTGAATATTGAATCAAATTATTATATATTTTCTTTAGATTGTAAGTTGCATGCCTTTTATTATCCTCTTATCATATATATATATATATATATATATATATATATATATATATATATTAGTTATATTATATATAATAAAATAATAATAAATACACATTGGTCTCGATTCTGCGTTTTTGGTTTTGTGGACCGAAATTGTATATTTTTTACGTAAAAATTAGATCGGGACCAATCCAAAGTATTGGTTAGGTCCATTTTTGGCCAGTGCAGTGCAGTTTATTGGTCGTTTACGGAAAACTTACGCTCCTTTCTTCAATATAAAGTAGTTATAATTTCTTGTAGTTTATTAGTTTCTTTTCTGCATATAATTTAAATATATAAATAATTATATTTCTTATTATTCAATAAGTTTCTTTCTTGCTTATGCATGTAAATATAAAAAATTTGTTACTAGCATAACTATTTTATTCTTAAAATAGCTTGTAAAAATGTTGTAATTATTCTCTAAGTTGTATTATTTCAGATGTAATTTTGCTTCCTTTTCTTTAGTAAATGTAAAGTAACTTCTCTTTATTTCTTTATGTCGCATACAAATCTATCTTTTTTTAAAACCAAAGTATATAAAATAAAGCAAGCATATTGACAAACCCATTGTGAGACCGAAATGGCGAGTTGAGTGTCTAACCCCTTCCTAACTCATAACTTAGCCCCCGAACCCATACAATCTAGTATTTTTTTGGTTTTTCTCTATTTAACCATAAAATAGAGGTGGCGACTATGTAACACATTTTTGTGTCCACAATGAGGCTGGGCCTATTCCACATGCTCAAAGTTTTGAAACCACCCACTTTTCAGTAGCAGGAGGGTGCGAAACGAGGTTTTCACAAAATGCCGACGAAAGCCAGTATCCTGCACACTGGACGTCTCTGGATACAATGGTCAAGGTAACTGACTGGCTCACGTCTCTGGGCATGGATCCCAAGGATTATAGAGCAGACAAAATGGATCTGCCCGTGGACGTTGAGGTATCCTGTGAGCTTGGTGATGAGCTCTTATTTTTTGCTGACTTTTTTCGCGTGGGGCTGCATCGACCTTTGGAGTCGTTTTTTGTTGATTTCTTACTTTGAGACCAAGGCCATGCCTTGTGATCTGATGCTGAACACTGTTCGGGCCATAATGGCCTATATTGCGGCCTGCCGCCTGCTATGCTTCGAGCCGGACATGTACTTTTTCCGCAAGCTCTTTATCTTCAGTCTAAGCACTAGTGGACAAATTGGTGTCAAGTCGAAGTCAAGCTTCTTGAGGCTCTTGAGCGATGTTCTAGGCAAAGTAGAGCCCTGGGACAAGAGAGTCTTAATAATTGACTCACGTGTTGGGTGGCTGCTAAAGCCCACTGCGAGAAGCGAGGTGAAGTTCCCCAAAATTTCTAGGCGGGACTTCAGCTCCGGAAAAGGTGCGTGGTTGCAGGCGCTGAAGACCGCTCTCAAGGTCCATGAGGAAAATGAGAAGTGAGTAGGCCAGGAATTCCTGCTCAATTGGAAAGAGCTCGTCTACAATCCTCGAAATCTTTGTTTGGCCGCGGTGCTCCAAACAGATCTGTCTGGGGTTGAGCCTTTTTTAGTACACGGACCTGAAGTTGTCCATCCTTACTGGGGTGACTGTCACGAAGATAGATTTTTAAAAAAATTATCCCGAGTGTAGGCGGCCCGATGCTAGGGCGAGCTGTCGCCTTGTTTTTTAGGACAAGAGATGGTTGCCTGCTAGCTATTATACTTTTATTTATTTCGATGCCTTGAATAACTATATTGATCATCACTTGTTTTCATCCAGGAATGAAGTACTTTGCTATGCTGAAGAAAAGGAGAGGTTAAGCTGACGAGTGGACAGCCGACCTGAAGGAAAAAGTGCATTAGGAGTTGTCTAAAGTCCCATTCGCGGCCCTACGGTCAAGAAGGCTCCCGTGCTGGGCAAAGCTCTTAGTCCAGTTGATAAGAATGCAGTCCCCGCTACACCTACTCGTGGCACAGTGGAGGCCGTTGAGATCTTTATCGAGAAGGCCGTCGATGCTGCTAATGCTAAGGCCTCTGATGACGTTGTTACTAAGGCAGCGGGTAAAAGAAGAGGACTCTTTCCCCGATTTCGATCGGCCGTGCGTCTTGGTAGCAATGTCCGAGCCAAATTACGCTACTCCCCCACCGACCTACAAGCGTCATTCGTGAAGAAGCGACCTGGTTTTGAGATGCCCACCTCCATCAATTCTGCCTGGGCCATTGTTAAAGAAATCATAGGTGATGCCCCAATGCTCAAGGGTATTAATCTGAATGCCCGTGGAAGCCCCGCCGGCCTAGTGGGGAATTAAAGACATCATCAGACGGGCACTCCATGATGATATATTATTTGATCGGGATACAGCCGGCCAACTACATGATGGTTGGGCATATCGGGCTTTGCATAAGCGAGGTAAAGCTGACCTTAGTCTCATTTGTTTTTTGCTTTTTGGTGACTGATATTCTAGCTTGCCCTTATATTTTTTATTCTGTGTTCGATGTAGATTGCATCCACTTGCACCAGTCTGTATGATCGCTACTGTGAGGAGAAGAAGGCCCGCAAAAAAGCTCTTATAATGCTACCCGGGAGGCTCTGTTGAAGAAGAAGCTCGAACAAGTTTCTACCTTGGTGAACCAACTGAAGGAGCAATCAGCCAAGTAGAAAGAGGCAGAGCTGCTCTCGTGGAACCTTCTTCTAGTCGCTAAGAAGGAGGAGCTGGCCGGGGAGAAAACTGAGCTCGTGAGGCAGCTGAAGAAAGAACATGCTTCACTGGAGGCGGTGTCGCTGCAGCGGTCACAGTTGAAGAAATAGTGAGATGCTCTTAAGATGCAGACTGTCAAAGATGGAGCCACTGTGGCCGAGCTCATGGAGAAGCTCGCGGCAGGTAAAGAGATGACGGTGAATGAGTTCAAGGACTCTTCACTGTTTGAGGCCGCCATGGATGATGCCATCATCCCATACTATGCGCACGGCACTAATCATATCATTTGGATGCTCGCGGGGCATGGTGGTGTGCTAAATACTTTTAATGAGGTTACTTGCCAATTCCATCACTTGGTCCCGTATACTAGGGAGAAGTTGTCCACCCTTTCCCATGATGATGTTGTTGCAAAGCGAAAGCCTTGGGTCCCTCAAATGCCGCTGGTCGTTAATATCTGCTCGTTGGTGAAGCTTTGGAAGATGTAGATAAGGCCGACACGACCTGTGAGTAATTATTTGCGGAGGCCGAGGCTAAAGCCGCTGCGAACGAGGCTACCCTGCAAGGAATTGAACGCCCAATACGAGCAGCAGTACAAGGAATCTTCAACGAATCTTCCACTTCATTCGGACCAAGTCTAAATTATATATTTTTATGTCCGGCCTGCTCGCCAATCTTTTTTGCTCTCCATATGTAATTAATTTCAACTTTCTAATGGAAATTTTTGTTTTGTTCGTTTGGTATCTCCTTACTTGCATTTTTCCTGCATTTGATTAGTACTAGCATTGCATGTACGTGCTGTTTCGACGAGCATAACAAGCATAATACAAACAGACCTAATCGAGCATGCAAACTTGTGTAAAATTAACTTAAAAATAATAAGGATAAGTTAGTGGACATATTACTTAAAGTTTGAGTACCCGGGGAAACGTTCTTACCCGGACTAAGTGATTGGTTCTAGCCAAGGCTTTGAGCGGGCATGACCCTATCGCCCTTGGGTGAGCATCTTGATGACTGCCTAGCGGGCATGGCCCTACTCTGAGTGGTGACCAGCTAACCAAGCTTGGCCATGTTCGACGTTAATACGTTGAAGCTGTTGCTAGTATATCATCTGGGTATAGAGATAAATGACTAACAGTGTAACTTGGTCAGTGTAGGAACCCGAGGTAGTTAGTCGCTATCTTGTAGGCATGGCCCCTACCGACTTACGGGCTTCCAAGTAAATGGATCGGTCATGGCCCTATCTTGCTCACTTAAAGGATAAGATTCCTCCACTAACACTTGGGTATAGTGGAAGGTTGACCGACATGGCCCTACCTACTCGACTTGCATGTAGATCTTGCCAAGCAATCCAAATGTAATTCGTATGTGATAAATAAACAATTATATTGACAAACAGTAAATAAAATAACTTGCCTTTGTATTGATGAAAATGATAATGACCCTCAACAGGGCTAAAGGTTTTGCTCGTTTATGCATTAAGAACTTGCTCAATGGTAATATTTTTTCAGGTGTTCTACGCGCCAGGGAAGCTTTAAGTCCTTGCCATCTTGTGTCTGCAACATGTACGTGCCCTCTTTAATTATCCTAGTAAGTTGAAAAAGCCCTTCCCAGTTAGGTGAAAGTTTTCTTCTTTCTGCTCGATGGCCGGTGACCTCAATTTTTCTGAGTACCCAGTCTCCGACCATGAATGTTCTTCCTCGAACTCTTTTGTCGTGCTGAGCCTTTGCTCGCTACTTTTAGTTGACCATCCTTAGACGAGCATCCAATCTTCTTTCTTTGAGCAGGTCTAGATCTATTGTCCGAACAAGCTCATTGTTCTGCTCGTTGTAATGAGAAACTCTGTAACTAGGCAAGACCATCTCCACTGGGATCATGGATTTAGAGTCATAAGTGAGCGCAAATGGCGTTTCGCCTGTGGGACCCCGAATAGTTGTTCTGACCGCCCATAAGGCTGACGGCAGCTCTTCTGCCCATTTTCATGTTTGCTCCTCTAGGTTTCTCTTAAGGGCGTACAAGACTTGCTTGTTTCCGACCTCTGCTTGGCCGTTACATTGTGGGTAAGGCTACTGATGACTACTAGTGTTTGATGCTCATGCGCGTACATTCGGTTGTGAATTTGTCTGAAAACTGAGTACCGTGATAAGAGATGATTGCTCGAGGGAGCCCGAATATGCACCGTACTTGATCATGGACGAATTTGATGATGTTCACCTATGAAATAGTAGCCAGTGGTTTTACTTCGATCCACTTGGTGAAGTAGTAGATAGTGACCACTACATATTTGAACTTCTATTGGGCTAGGGGGAATGGACCGATAAAATCAATTCCCCACATGTTAAAGGGCCAGGCAGCGACCACTGGAGTTTGCATAGTAGATGGTAACCTTAGTATGTCTGTGTATCTCTGGCATTTGTCACATTCTCGAACATATTTTTTTGCGTCCCTCCTCAGGGTGATCCGGTAGTATCCCGCATGCAAGATTTTCTTCGTAAGGGCTCTGGTGCCCGGGTGACCGTCGCATTTTCCTTCATGGACCTCGTATAGAACCCTATCTGTCAATTATGGGGGAAGACAGTGAAGCATAGGTCGGACCTTAAATAGCCTATAAAGGATTTCCCCAACTATCGAGTATCGGTAAGCTTGATTTCTTATCGTTGTGACAAAAATCTAGCTTGGGCCGTCGTTTACGTGTATGATATCTGGGCTTGATTGTATAGCTTGATATGCTTCCTTGAACCTGTCTAAGAACACGAAAATACCTTAATGGAAGTGCAAGGCTTGGTCTCGTGAAACCACTCTGGCGTGAAAGTAAGTATCGTGTAAGTCAAAAGGCAATTTGACAAAGGTATTTATAGGCCCCCAGTTGTCATAGAATCAGTTTACGATTCATTTACATAGTCACCTAGTAGATTTAGGGAGAAACTCCTAAATTATAGGCTTGACAGACGGTTGGTCGCGAGAATGCCGGAGCAGATAAGGTAAGTGTCCTGCTCGGATAAGGAAACCATTGACTTGTCTTGGAGAGCACGTCTATGAGATTCCCTGCTCGTTACTTTCCCAGATGAGCAAGGCTCTGCCCGTCTATATGAGGTTAATCTGATGGTGATAGGCGAGATTCTTGGGCATGACCCCTGGTCGGGCAAGCACGACATGTGCTCGGCCAAGTTTGGACGGGAATTGTCTTGCTCTTTGCTCCATACCTTGCTAGCTCTGCCCGCTAGGCTGGTAGGTCCCCCGCTAGTTCAGCACATGACTGACACGTGGTGGTCGTTCATGCTTTGCTCATGATTGAATTTGGGCCAGACACATCAATAATAAATATATTATTTTCGGACCAGATCAGATATAGGTGAATTCATATTAGATCTGTTAAATAAATAAATTATTAGATTCTGATTATTGGACCATTATACAAATCTATATTCTAAATTTTGCATCGGATTTATATCAAAATTTGATCAATTGACAAGCTTAGTTGTGTATATTGCAATCATTCCACAAGTTAAAAGAAATTCATAAAATTATAAGCGTAAAGATACCATCATCTATCGTTCTTCATCGTGCACACATATAACATTTGAAAATTTGTGGACAAGTCCATTATTTAAAGTTTTGAACCGTTTTACAGCCCTTTTTTTTTTGTAACCGAGAAAAAAATACTTCATTCATTGGGCACAAAATCATGTATCGCGATGCATCATTTGTACATCATGATGCATAAAAATACCTTATTTTCTACATCGCGAGGCATGGCATTTCTTTTTTCATTTATGAAAAAAAAATAAGGGTGTAAAACAATTGAAAAGTGTTTATAAGGGACTCGTCCGTCTCTCTATAACATTCACTAGTATGTACAAGCTTAAAATTTTCCTTCTCCATTTTGGACAAAGACTACTATTCCATTTTGAGATATTTCACTTAAAAGTCCACTTTCAGAAATTAAGATATAAAAATGTCATTTTATTACTAATGAGTTACTAAAAGTGTCATTTTCTTAAAAAGTTTAGCTTTCAAACGGGAAACTCTTTGCCCGGAATGGGAACGAAGGGAGTATGCCATTTGATTTTATACATTTAGGATGAGTTTTTTTTTTTGCACATAAATTTTATCACATTCGATTTTATACGCGTTTCACGTGATTAAGACTTCTCAGTTCTCATCATTTTCACTTCCCTACTATGGCTAGAACTTTTGGAGTACTACGACTATTTTATTTTCTTCCAATCTTCTATATAAACCATGCATATCAAATAGGATAAAATCTCTTTTTGTGATTGTTATTTATTTTATTAATAATGGAATTTTAACAAACAAATCTTTTTCACATTCAAATTTATTTATTCATTCTTAACAATCTCTTTAAAATTCAATTATATTTATCTCTTCTAAACAACCTCTCTTCCTATATCTATAAATAATATTAAACAATTGAAATGTTTATTCCACCATTATTTACAAGAGAGTTTAATCGCTATAATCTATTCCTTTTAAATTTTAATTTGCCTCTCTCAAATTTCTTATTTTTCAAATTGCTTAATTGCGTTTTTTTGTCTTTCTCAGGTTTTACAATATAATTTATATACATTCTAAAAGTAAATGAGAAAATTAAGGTACGTATATGTTTGTGTGTGTGTATTTTTTCCAATATAATGAATTAATTTACCAATTATAGAAGGCTTTAGAATTCTTTAATGATGCTATATGGCTAATGCTTGTGTGTGTGTGTGTGTGTTTTTTAACTCATCGTGCCTAAAGTTTTATTTCAATAGGACATGCATGTGTGTGTATTTCATTTTGAGTGTTATGCCAACTATGGACAATTGGACATGCATATAAAACTTAGGATTTCATTTATTTACTTTGTTAGTATATTTAGTTTGTATAATTTTTTTATCATAATGAAATCTTCCACGAGATCTTATAAAAAATTTGTTTCTAATGTTCCTTTTTATTTTTTTTCTTATTACCCGCTCGTGTCTGCGAAAATTTCATAAGATATTAGATTCATTTAATTATTTTTTTTTAATATTATATTAAATATTCATATATTAATTTCAATATTTACCCTATTTTAGATTTGTTGAAAAGATTCTAATTATAATGAGTTTGGAAAATTCTTTTATTATTAGTAACTTTTGCCAAAAAAAAAATCTTAAAATCGTGAATCTCACGGATATAACCTAGTGTCATCACTAAACAATGACAAATATAAAGCGCAAAGTTAGAATTTATGAGAAATTGTTATCCAATACCTTTTTCAAACATTTTTTCGCTACAGCCTCGCATTCTTTTTTTCAATCGAAAAAATCCATTTTCATTCAATTGTTTCAGTAGTACCCAAATCACAAAATCAATGTAAATTTCTTCTTCTTCTTCTCCATCATCGTCGATTTTGTTCGCTGAAGACGCAAAAAAAGTATGGTGATTATGGATGAAGAGGAAAGAGAGGGGAGTTGGGTATTGGTGAAGAAGAACGGAAGGTTACTACATAACCGTGTCTTCATCACCCTACCATCCACTCTTTTACTTATTCATCTTCTATTGTTGTTGTCGTTCTTCTTCTTTTTCATTGTGTTTGTGTGTAATTCAAAATATATTTACTTGTGTGTTTTGTCTTTCTATGCATGTAAATTGTTCGATAAAATATCTTAATAGAATTTTGTTCATGTTGAACACCATTTTTTTAATTTGGATACATCAGTTTTAACCACAATGCATCATTTGTAAATAATAATGCATCGATTTGCATTTGAAATGCATGAAAGATGCATTAATTTTGAATTATTTGTTGATTGTGTGCTGGAACGAAGGTACATGAGCATGATTTCATTATGATTTATAGCACAATGCATCAATTGAGGGCTTGAATTGTTGCATCGTGGTGCATTAATTGTAAGAACATGGATTAATATAACATATAAATACTTAATAATATAATGATCAATATTATAATATATGGTATAAAGTATAGAACTCAACATAATATGTAGAATTCCATAATATAAGTATACCATTAAATGATGGGCATAATGGTAATATCTTATATATCAATAGGTGTAGTCCCTAAATGAAGTGCCCCTTAGATTCCTATATAAAGGCTTATCCATCAAGCCTATGAATCTACTAGTTACATTATTCTCATTCAGTCAAAACTCTTCCTAAGTAATTGAAGAATAAAGAGATTAAAGGGCACTCATCATTTAGAAGATCTACTCCTCCCTAATTTGAAGTCTATCTTCTTACTTCATCCTCTTTACTCAAGAACAAGAACAAGATTAAGAACGAACATGGAATCACAAGGTAATTACACGCTTCCGTCTTCTTCTTCTTCTTCTCTTCTTATTCTAGTAATGAGTCGGTTCATGTTTAATGGATCGTAATTGTTCCCACAATTGGTATCAGAGCCTGCTCATATACTAGATTGAGTTTGAATTTCTTATAAAGTCTTGTGCTTTAATTTGTTTAAGTTTGTAATCCATGTATAATTACACTTGGTTTTGTTCTTGTACATAATACTCATTTGTCTAAGAGTATTATGTTCATAACTTCATTCTATTTCTGAATTTTGGTTTTACTCAAAAGGCTTTCAATCCTTAATGTAAGATTATCCCATTTTTGAACATAGCCACCATCCTTGGATGCGTTGTGAGTTTGTTCATATGCATAGCCACGCATTTTTTTTTAATGTGTTGTGAGTATGCGGATCTACTTACTTTGGTTGAAAAAAAAAAAAAAAATTGAGTCACCATTAAATTAAGAACTTCATTCAATTTCTGGCAATAATGGTAAGATCAAGTTTTAAGAGACACAATGGTTCATACAAGATTACCCCATTTACATAGCCAACATCATGTGTTTGGAGTGTGTAAATCTAGGTCTACTTGTTTGAATCATGTTAATTAAAGTGCAAACTTGTCCCATTTACATAGCCAATAATTATAATGCATTAAAATGGAAATTTGGTTGAAAGACTGCTCATAAAGGCTTCATCAAATTATCAAAAGGCAATGGTCCAACCATGGTGACTTTTAATTGAATATAAGTTGGTTAAAAGGCTTCAGTAAAACCAAAATTCAGAAATAAATTGGTGACTTTTCGTGTGGTGACTTTTTGAGTATAATTGGTGACTTTTCGTTGCCCAAAATTTTGATAATCTATTAATAAATTATAATGTCGGACACCGTCGCTTCGGTGGTTCTTGGAGTTATTAAACTTTAAGAATGGACGGGTAGAACAAAAGGATATTATCTTTTATTAATAAATTTCGCTTATTTCTTTACTTTTAAATTTTCGAAATTACCTTAAAGTCTTAAGTGCCCTAAAGTATGATTAATTATATGCTTAAACAAATTTATTCATTGTTTAAATAATATTGTTGCCAAAGCAATTTACGTTATTTAAATACAAATTTGTTAAAGTGATGAATGTAAATATTGATATGTGATAACATGTTTGTTTCCCAAAGGAGACCTTGTTATTGACTAAGTATTTGCATTCATAGGGTAATAATTGAACTAAACTTTTGATCATTTTAAACGCTGTGAACCATCCCAAAGGAAGGCGGGTGTTTAAAGTGAATTGTTTATATTCTTTATTACCGGGGAACAAATACCTTAAATTTTAGGACATTTTTTTTTTATACTTGATCCGGCCCAAAGGAAGGCAAGTATTTAAAATGTGTTGTTTAAGCTATTTGTTTACCCTAAGATAAATCAAATTGTGAGTCAATTCGCAATCCAAAGATTAGTCTTGATGTCATATTGATTATCTTTTACTATGATGGAATTCATTTTGATATAATTAATCATTGTGTAGTTTCTTATATATGTTTTGTTTCATTCTTTTGTTCTCTTCATTCGATTTGATCGTGCTTCATCTGTTACTACCGCCTTAAACTCAATTCCTTTGCTAACTGGGACAAACTTTAAAACTTGGAAAAACAAGATTATTATGGTCTTAGTCGTTTGGACCTTGACCTCGCATTAAGAGAACAAGCTCCCTCGCCTCTAATCGATAAAAGCACCGCGAAGACCGCTTAAGTTCGAGAGGTGGAAGCGCTCTAATCGCCACCCTAAGCATAATTAAGAATGCATCCTGAGACATTTCTAAACAAGGTCTCCGAGGATGATGGTGCAAAAGGTTTCCTAGATGCCCTAGAACAACGCTTTGCAAAAAGCGATAAATCGGAAACAAGTGCTACCTTGAGGAAGCTTGTTTCCATGAGGTATAAGGGCACCTGGGAAATCTAAGGGAATACATAATGGAGATGTTTCATCTATCAACGAAATTAAAAGCACTCAAGTTGGACTTATCGGAAGACTTGCTTGTGCATTTGGCTTTAATTTCTCTTCCTTCACAATTTGGTCATTTTGAAACGACCTATAATTGTCAAAAGGACAAGTGGAATATTAATGAATTAATTTCACATGTCACGGAGGAAGAAGATAGGTTGAAACACACCAAACCCGAAAGTGCACATTATGCATCTACCTCTTCTCGTGGGATTAAGAGAAAAGGTAAGGAGATTGCGGTTGCGACAAAGAAGCCTAAGGGATCATCAAATGATCAAAAAGTGAAAAGTGCTTCTTTTGCAAGGACCCCACTCACATGAAGCCCGATCGCCTAAGTATCGCTAATGGCGAATTAAGAAAGGTATGTCATTTAGCTTTGTTTGTACCTTGAAGCTAATTTAGTTTCAATTCCTTCAGATACATGGTGGTTAGACTCGGTGCAACTACTCACATAAGTTCATGTATGCGAGGGTTGCTGAACTACCGAGCATGATGAAGGTGAAAGATTCATCTACATGGGAGGCAGGTAGAGGTGGAGGCATAGGGACTTTTAGATTATCTCTTAGTCTTGGATATTATTTAGTTTTGAACAATGTATTTATTATTCCATCTTTTAGACGAATTTGATTTCCGTCACTACATTAGATCGGAAGGTTATTCACAGTATCTTGGCAATAATAAATGCAATTTATATTTTGATTCAAAACTTTTTGGTACTAGCTCTTTGTCTTACATTGATAATCTATATTTCTTGACCGCAGTCAATTCATTAAATGAGTCCCATAATAATGAAACTAACTCTCGAGGCATAAAAGCGAAAGTTTTCAAGTAAAAACTCTTATACCTTGTGGCATAGGCGTTTGGGTCATATCTCCAAAGGAGAATTGACAAGCTTGTGTCAGAGGTATTACACATAAGCTTGATACTCGGGAAAATAACTTTTGTATTGAATGCCTTAAGGGAAAATTTACAAATAGTACAAACAAAAATGAATCCTTGAGGCTACAAAGTCTTAGAACTAATTCATACGGACATATGTGGACCGTTCCTACCCCTTCATGGAACGGACAAACATATTTTATTACGTTCATAGATGACTTCTCTCGTTATGGATACATTTATTTACTTCATGAAAAGTCTCAATCATTGGACGTTTTCAAGTCTTTTAAAGCGAAAATCAACTTGAAAAGACTATTAAGAACGTTAGATCCGATCAGGTGGTGGTGAATACTACGTCGGAATGACGATTCGGAGAACAACGTCCGGTCCTTTTGCTCGCTATTTGAAGAGTGGGATTGTCCCTCACTACACCATGCCGGGGACACCTAGCATGAATGGTGTAGCCGAGAGACGAATAGAACCCTTAAGGATATGGTAAGAAGTATGGTTTCTTGTACTTCTTTACCTCACTCATTATGGGGCGATGCTTGAAAACCGCAACCTACCTACTTAATAGAGCTCCTTCAAAAGCACTGACAAAACCCCTTATGAATTATGGACCGTAAGAAACCGTCCCTTAATCATCTTCATGTTTGGGTTGTCCAAATTGAAGAGGCCTTATAGACCTAACGAAGGAAAGTTGGATGCAAAGACCGTTAGTAGTTATTTTGTAGGATATTCTCAAAGATCTAGGGATATAAATTCTATGACCCAAAAACTAGAACTTTTTTGAGACGGAAATGCTAGGTTCTTTCGAGGATGTTGAATTTAGAGGGGAAAATTTAAATAGTAATTTTGAATTTGAAGAAATGGAAGAGGAATTGCTTATACCTCTTCCTATAGTTCCTATCGAAAATCAAGCGCTTGTGCCCGAAATTCGACAAGAACATAATATTCAAAATGACGCATTCTCCTATTAATGAACAACATGAAAATGTTGATGAGGAAATTCAACACCCTCAAAATCAAGAAGAACCTGCCATTAAGAAGCCAAGAGTTGTTGCTATACCGGATTATTATGATGTATATCTTCCGAGAATGAGGAACCGTTAGGTTTAGTGGGAGATGAGCCAATCACCTTCCATGAAGCCATTAGTGGTCCAAATTCTCATAAGTGGATTGATGCCATAAATGAAGAGTTAAAATCCATGAATGATAATGACGTTTGGGATCTTGTCCCATTACCTAAGAATGTGAAACCCATCGGATGTAAATGGATCTTTAAGACCAAAAGGGATTCACAAGGTAATGGAAAGACATAAGGCTCGTCTTGTCGCTAAAGGATTTACTCAAAAAGAAGGCATTGATTACAAAGAAACATTTTCACCCATCATCTAAAAATGCTTTTAGGATCATTATGGCTTTAGTGGCACATTTTGACCTTGAGCTTCATCAAATGGATGTAAAGACAGCTTTTCACAATGGCTATTGAGGAAACTATCTATATGAAGAAACCGTAAATGGTGATCGATTCGGATCAAACTAGTCAACTAGTTTGTAAACTCAAGAAATCCATTTATGGCTTAAGCAAAGATCTCGTCAATGGTACTTAAAATTCAACCAAGTTATTCTTTCATTTGGTTTTGAAATGAATCTTGGTGAAGATTGTGTACCATAAGTTCAGGGAGTAGGTTTATATTTTTGGTCTTATATGTGGATGACATTTACTTGCTAGTAATGATAAGGACCTTTCTAAGGAAACCAAGAAATTCCTCTCTAACAAATTTGAGATGAAAGATTCAGTGGCTTCTTTGTATTA
>CM028379.1:51542474-51605875 GCA_013146195.2 Codonopsis lanceolata
GAATAGGTATTTGGACATTGGAGACTTAAAATCGAATTTTTCAATACCAATAAGGATTTTAATTGTCGCTTACGTATTGTCACTAAGAAGATGTTGATATCCATGAATAAAAAAGAATGTACGTAACTTTGTAAACTACATTTAGGAAATGTGATAAGTTTTGAGTATTCCAGATATTCTAATAGATGATTACGGGGCATTCTGAATCATCTACACAATCCTCAGCAATCTCCTAAATCTATAGAATTTTGGAACTGAAATTATTTCAAAAATATTTTCGAAGAATTTTAAAAATGTTTTTACAAAACAGTTAAGGTTTTTGTATTCTTTGTTTACTAGAAGAAACTTATGGAGCTTTCTGAGTCATCCACACAGTCTTCAGCAATCTTCCAGTTCTTTTAGTCATTCCAGTACAAAGTTTTTTTTAAAAATCATTTTTGAAGAATTTTTGAAATACTATTTTGAAAAACAAACAATCATTCCTAAAAGTTTTATGTCACAGATATCATTACACAAGATTGATCAGCAGCAAGAAGTCTGAAACCAATTTTGTTGATTAGTTTCAAGAAGTGTGAAGTGTGCCGTGATACAAGAGTGTGAACTAAGAAAGAAGAAGGTCTCAATAGCTTTAGTTTTTTGACCAGAGACATTGGGGTCTACCGATTCAACTGATAACTTTTAAGGAAGTATGCAACAGAGATGATGGTCTGTTGATACCAATTAAAGTTTAAGCGTGATTATCAGTTCTTTTGAACACATGAAAGAAGATAGCTATTGAATAGCCTTTAAACTGTATTGAACAATGTGCTCAATGAGAGGGGAAGTTTACTGATTTTAAAGAGTTGAAGGAAGTCAATCAATTGTTGGAAAATATCAATTGATTGTATGAATGATACCAATTTATGAGTGATATCAATCATTGAGAGGTGATCAGTAAACTTTGAGGTATGCCGTTGTCGAAAGAATGAGTGACGAGGAATCCAGATAGATAATGGCTCTCGCCGATGAAGAGATCAACAGGGAGTAAGTCTGCTTAGGATAGACAGAATTAATAGTTCTGCAGACAAGAATTTTAGCTGTATAAGAATGGAATGGCAGACATTGAGGTCTACCGATACCAATTGAATGAAGAGTATTATAGCTTATATCCTTTGGAATGCCTTGACTTCTGGAAGGATTTACCATAGGTTTCATCGGTGAAAAGAACGAAATAAAGTTGGAGGGAGAGAAAAATGTTTAAAAAATATTGAAGCATAAACAATGAGAATGTGGGTATAGGAAAGATACCAAGTTCTGCAATTGGCTCCTCCTCACTAGTAGAATATGCGCTCGATCTCGGGATCTTGGGATCGCAGAGAGTAGAAAGAAGATTTTCAGCAGTTTTTGCCTTGGCAAATGTCAGAGATACGATGCTTTCATCGGCAAAGATTAACCGATGACCATGCTTCTACAAAATAGAATTGATGATGGGAGCATTTGGAAGCAAAAACGAAGATACCAACCTGTCGCTTAAAGTGCTTTGAATCACGTAGAAGCAAGTTACTTAAACTTAGTTAGGCTGACGGTACAGATGCAGAATGACTTTTTGCTTCAAGGTCAATGGTTAAGAAGAGGATGACTAACCTTTTAAGGTAAAGGAAGTCATTGTTCAAGACAATAGAAACAGGGGAAAGTAAAAAGCACAGTTGTCATTGAACTAGAGGAAGCAGCAGAGAGGAATAGAATTTGAGGGAACTGCTTATATCCTCGAAAGGTCGATTTGTCACAATGGCAGAGATGAGGTCTACCGCTAAACAAGAGAGACCAGGAATTTTGAGGGGAATTAAGATTCATCAGAACATCATGGGTTGAGATGAGATCTATAATTCCTGATGAAGTAGTTGCAAGGTATGCAGTTACTTCAAAGAAATCCAAGACTTAAAAATTTAACCATACTTCAACATCATTTCTTCAGATACCAACTGTTGAATGCACCATGTTGAATAAGAAAATTTATAAGTGAGGATTGGTTTGCTGTTGGGTTAACAGCAAAGTTATATTTGCTGTTTTGAATTTCGGAACAACATATTATAAGAAGTACAAACACCGAAAACTCAAGCAAATATAAGATTTCATGCTATCAAGGAATATTCAAGCAAAGGCAGATAGACATGAAGTAAAGCTGTTTTGAACAAGTTCTCATTTAGATCAAAAATAACACAAATACAAAGAGGATCTAAAGATTACAGTGTCCATTACAACTTCCAAAGACTTAACTACTCTTTTGTAAACAACTAATCTAAACACCTGATACATATCTAGAAAGGAATGTTACGAGGAGATGTCTATGAAGACCATGGACCCAGATCCAACTAACCGGTTGGAAGACGGAATAAGGGTCCTAGATCAATGGTTAAAAGAGGCATCCAAACTTGATTTCTACATTACGAAGAATGCAAATGAGTAATCCAGTTGCCTTCTCTTCCTTCTCCCTTCAGCCATCTCCAGAACCCTAGATGATCTTCACAAGCGAGCTGGATTACCTTAAATCAGTCAGTTGCTGTGATATGTGCAGATCTCTAGGGAGAACCATGTCAGCAAAGGATCACGTAGAAGGTCTACGAGGTCTTGAAGAAACGGCTGACATGAGCACGATCAAAGGGTTCAGGGAGAGATGTGCCAAATGGTTGTTAAGAAAGTCTTCACGCGAGAGAAATCCTTGAAACAAACCAAACAACTTTCGAAGAATCGGAAGAGTGATTCTAAGTTGTTGAGGAGAAGCCTTGATCTAGTGCTAAGAATTCTCCTAAGTAACATTTTGGAAGAAGGGGATCCTGTATCAGTGTCTATCATAGTGTTTGAAGTAGTTTGCGAGTGATAGAGAAGAGAGAAGGAAGGTCTCTATAAATACTCGCTGAGGCAAGACAATGGACCGACTCATTTAAGAGTGAGAAGTCCTATTCAACTACTCTTCAAAAAAAGTTATATGGGGAAGAGTGAGAGTTGATATGAATTTCTAGATATCCGGTAAAGTCATCCTTTTGGAAAGCTAAAAGATTTTGAAAAGTAGGTTTGGCTTTCTTTGAAAGTATAAAACGTCTTTAAGTGGATAAAATCTTTTTGGTGGGATTTGACAAAACATAACTTCTTTTCAAAGATTGTTTTGGGAAGTACAATTCCCATTTCCCACATTTCAAAGTCGTTTTTATCTTTATCGAGATTCTAAGAAATCTGTCTTTGGCTTTTAGAAATAGTCAGTTTCTAAAGTTTTACCTCAACCTTTGTAGAAATTGCAAAAGTACCCATGTAGTTTGCACATTTGTCTACAAGGTAAAAACTTCTATAAGTCAGCACATAAAACTGAGCTTATGAAGTACCGAGCAACGGAAAGGTACTTCAAAGAAAATGAGGCAACACGCCAGATGAGTAAGTCATAGATCATACTGTAAGAAAGAAAGCAAAGTATGATAGGATGGATTACTCTAGCTATATATTGCTTTGAGAATAGATAATAGAATAAGCAAAATATAAAGCTATGTAGAGATGATATATTCAAAATCATGATTAGCAGGGAATCATAAATGAAGAACATGAATATATCATAATCCAGAAGGAAGACGACTGAATCAGGTGAGAAGGGTCCTGTACAATCAGCCAAAAAGCCTTTTGGAACTCGAAGAGAGATAATAAAGTGTGCTTATTGATCTTTGGAGAAAACACATTCTTGAATAAGAATCAAGAAGATCATTAGCAACATTTTATGAGCTTTAGGAAGCTCCAGAAAAAGCTAGATACTGGAATAAGTATTTCAAGAAGATCAGTGAAAGGGGAAGACTGAATCTTGAATATCTTATTCTCCCTTGGTCCTTTTGTGCAAAGATAAAGACAAGAAAAAGAGCACAAGACAGGGATGTACCTTTTTGGCAGTTATCTGGATCGAGATTGACGTTCTTCAGACAAAGTCTTTTGAATCTGAGCTGATAGATCTGTAGTAGATTTCCTTTGCAAACAATTTTGTAAGAATTTTGATTCCTTTTCTATGATTCAGATAATTCTTTGAAATATGGGCCAAGTTCCCATAAACTAAATATCATATAACAGAGAGATCAATCAATGTTTCATGATATAGCGTTTTTGACTCTTAACCCTTTTCAAAAGAATAAGTATGAACAAAAATTTCTTTTTCTCGAGAAGGTGTTGGATTGATTTCAATCGTTAGCCTTATGTCAAGAAAGCTTGAATCAGAAATCCTTTCAATTGAAGCATCCATCTGAAAATTTCATATCATCTGGAGATAGTTATTCATAGTGCCAATTGATATAGATATCTGTCGTATGAATAAGTATCTCTCAATCATCATGGTAATCATACATCTCATGATATTTTTGAAAACAAAATACTTTTTCAAAATAGGTATATTTTTCAAAAATATTTATCTCATACTGAAATCCTTGACAAAAGTATTTAGAGGACTAAAACAAGTTTTTCTTTTGTCGTGCATTTGAACTGAGCATTCGAGGATCACAACTCTCAAGAGGTTAGTCCTGGCATAAAGCTAGAAGAGCCTGAGCTCTGATCCCAATTGTTGGTCCACAATAATGCTCAAATAGGCTAAGGGGGGGGGGGTGAATAGCCTATAATGCCAATTAAAAACTTTTCTTTTGAATATTCATAAAGCATAGTTTAGTTGGCAAATACAGATTATCAAGTTGGGTATGTCTGCCGGTAGAGACTATCGGTAGACTTTCCCAAGGTAGAAGTAGTAGCTCTGCCGATAATCAGTTTATTCAAATCAAAAGCCTTGTAAAAGATTTGTGCAGCGGGAAGTAAAGAGGCTATGATTTGGAGAAGTCATAAGTGGCTGTACACGAATATATGTTCAGAACAACAGAACACTTATTTCTTCTTTCAAATGCAGGTTTAGGAGATCAAGTAGAGAGTGGTTTTTCTAAAGACAAATCATTTATAAAAACCTCATAGATATTTAAGGACTGAAAGATAAATCATTAGTAAGAACATATGAATTTATTCAAAGATAAATTACATATTACATCAGTCTAACTAATCTATGTACAGTTTCTGGTTTTCTCCTCCTAAGTCACAGTCCTTACTTAATTATCCATTCAAGGATTCCTTTAAGCTTGCAAAGGACAATAGGAGACGAGAACAAGAAACTGTTATGAGAAGATGATTTTCAAGGTCGTTCATATATAAAAATATATCTGAAAGTTTGAGTGCAAAGCACTCATCCTCCCACGATGATTGATAATTGCACAATCAACAACATTTGTATAAGAATACAAATCTGAAGATATGAATTCAATATCTACAGACAGCTCTTCCTTTTCATCAGACATTGTACAACATCACTCTTCAGATCTTGATCTCTGCCTATTGAAGTTTCTGATCACTCTTCTCTCGTTTCCAGGCTTTTCTTCCTTGCAATCCACTGAAGGTGTTTTGCAGGGAGCTGGATGAGTACACTGCAATCTGTTGTAGAAATCAGAGATCCGTTGGTGAAGATGATTTCTTTGGTGATTTCTTTTTATGGTGATTTCCTTTTTATGTTCTTGAGTTCTTGAGATAGATGAGTTACTTGTTGCTCACTGTGATGCTTTATCACCGTAGTGCATACACATATATCTCTATCTCTTTTTTTTTTGAGCATGAGAGCTGGTCTATATATAGGCGAGAATCAATATGATCGTTGAGGGATGAGTACACGAAGATTTCTCTCCGTTGGAGATATAGTGGTTGAAGACTATCGGATATAGATCTTTGTCCATAAGATCTCTGACTTGTTTGGGCGGCGATTTCGTCCTGTAGATCTTGGAACTCGTTGTCTGTCAGACTAGATTGATAGGTCTCTGAATAGACGTCTGTTGCACTTTCAGGTGGTCTGTTTAATAAAGTAGTTGTTTTTTGACTTTAACAGACTACTTGAGTGAGAGAAAGTCTTGTAGCTTTAAGTATGTCAGGCTTTATGAGGCACGAACATATTTATCTGGATTGGGCGGCTAGTTGACTTTTCCCTGTAGCACGTGCAGACTTTAAAGTCTGTCGTTGGAGAGCTTCGAACTAGTGGTAGCAGGTCTACTGATGTAGAAGAGTTGATGTCTGCCGGTACGAGCTTTTTGACTTGTGGCATGTCTGCCGCTGAAGGCTTTTGACATTGCTGCAAGTCTTCCGGTGCTACGTGCAATCTGAAGCGCTGTTGCTTTTGATCATCTTATAGGAGGTAGGACCAGATCAGGTTACACCTAATCTAAGACCTATGTGAAATCACACAAGTTGCCACACTAACCGGTACGCAGACCTTTTAGCCACTTCTGATGATTCACTTGTAATGGGGGCAAGCAAATCAAATATATATGGAATATGCAAGGTGATAATTAAATTATCAAGAAGCGTATTCCAATAATCAACATATTTTATCCCTTTACTTGCCCTATTTATATTATTGTACAAGAAACCCTATTTTTTGTAGGTTAAGTTAAGTCAATCCCGAACTCCTTCAGATTAGGAAACTAATTAATATTTAATAATATAATTACAGTCCATGCGAACGGAAGTAAATAATTGGGTCACAAGCTCAATTGCTAACATCCTCTATTTGCACACATGTGCTCACCTCCCTTACCACATGGTATCATCAAAACCCGTTAAACACTGCTTCTTCATACTGAAAGTGAAGCGTGCGACATGACGAGAAAGATAAAGGGTGGAACGCTATACCAAATCACAATCTGACCAGCATAGAATGTCATCGTTAGAAAACAAAACTTGTCTATACCCCAGACCATATATACACATCAATTTAAGTATCCTCAATCCTTCGAAAGCAGTGCTTAAACCTCAACATGTTTGTGTATCAAGATCAATCTCTTGAACCGTATGTTAAATATGATCGCCATGGCATTGAAACACAAAAATAGAGATGTATATCATACTATCTTCCTTAGACACTGTAGACACCCCAATTTCGTACCCCTGATATGTGACTCTAGCATGTGATATCAAGAACTGTTTAAACTTAACAAATATCAAGTTACAGGAGTCAAAAATGCGAAAGGCAAAGCAGGATGCGCAAAACAGTAAAATGCGAGGGATAAAAGTGACAATTCTGAAAGTCAAATAGTCACTTGGCACGGCCAAAAGAGGGACTTGGCGTTGCGCCAAGAGGAGCTTTATTCCGCACCCAGGCTGCTACAGTCCCACTCCCAGTTAACGCATTGTACAAGAATTGAAGGCTGGTGTACAAGAAATGTTAACGTACTGAAGGGATTTTTAATCCCAGATGTATCCCTTCGTCCAGCTATAAATAAGTGTGTTGGGGTTCACTTATGAAGAGACGGAAGAAATCGAAAGAAACACTGAAAGTTTTTCTCTGCGTCATCCTAATGCTGAGATTAGTGAGTGAAGTGAGATAGGGAGTGGTTAGTCCATAAAGCTTTGAAACCCTGCCCAAACTTCGCCAAATCAAAAACCCATCGGTTAAAAGTGATCCCTAGCCTTTTAGTTAGGTATCCACGTCATTTCCTCAGCCCAAAAACCATAAAGTAAGCCGTTACTCTGCCCGAGTAAATAGGCCGAAAACACCCAAAATAAGCCATTATTTCGCCCAACCAAAAAGGCCAAAAACACCAAAACCAAGTCGTTATTCTGCCCGAGTGAGTGAGCCAAAACCACCAAAAACAAGCAGTCACTTTGCCCAAATCACAACAGCAACAACAAAAAAAGACTCCCTCTCCCTGAAGGACAGAGCGAGCACACTCCGCTCTAAAATGTAATAGCCTTTAAGGGCGTTATTTTTTATAAAGTTGTTTTTTAAATCCGACCCAATGTAGAAAATATAAGCCGTTGTGCTGCCCGGATATAGTTAGAAAATATTATGTAAAAGAGCCGTTATAATGGCCAAATATTTTTAAATATATATGTAATTATTGTAAAGAGACGGCTGCAAGTCCGTAAATAATGTAGCCGCGGATGTATTTACTTTTTATTTTCCTGTCTTTAAATGCTTTATTTATTTGCTAGATAAATATAACAAAAAACATACTTTAGCCAAAAACCGCTTTTGAGACCGAAAGGGCGAGTTGGGTGCCTAGCACCTTCCCAACTCGTAACTTAGCCTCCGAACCCATTTTATAATCTCTGGTTTTTCCTTTTTTTGGTTTTGCTTTATTTTTGCCTTAAAATAATGATGGCGACTCTATAAAACATTTTGGATCCAGTGGGGCCTCGCAACACTCCTTTCTTGCACTTTTTCGTTTTTCCCTAAAAAATGGAGAATGACAATGAAAGGGTGATGTATTCCCATATCCTGGTATCCCCTAAACAAGGGATAACTTAATGCGGGAAACCCAAAGCACCTAATGAATATGGGAGAAAGTTTCCCTTTCTTACCAAACTTCTTAGTACCCCTACTTGGAGATACTTTCAAGAACACTAAGTCATAATACCGGATTGATAACTGTTGTTATAATTAAACTCTTCCAATGGTAAATATGAATCTCAAGTTCCATTGAAGTCAATGGCAAAAGCACATAACATGTCATCTAATATCAATATCGATCCTTCGGATTGACCATGTGACTGAGGATGAAAGGCAACTATGAAATTAAGTCTCGTACATATAGCCTCATGCAATAAATGTCAAAATCTCGAAGTAAATTTGGGATCTTTATCTGATAAAATGCTAACTGGCTCAAACTATAGGTTATCGCAATAGGTATGAAAAGTGACGATTTAGTCAATTCATCCATAACAAGAACTAGTTGTAATACTCCATCGAAATAAGGAATGCAAATTCTGCCTCAATCAAGATACTATCATTGTTCAAAGAAAACGCAGGAGTCTTATTCTCACAATCATTAGGCAATGGTAGATATTCAATTCTTGAAAACTGTTTTCACATTTGCCACTCCAAATAAAAGTAGACTTTTTCTATTTAAATTAGTCAAAGTAGAAATCTTTAAAAATCCCTTAATGAATCTACGGACTTCGATAAACAAATTAGGAGTCTTCCACTTAGCAACCGCTTCCAATCTCGATGGATCCAAGTAAATAACAGTACTAGAAACTACGTGCCCAAGAAAATAAACTTTTTGAGCAAAAACGCATACTTGCTAAATTTAGCGAAAAGTTGCTTCTCACGCAAAACAGAAAGAACCACTCTCAAACTATTAGCATGTTCTTCTCAAGACTTTGAGTACACAAGAATATCCTCATTGAAAACTACGACAAAGCAATCCAAATAATTATGGGATACTCGATTCTTTAAATCCATGAAAACTGTAGGCACGTTTGCCAACTCAAACATCATCACAACGAACTTATAAAGGTCATGTCATGAAGGAAATGTTGTCTTCATAATATCTTCCTATCGAACTCATAACTAATGGTAACCACTACGCACGTCAAGCTTGAAATATACAACTAGTCCATGAAGTTGATCAAAGAGATCATCAATATGCGGTAAGGATAATTATTCTTTATAATCACTTGGTTTAACTGGCGGCAGACAATGCATAACTGTAAAGTATCATATTTCTTATTTACAAATAACTCTGGTGCATCCCACGGAGATACACTCGGTCTAATAAACTCCCTATCAAGAAGTTCTTGGAACTCTCTCAACTCAGCTGGAGCCATTCTATAAGGTGCTCTAGAAATAGGCGAAGTTTCTTGGCAATATCTCAATGCAAAACTCTAACTCTCGGTCGGGAGGTAATGCATACTCAGTCGAAAAACATCCAGAAATTCATTAACTACCAGAACTTCATGAAAAACTAGAACTTATTATAATATAGAAGTAGGCATGCTAGTCTCAAGTACACAAGTGAGATAACAAGTACAACCTTGTGTTAAAAAAATTTTAGCCCGCAAAGTAGAAATAACATGTATATTATTCATGGCATGATCACTAATAAACACAAAATCCGGTATACCGGGCATGTCATATGTAACTATCTTATTATGGAAATCCCATAATTACACTTATAAGAATTTTATATACAAAATGCACATATTTGTACAAGTATAACAATGCACCATTTACTTGTTCTATTCCATTTTGGTAATGAGTTCAATCAATTTCAATCCTAACTTATACCATTCTAGTACTCCGATGAAGACCTCTTGATAACCAAGTCAGAGATCCTCTGAAATGACTTCAATAGCTTTCGTCGTATATGATGCAGGGTGTTTGTGATTCAAATACAAGCATCCTCTAATTCGGTCTCCAATAAGTATGTATACATATATATAGGGTACAAACACCATGTAACATAGTATTTTAACTCTACTATGCAAGTATAACAAGTATGGAATAATCGTGTTATTATCATACATATACACATTCATGCAAGGTAAGGTGGTCTAATATTATTTAGCCCATTTCTAGGAATCTACCAAGTAGTTTTTGATATCCAAGTTCAAGAAAATTCATGTATGTTATTAATCACACTTTTAACCACTTATCAATGGTAGGCATGGAACATCACGATGTTAAGCATGAACAAAGTCACAGACATTAACGTATAGCATAAGATTACTTCTAGTATATTCTTAATCATTATAAGTCAACCCGTATACGGTCGACAATCAAGCTAGTCAATGGTAGGCACAACACAATGCCCAAAGCTAATACTTTCCTAATATATTAGGTTAACAATAAGGCAAGAACAAAATTTCAAAATCAGTTTACCCACAAATACACTACTAATCCTTTCACATGAAAACACGTATATGTTGAAAACAATTTCGAGCATGTGGCACGTGATTAACTCTTGGCTTATCACAAATTTTACGAGACCATGAATGCAAATCTTTCATTATATAATAATTGACTCCTTGTCTAAAACATAAGAAATATATAAAACGAGCAGAGTACTTAAAATAGTACTCCGTATTTAATTTGAAAGGATAAATAGAAACGAAATCACTTAAATTTCCATCCACCAGTACTGTAATTTTTTTTGAATTCAAGTGACTCTTGGAACATGATATGCAACTAACCAATATTAGAAAAAAATAATGAAAAATACTCCCTCCATTCCGGGCAAATACTCCCCATTTGAAAGTCTAACTTTTTAATTAAATGACATTCTAGTAGCTCATTATTAATAAAATGACACTTTTATGCCTTAAGTTTTGAAAGTGGACTCTTTAGAAAATCTCCAATGGGGTCTTTATTCCTTCAATTTGGAGCAAAATTTCACTTTTCATCCCTCCAAGGGAAACTTCAAATAAGGCTTCAAATTGAAGAGACACCCACTTCAAATCTAGCACGCACCAATTGGGGTCTTCATCTTCAGACCATCTCCAACTGCTTCCTTTTCTCCAATTTGGGGATACCGAGCATCTCAAACCCAACCCCAAGCCCTTTCCCAAATTAGGGGTTGTGAACAGTGCTACCCTAAATTTTGGGTTCCACTGTTCATGCCCCAAATTTGGTATCGGGAGGGGGGACATGCTATAAATTATTTTTTTAATGGATGATTAAATCTTAAAATTATTTACAATATGATATTTTTAATTTAAATGTAATAAACATTAATAAATATATAATATTAGATAATATAAATAATAATAGAATAAATAATTATAATATTTTTTATTTTAAATTATTGAACATTTTTAATTCAATAATTTTTAATTAATTAACATATTTTTAATTATTTGTATATATTATATACAAATAAATAAATTATTATTAAACTAATTAGAGAACACTAATTTCACATTTAAACTAAAAAAATTCATACATATTAAAAAAATCCTAATGTTGAGGTAGTAGATGATAACACTCGATTTCAAGAGTTTCTTGCTCGACATACATAAATTAGGGATAAAGAGGCTCACATTGGACTTTTGAATGCCTTAATTGAGCATTTATGAGAACAATTTAGTAATTCTGATAATTAAGATAAAATATTAGGTACTTTTTTTTGTACAAGTGTTTTTGCAATTTTTGTTATTTTTGAATTGATTGTAATATTTTGTTATTGTATTTTCAAGTGCTTGTATGTTTATTAAATTATATTTCTTCAATTTAGTTAAAAAAATTACTAATTTAAAAATATTATTTATGACGTGAACTGTTTGGCCCAAAAGGCCCAAGCTCTGGTCACGTGCCCAGCACGTCGTCCCTATGATCATGAGCAAATCTAGTGCATTCCTCATGATCAAAGTTTAACTCATAAGCAAGCAGAGACAGATCTCTGGCCGCCTAAGCATAACAAGCGAGCAGCCACCTACCTGAAGCATGGGGGCCAAGAGCATAGCGAGCAGACGGAGGTCTTAGTGAGCACTCTTTGTTCAGTTACAGAGTAACGGCTGTCTTGAACGTGGGGAGTTAATGTTGGGTGATCCGCCCCCACGTTCCGGACATGATCATAAATGTGCCCGCCTTTCGTGCCCTTGCACTGGTTCAGTTTCAAACCTTCATGGCTGGCTATATAAACCCCTCTAGTAAGAAAGGGAAGATACGCTAACAAAAACACTGGCTAAACTCTGTCAAATTGAATTCTCAACTGTGTGATAGCTGATTTTCACGCTAGTGTGCATTTGCAAGGAAAGCCCCTCCCTAGTTCACGGTGATTCCTGAGTTGTTTGACAAGTTTGGGCCTTGAAGATACGAATTGAATTAAAAGCCAGATATCCAGATCGTAAAGCCAATGTATCTAAACATTTTGGATACATCAGTTGGTTCCATTGCCGGAAATCGAACCTGGGTCCCCTAGGTGAAAGCCAAATATCCTAACCGCTGGACGACAATTGAACCAACTGATGGGCAAATGGCCACTCCTATCGTAGAGGTTCAGACCGATAACATTTTACCTCCTCCTCCTCCCTATGATGCTCGTCATCTGATTAACCAGAGGAGAGATTTGGACTCACTGGCCAGGAGTGTTGTGGCCGCTGTTGGACTGGCCAATAAGTTCTATGAGGAGGCACTACGTCAAAGGGTAGTGTATTTGGGGTAGGTGCACCAATTCAACCTGCAATTGATTGCTATGGGCAAACCCACATTCCCCATCGAGTTGGAACCATTTCCAGTTATGCATGCACCGAGTCAAGCATTAAGTGTGTCAAGACCGATATGAGATCCCCAACGATTGGTAGGGGTTCCATCTCAGCCCCGTGAGCGGGAATCGAACAGGGGACGTAGCCAGCATAAGGGGCGAGCTAGTCACAGAGTTGTTCCCAGCGTGCACTCTCGCCTCGACCCTCGAGCAAGGGAGGATTCGGTTCAGTCTCGCAGTCACCAAAGATCGCCTTCCCCACGAAGGTCGCATGCCCGTAGGCCCCACTCATCATCTCCACATAGGTCGCATGCTTGCCGACACCGTTCCCCATCGCCCAGTAGGTCGCATGCTCGTAAACACCGGTCGCCTTCACGACAATCTAGGGGAAGGCAGGAATTGCCCGCCCACTCTAACATCCAACAACAAAATGGGGTAGGAGCAGCCCCAGATCAAACACATGAGGTAGCATGAGGCTCATAGGCACAAGTGGCGTAAGATGTGGGCATAGCTCAGGCTATAGGAACCATGGGTCCCCCACATGCCTCTCTTGTGCCCGATGTACAGCCTCAGCCCGCCGGTGGTCTGCTCGCTACAATAAACGTACAAGAATGTGAAAAAATGAAGTGTCGCATGGAGGCATGGGAACAAGGCAAGGCTTTGGATGGAAATTTTTTAGACACTGCAGCCAGCCCTCTGGCCCCATTGATAGAAAGTGCCCCTCCATCTCAGGGCCTTATCTTTCCCAATATCAAAGAGTACACGGAGAAGACCAAAGAAAGGGACTGGCTGATGTCCTTTGAGTCTCAAATTGTCTTGGTGACCTCAGACGAGGCATTGAAGATTCGGGCATTATTGGGCTCGCTACCAGGATTTGGCTTGGATGGGAGCTCTTCCTCGCAGATTGATCAACAATTGGGCGGATTTGCGGGCAAAATCTCTGGCCGATTTTAGGACTTCGGGGGCGATTGCAAAGACAAGGGAAAATTTGTCTAAAATCAAGCAGGGGGCCCATGAGTGTACTTCCAGCTACTTGGAAATATTTACAAAGATGCTCGAGCAAGTGCCCGGCCTGTTCGAGCAGGAGGTGACTTTGTGTTTTGAAACAGGCTTCTTCGAAGGAGAATGTGACCTTAGATCAGTGCTAAGTATGAGGGAGCCCAAGATGCAGGCCAAAATGTTGATGCGAGCTAGAAGTGGTGTGCGGGAGAGACAGCAAAGAAGGAAAAGAAGAAGGAAAGCACAGATGCTGGGGGAAATGGCAATACTGGCAAGAGTAGTGACCAGAATACAGAGGGAGGTTACAATAGAAGCAAGTTGTGGTATGACCGCCACAAGGAATTTCTTCGAGAAAGCGACCTCACGTTGTTCAATACATTGCGAGAGGTTATTATGTATGAAATTCGAGATGAGCTTTCTTGGGCACCGCGTATGAGTGCAGAGACTACTGACACCAGGGACCGAGCAAGAAGGTGTGCATATCATGATGACTATGGGCACACCACAGAGGAATGTTGGCTGTTGAAGAAGGCCATTCAGAAGTTAATCAATGAGGGGAGGTTGGACCGGTTCAAGCGGGATGGAAACAACAAGGGAAATGCCCCTTGCAGAGATGCACCCCTAGTTTGCGGTGTAATAAATGTGATTCTGGAAGAGGAGCCTACTCTCACACAATGGGCAAACAGATGTACTCCTTGTCAAAAGTGGTGGACTGCCCTACCACCTTGCAGGTAGTGGAGGAGTTTATTCAGTTTACTCACAGCAAGCTGGCGAGTATCATGGCCGGTGAACAATCCTTGATTGTCTCAGATCTGGTCAATGGCTGGGTGGTTCACATGATTCTAGTGGACACAGGCGCATGCAGGGATGTCATGTACTATTCTTGCTTCCAGGGTCTGGAGTTGAAGGATGATTGCCCCAAACTGTATGTAGGAACCTTAGAGGGATTCACCAACCACAAGGTGCTAGTAAAGGGCACAGTTGAGTTAGAAGTTTTTATAGGCGAACGCAGTCGCTGTGGAACGGAGAAAATCTCGTTCATGGTGATTGACTTGAAATCCCCTTACAACAACATCTTAGGGGTACCAAGCATGACCAAGTTCCAAATGGTAGCCTCCATTCCTCATCAGCGAGCAAAGTTTTACACCGAGCACGGTGTACGGAACTTGAAGAGCTAGCCGCGAGCAGTGCTAGAGTATGTCAGAGATAGCCAGAGCAAAAGGCAGAAGTTGACTCTAGAAAATAAGGACTAGAAAATTACCATCAGTCACAAAGAAAAGTCCCATACGACCATGGGACCATTTCCAATTGTTGTGATTGGTGAAAGCTCTGCTCAGGGCGAGTAGTGGTTGCAGTGGATGAAACTTGCCCTTTCTCGACGATGGAGTCGAGGGCGAGTCGAGCAGGCAGACAACATGGTCATGGACCAGATTGATAAAGTGGAGACTAGGGCTGAGAAAGATGAAAAAGTGGAATTTGACACACTTCAAGTACGTGATGTGCCTCGAGTTAACTGCACAAGACGAGCTCGAAGGAATTGTGATCAACCGTGTTTATCCCGAGTAGAAAATAAAGATAGGCAGGGCTCTGAAGCTCGGGTTGAATTGATCAAGCAGCTCCAAAACAGCCTGGATGTGTTTGCATGGCAGCCGGAAGATATGCATGGTGTTAGGGAGGAGGTAGTCGTGCATTGCCTTAGTTTGAGTCCAGCTTATAGCCTTGTACAGTAGTGGGTCGCCCGGCGTGTAACTACCCGACCCAGATTCCAACACGAAATCCCAAGGTCGTGCCGCTGGAACTAACATAAGAAAAGGACAAGCACTTGCTAAACAGTAGTGCAAGTCGAACAGTCGAGCTAACACGCTCTAAACGTGAACATAAAGCCGCACTAAAATATGGTATTTCAAAAATCGAATCAGCGGAAGCAATAAGGAAAGAAGTCCCAAGCATGAAGCTCGAAACCAACGCGAATGAAACCAAGTGAGACATTATCTCTCAAAGGAGGAGAAACAAAACTCGCGTGCCGCAACATTGCGGACGCCGAACAAACCATCGGCACTCGTAGGCGTTTCAACAAAGAACCAACTGATATAACAAATACCCAACGACTAAAGCATATCGGGTCAACCAACAACTATAAAAATTAGAATAAGGAAATTCCCCAAAGCTACTTCGTGCCGGGGAGACAACTGAAATAAATACGAAATCCACGGACTAGGCACGACACAATACGTCGGCCCAAGAAGGAACCAATACAAATACTCAAGTATTCTACCCGACCGTAAAGTCTAAATAACTTTACAAAAAGTCGATCTCATAAGAATAACAAAGTACATGACATCAATGACAATGCTATAAAGGAACAGGACTCCACAAGCTGCTACTCGGGAAAGTCGGCTGCTACAAACATGAACCACACGCTCTAATCTCGATCTATCGACCATATCACGATCTACTCGACCTCGGTGCGGCTATCGATTCGCAACTAGAAACAAGTACGGGATGAGTCATAATGACCCAAAGACGATACTAGAATATAGATGCAACATATAATTATGTAACATAAACATAACCATGGTGTCATTTTATAAATGACAGAAAAACCCGTGAGGAGGCGTCGTATCGTTTCGATACACCACAAGATATCCATTTCTTCTTACTTACTAAACCATCCAAATGAACCAGGGTGTAATTCCCTGTTCAAACACAAATCAAACGAATTAGAAGGTAGTTCCCACAAAACATCATATGCAAGTATACATATCATTATATATACAAATCAAGCTATTCACATTATTACCATGTGTAAGGGTGCATATTTATATATATACACCTATATCAGTATGTATATCTCTATATATACATATCAAATCTCCTATATAATCATCATGCATAAGTGTGCATATCTATATGTATATACACATCAAGTCTTTCATATATATATATATATATATATAAGGATGTATATCTCTATATATACATATCAATTCTCTCATATATTAGTCATGTATAAGTGTACATATGTATATACACATTTCAAGTCTTCCATATAACACCAACCAACACAAACATGGTTAATAAGATCTCATGTTCACTAACACTTTGTTATCACATAAGTGCCCATAGTAAGCCACATAAAGGATAGAGAAGATACCAAATCACTTTCGTCGTATTGCTCCTGCAATCACAACTGTTAATCATATCGTGCCAGTGATACCCGTGTTCAGGTATCAAAGTACCGAGCTCTCTTCTCGGGTCCGAGCTCTCTACTCGGGAAAATAGCACTAGCCAATGTGCTCAATTGGTTACGACAAAGGGGGCTACTTCCCCACTGTAGCTAGCAGTGGAGGGGTGTGTGAAAACCGAATCCGGTACGGCGATACATTGCAACCACGAATCCCATAATTTGTGAAGACAATGCATCGTCCCACCTTCAACATGAAAACTCAAGTAATGCCAGCTGGACTTATATGCAATGCACAAGTAGATGTTTACTTGCTAATTCTCAAGTAGATATAATGATCTACTAAACTCATACGATTATGCACATTGTTACAATAATCACAAAACCACAATAGGAGCTCATTTGAGTCTCTAAATCATAAGTGTCAAGTTGTTCACTCTATTCGATTCAAGTCCCAAAAGCTAGTAATCTAGTCAAATGGAATATAATTATCATAGGATCTCACCACGATCCTCGTAAGGTTCAATTGTTCCTTAACTCGACTCCGTTGAGTCTTTACTACAATTCCAACCAAATAGAGTTTGAACACTATATGTGTTCCAAGACTCTTTTCTATGTTCTCATTTGAGGCATAGCAAGGTTCTCGTTCCATTTAGGAATCTTAGTTCAAAGTCCCAAGTCAATTATATAAGGGAAGCCTAAGTTGATTATTGTGAAATCAAGCTTAGTTCAATTTTGATTCATAATTCCACTTAATAGTAGAATCCAAGTTCACCACAATTCATTAACTGTAGAACAGATCAGGCACGAAGGCAAATACATTCAATATGCTCATAAGTCATATCATAGAAACACGTAGAAGAATCAATTCTTGACAATGTAGGAAATCATGCATTTAGTCATAATATAAAATATACACAGTATTCCATATTCACTTATGAAATTCAGCAGAGTCACAATTTAACCATCAGTCCATTATGTACTATCCAAGACTACTCCGTTAGTCTAGGATCATGAAGCCATTTACTAAACTCTTCCTAGAGTAGTAACTCATTCAATAACGCAAAAGTCGATAGTAGTCAAAGACTTAAGCAACACTAGAGCGGTAATAACCCATAAAGTCAAACCATACCGGTGAGTCTTAAATAACAACATGGTTATCCTAGCGACTTATACAAGTAGACTCCATGTATAGAGTACTAAAGATAGTCCCAATCCAAATCCTCTCAATTATGCATTTCTTTCACACAATCATATAAACCGCATAAGAACTCGATTGAGTCTTATAAGCACACATATCAAACATGCATTTCAATTCATCCCAAAGTCACGTAAACTAATACATTAGTCTAACGTACTACAAACGTCGTAGGGATCGAATGTGGAGTCGGTATTGTTCAATAACTCCCTAATCTCAACTCCGGTGAGTCATTTCTAAAATTCAACCAAGTGGAGCATAGATACTAAATGCATCCCATTGCTCAATTCTATGTTCTCCGTTCATTTAGAACTTAATAACTAAGCCGTTCATGACCTTAAACTAGCCATAAACACATTCCCGAATTTCAAACCCTAGAATCGGTGATTTTGTTAAACCTACAATTGAAACATATTTTTTCACAAGAGTTGATCCTAGGCTTATATAGAACAACTATAATGAAGGGGACATGTCATAATATTTAACATGAAAATTCTGGGAATTTTCAACTCACCTTAAGCCTATGAATAATGGATGGAAGGAAGATTAAACCAATGATTGTTGTAGAGGAGAGCAAGGCCTTCGATTCGGCAGTCTCGGATCGCCGATCGGATCACCGGAACTCCGGCAAATGGTCACTCAAGTTAGGGTTCTTCCCATGGACGAAAATGGAGACTTACTCTCTGTAATTCTGAAGCTTGGTGATCACAAATGGCTGCCAAGGCTGAAAAAAGGTTTATATACTTTCCAAGAAGACCACAATCTAAGTGATGGAGGTTATATGGCTTCCTATTGGCTAAGGGATGCAAGCCCTTGATAAGGACTCATCCAAGGGTTTAGAAGGGTTGGACTTGGGTCAAAAAGGAGGCTCAAGTCACTAAAGACGTCCAAGGGCCAAGGGTAGGAGGGTCATCAACCAAAACTTACCAAAAAACCCGTATGTGTGAATTTCTGACCAATTTCCAGATTGTTGTTACTGGACAGTCGATCTTGTAAAATCGACCATAAATAGCTCACAACTCCAAATGAGGTGATTTTTTATTTTTCTGAAATTAGACTCATTAAAATATATTTTAGAATTTTAAATTACTCAATTTGGACTTATATTCATCAAAATAAAGTTACAACAAAATCAAGTACAGAAGCTGATTTCCTGAAAATAGAATTCTGGCACAGCCGTAAGTCAAGACCTAAATGAGGTACTTAGACACCTTGTAAAATTACCAAATTTTACAGGGAGTAACCTAACATATGAAGGTAACACATACTAAATTTTTAGAAAATTATCTTTAGTAGATTGGTACCAGAATTTTCCCGAAGTTCGCCCAAAAACAGGACTGAATCTGTGAAGTGATATGTTGGTCATCTTATTTCCAAATGCAACAAATCTATGAACATTGGTTGTGCAAGCATGAGAAATACTAGTACACTTGGTCTAGAACTTAAATGAACTTCTCGCAAGTTGAAAGCACAAACAATACAAGCAACGAAGGCAAACACGAGAAACCCTAAGACTCAAACGATGCAACTAAGTTTCCAAACTTTCAACCAAGCATACTATGATCAAGATGAACATTATAAATCTCATATGCAAGGTACTAAGACTCCAATGAGACCTAGTTAAGTGCTAACATGCTAAGACGAACACTCAACGCATTAACAACAAAGCATGCAATGCATGGAAGGCAATCACTCTACTATGATCATAACCAACTTAATGCAAGCATGAAATGAATGAAACGAAGTCTCTAGCATGTTAAGAGATACAATAAACATGCTATAATGATGTTATACATGTAAAGGGGTTTGAGTTCTCACACTACGCGAGAAAACTCTCAACCGAGTCAAGTAACGAACAGCGTCGGTATACGACTTGTAACTTTAACTAGTTAAAGTCTATGGAACATATGGAATTAAGGTATTGGCTTCTAGATAGCCTACCTACACAAATCAAGGTTCTTTCCTCAAGTTTAGTAAGTGAGGTCACGGTTAAACGGCAAGCAAAACGAGAAAGTCAAATACACGAAAGTTCGGGGTTTTACATGGCGTGCGCCCGCGCCCCGCGCGCCCTTGGATAGGGTGCGCGTACGTGCGGATGCGGGACACCACTGCTCTCGTTCCACCCTTCCTTTTTTAGGGGAAGACGAAATCAAAAGTGCGAGAGGAGTGCTGTCTAGAATAGCGCGTTGGAATGCGCCTCGGTTGACTTAAGTGGATTTTTGATCCAATATGAGAACTTTTGGTTTCCTGCATCAAGTTATCCCTTTTTTAGGGGATACCAGGATATGAGAATGCATCATCCTTTCATTTCCACTTTCCATTTTTTAGGGAAAAACGGAAAAGTGCAAAAAAGGATGTTGCGACGCCCCCACTATGGATTTTATTAAAAATAACCTTATGGCCTGTTTCGGATCACTATGGGAGCTGTGGGTTTCCCACATCAAGTTATCCCTTTTTTAGGGGATATCAGGATATGTGAATACACCACCCTTTCATTCTCATTTTCCCTTTTTTTAGGGGAAAACAGAAAAGTGCAAGAAAGGAGTGCTGCGAGGCCCCAATGGATCCAAAAAGTTTTAGAGTCGCCTTCTTTATTTTAAGGCAAAAATAAAGTAAAACCAGAAAAAGAAAGAAAAACCAGAGATTAAGAAAACGGGTTCGGAGGCTAAGTTACGAGTTGGGAAGGTGCTAGGCACCCAACTCGCCCTTTCGGTCTCAAAAATGGTTTTTGGCTAAAGTATGCTTATTGTTATATTTATTTAGCAGATAAATAAAGCATTAAAAGACAGCAAAATAAAAACAAATACATCCGTGGCTACATTATTTTACAGACTTGCAGCCATTTCCTTACAATAATTACAAATATATTTAAAAATATTTGGCCATTATAATGACTCTTTTACATAATATTTTCTAACTAAATCCGGGCAGCACAACGACTTATATTGTCTACATTGGGCCGGATTTAAATAACAACTTTTATGAAAATAACGCCTTAAAGGCTATTACCTTTTAGAGCGGAGTGTGCTCGCTCTGTCCTTCTCGGGAGAGGGAGACTTTTATTCTTCTTTATTCTTTGTGATTTGAAGCGGTGATGACTTATTTGTGGTAGTTTTGGCTCACTCACTCGAGGCGAGAATAATGACTTAGTTTTGATGATTTTGGCTTATTTGGTTGGGCGGAATGACGGCTTATTTCGAGTGATTTCAGCCTATTTACTCGGGCAGAGTAACGGCTTACTTTATGGTTTTTGGGCCGAGGAAATATGGTGGATACCTAACTAAAGGGCTAGGGATCACTTTAACCGGTTGGATTTGTGTTTGGAAGAGGTTTGGCAGGGGTTTCGAGGCTTTATGAGAGGGTAGGGATCACTCGCTCACTAATCGCTCACTGCGTTAAAAATGCACAGAGTAACTCTGGGCTTCAAGCCTTCGTCGAAAAATTGTGTCTCAAAGCGTAGCCGGGCACCTGTATTTATAGTTGGATTTGTGCTTCATCGGCTTGTACCGCGCGCTTGAGATTTTGTACAATGCTTTAACTGATCGGCACTATTTGGGGACCTTGGCGCGGCCTAACAGCATGTTGGGCGTGGCGCCAAGGGGAAAAAAGTTCTTCAATTTTCGACACTTTCCCCCCTACAGTTCACTATTCATGCATTCTACTTTCTCCTTTTGCATTTTCAACCCTTTAACTTGACATTTGTTAAGTTTAAGCAGTTCTTGATATCACATGTCAGAGTCACACATCAGGGGTACGAAATTGGGGTGTCTACAGAGCCCCTCAACGATGGAGTCTATGGGTAACCCAAGGCTTACTGAGTAGACGAACATCGTTGATAAACAATAGACTCTCCAATTTCGTTCAATTATAAAACGGGGAAGAGATGCAACAGGTAGTAGTTATAATGCAATAGTTTATAATGCAAACCAAACCTCACATATCCTAGACATATTTAGTCGGTTATAGCAGGTTATCGTAGTTTTTAAGCAGATATGCAAATGAAGTGCTCTGATGGTCGGACCTACTAATGTAGGCTGCCTACGTATTCCTTAAGAAAGGAAATAAGACCAAACGTAGTTCAGGCCAAAACCTAAACTATCATTTGTGCAACGGTCGTGCCTACCGAAATAGGCTGCCTACGTATCCTTATACAAGGAATCAGACCGAGACGTAGTTCACTCAGCCCGGGACCAAATGCTGTGGTGCAAGTGCGGCAATGCTAAATGAGCAAGTGCGGCAAAGCTTTATCAAATGAGTGCTGCAAAGGTAATTATAACGTGCTGTGATGGTCGCGTCTACCGAGATAGACTGCCTACGTATCTTTAGCCAAGGAATCAGACCAATCATAGTTCGTCTGCGGCTGGCGGAATGTGATGTCTCCTCGGGAATGCAGCCTTCGTCGGAGAACAAAACCTTTTCCTCTAATACGGGGTTGCGTGTCCCTTAAAGGAAAGTTTCCAACATAGCTAAAAATGCATGGAATGCATTGCCTCCTCAGGAACGCAGCCTTCATCGGAGAACAAAGCCTTTCCCTGTGAGCCGGGGTTGCGTGCCCCTTAAGGGAAAGTCTTCCAAACATTATACAAATGCACTGTAAAAAGGAAAATACCTTCCTTTTCTTACCCTTGTGGTGCCCATGCGGCAAATTGCTGCTGCTTTTGCTTTGCTGCTTCTTGCTGCTTTACGCTGTTCTTTACTGCTCTTGCTGCACTTTGCTGGGGATTCTTCTTTTGTCACAGTTCCAGCCTTTGCTGGAAAATTGTTTTCCATGTTCCGCTATACTTTCGGCTTTAACGGGAAAATCTTTCTTTATGCCGCTGCATTTTTCTTTGCTGCTCTTTCTAAGCTTGGTTAGAAATTTCCTTTCCTTATTGCCGCATCTTTTGGTACCAGCTAAAATCATCTTCTCTTTCCTTTTGCTGTTGTTTTTCTTTTCGCTCCATTTTCTAGCTTTAGCCGAAAGTTTCTTTTTCTGCTGCCGCATTTTCCTTTGTTGCATACACTTATAAATTTTTCCTTTTCTTTTCTTGTACATGCATTTTCCCCTCTCCCAATTTTTTCTTTTTTTTTCGGTTTTTTTTTTAAATTCTGCATGCTCGCCATTTCTCTTTATTTGCATGCTTATTATCTGTTTATTATCTCTCTTTTTTCTTTTTCTCTTTCTTTATTCTTTTTTTTCCTTCTTTTTTTTTTTTTTGATTCTGTCTGGATATACTTCAGATCTGCTAGATTTTGGCATTGTTTGACACTTTTGAAGCATTCCTGACTTTATTAATAATGCTTATGCATGTTCTATTTATACCTAAATGATGCAATTAGGTAATGATGCATGAAATTCATGTAATTTATTCTTACGATGCATGATTGAACTAGTGGTCACTATTTGACCCTACTATGCATGATTTATACTATAAATGCAGTTGGAGCTATATGATGCATGTTCTAGGCTAAAACATATCTTGCATGCTATGTGTTCACGAAACGGACTTTTCAGAATACAATTCAATTTTTCCTGAACACATTTTCGGGCATATTCTCGGATAAATATGGGACAAAACAAATATATTTCATGCCTTAAAATTTATTTTTCATGCATGCTTATGCTGCAGGGACATAGTAAATGCCATGAGAATATTGATTTTCATGATTGGTGGCATTTTATTTTCTTTTTAGCGCACCCCTAATGCAGCTTATTGGATAATAAATGCAAATGCTGGATGCATGTACTACTTTGTTTGATGCAAATGTGATGCCTAAAAATTACAGGATGCTTATTAACATGATGCATGTGCATTCTTTATTCTATCATGCATGCAATAATGCAAAATGTAGTACATATCTTTAAAGTGCAAAACACACTTTTATGATGCCTAGAATGCAAAAACGTTTATTTAGATGCAAAACAACACATAAATTTTTTTTTGTTTTGTTTGTTTTGTTTTTTTGTTTTGGTTAAAACATGTACAAACATTTACAATGCAATATAATTTTATATGATGCAAAATAAAAAAAATGCAGACTCAAAACACACGCACAAAGCAAAGCTATACCGATATCTAATGGGTAATGGCACGCTGTATCTCAGAAACGGATTTTAAAGGAATATACATTCGGGCTCGAGCGGGCTTCCCTTTTTTTTCATGATAATATGCGGGGAGAGGAAAAGGCAGTCACCTCCTCCTGTTCTCGGCCATATAATTGTTGCAGGGCTACACTTGGCATAAGGCTATTCTCATAGCCCTGCATTCTTCTTCGCAATCAGACAGGGCAGCAGGGAATGGTCAGAACCCAAGTCGTCTGGCTGTTTCAGGACAACGACAGTGCAGATAATGAATAGGACGGGGACACTTCTGGTGCTTCTCATTCTGATGAGACTGAGCCTTTTCTGTGCCTTGCAGAAGAAGTATATGGGCCCGGCTGGGCGGACGCCGCAGACATTGATGGACCACCTTGGGGCTTAGGCTGCAAAAGAGGGGATAGTTTCTAGGGAAAACAAAGGGGGATATAGGCAATAGATAGATATGTACATGCAATCAATGTATAACCTAAATTTCTTTAGCAAATATTCCTAAGTTGCACCTTAGGACCTGAAAATTTTATATTTTAGTGTTTTATTACAAGCTTCCTGTCGTGGTCTTTCTTCTTTTTCTTTTGTCAGTCGAGCCCCCTTGCATGCTGAAGATTGGAGGTGGGATGCCGAGGTTTCAAAGAGTGCCTTCCCTCCCCTTTTTCTCCTGATATATATATATATATATATATATATATATATATATATATATATATATATATATATATATATATATATATATATATATATATATATTGGCTCTAACTTTTGCCTAGGCCCCTTTTTTTCGACCTAGCGAGCCTTATTCCTCCTTATTATTATTATTATATTTTTATGCTCTAACTTTTGCCTAGTTTCGGGTTTTCCTAGCGTGAGAGAGGAAGCACTTGCCGATAGGGTGGCTCAAGCATAATACCTTTTAAGCTCGTTGAGATTGGAGGGTGAACAAGGTCTTCTTTTCTGGTTTGTGAGGAGTATGACACCTCACCGGATCTCTTTGACAATATCGGCACATCGTGGAAGAGAGTGGTGGCAGCCCTTTGATAAGTAGCCCCAACATTTTTTTTAGTCCAGACGGCATGACATGATAGCAGTAGGTCCCCCAAGGGGTGGTGAATGAGGTCTTTTCTTGGTCCTCTGCTGCCATTTTGATTTGACTATAGCCCAGCATGCCGTCGACAAAGTATCTGATTTCATGAGCAGCAACGGCGTCTACCACAATATTGATATTGGGTAGAGGGAAATCATCTTTGGGCGACGCCTTGTTGAGGTCGCGGAAGTCTACGCAGATCCGGACCTTCCCGTTGGGCTTGGGAATGGTCACTATATTGGACAGCCAGATTGGGCATTTTACTACCCGAATGAAATTGACGTGCAGCTGCTTCATGATTTCTTTTTTAACTTGTAGTGACCATTCCGGCTTAATCCGGCGGAGCTTTTGCTTGATCGGCCGAGCATCTGGACATATGGGGATCCGGTGTTCGACTATGGCTGGATCTAGCCCCGACACATCTTCATAGGACCAGGCAAATATGTCCACGAACTCTTTGAGGAGATCAATGAGTGTTATCCTTTAGAGCCTTGCAGGTAGTTGCCGATTTTGACTCTTTTGATTTCATTGTCCAGCCCCAGATTGATAGTGGATCAGTCTTCAGTTGCCGTTGATGAATGATGTTGTTCCTGGTGCTCAACTGACTTTACAAGCTCTAGCAAATAATTTTTTATCTTTTGGGTCCTTTTCATTAAATGACTCATCATTATAATTATTATTTAATGTGTCTTTTAATGTAGGTGCAACTAAGTAATAAGTAAAGACATTTAGATTATCATTAAAAGCAAACCGTACAGGGTTTATTACATTATTGAGGACCTGGGGTTTGAGATCCTCAACTTTAGGGAGAGGATCGGTAGATGACCAATCCGTAAAGCTAGGGAAAGGAATAGGGATAATATATCTGAAGCGGTCCACCAGATCTACGGGCGTCAAAAGCGGGCCGGTCATAGTATACTAGTTCTGCAGAGGCTTATTAGAAATAGACTCAAACTCAGCAGGGAGTTTCTTATAATCAGTGCCTCTGCCTATCATACCCAGGAAGTTGTCGCTTGGTCCTTGTCAGAGTGATTACCTATTTCCAAGTTTGGTTGGTAGGCTCGGCCGGATAGGGTAAGGTGGCTAACATCTCCACCGACCCAAGTGGCTTTTTCAATATTACAAGTACTTTGGCTACCCAGGATAGTGTCCCAAGAGAGCATATTGCAGCTAGGCTCTTTTATGGATGGGGATGGAAAGAAAGGAACAAGGATATATGGTAATGGGTGTTTATTTGTTTCGAACTCGGGTACACAAAAATTTTCATCAACCTCAATCATGTTGATTTGAGGTAGAGGGTTATTGACTATATTTGGTCTGGGAGGAGGCTTTTCAATAACCTTATCATCTATAAGATCTTGGATAGCATCTCTGAGCATATAACATTTATCGGTGAGGTGACCACTGCAGCGATGATATTCACAGTACTGGGCATGATTCCAAGTCTTGGGCAGGGGGTTTGGTGGCTTATAATTTTCCATAGGCTTTAACACTCCTTGTGCCATTAGCCCCTGCAGGCTTACAGACTGGGAGGCTTGCAGTTCATCATAATGCCGGTTCTGATTTCTGAAATTTCTGTTCGGGCCATTATTCCCTCCGACCGTGTTGACAGACCTGTCCGCTCCATAGGACCATGGAACAGTGCCATAACTTTGGGTAGGAAAAGTGGTTGATGGATTCCCTACCACATTGACGACTGGTGCTGGTGCGGCTGCGGCTGTCTTTCCTTTAGAGTAACGGAAAGAGTTAGGAGGCGTATTGACTTGTAATTGCCCCGTCCGTTTATCTTCATCAATACGGGCTCCTATCTCCACCATTTCTTTAAAATTGGTGTAGGGGAGATACCGCATGTGTTCCAGATAAATGGGCTGGAGGTTTTTGATGAACATTCTGCATGACTCGGCCGGATTAGGTCTGTCAAAGGTCTGAGCCAACTTTCCTTTGCACCTGACTGCGAACTCAGCACAGGTTTTTTTCTCCCGTTGGGTGCACGACTCAAGGTCCCTTCTATTTTCAGGGGCTTTGTTGTCTTTATACCTTTCAAGGAACCCTTCAGCTATCTTGTCCCAAGTATTCATGGTGCCACTATCAGACAACATTAGCCATTGTTTGGCAGCCCCTATTAAGGTGAGGTGAAAATTGGCAGCCATAGCCTCAAAGCTAGCTCCCCTTGACTGCATGCCAGTGGAATAAGATTTTAAGTGGGATATAGGGCATCCAGTCCCATCAAATTTTTCTATGTCGGGCATTTTGAATTTTAAAGGCAATACTGCTGCCGGTTGTAATGCCAGTGCCCGCGTAGAAAATTCCCCTTTATTGAGAAGTTTGAGCATCATGGCCTTCATATTTTCCATGTCGGTTTCCATTTTGGTGGCTGGGGGGGTTGGCTTTTGGTATATCTGGCTGGACTAGGGAAGGGGTTAATTTCGATGCGGTAAGGATTTTGGGTGGATAAAGATTTTGGATTTGGGCGGATTTTGGGGTGGTGGATTTTGGGTTGGTGGAGTTACGGATGGTTTCGGCTGGGTGGCCAGGATCATTATAAGGTAAATAAGTGGTAACTTCGCCTGGCGGGTTATAACTTTGTGGGTCTATATATAGGCTGTTCTGGAGTGGGTTGGTTATGGGAAAAGGGAGGTCATTTGGGCTTTGGGGAATTTTGGTGCTTGGGGAAGGATATGAAGGATAGGATGGGTAAAGGCTGATATTTGGGTAGTAGGGACTTGGTGGAGGATTGAGATTCGGGGTATCGGCAGTATTTGGTGGGTTAGTGTTTGGTTAGGTGTTTGGGTTTGGAGGCACATGAGATGTTGATGCTTCCTGGGGGACTACAGGGGAAGAGTTCACCTCACCACTGGATTTCAAACTTTGCACCAGGCTAGCCATTTGGCTCATCGCTGCACCCAACTTTTGGTCTAACCATTCTTGCATTCTTTGAGTCGGGCGTACAGAGCCCCATATACCCATGTGATCGCTCACTTTCTGCCATACTTGCTCGGATCGTATTCTCAGCGATTACGCCCTTGTCGATTTGATATCGATACCATCGTTACGATTTACGCACTTATTTCCCGTATCAACCGGCCAATACTATCTCTGCCTTTCCAAGTTCGGGCTAGGTTTCTGAGGAAAATGGGTTATTGAGGTATCAGAAGGCTGGCTGAAGGCTTTCTGGGTTTGGAGTACATCGTGCCTTTATTAGTATATTTTATTTATTATTTATTTATGTTCCCTACAATTGACCGGATAAGCACCTGCTTTATTTTGATAGTCTCATGACTTTTCCTGGAACAGTGGATTCTTTCTCCAGAGTATAGGACCAACGTATTCCACATGCCTTTCGACTCCCCAAGATCGGATCCTAGGCGAAGGGCCTATACTCTTTCCAGGATCCACCATTCAAAAATGGTCTAGGTCGAGCATCAGAGAATAATAAATCAGCCCCTGTTTATTATTTATTATTATTATAATTTTTTTTTGTGCGCACTTTATTTTCATTCATTTTTTTTAACTTGTGCATTTTTTATATATATATTTTTTACTTTTTTTTAATTATATTTTTTTTGATAGGGGCTGACTTACAATTCAAAGATGCAAAAACCGGTCGGTCTATGAAGTGTTCTGAGAATCTATATGTATTCTAACGTTGGCTCATGCAGGGGGTAGGCTGGCCATGGTGTAGGGTAACAGTTCGGAATATACCTATATGCGTGCACGTGTGTGCGGTATCTAGAAAGCAGTAAAGCCTTTATTTATTTTCAGATATATAAACAAAAAAATATAACAGATATGGCATGTCTTGCTGTTACGTGTGGATTTTCTCGGCTTTTTAGTTTGAGCGCAAGCAAGCAAGCACACCACATTTAAGAAATAGAAAGAAAAGTGGGGAATCTATCTATCCCTATTAATTACAAATTGGTCCTATATCCCGAAAATAAAATGGCAGAATGAATGCAAATATGTACAAATTGAACGGAATAATAAAAATGAATAATAAACAGAAAGAAATAATAATACAAAGCCGAAAATAAAGCAATATTAAAAATAAAGTCCCGACCCTTTTATTGTGCTGCCGGGAATTTTTATTGTAAATATATGTATAATATATATTTTTCGAATTTTTTTGACTTTTTCGAAAAAAAATTTATTTTTGATTTATTTTTTTTAAAAAATATTTTAAAATATACCTATAACAGTTATCGGAATGAAACTGCTGCAAGATGGAGGATCATATCCACAAATATAGACACGGATGTATAGGAACGCAATATTCAAATGCATAAATTAATATAACAAGCATACTTTAGCCAGAAACAAATAAAAACAAAAAAGTTTTATTTTATGACTCTAGGCCTCCATTGTATTTAAAATAAAACAACTCCCCAGCGGAGTCGCCACTATGGGTCACCCGGCGTGCGCTCGCGCCCCGCGCGCCCTTGGATAGGGGTGCGCGTACTCTGATACGGGACACCATCGTTCCACCCTCCCCTTTTTAGGGGAAGACGAAATCAAAAGTGTGAGAGGAGTGCTCTATAGGATAGCACATTGGAATGCGCCTCGGTTGACTTAAGTGGATTTTTGATCCAATATGAGAACATTTGGTTTCCCGCATCAAGTTATCCCTTTTTTAGGGGATACCAGGATATGAGAATGCATCACCCTTTCATTTTCACTTTCCCTTTTTTCGGGGAAAACGGAAAAGTGAAAAAAAAGGATATTGCGATGCCCCCACTATGGATTTTATTAAAAATAGCCTTATGGCCTGTTTCGGATCACTATGGGAGCTTTGGGTTTCTCGCATCAAGTTATCCCTTTTTTAGGGGATATCAGGATATGAGAATACATCACCCTTTCATTCTCATTTTCCATTTTTAGGGGAAAACGGAAAAGTGCAAGAAAGGAGTGCTGCGAGGTCCCACTGGATCCAAAAAGTTTTAGAGTCGCCATCTTTATTTTAAGGCAAAATAAAGCAAAACCAGAAAAAGAAAGAAAAACCAGAGAGTAAGAAAACGGGTTCGGAGGCTAAGTTACGAGTTGGGAAGGTGCTAGGCACCCAACTCGCCCTTTCGGTCTCAAAAATGGTTTTTGGCTAAAGTATGCTTATTGTTATATTTATTTAGCAGATAAATAAAGCATTAAAAGACAGGAAAATAAAAACAAATACATCCGTGGCTACATTATTTACAGACTTGTAGCCATTTCCTTACAATAATTACAAATATATTTAAAAATATTTGGCCATTATAATGGCTCTTTTACATAATATTTTCTAACTAAATCCGGGCAGCACAACGGCTTATATTGTCTACATTGGGCCGGATTTAAATAACAACTTTTATAAAAATAACGCCCTTAAAGGCTATTACCTTTTAGAGCGGAGTGTGCTCGCCCTGTCCTTCTCGGGAGAGGGAGACTTTTATTGCTGCTGTTGCTGTGATTTGGGTAGAGTGACGGCTTATTTGTGGTAGTTTTGGCTCACTCACTCGGGCAGAATGACGGCTTAGTTTTGATGGTTTTGGCCTATTTGGTTGGGTGGAATGACGACTTATTTCGAGTGATTTCAGCCTATCTTACTCGGGCAGAGTAACAGCTTACTTTATGGTTTTTGGGCCGAGGAAATATGGTGGATACCTAACTAAAGGGCTAGGGATCACTTTAACCGGTTGGATTTGTGTTTGGAAGAGGTTTGGCAGGGGTTTCGAGGCTTTATGAGAGGGTAGGGATCACTCACTCACTGATCGCTTACTGTGTTAAAAATACACAGAGTAACTCTAGGCTTCAAGCCTTCGTCGAAAAATTGTGTCTCAAAGTGTAGCCGGGCACCTGTATTTATAGTTGGATTTGTGCTTCATCAGCTTGTACCGCGCGCTTGACATTTTGTATAATGCGTTAACTGATCGTCACTATTTGGGGACCTTGGCGCGGCCTAACAACATGTTGGGCGCGGCGGCAAAGGCAAAAAAGTTCTTCAATTTTCGACACTTCCCCCCCTGCAGTTCAGTATTCATGCATTCTACTTTCTCCTTTTGCATTTTCAACCCTTTAACTTGACATTTGTTAAGTTTAAGCAGTTCTTGATATCACATGTCAGAGTCATACATCAGGGGTACGAAATTGGGGTGTCTACAACAGCAGTGGCCAAGACATTTCACCTCGGAAAAGGACAAGGCCATCAAGGAGGAAGTAGAGAAACTACTCCGGGCAGATATTATTGAGGAGATTCATTACCCGACCTGGCTGGCTAATACGGTCATGGTGAAGAAAGCTAAGGGCAAGTGGAGGATGTGTGTGGACTTCACTTATTTGAACAAGGCCTGCCCAAAGGATTGCTATCCTTTACCCCGTATTGATAAACTGGTGGACACAATTGCGGGATTTGAATTCCTAAGCTTCATCGATGCATACTCTGGTTACCATAAGGTGAAGATGAATGAAGAGGACAAGGCATTGACTGCATTCCGAGCAGCGAGCGGCCTATTTTGTTATAAGAGGATGCCATTCGGGTTAAAGAACGCGGGAGCTACCTATCAGCGAATGGTTAACAAGGTTTTTAGCTCATAGATCGGCATGAATGTTGAAGCTTACATTAATGACATGGTAGTGAAGTCAAAAGGCTATGTTCATACGGTGGATTTCCATGAGACCTTTGGTAACCTCAGAAAACACAACATGAACCTCAACCCAAGAAAATGTGTGTTCAGTGTGAAAGCAAGCAAATTCCTGGGGGTCATGGTGAACGAGAGGGGAATTGAATCAAATCCTAAAAAAATTGAAGATTTGATCAAGATGAAGCCTCCGATGTGTGTTATCCAGCGGCTTAATGGCAGGGTCATCGCTTTGGCCCGCTTTATCTCCTGTTGGCAAAAAGGTGCTTGCCTTTTTTCAAAGTTCTCTAGGGAAATAAGGGATTTGAGTAGACTGCAGAGTGTGAGGAGGCTTTCAAATGGCTGAAGAAGTATTCTGGGAAGCCTCCATTTCTAAGTAGCCCGATCATGGGTGAGAGTCTGTACATTTATTTAGCGGCCACAAATTAGGCTATGGTCGCCATTCTAGTTAGGGAGGAGGGAAATGTCCAAAATCTTGTTTACTGTGTTTCTAAGGCTCTCACGACTATTGAGAGTCGTTATTTTAGTACAGAAAAGTTGGCTTATTCGTTTGTTGTTGCTGCTCGAAAATTACGAGCTTACTTTTCTGCATATGTAATCATTGTATACACGGAGACTTCTCTTAGAAAGATCTTGTACAAACTAGACTCTTCTAGTCGGCTTCTCACCTGGTCGATCGAGTTGATGGAATTCCAGATAGGCTACCAACCTCGGTGAGCTATAAAAGCCCTGGCAGATTTTGTAAGCGGAAACAAGTTTCAACACTCCAAGCCAAGAGGATAGTGTTTCCCAGGCCGAGCCTCAACCTGTCTCCCTTCCTCAAACTTGTCCAGATTATTGTTGGGAGCTTTATGTGGATGGAGCGGCCAGCAAATTGGGGATTGGGGCAGGCCTGCTGTTGTTGCCGCCCGAGCAGGATATGGAGTTTGAGAAGGCTTTACGTTTCAAGTTTTGGTGCTAACAACCAGGCAGAGTATAAAGCTCTGGTTGCAGGGTTGGAGCTCACTCAAGACATTGGTGTGCGGGAGATAGTGGCTTACAGTGATTCCCAGCTGGTCGTGAATCAAGTCAAGGGAGATTACGTAGTTCACCATTCAGTTCTGGTAAGATATTGTAGGCTGGTGAAGAGAGATTCTGAATTTGACTACTGGGAGCTAGTCAGGATTGATCGTTAGGATAACATATGTGCGGACTATCTCTCCAAGATGGCAAAGGAAGAAATTCAGTTCTTGCACCCATGTGTTATGATCGAGTATCTGGAGGTACCTACAATAGAGAAGGAAGTCATAATGGACATTGAGCCTACTATAAAGTGTTGGATTGATGATCTGAAGGATTACAACTAGCAAGGAACCCTGCCCGAGGATAAATCAGATGGCAAGAGTCATACAGAAGCTGGGCATGTCGATATTTAGTCTTGGATAGGGTCTTATATAGACGGTCATATACAAGGCCCTACTCAGATGTATGCGACCAAAGATGACCGAAGACATATTGAGGGAGATACATGAGGGAAGGTGTGGCGAACATCCTGGACAACGGTTATTGGCAGAAAAGGTCCTGGTCGCATGTTTTTATTGGATCACCTTGAGGCGCGATTCTGAAATATATGTTAAATGGTGTGACAAGTGTCAGCGTTACACCAACATCCCTCGCCTACCTTTTACCGAGCAGACTCAATGGTGGCAACATGGTCGTTTGATATCTGGGGAATAGATTTGATTGGTCCTTTCCCATTAGCTCGCTCTAAGTTCAAGTATGCATTGGTAGTAGTGGATTACTTCACGAAATGGGTAGAAGTTAAACCATTGGCAACTATCAGCGAGGTGAATGTGATTGATTTTGTTCATGAGCATATTAGTTGTCGCTTTGGTGTCCCACGGGCAATAGTGTTAGACCATGAAACTTAGTTTTTAGAAAAACTAGTTTTTTTTAACCCGTGCGTTAAACGCTAGTCAACTAAATCATACATAAACTAAATAAGGAGGATCAATTTATTAACAACTACACATAAGTATATTATTAATCATTATAGATTCTAAAAAAAATTCCTTATACACAACATTTGTTTTCCTATTAGTTGGTTTTTCATCTTCATCACATATCAATATCTTGAAACCAAAATAATTTGTTACTCTAGAAACTACGATATATAAATGTCCATGACTAAATACTGGTTTTTCAAAAAGAGACTTACGTGCAATTATTGATTTTGACACTTGTTAATTGTCATTGCATATGATACCAGCAATGTAAATTGTCTTCTCTCGAACTTGAAAGACAGTCTTACATCGGATAGAGTTAATGATAATCTTGAGATAAAAACATTTTCTCCAACATTGCTTCCTTTCAAAAAATTGTTTTAACAATGTGATCCCTAAGTTTATGATGATTAGTCTTGTTCCATTGCACAACCATACAGCATGGTCAATGTTTCTCAATAGCATTACTAGAACACTAATTTTAAGTGTTAATTCATGGTCTGATAACCCCGAATACTTTATTCTATTCAAAAACTCTGTATAATTAATGTTTTCGAACAAACTTGAAATTTTTCCGCCCTGCAAATAGAATCTGAACTCAAATAAGTTCTTCCTTTTGAATGATTACTTTTATTAAATTATATTTGTATTTTATGAATAAAGAAATTTCTAAGAAGAAAAAAAAAGCTAAAATCAAAATAACGAAATCATTTTTACCGTTAACTATTATTTTTGTTTTGTAAATTATTTTGATTTTAATAACTTCCATTATATATTTTTACTTTTATTGACTTTGTAACTATTATTTTTGTTTCATTTTTAAGAATTAGTTTTATGGAAAAAATATGTTTCGTAATTTTTTATTATTATTTGTTAACCTCAGTATAAATTGTTTTGTTTTATTGATTCTGTAACTATTTGTTTTGTTCCATAAAATATTTTTACGTTACTAACGTATTTTTGTTTTACATAACTATTTTTAAAAATTTGTTTTAAAGTCTTGTTCCGTAAATTATTTTTATAATTTTACTAACATCCGTTTAAATTATTTTTGTTTTATTGACTCCGTAACTATTATTTTTGTTCCATCAAATATTTTTATTTAACTAATGTAATTTTGTTTTACATAGCTTTTTTTAAGAATTTGGTTTAAATTTTGTTCCGTAAATTATTTTTATTATTTTGGTAACCTCAGTTTAAATTATTTTTGTTTTTATTGACTTTGTCACTATTATTTTTGTTCCATCAAATATTTTTATTTTACTAATGTATTTTTGTTTTACAAATATATTTTTAAGAATTTGTTTTGATTAATTTTTTTATTTTACTAACCTCCGCATTAAATTATTTTTGTTTTGTTGATTCTGTAACTTTTATTTTTATAGTGGCTTGTTCCATAAATTATTTTTATTTTACTAACCTCTTATATTTGTGTTTTCTTGACTACAGAACTATTATTTTTGTTTTATTTACTATTTTTTATATTTAAAGAGAGAAAAATATTTAAACATAATTAAAAGAGATGAGATGGTGGTGATGAGAGAAAAAATAGGGATGAGACGAGAGAGAGAAAGAGAAAAAATAGGGATGAGATAGGAGAGAGAAAGAGTGAAATGATAACTCAAAAGTCAATAATTCAAAATTGAGATTTTGGAGGAAGAAATCTACCTTTGTCATTACATATATATAGATATAGATTTCAAAAGCATGCGAGCAGATGTGTGTAAAGCACTGCAGTCCTCTTTGGCATACCCTCAAGGAAATGGTTAGGCAGAGGCAACGAACAAACAAGTTTCGCATGCTCTCAAAAGAAGTCTGGAGGATAAGGCTAGGAAATGGGTGGATGAATTACCGTCATCCTTGTGGGCGGTCAGAACATCGGTCTAAGGGCCTACGGGCGAGACTCCTTTTTCCCTCGCTTACGGTTCAGAGGCCATGGCACCAGTGGGGATGTACTTGCCAAACCGCAGAGTATCCCACTTGATACACAAAACAATAGTGTAGCCCGGACATGCTAATCTAGATCTTCTTGAGGAAAAGCGAGTAGAGTCTAGAATGAGAATGGCAAATTATAAGCAGGGAACAAAAGCCCACCACAACAAGAGAGTTTAAGGTCGGTCTTTTGCTGTGGGCGATTGAGTCCTTCGGAAAATTAAGGCAACGGGCCATCGAGCAGAGTGTGAAAAACTCTCTCCTAATTTGGAAGGTCTATTTCAAGTTGTTAGAGTGGTTAGGGAAGGTACCTATATGCTACGAATAGAGGAGGGCAGCGAGCTGAAACATCCATGGCACGCTGACCATCTAAAGAAGTATTGCCGTTGAGCTAGAGAATTGAGAAAATTGTGTGTTTTCTTTCTACTTGTTTATAAGATTGGTTGAATTATGGTTGTTTGAGAAATAAATGAGTTTGTTTTGGGTCTTCACATTGAAATATCATCTGCTGTTTTCAATTTTTATTTCGATTATGTCTTTTTATCGAGCATGATATGTCTCTGCTCGATTGAAAAGGTTGGTGTTCGAGTTTGGATCTTAGTTTTATCTAAGAACAAAGTGATGTCCTAAACCAGTTGAACTGGTGTCCTTGCTCGCAAAAGTGAGACTGAGGAAATGTTTACTTAAAGAACAAGTGAAACGCAACCTTGCATCATAGCTTGAACCTAAGGCCTGAGCTGTTAGCGAGTTGGAATTTTAGCTTATGCCTAAAATTTAAAAATGAATAAAATTGTAGTAACGTACGAGCTCGGTGAATCAAGCTAATGTTCAAGGGTTGAGAAATTATTCAACGCAAACATAACGATATGTGGGGAATAGATTTGATTGGTCATTTCCCATTAGCTCACTCTAAGTTCAAGTATGCATTGGTAGCAGTGGACTACTTCACGAAATGGGTAGAATCTAAACCATTGGCAACTATCAGCGAGGTGAATGTGATTGATTTTGTTCATGAGCATATTAGTTGTTGCTTTGGTGTTCTTGTAATAAAATATTGTGGCCTCCTCTGTTCCTCGCTTGGTTGAGATAACTCTTCCCGAAGCTTCTTCTCTTTCTCCACAACTTCAACCTTGGCCTGTTCCAATTGGCTCACCGTTGCTCGGAGCTCCTTCCTCACCACCGAAATATTCTTGATGGCAGCCTCTTCGGATTTCTTGGAGAATTCGAGGTGAGATTCCAAGGTCTTCGATTTTGGAGAGCTCTGTTACTTTTGTAGTGACAGTTTCCTCGCTCTGCTTAAGCTCAAATCGAAAAGAGTTGACTTGCTATTCCAGTTTGTTCTTCTCGTTGGTCAGAACGACGGAGGTGTTGATGTTTTCCATTAGCCGCTCATAGACCAGCTCGGTCTTAGTGGCCATATGGAAATGTAAGAAATCAAAGTTAGAAGCAACGACCAATGCTTAATCACGTTATGAATAAGGGAATTAGTCTTTACCTTGGCCATGCACATACCAACCTCCCCGATCAGAACTAAGCTTGAATGCTCATAGCTCCTCTTCCGGACCCCACCATGGTGAAGCCTCTTCATCAATCCGAGCCCAACCGTTACACGGAAGCCACAACGCTTATAAACGTTGAGCTTCTCCAGGTCTGGCACGTCTGCTAGCTCGACGATAAGTTTTCTAGCTTTCTCCATAGATTCAGGCATATCGAAATCTTCTTTGTGCCACGAGGGCACCTGGGAGCCAAACGTCCCGTGCTCATCCTTCTCTATCCGTGACCTAGTCATCCTTTCAAGTGGAGGGTCGATGGCAGGCCTCTTGCTCGAGATGGGTGCGATGGTGTGCACCACTGGGCTGGAATGGTGGTTAGGACAGCGTGGACAGTAATAGCAGGTGCAGGAGGAACAATGGTGATAGTAGGAGTAGCCCTTCTCGTCTTATTTCGACTTCGGCTAGGTCCCCGCCCAGAAGAGGGTGCGGGAATAGTGGGCAGGGACGCTGGCCGCTGAGTGGCCAATTGGGTATTTCTCTTGGTGGCCCCCCTCTTCGCGGCCTAAAGGAATCTGGTAGCATCTTCAAGCTGTTTCATGTCTACAATATCAACAGCAAAATAGTCCGATAAATGTAAAGTAGGCAGACGGCTTAGCGAGAAGGCTGGAGTAAAGTTTTTTCTAGCCCGCTCACACTTGGGAAACTCGCTAGGGAATCTTCCCCCATGACAGTTGCCCCAGTACGGGTGAGGCTCCTCGGCGTCGATAGTGACCCTGGCTTTACCCCCTCTACAGGACAACTCAATATGCCGGTCATGCGAAGGAGGGAGGGGTCAGATGTAAGGGCCACCCAGTCGAGCACCCAATCATGTCCCCCTCTGCCCTCTTTCACACCGAGCAGTGTCCTGAAGGCTTTGGCTATCTGGGGTTCGCTAGCTCGAAAAACATTTTTATCATACTTGGGCATCTCCAAATTCTCCAAGTAAGCAGTGAAGAGCCATCCTACTCGGGATTCGACGAGCAGGGTTTTCCCATCCTAGGTATCAACCTTATTGGGGCCATAGCCCAGGATCTTGAAATAATTGAGGTTGGAACGGCCTATGATGCGTCCGTTCTTTTTATCAAGTGAGAACATGAATAGTTTTCTGAATAAAGTCATATCAGGCTCAAACCCGAGTAGCCTACAAGCTACGGTATATACGACAAGAAACCATATTGTGGTAAGGGTCAGGTCGCAGGGGAGGGCATTGTTGAGGTGGAGGAATTCGACGATGAAGGGGTCCAGGGGAAGTTTAAGGCCGACCAAGAAATGTCGAAATAAAAGACCATCTGGTCTTCTTGATAATTGTGGCCTTTCTTTTCAATATTCAGATCGAAGGCCCTCACTTGATAGTTCTTGGGATCAATACCCAGGGAGTAAAACCAAGCAGACACATCATCTTTGATGTCTTCCCATTTCATGGAAGCTGGTTCGTCGACCATGGTTTCTTTGCCCTTCCGACGTGCAGCCCTTTTCTTCCTTTCACAGGGAGCGCTCGTTCTTGGAGAATCAGATCTAGAACGTTTATCATCCTCGTTAGACACCTGCCCATCATCAACGTGAACACTGTGGCCATCTCCCTACTCGGGATTATCGTCATGACCATCGTTTTGTTCAACCTCAACATCTGCATTTTCTTCTTCGCCAGAAGCCATAGAAGACTCATGCTCGCAGATCTCAAGTACTCAAGGAGCTTGCAAGGTTTCATCGAGCTCGGTTCCTTCAGAGCTACTTGATTCAACCCCAAGGCTCTTCTCGCTCTCAGATGAAGCTCCATGATTGTAGTGTGTCTTTCGATTTCTAAGCCGCTCTCCTCGCATGAAGACATCCTACAGGAATCGAGGAGCAGATATTAATTCGTGCCCGAAAAAACTTGCACGGATGAAGTATAACCCTTGACTAGGGGTCTACGTCTCAAAACCAGTGAGCAGGGCACTAGCTTTCAAATTTCCTCGATTCTTATCTAAGTGCATGCTCGCGTGTGTGCAAAGATTGGAAAAAGCAGTCGAGATAGATTTAGAAAGATGGGGTGACGCTTTGGAAAGCAACATCAAATAGAAATCAAGGGAACAAGTAGAGATTGAGAGGTTTCAATGGGGGACAACAACATATCCAACATGCGGCGTTAGAACCCCTAACCTAGTTTTCTAGCAGAAATGAGATGAAGACGTAATGGAAATGGAGGAGAAATTTCCTGTTGTGTTGATCTTCGATCTTGGCTATGTTATTGATGTTCGTTGGTGATCTTGTTTCTTCAGTAAATGTCGTTAATTCAAAGAAGCAGCACAGGGAGAAGAAGGCTCGTGAATTCAGAAAGTTTGTGAAAAGAGTTTAAGAAAGAAATCATTCCTTTTTATAGTTTAACTAAGGGGCAAAAGCGGCAGAGAAATTACCTATAGACTTAGCTTCTTGGGCACGCGACGTGGGAAACTAGGCAACACATTTAATGCTGCCTCGGGAAAGATGCACGCATGCCACCTCACCCCTCGACTGACGGTTGCACCCTAGCATCACTTTAATGCATGACTGGTATACATCTGCTCTTCTAGTTGTCGAACTGATCCCTTATATATTCATCATCCATCCTGCCCTCTAAGTCTTACCCAGACCAAGAATGAATAAGTTTTACAACGATCAAGATTCCAGAAGGAGTCAAGATATTATGAACCTCGCTTCGAGCACATATGCTCGCCAGACAAGGAGCAGGGGGCTACTGAAATGCCTGGCCCAAAAGGCCCAAGCTCTGGTCACGTGCCCAGCATGCCATCCCTATGATCACGAGCAAATTATGTGCATTCCTCATGATCCATGCTTAACTCATAAGAGAGCAGAGACAAATCCCTAGCCGCTTAAGCATAACAATCGAGCAGCCACCTACCTGAAGCATGGATGCCAAGAGCACAGAAAGCAGGCAGAGGTCTTAGTGAGCACGCTCGTCTTGTTCAGTTACACAGTAACAACTATCTTGAACGTGAGAAGTTATTGCTGGGTCTTCCGCCCCCACATTCCGGACATGGTCATAAATGTGCCCGCCTTTCATGCCTTTGCACTGAATGTTTAATTTCAAACCTTCATGACTGGCTATATAAACCCCTCTTGTAAAAGATAGAAGGTACGCTAACAAAAACTCTAGCTAAACTGTCAAAGTAAATTCTCTACTGTGATTTTCACGCCGAAGTGCATTTGAAGGGAAATTTTCTGCCTAGTTCACGGTGATTCTTGAGTTGTTTGACAGGTTTGGGCCTTGAAGATATAGATTGAATTGAAAACCAGATATCCAAATCGTAAAGCCCAGTATATCTAAACATTTTGGATACATCATGACGTAAATAATATTATAAACATAAAATTATGGCAAAACACACCTTTGGGCCACTGTACTTTTCAAAAGGTTGCAATTAGGCCACTGAGACGTCAAAATTTTCGGGATGGCCACTGTACCGGAGTTATCTTGCAAGTTAACCTATTTTTTGGATGGATGTTAAGTTCGAAGGTTAATTTTTGTTAAATACCTATTTTGCCCAAGTCATCATCTTCTCCGAAAAATCCCAGATTCAAGATTCAAAATTTCCAGATTCAAGCAAAATCTAGATTGAAGATTCAAAATTCCTAGATTCAAACAAAATCCCAAATTTACAAATTTACAAAACTTGGTAAAAATTAAACCTTGAAAATCAGAATTAACAGATTATTACAAGAAAATCAGGATGAACTGATTTGGAGATAGATCTACCAGTTCTGGAGATGGAAACGCCGTTGTGAGCCCACTATTAGGGAGGCCCATGGTTCTAGTTCCAGGTTCGGGGACCAGAGGGATCCAACTGTCGACAAATCTGTGGGAGGAAAATGGAGAGGACTGTATCCTTCAGTGTTCGAAGGTAAGTCGAAGCTTAGGGTCAATGGAAATCACGGTGCAGGGATCCATCATTAATTCTGGCTAGATCAAAGAAGATGCGGGAGCTTTGTTTCGTGGTGGGAGGATAGGCGGGCGGGAAACCCTCCCCCCGAGTCGGGATGCCGTGCAACTCGGACGACGAGATGAGCCCATTCTTGTTGAGATCGTGCATCTCGAAAGCTTCCTTGAGCTCCTTGGCGCCGCCATCCTTCTCGACGTTGTTGCTGTTCATGAGGAAGCCGGCGAACTCTTCCAGATTGATGAATCCGTCGCGATTGGTGTCGATTTCTTCCATCATTCGAGTCACCTCCTCGGGGTAAGTGTCGGATCCGAGAGCCTTCATGATGTCGGCAAGCTCCGCGGCGGAAATTTTGCCATCACGGTTGACGTTGAATCGGTTGAAGACTATTCCCAAAGGACTATTTTGACTTCATCCATGTTCTGAAGGAAGACCGAAGGCTTGCCGTCTTCTGCTGCCATTTATGGGTTTCTTATGGGATAGATCTGGTGGGTTTGTTGATGAGTTTTATACCCATGAAAATTAAAGTTTAGATAGTGATAGTACAAATGCATCGTGGTGGAATTTTTTATTTTTTTTGAATTTGTGATTTTTTTTCCTTCTGGGTTTGCCGTAGATGAGATTTTTTTCCTTGAAGATGATGAAGAAGACATGGGCAAAATAGGTATTTAACATAAATTAACGGCCAAACTTAACGTCCATCCTAAAAAGGGGTTAAATTGCAAGATAACTCCGGTACAATGGCCATCCTGAAAATTTTGACGTCTCAGTGGCCTAATTGCAACCTTTTAAAAAGTACAGTGGCCCAAAGTGTGTTTTGCCTAAAATTATTAAATATTCTAAAATTAATATACATGTTGATAAATAAAGTAAAAGAAATAAAAATAGAATATGATAAGGAATATTCTATTTGAGGAAAGATTTGGGGTTGTGGGTTGGAGTTGAAATATTATTTGGTGTTGAAATTGACCAAATATAGGGTAAAATCTGACCAAATTTGGGGTATAGCGTTAGCGATGGTTTCACTCCCCTCATTTTTATTTTTCTTCTTTGGTTGAATGAGTAGTTTTGTTAGTTAGAAGTTATTTATATTATTAAAATTATTTATATCAATGTCTAGTATTTAATTTTTAATTTTAGTATGTTTGGATTTTAATCTCAATTAAATTCTTTCATTTAATTATTAATTTTGATGCATAGTATTTAATTTAATATAATATTACTTCAATAAATAATATATTTGTTTTGCAAAAACACATTAATACAACTTAAATGAAATAAAACATATGTATTAAATAGAATAATGATGAATATACTTGGAATATTCCTTTTAGAATAAAATTTAAAATAGAACTGTTGAAAATAGTGTAATCAATTGTTAGAGATTTGCTACAATTTTTGCACATAACTGTTAGAGATAGTCTTAAATAAAACATCCTAAAATGAAATAATGAACTTTTATCCGAAACAGATAGAATATTTACACAAATGACCAAGTCAAAGATGATTTGCTCATTTATTGCTTCACTTAAAAAAATATTTTTTTATAGTCTGATCGACTAAATAAACCACTGCTTATCAGTAAATCACTAAAAGTGAACGTCTCAACAATCAAAATCACTAATCAACTAGTCCATAACACTAGTTGATAGCTGGTTTATAGGAAATCAACCAGTTGTATTATTTAGTCACGAATCATTTTCCAAAGTCGGCTCGTATAAAAAATATTCTAATGATAATAATTTGATTAAAAGGGAAAAGGTACGATAATAAGATGTTTATAAATAGAGTAGATGAAGGTGAAATATCCGAGCTGCATTACTAGGCGACTGAGATAGAAACGTGGGCGGGACGGGGCGTTGATTGTTTAGTTGGACGCCCACCACAGCAGTCAGCGTCAAAAGGGAATGGAGGCCGGAGAGAGGGTGGGTGAGGAGGGAAAATCATATAGATATGGCCTATGAGGAGATGGAATTGCGTGGGACCTACGAATCTATTAGTGTGAGCTGTTTTTTCTTTTTGATATTTTATGCTTTTTTCCTCTCCACAACTCTCTCTCTCTCCAGAAGGGTCTCTTTCATACATTCATTTAGTAGACAAGTACCACAATACCTAGTCCACCACATTTGACAAATGAAACACCTAACCTAGATCGTCATCAAAATTATTTTCCCCATCATTTCCGACAAAAAATCAATCATATTATGTTAGTCATTTCCATAATGTTTTGATTTTATCTTTTGTTTTTGTATTACCTCCATTCTTAAATTATTCTTTTAATGAACATAACGCATAGATTAAAAAAAAATATATTTGATTGGATTATTAATATTCTCTTCATTTTTAAATAATCGTTCAAATTGATCCGGTGCACAGTTTTAAAAAAAACAATTGACTTAATTATTTATATTGGTTTAATGTGTAGTTTCTTTTAAAGCTCATGTGTATGTGACCCATAATTAAAATAGGGTGAAAAAGTAAATGTAAAGTGGTAAAAGTGATGTTCTAAAAAGATAAGTTTCAAACTGAACAATTATTTTGAGACAGACGAAAAAGGAAAGGAGGAAGATAATTTAGGGACGGAGGGAGTATTAGTTTATATGTAGTTTACTTTAAGACTCATATATAAGTGACTCATAGTTAAAATATGATGAAAAAGTAAGGTTAAAGTGAAAAAAGTATTGTTCTAAAAAGAAAAGTTTCAAACAAGACAATTATTTTAGTACGGATGAAAAAGAAAAGCAGGACAATAATTTTGAGACAGGGGGAGTATTAACATATTGATTATATTCAATTATTTTTATAATTATAACCAATTTTAATATTAATTTATATATTTCTTAATAATTAGATTTTTTAAAAATAAACTCTTTAAATAAAACGGAGAGAGTATAACATAAGTGCTAAATGTGGCAATTTTCCTATAAATCTTACTCCCTCCAATTTCAAAATATTGACTGGGTTGACTCGACATACCGTTTAAGAAAAACAAATTGACTGGATTATAAATATTTGTGAAATATGTGATTTCCTTTAATGCTTTTGAGTATATGTTCATAATTGAAATAGGTAGAAAACGTAAGGGTAAAACAATAAAAATGTTTTCCTAAAAGGAAAAATTTTGAAAGAGAATAATTATTTAAAAGCGGATGAAAAATAAAAGTAGACAATAATTTAAACACGAAAAGTAGTATATTGTTCTTGCTCAAATAAAAAATATCAAAATAATTTTAAACAGTTGTAAAATTCCATATGTTTACTTTATTGCAGAAAGTGACTAATATATTTCTATTTTAAACAACTAACTTTTTTAAATCCATGAAGAATTCTTTTTTTCTATGTCTCTAAGTTTAATCTTTATCTCTTTTTAATCAAAACATGAATGCTAACAATAATGATTTAATGAGACAAATATTTTACGGTAATTTGCATTTTTAATTTTTTAATATGTTTTTTCAAAAAAATATTTTGCATTCATATGGGGTTGGCCAATTGTGAGTGGCCAGTACGACTACCAATTGCCCACCACCTGTGCCCCCTTGCATACTTTCCGGCCATCACGGTGATCACAGTTGAATGTTCATGTATAATACTCCTTATATTTTAGTGAATTACCCTTTCATGCTCACACCGAAAATGTGACGACCCGACCCGGATCTCAATACGAGATCCCAAGGTCGTGCCATCAAGACAAACTAAGAGACAGACAAGCACCTGCTAAGCATAATGGTGCGAGTCAAAAGACAAGCCAACAAGCTCAAGACGGAAAGGTAAAGCCATAACGGCAACACAGGAAAATAAAAACCTAAAACCTGCGGAAGCAAAACCATAATGGGACCCGAGCTATCAAGCTCCTAAATGAAAACAACCAAAGAGATAGTAAATCTCTCGGCCCAAAAAATTCGACGCGCGTGACGCAACATTAGACACGCACAACAAACCATCGGCAACCAAGGCCGGCAAATAACAAAATCCCAACCTGATAAACAACACTCAACGGCTATAACTTGCCGGAGGAACAATTTAACTATAACAATATAACCAATACTGAACCACCAACCAAATCTCACGACTAAAACTGTCGGAAATAGGAACAATAATAATACAGGCTAGAATAGACGAGCCACACATGCTCGAAACGATAGCGGAAATAATCTCTAAGGATACAAAGGCTCGGCAATACAACCGGCTCCCAAATACACAACCATAATATAACACTACAATCTACCCAAGTAAAGTCTACATAACTTTACATTCGAGCCTCACAAATAAATACAACATAATAATAGATAACTCCAAGTTTTTGACTTGGAAGACCACCTGCTAGAAGTCACTATCCGAAGCCGCTGCGCGTACTAACGGGATCACTGCACACACTAGGGAAAACAATCACACGGAATGAGTCATAATGACCCAGTAAGTTTCTAAATGCAACATGTGGCATATTATGACATGGCATGACATAAATGCACAATCATATAAAATCATGGTATCATGCTAGTATACCATCATGAAACATGTACTTAAATTTTAAAGCACATAAACTCACATAAATCAAGTAGCATTTTATCTTTCATATAAATGCTCATAAATAAACATGTGTAACAGTAAACGTAATCGAACCGTTACAATCAAATCCGGGTTCAAAACCCAACCAACTTACCATGAGATCAAATCTCAAACCAAGATTCGAGCTCAATTCCCAAATCAATCATACCCTGGGGTTTCCTCCCCAAATAATCTCAACTCATCAATTTCCCTTAATGAGTACTCGTTACATTCATCCAACCTAGGATGAGAAATGAGAGCTCGATGTCTAGCTAGATGACATAACTCGAGATCACATCCCACTATTGGCCAAATAGTGAGGAGAAAAGGACCCAATGCAACGATTCATAGCGATTGTTCCCAAAGACTATGAATCGTCCCATTGCCGACACAACAACCAAAACCCGCCAGCTGGACTCTAAACCAAATGATCAATAAATATTTACTTGTATAAACCAATGAGACCAAGTTCATAATTATCGGACTCATTAAACCATGTAGGACATAATGCTCTACAACAATCTCATAAACCATGCACATAATTGCATATAAACAAGTAGGACATAATGCTCTACCAAACATCATGAACAATGCATATATTTGCATATAACCATTGTGTTCAACTAACTTACAAGTTTAGTTTAAAAACAACATATTGAGGTATTCATTATTCCTCAAGTCATCAACCCAGTCAAGTATAGCTTACAAGCTTAATAAAATATAATGTGAGGTCTTCCATAATCCTCAACTCAAACCAAACCAAGACTACTACGCTAGTCTCAAAATATCCACAATTCAAGACTTATTATTTAGTCTTTATTTTAAGTATACCGGACTCAATCATAGTCCTAATCGTCATACATGATCGACATTACCAATTCCATACTCAAGAACAACATGACTACTCCGTAGTCACTTTCTCACAAATGTTTTCATAAACACGCAACAAAAATCCTTGAGAAGAGGATTCTCTCTTAATCTTCTCTTAAATAATCTCGTGACCTTATGTGGGTCTCCATTGTCCCATGCTCTAACAAGCATGCTTAAATTATATTTCTAGTTAGTCTCCATAACATAAGTGTCGCCATAGGACACAACCAAAAACCCGGTATGCACAAACATATCCCAAACAAACCCAAACATTGTAGGGTTTCTACCGAAGGCTCTTAGTCATTTTATTGGCCTTATAACGACTCCGTTGAGTCTTACTAACACATTTCAGTCTTTATGTGTTTTATATCTCCACACCGAAATAATTCATTAAAGTTTACAAACAATTCCCAATAGTCATTCGGGCTTAATTCCCAAGACTAAAATCCACAAAACACATCACAATCACCAACCATTTAAAATTTGGAAGTTATGTATTTCACTCCATTATTCAAACGAAATCCAAATCATCGTAGGATTTCAACTCAAGTTCATTTAGCACTTAACCGAACTTAAAATGACTCCGTTGAGTCCAATCTACCCTTTCTAAAATTTTAGGGCATAGAAGCCAAGGTTCTCAATATTCTCTATGTTCATAACCATCAACAATAGTCATCATCCCGGGTTCGTTTAACTCACATAAACCCCACAAATTACTTCTCAATGCAATTTAGAACAAATTGGCCATCTTGTGCCTAAATTCATTCAAGTCACCTTACCAATCAAAATTCCCAATTCATGATTAAATCATACAACATGGTTTAATATACTCTATTAAGCATATAAAACATAGTAATCAAGCTCACATCAATAATTTGCAAGCTAAAACAAGATTGGGGCAAAACACCCTCCAAGTATCTCAACCAAACCAATTTCAATACTCATGGATAATCAACATACCCAAGTTCAATAGACTAATTAGAACATGAATTTCACATATTTCATGGTCTCACATAGGTCAATCAAGTTCTAACATCAATTTGTAAACCTAGGGTTCATGCATCTTCTACAAACCCTAACAATGGCTTCCATTGACCTCACATAGCACAATTGATTGTTTCCCTAGGGTCAATGGAGCTCAAAAGAAGAAGAAGAGAGGTAGAAACTTACCTCAAACAGCCCACACAAACTGCCAACCGAACTCCAAGAGATGAGGTTGTCTCCTTCAACCTTCTCTTCAATCTCGCGGGTAGAAAGGGGGAAGGAAGAACCCTAGCTTTGGCCTCCAAGATCGCACCCTTCAAGTCCTAGAAGTCGCCCCTTTCTCAGCTCTCTCACGCCCTTGGTCTGTTCGCAGAAGACGCATCTGAAGGAATCGTAAACTGGTAGCCGAACAATGAAAGAATGCGTTGGCTTTTCTTTTTATATGGGGGATTAATTCCCCTTAATCACCCACTAATCAACCCCTAATCTCACTAATAATGATTAGGACTAGTATTAGGCTAAGTAGGTGGGTTTATGTTAGGTTTAGAATGGGTTTAATTGGGTAAAATTGGACGACAAGACACAAAAAAGAGGCAAAATCCCGTAACAGCCTAACAGGGACCAATGCGGTCGCTTGGCTTTTCTTTGATGCGAGCGCATCAAGACAAAATGCACCATTTCCTCCTTTCTTCAATCCTTGCTCGGTTTCGGTCGTTCCCGCATGTATCCTCGAGCCTTAAAGCTTCGAAATGGCTCACAATTGAACACAATTGTCCTCAACCCTTAAATTCTAATCAATCAAACATTAAACTAATCAATCCAAGTCTCAAACCAATTTTAAAGTAGGTCTAGACTCCCATAAACAACACCCGAAACAACCCGGGGCAAAACCGGCGCAAGACGTAACAACTTACTATCGAAACGTCGAATGAAACCACAAACCGACGGGTAATAACCCATGATTGTAAACACCTATTAGGGCTACAAAATAGGCCTGAATGCCTCCCAGATGATGCACAACAGATAGGGGAAATAAGTTCCCGAAAGATGAGACGTTCGCCCGGCTCAATCTCAAACTACGCGATAAGGAGAATTGCTATTCTCGAGGCGTCAAAACTTCACGAGACTTATGGAATGCATCCAATTAGAAGTCTAACACATCTAAACATGTTATTTAATCATCATGTAAAGATCTGGGACCAAATCGAGGTCAAGAACACAAAACCCGAATAAACTCTCAATCGCGTCGCATTTCGACTATCGTCGGGTTACGACTTTTGACTTTAACAAGTCAACCACTATATGACATTTCTTAATAGTGTTTTAGTCTTAATGTGGTCTCTCATACGCATTTAGACTCTCCCACAACCAAACGAGCAATCAACCAAAGAAGAAATGCGAGCATTGTACGCAATTCAATCTAACCGGGAATCGGGATCTTACAGAAAAAATGGGGAATCTCCACAAACTCTACGCCTCATTAGCCAGGCATCTGGGCTCGACCAACCTAGTGCCTGGCAAGCAATATGCATTGACATGGGTCCACACTCAAAAAGCGTCTTTTCAGTTCTTATAGCACGTCACGAGTCATCAAAGGAATCTTTGGCAATCCCATAAATAACCCTTCTTATGTGTTGGTATAAATAGCTCTCATTGGGAAAAGGTACAGACTAATTTCACACCAAATTGATGTAATTTTCTCTCTATAACTAATATCGATTATGTTTTGTGGCACCCTAGTCATTCATATGCTTGCCTTCATGCATTCATATTGTTTGTGAACATGTTTACTTAGTCTAAATATGTGTTAGAATCATTTATAAGTCATTCATAATGCTCTTAACATGCTTAGAATCGTATATGCATGTTTGTTGAATCGTTGGTTTAATTGCTTGTTCAGTTCTCCTTCGTTCCCTCCTTCATTTGGATTGCTCGAGTGTTGTTCAAGGGTGTTTGGGGTGAGTTCTAGACTCACTTTGAATGAGGTTTAAGCCTCATTGATTTTGGCCAAGTGTTTGGGGGTCTTTTAGGATGCCTTTAAAGCCATTTTTGGGTCTGTCGGGCTTGCGGTCGCAAGGGGAGAAGGCCTTGCCTTCGCAAGGTTTCCAGAAAGTTCCATGTTGAGATTGCCAGAGAGCATGCAGCCGCTTGCTTAGGGAGCCATGCGACCGCATGGTCCCCTGAGGCTGATTTGCTCTGTTTTGCTGTTTATTGAATTTGTGCTTTCAAACCCTATCAAAACCTTTCCTAAACCTCACCTAAACCTCCTTAACCCTCCTTACTACTAACCTAACCTTATTACATTAATTTTAAGTGGGATTAAGTTAGATCTTTAGTGGATTATTAGAGCCCAAATCAGATTTTTAAGTCACCACATTATAGTGACACTTGTCCCACTAGCATTTTGACTTCACTAATACTACAAATCAGTCGTTTAAGCCTTCATTTCACCTCCTCTCCCTCCAAAAACGGGATTGCTCTCTCCCAAGGTTCCTCCATGAGCTCTTGAAGGTTCCTCCTTGGTCTTCCATGATTTCTCCCTCCATTGTTCAAACAAACTCCATAGAAGTGAAGAGCTTGAAGAGTAGAGCATTTCTAACCGAATAGTTTCCCCATTTGATTTCTTGTGTGTGGTTTACAAGTAAGTTACTCTTCTTTTCTTTGATTTTGGTACTCATTGATCCTAAGGAAAACAAAACCTATGATTTTTGAGTTCAATGAGTACACATACTTGTTTTATATGCCTCCATCTTGTGATTTTAACATGTGAACTTATTAGGAGCGTATGTAGGATGATTTTATGATTATTGAATCATGTTGTTATCCTTCATCTTGTGATTTTCATGTTGTTATACTTCAGTGGCTAATCGGGCTGCGTATCGATTAGCGTGGCAACTGTGTATAGAACTTTGCTTTGTATAGTTTTTGTAGGACTTTTTCAGGTTCAGAAGACCCTTTCTCGCTTCTTCACCTAAAGACTCGCTCAAAAGCTTAAGATCGGTAGACCTCGTGTCCAGCTGATCTGCTTCTACGTGTCCTCTCCAGCAGAAAGCTAGCTGGATTAATTCAAACTTAATTCCATATATTATTTGAATTAATCCAAGTCATTCCCTGACATGTCAAGCCGCCGATAGCAACTTTCCGAAAAGCAGGAATACTTTTCGCCTCGAGCGATGAAAGCGTAAAAGCGGTGCATCCCCCTACTTTCTCGCTTCATCTCTCGATCGACACCAAATCGCCCACCTTTTTGAAGATCTCAGAAATGATTATCTGCTCTAGATATCTGTGAAGACGAAATTCCTTGACTGACAGCCCCATGCATTTAATGCATTTTTGAAAAGAGTTGTTGAAGTCTTCGTCCTCTCCAACGGATTCTTTTGAGATGCACCTGCTATAAATACTGCCATTGAAGACTGGAACAAAGACAACTGTACAGAATCAATCGAACTCTAAAAGAATTGCTCTGAATCTTCACATCTCCAAGTCTTTCAGTTCAGTGCATTCAATAGATCCTTAACAGATCTAGAAGTCCTCGTCAACAACAAGAAGCTGCTCATCAACATTTATTGCTTTATTCTTCTTGTTGTTAACTTCCATTAACTATACTTCTACACGAATTAAATATCTTGTATTTACAGATATTTAATTACCTAGACCCAAACACAAGTCAATATTTTGTACACGATCCATTAGGGATATTCTTTATAATTGATCTAAGTGAAAACATAGTGCACAATTTAAATCCAAGGTTGACTGCCTTGGTGGTGGACGTAGCACTCATTATAGTGTGAACCATCCCAAAATACTTGTGTTATTTCCTACTGTCTGTCTATTTATTTGAACTGCTTAGTTTCATTGTTTATATTATCCATTTCAGCAGAACTTAAGTAATCTGTAAAAGGTCTACCGGTAGTCCTTATCGGCAGACCTGGAACAATTTTCTTGAAGGTCTTCCGCTACTTGACTCTTTTCATTTATTGCAAGTAACTTTCAAGGAACTTACTTAAAAGTTTTAAAGTGTTAATAAGCTATTCAACCCCCCCTCTAGCTTATTATTGTGCTCATTGGGACCCACAACTGCACCTCCTGATCGGATCTCTTTAACAATGTATGGTCTCATCCAGGGAGACTTCCATTTCCCTTTAGCATTGACATAGCTAAGTGGTTTTTCACGAAGTACCAGGTCTCCGACTTGGATGTCACGGCCTTTGACTTTCTTGTTAAACGCCTGAGCTATTCACCTCTAATAGGCTCGAGTGTTCTCCAGGGCTAGTAGCCGACGTTCGTCGATCAGGGCCAATTCTTCATATCGCCCTTTGACCCAGTCAATTTCTGATATGCCGGATTCCATCATTACTCTAAATGATGGGATTTCAACTTCTATGGGCAGGACTGCCTCCATGTCATAGGTTAGAGAATAGGGAGTAGCCTCAGTGGGTGTACGAACTAAAGTGCGGTAGCCCCAGAGGGCTAGTTGCAGTTTTTCTGGCCAGTCTCTTCCCGTATCGACCATTTTTCTGATAATATTTTCTAGTGTTTTATTGGCTGCTTCAACGGAACCATTGGCTTGTGGTCAGTAGGGGGAGGATTTATGCCTTTGAACCTTGAATTCATCGAGCAAACAATTCACATCCCTTCAAAGTGCGTGCCGTTGTCGGAGATTATTTCGAAAGGCACTCCGTATCGATATATAATGTTGGTCTGGATGAATTCGGATTTCGAGCATTTAGTACTTTATAGGAAGAGGCTTCTACCCACTTCGTGAAATAGTCGACGACTACCAAGGCATTTTCGTGGCCATTGGATCCTTTCGGATGAATTTAGCCTATGACGTCGATTCCCCAAGTTGAAAAGGGCCAGGGGGCTGTGGAGCTATATAAGATATGCGGGGGCACGTGTTGCAGATTTGCGAAACGCTGGCATTCTTCACAATGGCGCACCAACCGAATACAGTCGGTTTCTAATGTGCTCCATTAGTACCCCTGCCCGATGACCTTCTTGGATAACATATGGCCATTCATGTGGGGCCCGCAGGTACCACCATGAAGCTGGTCCATGATTTGCTCGGCCTTTGCTTGATCGACGCATAATAGATTTAGGCCCTGATAATGCCTTTTGTACAGGCTGCCACCGCTGAATACGAATTGCGATGCCCATCTCCGTAGGGAGACTTTCCCTCTTTTGTCTAGACTGGGAGGATAGACTCCTTTCTGAAGCAGATTTATTATATCTGAATACCAAGGATTGTGATCTGTTTCAGGAGCAACATTGATTTTGAAGCAGTACACCGGAGTGACCTTTTTCTCAACTACAAATGGCTGGACGTTGGTTTCTGTGGGAATTTGGACCAACGATGCCAAAGAGGCCAAGGCATCGGCAAATTGATTTCGATCTCGCGGCAAGTAATGAAACAAGATATGATCAAATTTGGTGGCGAGTGCTATCAACTTGCCGTGATAGAGCTACTGATCGATGTCTTATTTTAATTATTTCCTTGCAAGTGGACAAGACTATTGGAGATTAGTTTTAGGAAGCAAGGGTCAAACCACATAGACAAGAAGATCACAGATAGAACAATTTATTGGTAGCAAATCATTAATCTAAGGGGGTTTTTCTATTGATTTTATTCTAAACTAATTATTATTATTCTTTTTAACTAATTAGCAGCAATTACAATTTATGAAGATCTTATGGTGGGTGAAAATCTAGGATTCTTCACTTGTATCTATTCTATGCTTATTTTAATAAATTATCATTCAATCGCTTGGGTTCGTTCACAAAATATAGATATAGCATGTTGAATTACCATTCAGACTCCATCTTCAAATAATTCATCCATTCTATATCCTAGGCACAAGAACATATGATCTAACTGCCACTTAGGTCATATATGGAACCTGACCCTAACTTATCACTCTCGTGCATCGCTAGAATCAATTTATTGTGATGGTGAGCCAGTGTACGACATATGCACATTGATCATGCAGTTATCCGTACCTCCAGGCATTTATTATTCACAATTACATTCATTTGTTCAAAGTGAAATAATAGAGGGATTGATAAACACTACAATCAACAAGAATTGAATGAATAAAAATATAGATTAAAGCATAGATTCGATACAAGTTACCTCCCACCTCCTAGATTAATGAAGATTTAGTTCATCCTTGAAGATGAACAGCACATGGAGATGATTGAATGCATGAATCGATCTTCAATACTTGTAATTACAACAACTAATTATGTTATACAACCTAAAATCTATTATAAAGTTATAGAAAACTACTTTCTAGCCGTCCTAATGCCTTGGCTACCGGGCTCTATTTATACCATGGAGTTGTAGGGCGATTAGATCTCTTGGCCTGAAGTGAAAATGCAAATTCTGGCATTCTGACTACCTTGCGGTCGCAAGGTATGAGGCACCTTGCGTCTGCAAGGTCTTCAGTTTTTCCGGGGCTTTGTTTCTGGAGTTTCTGCCTACCTTGCGAAGGCAAGGTAGATTGCACCTTGCGACCACAAGGTGCCTAGTCTGGTCTTCTTCGTTTCTTCGTCAATTTTACACTCTGACCCCTTCTTGGAATTTTCACCAAAAAACCTCATAATCTGTATACTTTTACCTAAAACACTGAAACTCATAAAATCACTGAAAAACACATATCAGTAGCCAAAAGCCTTGTGGAATTGCTCAATTTAAGTCCTAGAAGTATAGGAAATCGACGTATAAAATATATCGATCAAATACCCTCAAACTTAAACTTTTCTCGTCCACGAGTAAACAATACTTATAAATACAAAAGCATTTAAATAAGATAACAAAAATCTCTTTGGAGGGTGACACTATTTACACTCCTCTAGAAACCCACAAACTCAAGAAGACTCTTACGAGTGACTCAACTATGCAGATAAATACAAAAACTAAATAAATACAAAAGCAGATAAAAATTAAACTAAACATAAAACAAAAATCTTTTTGGCTTCAACCTCAAGTTATAATAGCATGGCATAACAAAGCAGTTTCAGTCCGATGCTCACCACATATGTGCAGACTTAGTCACATAAAACCAACTAACTTTTACTTAAAACTGCTACTACCCTTAATTTCTCCGTGTGTGTGTGATCGCCAGTCTTAGAGAATATCTCAACTAAAACAGTTTTATTAAGCTAAGCACCACATTCATATGAAAATCAGAATTTAATTAAAACCAAAGCATCATAAAGTATGAGATCTACCATCCAAACCCGGTCTATTACAGAAAGAGAGGTCACCAAGGATTTCAAAAACTTATACATCCATCCCATGCACTTCTATGTATGACATACAATGTTCTCCTATCCCAATTACTTGTTATAGCTAAGATTATGCTAACACAGTGAGCTTTTGGCGAATAATATGAATATGAAGTGTTTGATCAATTCTATATGACTCACTTTAGCAAAGAAAACACGCACAAGCATTGGCAAGAAGATCATTAGGTCTTTATTAGCTTGTAATGTAAGGCCATGGTGTTGGGGGATTTGATGGAAAGGGATTGGAATTCAAAGTGAGAGAGTAAGACTACCCTTTATCCCTCATACTTCCAAGTAAAAGGAAGTTTTCCCTATTTAGGCTAGGACTTGCAAAGACTACAAGTGGGGGGGGGGTATTTTTTTTTCTTTTACTTTTTCAGTTTTCTTCTTCCCCCCAAACTTGTTTTGGGAAATATAATAATCTAAAAATATCTCATCATTTTTCTCAGCAATATTTTTCTAACATATTTTCTTTTGAAAGCTATGCTTTCATTTAAATCTACTTGCACTCTTCTTCTCCCGTTTCATTTTTCGTCGATCTATTTTTTTTTCTTTTCTTTTCCTTTTTTTTTACGACGATGGGAAGAAGAAGTCTTCAGAAAACTTGCTTGACTGAAAAATGGTCCCATAAAATTAATTCCTCACCCACATCCTACTCTCTCAAAGGGTAGGTTAAAAGTGTATAGGCTTTTATGGTTAAGTTAATGTGGGTAATAGAAACGATGTCGAATGGGGGTTTAATGTGTGCTTAGCACACTCCATTCTTTTTAATTAGGCTCAAAAGGGGACACTAGGGATATTTTTAGTAAAGGTCAGGGAATATTTAGGCTCTAACGATCCAAAAATGGCCTAAGTCATTTCTTAATGCCAAATGCTCATGTAGTTTTTAAAACAAGTAAGACACACAAAATATCATATCAACTATGGGAATTGTGGGGTTGAATGTTTAGCATCACTGGATTTCACATAAGCATTCGCTAAGACATATGATAGGGACAATTGAGACTAACATGCAGACACGGTTCGAAAGTGTGCTTGAGATATATTAGTTAGAAAAATCCAAGGGATCTAACTATCATGCAATTGACCCTAAGTTACAATTTAATGCAACAATCATGTTCAGATGGCTATTCTTCATATTCTTGTGCATATCTTGTTGAAATGAAGTAGGTGCTATAAACTTTATAAAACTATTCTAATCAATCCAGAATTATGACTAGTGTGTGTGCATGAAGAATTTGGAGAAAGTAAGAGTTTCGCAAAATCAAGTAAATTCCAGAAGGATCTACGGACAAGTTATGTGGTTCATTGCATTAACTCCTCATCGACTAGTACTACCACACCAAAACTTGGGGATGAGAATTTTTAATATTTTATTATTATGATTATTATTATTTTAAAAGAAAATTGGAGATGATGATGACCCAATTGATGATGGATCCCCATGAGAGGAATCCACGAGCATCCAAGATTATAGTATTTTGGTCAAGACAACATCTCCGAAAACAAGAAAAATTCAAAAGCAAGAAAGGCGGGTGAGGAGAAGACATGATAGAGGGAAAAGAAAATTTTCCCCACCCTAAAAACGTAGCCCAACTTGATTTCTCCTTAGGCTAGGACCTGCTAAGACTCTGGGCTTAGAATCCCCCCCCAAAAACTTAATTTCTATTTTGTCCCCAAAATTGAGGAACATATGAGAGGCTTGATGGGGAAGGACAAATATAAAAAGGACATAGCAGGCCCACTTAACGAAAGAGGATGAAACTTGGGCCTCGACTCACGGTGAGTCGGGAGGAAATAACAAACGAAAACGAAACTCAGGGATCGTGCCAGGCGGCATCCCAAAAAAGTTGGAGACATTTTGTCCCACTAGGTTGACCCAACCAAACAAATCTTCTTGGTTAGCACGCATGAGTGCCAACTGCTGATTTGCCATGTTGGCTTCAAGGGCAACCTCTTCTAGCCTATTGGAGATCCCCACTGGCGGGTCCTCCTCCTCGTCTTCGGGTTCCTCCTCGTGAGGAACCCTCTCTCGCGGCTGGCATTGGTGCTCAAACAAAATTTCCCTAGTAATAGCGGGTACCTTCTTCAGCTTCTCCGAATCACGAGTCCACCTGACTCTCGCGTCCTTACACAGTCCGGTAATCAAATGCGGGAACGCAAACCCTGCATTTGTTGTACCTCTAATAAGGGTCTTAATTTGACCGTTGATTAGGCGGCCGACATCGACAGACCCACCAGTCATGATGGTGTAGATCAGGACGGCCTTAGCCCAAGTCACCGTGTGTTGGTGACTGGAAGGCATAAGGCGGGAACAAATGAATTTGAACACGGGCCTGGCCGTGTCCAAAAGGAAGGACTCCTCCATGGTGTGTGGACCGAATGGTGGGTTGCGGTTTTGGGTCCACACCACACCAGGATGGGAGATGGTCGCATTGACCACATCGATAGAGATAGGGGAAGAAAGGTGGTGGCTAAAGTCGTCGGCACCCTCCACAAAGTTGGAGGTGCCATAGTACATGTTAATGCTTTGGGACATAAAACTAACAATTATGCACCTAACATTAACAGTCTCTATCACCCCACCGTCTATGCTAATGCGACCATTAGCATAGAACTGACGGACAATAGGCACAATTGCCTTGTCCGGAGACTCAGTCAAAATTCGCCACCTACGCGCTCTAAATTCATTCTGGAGGCCAAATTTAGCGGCCTTAAATCCCCTCTCGGGAATCAAGGACTTGGAGAGCCTTGCGGTGTATCTCTCCGATGCCTCAAAAGATATGAAGCGGCGGTGGTCAAAAACTTGCTCATTCTCCTCGACAGGGCGAGAAGTAGAGGGGTCGGTGTTTCTACGTTTTGGGGCCATAATGTTTGGGTACAAAAAATATTTTAACAAATAAAAATATTATTCTCTTTTTTTAAAATTTAAAAATTACACTATCACCTAAAGCATGCAAAAATTATTTTTCTACGTAAATTATTCTAACACCCTAACATGCAAATTATTTTTGTATGTAAAAATGAAAAAGGGGTGAGAGTTACTTGGAATTTTGAAGCTTGATGGTGAAGAGTCGCCGGAATTTGAGCTTTTCGCCGGATTTTATGGAGTCTCCTTCTTCAACCTTTGAATGGAGTGTAATGGAGGATGAATGGAGGGAGAAACGTTTGAAGGAGGGAGAGTTTCTTGTAGATCGGGCCGGAATTTGAAAGCTTCTTGCCGGATTTTATGGAAGGAGGAGAGCTGCTATGCTTGCCTTGAAGAATGGAGGAGTTTTTCGGGTGATCTGCTACTGAAGCCGGCGAGTTCTTTTATAAAGTGACCTTGCGGGCGCAAGGTCTCTTTTACCTTGCGTCCGCAAGGTGGGCAGTTATGCTGGCACTGATTCCTTCATACCTGGATGACGGTCATGCTTCCGGCATTTATGGTTTCCTTGCGGTCGCAAGGTATTAAGCACCTTGCGTCCGCAAGGTAAGTAGAATGTTCCTCCCTTGTTTTTCTTTCATCATTTTTAGCAGTTTTACACTTAGGTCCGTCTGTTAAGTTCCGTTACGTTTCGTTACTTTCCTGCATTCTAAAATTTCTACAAAAACTCTAAGCTAAAAATATTAGCAACATATAAATACAACACTAAGATGCTTTTCTCCCCCAAACTTAAATTTTGGCATATTTACTTTTCAATTAAATGTCCGAAATTAAATTTAACGGAGAATAGCATATTTAAATAAATTACAAAAGTAAATAAAATTCATCATAGTGGGTTGCCTCCCACTTAGCACACTTGTTTAACGTCTTTGGCTCGACCCAACTGCAAACCTAATCATCGGGTGGTGCATTGTCAGCTATAGATGAATTAGTTCAATTGTTCGTTCGACTGACATCGGTTCAAGATACGGTTTGAGTCGGTGACCATTAACTTTAAACACTTCATTGGTCCTTAGATTTCTTATATCAATTGCTCCATGAGGGTAAATTCGGACAATTGTGAAAGGACCAGACCACTTTGATTTTAATTTTCCGGGGAATAACCTTAGTCTAGAATTAAAAAGTAAAACTTTTAATCCTGGACGAAACATTTTATTGGCTAATCCCATGTCATGATATTTCTTGGTCTTTTCTTTATATGTTTTAGCATTTTCGTACGAATTTAGCCTATGTTCCTCTAATTCATTTAATTGAAATAATCTTTCCTCACCAGCCAAGGTTAAGTCTAAGTTTAAGTCTTTGACAGCCCAATAACCTTTATGTTCAATTTCAACTGGTAAATGATATGTTTTGCCATACACCATTCGGTATGGATTCATTCCTATCGGGGTCTTATAAGCAGTTCGATATACCCATAAAGCATCCTTAAGTTTAGACTCTCAATCTTTACGATTGGGTCTAACGGTCTTTTCTAATAATGCTTGTATTTGTCTATTACTTACTTCTACTTGGTCAAATGTCTGAGGATGATAGGGTGTAGCTAACTTGTGAGTCACCCCATGTTTTCTAAGGACATTATTTAATAATTTATTAGTAAAATGAGTTCCTTGGTCACTGATTATGGCCTTAGGTACTCCATATCGGGTAAAAAGATCTTCAATAAATTTAACCACAGTTTTACCATCATTAGTTTTAGTACCTATGGCTTCTATCCATTTGGACACATAATCAACAGCTACTAAAATATATTCACAATTATTAGAGACTGGGAAAGGTTCCATAAAGTCAATGCCCCAAACATCGAAAATTTCTACAACCATATTAGTATGCAAGGGCATTTCATTTCTTTTTCCTATTCCACCAATTCTCTGACACTTATCACAAGTTCTATAAAATAGGTCACAGTCTCTAAAAACAGTAGGCCAATATAAACCAGATTGTAAAATTTTTCTAGCAGTTTTATTTCCACTAAAATGACCACCACAAGAGTATTCATGGCAAAATTCCATAATACTTTGTTGGTCTTTTTCTGGAAGACATCGCATGATTAAAGAGTCTGAACACATTTTATATAAATGAGGCTCTTCCCAAAAATAATTCTTTGCTTCAGTCAAAAGTTTCTTCCTTTGATAAAAATCAAAATCAAGATTTATGATATCAGACACATAATAATTGACAAAATCAGCATACCACGGGTCTGAATCTTTGACTGTTAAAAGTTGTTCATCGGGGAAGTTTTCATTCACATGGAATTGTATTACCAAGAAATTGACGTTCAAGTAAGGGTGAAAATTCTAATTTAGACAAATGGTCGGCTACGACATTTTCGATTCCCTTTTTATCCTTAATCGTAATGTCAAATTCTTGTAATAATAACATCCACCTAATGAGTCTAGGCTTAGCATCTTTCTTGCTCAATAAATATTTTAAAGCAGCATGATCAAAAAATATTATTACTTTTGATCCTAATAGATATGGTCTAAATTTTTCCAATGCATACACAACTGCTAAAAATTCTTTTTCGGTTGTTGTGTAATTCAGTTATGCATCATTTAATGTTCTACTAGCATAATGGATCACATGCGGTTTCCTATCTACCCTTTGTCCTAACACGGCTCCTATTGCAAAATCTGAAGCATCACACATGATCTCGAAAGGGAGAGACCAATCGGGGCCGGATAAAATAGGGGCAGTGGTTAATCTTTCTTTTAATAAATTAAATGCATTTAAGCATTCTTGATCAAAAAACAAACTTTGTGTCTTTTGCTAACAAGTTACATAGAGGTTTACAGATTTTTGAAAAATCTTTTATAAATCTTCTATAGAAGCCTGCATGCCCTAGAAAACTTCTAACACCTTTAACAGAAGTTGGGGGAGGTAGTTGTGATATAACTTCAATTTTCGCCTTATCGACTTTAATTCCTTTATTAGGCACAACATGTCCTAAGACAATTCCATGTTTGACCATGAAGTGACTATTCTCCCAACTTAACGTTAAATTTGTTTCACATTATCTTTTTAGGATTGATGTAAGGTTTTCTAGGCAATGGTCAAAAGAGTTTCCAAAAACTGAAAAATCATCCATGAAAACTTCAACACATCTTTCTACTAAATCTGAGAATACAGATATCATGCATCTTTGAAAGGTAACTGGTGCATTACGTAATCCAAAGGGCATTCTCCTAAATGCAAAAGTACCAAAAGGACATGTAAAGGTGGTTTTCTCTTGATCCTCGGGAGCTACAGGAATTTGGTTGTAACCAGAAAAACCATCAAGAAAACAATAATATTCATGATCTGCTAATCTTTCAAGGATTTGATCAATAAATGGCAAGGGAAAGTGGTCTTTCCTAGTTGCCGCATTTAGTTTCCTCAAATCAATGCACATTTTATAACCAATAATTGTTCTTGTAGGGACTAATTCATCCTTTTCATTTTTAACTACTGTAATTCCTGATTTCTTAGGAACTACCTGAACTGGACTAACCCATTTACTATCAGAAATCGGGTAAATTATACCCGCATCGAGAAGCTTAAGCACTTCTTTTCTCACCGCTTCTTCCATGTGAGGGTTAAGTCTTCTTTGTCTTTCTCTTGAAGGTTTACTACCTTCTTCTTAATGTATTTTATGCATACACATAGACGAACTAATACCTTTTAAATCTGCTAAGGACCACCTATGGCTTCTCTATGTGACCATAAAACTTTTAACAAGCTTGCTTCTTGTTCTTCAGTTAAATCGGCTGCTATTATAACAGGCAAAGTTTTTCCTTCCCCTAAAAATGCATATTTTAAGTGGGGTGGTAATGACTTTAATTATTCAACTGGAGGAGATTTAACAGATGGGATAAATTTAGAATTTTCTGGTTTAATTATTTCTTCTTCTTTAATATCCTCAATATTTTCTTCTTTTTCATCCTCTATTTCTACTTCTTCAAAAAGTGATTTTAAAATTTCCACTTCTTCCTCTTCATTATTTTCTTCCTTTACTTTTTCTATTTTATCAGAATTAATTTCTGATTTTAATTCTTTTTCCATATTATCTTTATTCTTATTTTTAAGAGCTTCTAATTTCTCTCTTTCTTGTCTTTCTTCTTCTTGTATTTCTCTTTCTATCTCATCAATGTCAATTTTTATGGGAGGGATAGGTCTGTCATCATAAACTACAAATACATCTTTCTCATAGTCGTCATCTTCGCAACTTTCTTCAAAAGTTTGAGTTGTTAATTTTTCAATTTCGTTTATGGAGAAACATGCATTCATGTCACTAGGTCTATTCATGGCATCAAAAATAGAGATTTCGACAGTTTCACCTAGGACTGACATTGTAAGTTTACCATTCTTCACATTTATCATTGTATTGGCAGTGGCCATAAAAGGTCTGCCTAACAAGATAGGAACTTCGTTATTTGTGTAAATTTTTCTTTCCATCTCTAAGACCACAAAGTCGACAGGAATGATTAGTTTATCAACCTGAACTAAAATGTCTTCCACTATGCCTAAGGGATGTTTAACTGAACGATCAGCTAATTGTAAGGACATATTAGTGGGTTTTAGTTCTCCTAACCCCAATTGTTTGTAGACCGCAAAAGGCATCAAGTTAATACTTGCTCCTAGATCTAGCATGGCTTTCATCATTTTAGAGCTACCTAAAGAGTCTTGGATATTAAAGCTACCAGGATCTTTTAACTTAGGGGGCAGTTCTGGTTGTAAAACAGCACTTACGTTTTCAGAAACAATAATTTTTTCATTGTTTTCAAATTTGTGTTTCTTAGAGTGAAGATCTTTGAAAAACTTCGCATATGTTGGAATATTTTTAATAACGTTAAGCAAAGGAAGGTTTACATTCACCTTGGATAACATATTATAAATTTCCGAAAATTGTTTGTCAATTCGGTTTTTCATAAGTCTTCTTGGGAACGGAATTGGAGGAACATATGGTGGTGGTGCCACATAAGGTTCCTCTTCTTCTTGTTCTTGTTCTTTTTCTGCTTCCACTTGACTTTCTCTATTTTGAACTTCTACTTTTGGAGGAACTTCTGCTTCTTCTTCTTGTTCTTGTTCATTGTTATCTTTTTCAACTTCTTTTTCAGAATTATCTACTTCATCAGGCACATTAGAAGATTGAACATGATCATTTAGCTCTTATCTATTACTCTTAGCGGGGTAGTAGTGATAGATTTTGCTTGCTTTCGGTTTGGCGGGGAACTTCCCTTGTTCTCTTTTCTCATTCGAGATTTTGCAAATTTATTCTTCAAATTTTCAACTTCTTCAAG
>CM028379.1:51605975-51733914 GCA_013146195.2 Codonopsis lanceolata
ACCATCAGATTAAAAGATTCTCCATTGAAGAATCACGAGTAACTGCGGTAGAATTGAAGAGCCCCGGATAGCCATGCCGGGCGTATACGTAGGCGGGTACCGTGATCGACAAGTAGGTGCCATCCCCAAAGATAGCACAAAACTCCTCAAATGTAGGACACATCTCGTTCATGCAAAATTAAACAAGTGATCCTCGGGGCCAAAACCCGCGCTCCCTCAACATGTCCCAATTAATTATGACATTCCGCCGGGCCAGAAGGCACTGAACCCGAAAATATGTTCAAACCAATCCCTCTCGTAAGATCGCAAAGAAAGGATCCAAAAATCCGGATGTTCTCATAGATCTCAATTTCCAGAGCCGTAGGAATGCGGGCGGCCATTTATAAAAGATGCAAGAAATATTGTTACGGCTGAGTAAGGCTATGGCGGAGCAAGGCAGAAAGCCGGTGAATTTAGAAAGAAGGAACAAAGTGAATTGGTGAAGAACCAGAACGATTCCGTCGAAATTTATACCGAGAATTGAGAAAACAGACGATTCGTGCCACAGGTGCCAGCAGAAAACGATGTATAGAAACTATGGTGCCACCAAGAGGCTTCTTGGTCCGCATATAGGTCCTATGGCGACACCAAGAATATCCACGTGCCATGAGATTTACGCCGATATCACGGTTTGGTGATCCGGCATTCCCTTTGTTCACTATCGCGAAAAAGAAAAGAAGGCCTATAAAGGGAGGCTGCGAGCACGGGCTCAATAGCCAGCATACCAAATTATAAGTGATTCGGCCGATTTCCCGTTCCGATATCACCCGAAAAGCCCGCTCTAATTTAATGGTGTATTCTTATAAATCCCTTTCTTTAAAATACAGCGTGCCATTACATTTTAGATGTCCGGTATAGTTTCATTTTCTGTGTGAATTTATTTTTGCATGTGTAACATATTGCATCATATACATTATATCATGATATTTGTACAGGTTTCTTTTATAAAAAATATATATACAAAAAAAAAACAAAAACAAAAAAACAAAAAAAAGGAAAAAGATACTAATATTCGCGAGGGAATCCAAAGCTAATGTGCTCGGGACGGTGGCCACCGGGAAAAACCGCCACCCATGACCACAGGACCCGATTGTCGCCGATTAGAATCCCGACCTACGGCTGCTCAACCCAATATCATTGTCATCATCATCATCATCATCGATCTCGATGCAGTAGCCGTATTTGAGCCTCCCCTGAAAAATTCATTAGCCAATTTACGTACGACTGGCGTCTTTGAAAGAAGCCCTTAGCAGGTTTCTTATAAGTAGACATTACGTTATGTTAAGTTAGGTTGTAATGTGAATGTTTTAATTTTTGTAATTATATTGATGCTAATCATTTTAATTATTGATATTATATTATTAAATTAACATTTCAAATATTAATTTAATTTAATTTCAATTTAATTTCATATATTTTTGATATTTTATATTACTTAGAATTTAATTTTCAATTTATTTTAGTGGTTGAATTTTCGCTAAGCTAAAGGTAATTTAGCGACAGAAAATTCAAAATAGATAATGCTTAGAAGTAATTACGAAATATTCAGTGACGAATTTTCAGTCGCTAAAGGTTATAATTATTATAATTATTATTATAATTATTATAATTATAATTATTATAATAATTATTATAATTATAATTATAATTATTATAATTACTATAATAATAATAATTATTATAATTATTATAATATAATTATTATAATAATTATTATAATTATTACCTTTAGCGACGGAAAATTCGTCATTTGAATATTCAGTAAATTCGATTTAATGACGAAAAAATTCGTCGCTAAAGGTTACCTTTAGCGACGGAAAATTCCGTGTTGAATATTTCGAAAATTAATTTCGATTTATTTTGACGGAAAATTAAAATTGACTGATGTTCAATCGCTAATAGCTTAATTCCGTCGCCGATTCCGCCGCTAAGGTGGCCTTCACGGAAAAGTGTATTTGCTAAATTCGTCGGCGATGGCAATCAATTCTCGGCGATGCAAAATTCCATCGCTAAAGGTAAAATTCAAATCGCTAAGAATTACCGCCGAAAACCTTGTTTCTAGTAGTGCACGCGCAAAAAATTATATAGCAAAAAATAAATAAAAATAAAATAATAATACAAAAAAAATGTTAGTAAAAAAAAATGTATAATAATAAAAGAAAATAAAGAAAAGAGACAATAAAGGTGGATGTGTCTAACGCGAGCTCGCTTCCAGACACGACGCTCCTCGGGATCTCGACATCGGGAAGAACACGCTCTACTAAGCCACCGCCCCACTCATCTTGGAAAGTAGAGAAAATATCATCGGGCTCTGTGAACATCGTTCCGCCGAGAAATGAAGTAACGACTGACCCCGGCGAAGCATCGAATGCCGCTGGGCACAACAGAGCAAGAGGAGGGGGATGCAGGCTCCAATCTCGTGGAAATTCGCACGCATCCGGATAGTGCATCTGTCAGAGAGGTATTTCCCAGTGCTTGATGCTGATGAGCAGTCGATCGGACTCTATCACCCAAGAAGGAGGCCGAGGAGGCACCACTGGAGCTACTTGAAAAGACTGATGCTAACGGTTCACCCGCTCGCCCATATATAAAGAGTCCACCATGATAGAAACCATCAATATTCGACAGCGGCTGAACATCAAAGTAGCAGAATAATGACCCTCCAGGGCCTCCCAAGGAAGGAAGTGCACTGAACCAGGACTCGAGCCAATAATTCGCTCCAAAGACTCTTTCCTATTATTACAACCTCGGATCCACCATTCTCAACGTATTGTAGAGGCAGTAAACTGCCGAGGCCGGTAAGTATAAAAAATAAAAGGCCGGACCGCAAAAAATATATATATATAAATTTAAAAAATATGCTATAAAAAAATGAGTGTATATGTTGTCAAAATAATAATAATAATAATGATTTAATAAAAAAAATGATGCATAAAAAAAAAGATAGAAAAAGCGCAGGAAAAGGCATGTACCTCCCACGCCGGGGCAAACCCATTCAGAGTCGGCGAGTCATTCCGGCTAGCCCTATCTATAGAGGCATACGCTCGCCAAAACCGCTGTCCCCTTCATATGAAGGGATCCGATCAAAGTCCGTGAGACAAGCCAGGACGGAAACTTTCAGGGTGACAGAGGAGTTGGCAAAGAGCGATGTGCCAAGAAAGAAAAATATAAACGCTCTTGCCACTCGAGTTACATCAGCGTCATCATTAGTCGACACCCGCCCGACATTATTAAGAAGCCAACTTCGAACGCTGCTAATAAAAACCTCATCCGTCGATTTAAAACGTGGCTCAAAACCGAGGAGGTCCACAACCTCCTCCCTATGATGACGGAGAGTGAAATCAGGGGCCAGGGTCTCCCCTATGCTGGTAGGAATTCCCGTGATCGCGGCAAAGTCGCACGGGGTCATGGTCGCCTCCCCCTAGCTGAAATGGAAAGTATGGGTGGTGTCCCACCAGAAGTCCCTGAGCACATCGAAAATAGGCAGATAGCTGGTGAAGTGGGTGAAGGAATGCATGAAAACGCTGAAACTAGACCCCTCCACCAATAACTTCGCCGCCTCGGGTAGCATGGCGTAGATCTCAGCGACATTAGTACATGATACCCACGCCCTCTCGAATTCCCTGCGAATCTGGAAAAGAAAAAAAAAAGGTAAGTCCTCTATCCTTATTTTCTTCTATGTACAGTCTTTTAAATAAGCAAAAATAAATGAATAATGAACATATTGCATGCCTTATACTTCATATTTTTTTAATAAAAAAATAATAATAATAATAAATTCTTTTTAGCATAAAAAAAAAGAAAAAAAATCTTGTTCATAACAAAGAGAAAATAAATAATTCTTTAAAGTTAACACATACCATTTTCATACATGTACATAAATTTACATGAAAATAAACATCACATTTAAAAAAAAATAGGAATCTACATGTTGTACATACATACTGTATTCTTTTTAAAAAAATAATAATAAATAATAATATATTTGAAAAATGAAATAACTTTTTATGTGTAATTTATGTGCATATAAATAATTAATTTTGCATCATAAACATCATAAAAATTCATATAGGACTACATTTACCATGTGTATAATAAAATATGAAAATATTCATGCATTATCTTATAATTGTTCTGCATTGCATCTGCATCAAGTAGAATAATTCATGCATCCATTATGTGCATTTCATTTGTCCAATAAGCTGCCATAGGGGTACGATAAAAAGAAGATAAAGTACCACCAATCATCAAAATAAATATCTTTGTGGCATTTACTATGCCCCTGCAGCAGTCGCATGCTTGAAAAATGAATCTAAGGGCATGAAAAATATCTGTTTGTCTGTTTTTATCCGAAAATATGCCCGAAATGTGTTTCGGAAAAAATTAAATTTTACTCCAAAAAGTCCGTTTCGCGATTCTATTGCATGCAAAAATATGTTTTAGCGTAAAACATGCATCATATAGCCTCATTTGCATTTAGAATATAAATCATGCATAATAGGGTCAAATAGTGATCACTAGTTCAAATCATGCATCGCAAAAATAAATCATAGAAATTTCATGCATTATCACTTAATTACATCATTTAGACATAAATAGGACATACATATGCATTACTAATAAAGTCAGGAGTGCTCCAAAGGTTCCAAACAGTGCAAAAATTTACCAGATCTGAAATATAGGAAAATCTCGAAAAAAAGAAAAATCTTACAATGGTGGGAGGAAGATTGGACACGTGAGTGTTCGATCTCGTAAAATGTTGCCCCAGTCATTATTGGAGTACCGGTAGATGAGTTTATTCCGGACCAAGCGAGGAGGCTCTCTCCTCCTCTCGCCAGATTCTGGGTGCATGGGTGTCTTCCCCTTCCTAGATCTTGAAGAACATGCCATCTGCTAAGTAAAACACTGAAATTGGCGGAAGAAAATTGAGAAAAGGAGCGAAAAAAAAGAAAAAAAAAAGAACGAACAGCTAGCAACAATGGCGGAGCGAAGGAAAGAAAGAAGAAAGGAGAGAAAGAGAAGCAGTAAGCTTCTCTCCCATTCCCGTCCATAATAAGGGGAAGAAAAGGGAATTTTTCCCTTTCCTTCCTCCAAAGCTTGAAGCTGCGACACTTTGATCCTCAAATTTCAAAGTTTCCAAAATGGTCCCTGAGCCTAACGGAGAGTTAACAAAGTTAATTTTGTTAACCAAAATTGACAACCATCCACCAGAGGACAAAGAAAATAATATCCCCAGTGGGTCAAAAAAAAAAAAAAAGAAAAAAAAGAAGAGAAAAAAGAAAGAAAGGAATAAAAGAAGAGAAAAAAAAGAAAGAAAGAAAAAAAAAAAAAAAAGAAAGAAAAGAAGAAAAAAAAAGAAAGAAAAAAAGAAAGAAAAAAAAAGAAAGAAAAGAAAAAAAAGAAGAAAGAAAAAAGAAATAATAATAATAAATTCCCCACCAAGAGTGATAGAAATGCCAAGATCGGTAGAATCATGGCACCACAAAAAGGTAAGTCAGGTACAATATGCTTACCTTGACTTTAGAATAATTTCTTTTTAAGGAAAGTTTATTTTTAAAAAAAAAAGAAAAAAAAAAGAGGAATATTTAAAAAAAAAAGAGGAATATTTCAAAAATACAAAAAAAGAGGAATGTTTGAAAAAAAAAACAAAGAGAGCGAGAAAAAAAGGAAGGAAAAAGAATGTTTTCCACCTCACAATTTTCGAAAATACTTGAAGAATGTTTGCTTTGACGTGCTCGGCGACGGATCTTTATCAGTCGAGTGCAGTTTTCTGGATATTTGAAAGTTTTCTGGTTATGTTTGGAAACAAGGCAGCGACCAGCCAGACACAACTTTGAAAATTCTTCTTAACATGTTTCAACGATAAGGTATTGACCGGTTGAAATGTGGTTGCAGAAAAACATTCAAATCTTCATACTGTATTTGACAACGGTTTCGGACCGGAAGAATACTGCTTTTTCGAAAAACACAAAAATCTTTTTTCCTGTTGTGTTCTCGATCGGGCTTGACCCGAAGAACATGACATCCTCACTTGGTTGTAGTTTAGGTTTTTGGCCTGAACTACGTTTGGTCTGATTTCCTTTAATAGGGAATACGTAGGCAGCCTACATTAGTAGGTCCGACCATCAGAGCACTTTAAATTCATATCTGCTTAAAACTACGATAACCTTTTATAACCGACTAAAAATGTCTAGGTTATGGAGTTTGGATAGCATGATAATTGTGTGCATTATAACGCTACCAATTGCATTCTCCGTTCTTAAATGAACGAAATTGGAGAGTCTATTGTTTATCAACGATGTTCGTCTACTCAGTAAGCCTTGGGTTACCCGTAGACTCCATCGTTGAGGGGCTCTGTAGACACCCCAATTTCATACCCACAGTATGTGGTGACATAAAATATCAAGAAGCTGTTAAAACTTAACAAATGTCAAGTTCTGTGAGTCAAAAATGTGAAAGGAAAAGCATGATGCGCGAAACAGTGAACTGTAGGGGGTGAAAGTGCAAAAAATCAAAGTTGAATAGTGCTCATGGTGCCGCACCAAGGCCCCTTGGTGCCGCACCAAGGGATCCCTTGGCCGCACCATGAGTGCTCCTGTAGCTCTCTCTCAAAAAGGAAATGGTACAAGGCTTGATGCTCACGGTACAACTCATTGAAGCAGGCTGAAGAAATCCAAGAATTCAGTAGCCAGTCCACGATTCTCGGTATAAATAGAGACCCGGCCTCCTCATTTCAGCTGCTCATTTTCCGCGATCAAGAATCGCAACGAAACTCTCTCCGTTACTCTGTTGATAATATTAGTACGAGAGGTGCGAGATAGGTGAGTGGAAGCCCCTAAAGTCTCCAAACCCCGTCCAAACTCCGCCAAAATAAATATCCATAGGTTATAAGTGATCCCTAGCCTAGTTGTTAGGTATCCACCTCACTTCCCGGCCCAAAAATCCCAAAGTAAGCCGTTACTACTGCCCAGAGTAGCAGTGAAAAGTCAAAAACTAAGCCGTTATTCCGCCAAACCAAAAGGCCAAAACCTACCAAAATAAGTTGTCACTCTGCAGAGTTGACAAGCCCAAAGTCTCGAAATAAGCGGTCATGCCCAAATCAAAACAACAACCACACAACAAAAAACAAAAAAGACTCCCTCTCCCTGAAGGACAGAGCGAGCACACCACCGCTCTAAAAGGTAAAGCCTTTAAGGGCGTTGTTTATTTTATTTATTTACTTTTCCGTCTTTTTATTATTTTTAAAAGTTGTTATTTAAATCTGGCACAATGTAGCCAATATAAGCCGTTGTCTTTGCCGGATTAGAATAGGAAATACTATGTAAAAGAGCGTTATAATGGCCAAATATTCTTAAATATGTCTGTAATTATTGTAAGGAAATGGCTGCAAGTCCGTAAATAATGTAGCCACGGATGTATTTGTTTTAATTTCCTGTCTTTTAATACTTTATTTATTTGCTAAATAAATATAACAATAAGCATACTTCAGCCAAAAACCATTTTTGAGACCGAAAGGGCGAGTTGGGTGCCTAGCACCTTCCCAACTCGTAACTTAGCCTCCGAACCCGTTTTCTTTTTCTCTGGTTTATTTTTCTTTTCTTTGGTTTTGCTTTATTTGCCTTAAAATAAAGATGGCGACTCTAAAACTTTCGGATCCAGTGGGGCCTCGCAACATTCCTTCTTTGCACTTTCCGTTCTCCCTAAAAAGGGAGAAATGGGAATGGAAGGGTGATGTATTCCCATATCTGGTATCCCTAAAAAGGGATAACTTGATGCAGGAAACCCAAAGCTCCCATAGTGATCTGAATGGGCCATAAGGCTATTTTTAATAAAATCCATAGTGGGGGCGTCGCAATATCCTTTTTTGCACTTTTCCGTTTTCCCCTAAAAAAGGGAAAATGGGAATGAAAGGGTAATGCATTCCCATATCCTGGTATCCCCTAAAAAAGGGATAACTTGATGCGGGAAACCATAAGTTCCCATATTGGTTACAAAATCCCATAAAGACAACCGAGGCACATTCCAACGTGCTAACATAGACAGCACTCCTCTCGCACTTTTGATTTCGTCTTCCCCTAAACAAGGGAGGGTGGAACGAGAGCAGTGGTGTCCCGCATCCGCACTTAGCGCACCCCAATCCAAGGGTGCGCGGGGCGCGGGAGCACATCCTGGGAACCTCACACTCCCCACTGCAAGAGTCATCCATTTCAACGAAGAAGCGAACATTGAGTCAAGGGCGCTTGACCTCGCTTACCTGGAGGAAAAAAGGCTCGAAGCCAGGTTGAAGGCCATCAATTATAAAAAGCTAGCCAAGGTCCACCACGACAAAAGACTGAATCCTCGCACATTCTCGGTCGGCGACCTAGTATTAAGGAAAATCGAGGTGACTGGAAACAAGCCAGGAAGAAACAAGCTTTCTCCCAACTGGGAAGGACCGTTCAAAATCACAGACACCATTCGAGCTGGAACCTACAGACTCGCAAAACCAGATGGAACCCCACTAAAAAACCCCTGGCATTCAGACCACTTGAAAATGTATTATTAGTGATCTGTTATCTTGTTATAAAGAAAAACCTCGATAAAAACTTGCCTCTTTAAACCATGCATTTAAGATCGCTCAAGTTTTTTCTTCAAAACCTCCTCACCAAGTCGAGGAGAGGCCAGCGCTCTAATGCCTTCAAAACCTCCTCGCCTAGTCGAGGAGAGGCCAGGCTCTAATGCCTTCAAAATCTTCTCACTTAGTCATAGAAGAAACCAGAATCCCGACACTTTGAAAAAATAATAGCAGTAAAAAAAAAATAATAGCAGGGAAAGCAAACAAGAATGAGAAACACAGAAAGTACTTGCATTGCAAAACACACCACAAATAAACATTACAAGTTACCATAAAAAACATTGTTTCAAATTGTTTGTAAACCTATTCTAAACCCTCTCCCCGCTCGCGGGCTTCTTCTTCATGGGCCGCCACCTGCTCGGAGACATATTGGTGCTTTGACAACTCCTCCCGGCTAGTATTTTTTGGCCCTCGAGCTCCGCCATCAATTGATCACCAACATACTGGGCCTGTTGAGGAGAAGCATGCCTCGGCACCGTGTAACGACGGTAGCTATCTTTTACCCACACCTTCTCACGAGCCATCAAGGCAAAAAGATTGCTCGCCTTAGTAGGGGGACGAAGCCACTCGGGGGCCTGAGCTTCAATGTCGGCATCCTTGATCTGGCCCAGCTCGGTATCATCAAAGGGCACGAGCAAAGCAACACCTCAGCAATCCGAACCGTGAGAGGCAAGACACGCCATCTTCACCACCTCCGACATCGGCACACCGATCGCCATCGCCACCCGGAAAACTTGGACCCGGCTGGTCTCCATATAATCCAGAGCCTCCTCCCCGTATGCCAGCGAGCCCCGATACATTTCCAAAACCTCCTCCTCACTGGGCTTCGCAGTCAGCTCGGCCCTCAAACGGTCGTTCTCATTGGTCGGCCCTTTAAGCTTGGCCTCGAGCTCGGCCACCTTTCGGTCCTTTTCACCGACCCTGTCCTTCATCAGCTGCTCCCTCGCCAGCCAGGCCGTCTTCTTGGCACCTAGTTGAGAGAGCTCGTCAATCTTCATTTGTAGGTCCCCCTCCAAGGACTTTATTTTTCCAGTAGAAGACGAGATCTCCCCCTTCGCCTTCAGCAAAGCCTGCTCCAGGACCCTCACCTATTCGGCAGCCTTGGCCAGCTTGGCGTCGTAAGTTGCGAGACCAACACCGAGCTGCGGGAGCAAAAACAGAATGAGCAAACAAACCAGAATAAGAAATAAAAAATAAGGGAACAAGGTCCCCCAAGATCCGTCTACTTCTCTTATGGCTAGCGCGCACAGGTCGTTCAATTGAAACTCCTAGCGGGGCGATGCGCCACAGACTTCGGCCGTGCGCTTTGGCCCATCAGCCTCTGCCCATAGCCAGTAAAAGAGTCGGGGAAATTCTTGATTGTCTTGCAAATGTGGCCGATAACATAGTCGTTATCGGCCGCCTCCTCGCTCGCCGGATGGGGGGACTGGGTCGAGGGCAGTGTAAGTTCGGCAGGAGTTGACGAGGGCGGGAGCTGACTTTGAGTCTTCTGCCTCTTGGACCTATGGGCTTCGGAGGCCGGTTGTTTGCCCTTGGCTTTGGGAACCGGGGCAGTAGATGAGGGGGCCGCCTTTGTGGGATCTTCTAAAGCGCCGACCATTGGCAGCGATCCTGCACCTCCATCGGCAGCTACTGGCAAAGAGGAAGCCTTGAGCTCGGCCTCCCTTCGCTCCTCCTCGGCCTTTATCTGGGCCAGAACAGCATCCCGAGTCAAAACCATTTCTACAAGACAGAAAGCTTGCATCAGAAATCAAAAGACAAATGTAACAAAAGTGACTGAAAAATAAACAAGGCAGGAATGAACAATATTAACCTGGTGTCAAGCACTCAGACCCATCTATACCCTTACACCTCGGACACTCCGAGCCAAACACCAAGCCCTGGTGCAGGGCCAAGCCCTCTCGGCTCGCATACTTGAAGTTAGAGTAAGCCCTCTCCACCCCCTCAACACTGGCCGCCGAGACCCAGAACTTTGACAAGAGGCCCTCATCCTTGACTATGGCCTTCCAGTTATAAGACCGAACCTGCACCCCTTCATCATCAAGCAATGGGGCCTCAATGGCAGTCTTCACGGCTTCATCGGAGGTACCCAGCTTCGGACGAAAGGCCATGAGATTTTCTTTCAGGAACCTCGAAGTTCCACCCTCGGCTAGACTCCACCAGGAGAACCTTCTCAGACCACCTATGATCTTTATTACCGAACCTGGCCAAAAGGGGGAATCCTTGAGGATGCCGAAGAACGGTCATCCGATTCATGGAAATGCTGACTTTATAGTAGTAGCAGAAGAGCGACAATGTAGGCTCGAAACCCTTCGATCGGGTGCAAATGATGAAGCTCACCAAAGCTCGGGTGAGGTTGGGCTTGTCTGGGTCAGGAACTCGGAAATGAAAGGATCAAGAGGCAAACGCAGCCCCGATGACTTGAAAAGACTGGAGTAGAAGCCCACATGACTACGAAGACCCCTCAGCTCGAAGATACCCAACCTCGAATCCGGAACTGAACCTCGAAAAAAATCGGAGCCGTATGCTCGTGACCATGCTTCTACATCCGATAGGCCTATCTTATTCTCGAAGGGCCTCAAGTAGCGAGGCACTTTCTCGCCATCGTTTCCACCCCGTCCAGAGACAGAAGCCTCAGCTCCACTCGTCATTCTATCAAGTTGCAAACGTCGCAGGCCTCTTTCGATCTACCGAAAATGCAGGACTCTCTCCCTGGTGAAAAATTGAACAATCAGACTTAACGCAATACGATCTCGGCTGAAAAACACCCTTATGGGGGTGTCAGATGGATAGTCCGGGGCAGAAAACCCTTTATCGCCGAACTTCCACTGCGGGCTAACCTTCACTCCAAAGTTCGCAAGGAGAAACCTCGCTTGCCGAAGAGTAACCGCTACCCACCTACCCTCTCATTGTCTGTACATGGGACCCCCATGCAAAGACTTCTCGGAAAACCGACTCAAGGAACGGGCCCTCTTCATCCGAATCTACTGAGGAAATCGAGCACGACGAAGAACTCTCCGAGCTCCGAGGGCCCACGGTCGTCTCCATATGAATAGTGGTGTCTACCACTCTCTCCTCGGCCAAACAAACCCTCACCTCGACACCCCTCCAAGTAGGGCCGTGAGGTGCAGACTTAGCTTCGTCATCACATAGGTCATCGCCCCTAGACTGGGCTAAATTAGCGTCCTCGGCATCAGGATTGGCCGAAACCTCGGAGTTAACCTCGGCAAGAGGGCGGGTCACACCCTGATAAGGTACTAGGCCACGAGAAAGATCCTCGGCCCCAGGAGACACACCCGGAACATCTCGGCCGAAGCCAAAGCCTCGGCCACGTTACTAGGAAGGGGAAGAAGGGGACTCCTAACTGACACGGGTATACGAATTACCCTATTCCAGTAATCTATCAGCTCCATGGAGGAACTGCTAGAAAAAGAAGAAGAAGAAAAAATGGGAAAAGGGATTCTACGAGACATGCCCTAAAAAAAAACAAGGGAAAGGAAGGAAAAAATCGTACAAAAGAGTTAGCCGGAAAGAACGCCGGAGAAATCAACAAGAGAAGCAGAAACATGCCTAAAAAGCCAAAACAAGTCGGAAAATTAAGCAGACAGAAGAAAAAGACACCCCGGACAAAGTAGCAATGCCGAAAAAATGCAAAACGGTGATAGAAAAAGCCACCCGAAAAAAGAAAACATGGAAAAGGGAAAGGAAAAACAAGCTTATGGGCTCCAGGTAAAATAGGACTCAACGGAGGGTATAGTTGGAGAGGTCATCGAAAATCGCCCAGAGCACAGTGAGTGAAAAGTGGAAACGGTGAAAATGAAAAAAAGAAGAAAAAAGCTCTTATACACCCCTGCAACGACGTCGCATTAACGCGGGGCTCCTAAATCCACCGGGTCGACCCGCGTGTTTTTACCTAAGCAAAACCCGAAACGACACCGTATGTCATGGATTTCTCTGGATCCGGGAAAAAGGGCGGGATTAAAAGCATTTCGAAATTCGAAAAGCCGCCCCAAACAAAAATCGAGAAGCCGCCAAAATGTGCATTTAATGATGTGACAGCCCGAAAAGATGAATCGTCCTGATTGGACGGATACCCAAAAAACGCCCCATAAACTTCCCTAAACCTCGACTTGAATCCTGGAGTCAACCTCGGCACCAACCGGCACCAATCTCTTACCACCAAACAAAGAGAATACTTCTTGGCCTTACGGCGTCGAGCGGCCAAGAAGTAGGGGGCCACTAAAAGGATTAAATCGAGGAAATGATCCTCGGCACAATAACAGGGCCCACTTAGAAAATCGCTAGTAGCAAAGCCATAGAAACATACATCCCCGAGATGACGCGAGTTTGTTGGAGCTGAGTCACGGACAACCCACGACTTCCAACGCCCTCGGCCCCGGACACTAGAGTGGCTTCCATCACCCTTGGCCTCGCCCACTAAAGTGGTCTCCAGTACCCTCGGCCTCGGCGGTAATAGCACCTCATCACATGACCGCTCGGCCTCGGCGTTAGATCAATCATCACCCGACCTGACAAAGAAGCTTCCCTAGGCCCGGTGAAACCGCTACACACAACCACCAACCCCCTGACAAACGCTCAGCCCACTTATTTCTGACAGAGGCCATCAGTACATTTAATGTCCGCCGCGACATGTTCCCCAATGAGCAGCCGCCACGTCATCAGGAAGATCAGGTATAACTAGAAGACATTCATTAATTGTAAAGGTAAGTTATTTCTTAGATATCAAAACTCTTATCACAACCCCTTATCAAACCACTTTACTATCACGGCACATTTATTGCCCGTCTTTTACCGGATCTCTTACTCTTACGCCGGAGGGTTCTAGTCGGGCCACCCCGACTCCTTAATGGTGTTTGTTGTTTGCCTTGTGCAGTTAGAAAGAGAAAGCCAACAGAGGATGAATCTGTGGAACCCACATCATCCCTGATTCAAACGTGGACAACAAGACAAGGTCACCACCAAAATAGCGTGATCAGGATCCATCTCTTTAATCCTTTGCAGCTACTTGTCTAATTCTCCTTCTTTGGTTCTTTACAACTTAGTCGTTCATTTATACAACATTTACTAGTAATGCGCCCCCCTCCCTCGATGCACATCATGTACATTATTACAAAAAATAAAAGGTTTTAAGTGGCTGCGATGTATGAAAAATAAAATATAAGATTGTATTTATTCAAATATTATTTTCTGATCATTTATGGCAAGTTTAATGATAGGGATTAAAACCAAATTTTAAAATTTATATAAGAGTATTAGGCTCTCCTGATAAAATATGAAGGTACCAAAATTTGGTTAGGTAGTACTCCCTCCGGACCTATATAAGCAAAAAATACCAAATTTTGGTGGACTTAAATATAAGCAAAAATCACCATATTAAACTCTACTCACAACTTTCAAGAAGTTTGGTACTAAAAATACCCCTTGTTAATTCTTTTGTTTTTCAAGATGTGTGCACATTCCCTATACACATAGAGCCACTAATTATAAAAGGAGCTATAATGAATTGATGACAATGAGTTAATATTGCATTAATTGTCATGAGTTTTGAGCGGGATACTTAAGGGTATTTTAGTAAGTATACTTTTGTTTTATATAAAATCAAGACAATTTAACTAATTTAACTTACTTTCTTAATCTATGTGAAATCGGTTAGTTTTGCTTATATATAGGTCCGGAGGGAGTACCTAGTTTAGCAGTTTCCCAACAATTGCATGTGCGCGGTGGCTTGATTTCTTTCACTTTTGTTAAGTTTGGTGGTCCACATGGGCTTGTTTCATGCAGTGTTCTAAAACTCCCCGCCTAGCTCCGCCTAGGCGGCTAGGCCCCTCTCTACCGCCGCGACTTTCTTAGTCGCCGCCTAATCGACCAAGTTGGCGTCTACGCCAAACCTTACTGACCTTAATTTATTTTTGTAGCTTTGATTTTGTGGCATGCGGTGACCGGAGAAGGAAGGGGGGCAATGTGACGACTCGACCCAGATTCTGGAACAGAATCCCGAGGTCACGTTGCAAGGACAAGGCAAGAAGGGGACAAGAACTTGCAAATCAGTAGTGCGAGTCAAACAATAGAGTTATCCAACTCTAAACAAGAATGTACATCAGTACAAAAATACGGGTCAACAAAAATCGAAGGTGCGGAAGCATTAATAGAGTGAAGACCCGAGCTAATAAAGTCGAAATCAACACTAAAGAAACCAAGAGAGACTATTGTCTCGAGAGGAGAAAGTACAAAACTCGCGTGCCGCAACATTGCAGACGCGGAACAAACCATCGGCACTCCAGGCCGGCATTTCAACAACGAACTAACCTGATATAACAATTACCCACGGCTAAAGCATACCGGGGTTAACCAACAATGAAAACAACTAGAATAAAAAAAAGCCCCCAAAGCTATTGCGTGCCCGGGAGACAACTAAATATAAAACTAAGACTTCGAATAACGGCACGACACAAAACGTCGGCCCAAAGATGAACCAAATCAAAACCCAAGTGTTCTACTCAACTGTAAAGTCTAAATAACTTTACAATACAATGAGCTCACAATAATAGTACAGTACAATAGACAAATCAATGATGCTAGATGAGATAGGAATCCACAAGCTATTACTCGGGAATGTGGACTGCTACAATCACGAACATACGAACACATGATCGCACGAACTAAGCTCGAGCTATCGATCGGTTGCTATCTGCTACAATCACGATCTACGCGGCCTCAACGTGGCGGACATGTTACTGCAACTAGAAAACAAAGTACGTGATGAGTCATAATGACTCAGTACGTTACTACTAAACAATATAACATAATATGAAACATTGTTATAATAACAGTAACATCGCATTACAACGACAAAACTTGTGAAGACGTTCATATACTTTACAAGAAATCTCTCCTTCTCACTTACTAAACTGTCCAAACGAACTAGGGTCATATTCAATAATTAAGTAAGAATACCAAATCACAATTTATATAATTCTCAAGGTTTACCTAGATTGTCTAGGCTCACCAAATAACAAGATTATATTCTTAGAGTCTTTCTCTTTAGGATAGTAGTTTCATCCCAAAATCTCAAATCCATTAAGTTTTATGTAATAGTCATAAACCACTATTGCCACATTCAAGTCCTTGAAGCCATACGCTAACTTATGTTGCAATACTATGAGACCTCGTTCAGGTTTTCTAAGTTAAAGTACCAAGTAGTACACTCACATGATAAGACCCATGGGTTGTAGTCTAGGTTCTAAAGATGTTTGTGTAATACTATTTTGCAAGGTCAAGGCAACACTAGCATGCTTTGGATATCAAAATTCATTCTATAGGAGATTCTCTAATTCACCATCTCGGATTCCCCGAGATGATTCCAAGATTCCCAATCAAGTCCTTAACCAAGTTAGGGTGCATTCACACATACATGGCGACTCTAGTGAGTCGGAGTTCCCACATCAATAACCCCAAATCCATAGGATCCAAAACATGGGTAGGTCACATTCCTACAAGTCTTACAATCCTTTTTAAACCATTTTTATAAATCAATTAGGACCACAATACCAAGCCAAACATGACCTTAGTCTATCGATGACCCAAATTCTAGAATTTGAAACCCTAGCATAGAACTTTCTCTACGGCCGTCAATTGCAATTACTTCCTTCACGAGAGTTGTTCCTAAACACATTTGGGACATTATTCATGCTTTACTCAAGTCCAAACTATTAACTTATAGGGCAGCCCCAATAAATTCAGATTTCAAACCTAAAAATGACAATTTCTCAACATCTTGCAAATGTAATTAATTCCTTCACAAGAACTACTCCTAGGCATATTTAGAACAACATTCATGCTTGAACTAAATCCAAATTAATAAGTTAACATGGCAGCACCAAATTTTCAGATTTCTATCTTGTTGAAAGGAAGATTTCTACTTCACAAAAAGTCTTCCTAATCATGCATACAACAACTATTATGAAGGGAGTATGCCCTAATATTGAACCTACAAATTTTCTGGGTTTGAAAACGTACCTTAAGCCTTAGGTTAATGGATGCATGAAGAAATAAATCAAGGATAAACGTAGAGGGGAGTAAGAGCTTCGAAAGGGCGGTCTCGGAAGTCCGATTGGGTCACCGGAGCTCCGGCAATCGATCAATGAAGGTGGAGTGTTCTTGAGTCTCCTCTTTCTCTTTAAACCCAGCAAGAACTCATGGTCCATGAAGAAGAAAATGGCTGAATGGTTGGTGATCTCACAATTGAAGTAAACCAACTCTCAATCCAAGTGAAGGAGTTATTAGGCTTCCCATTGGTTGATTAATGTGGGTCTTTGATTAACAACTCATCTAAGGGCTGAAATGGGTATAAGGTGAGTCAAGATAAGTGACTTGGGTCAGTCAAGGTCGGACTTGGGTCAAGGAAGCAAGGGGGAATGGCTGCAACCACAAAAATCCCGAAATCTGGAAAACAGATTTTTCATTTGCGTAGTTATTGGACAGTCAATCTTGAAAATCTACCATAAATCACTCACAACTCATATTGAGGTAAATTTTGATGTTTCTGAAACTAGACTCTTTAAACTACAATTTAGCATTTTAAATTTCTCAATTCGGACTTGTATTCATTAAAATACAGTCCCTCCAAGTTCATGTTAACATTCTGAATTCTCAAAACAGAACACAGACACAGCCATAATACGTGGCCTATTTGAGGCACTTGAACAAATTGGAAAATTATGAAAATTTACAGGGATTAACTTAACATATGTAGGTAACACAAAATAAAATTTAAGACAATTCTCTTTAGTAGATTGGTACCAGAAGTTTCCCTAAGTTTGCCCAAGAATAGGACTGAATCTGTGAAGTAATAAGTTGGTCATCTTATTTCCAGTTGTAACAAGTCCACGAACATGGATGGTTTAAACATGAAAGAACTAGTACCCTTGGTCTAGAATTCAACCCACATGAACCGCAAGTAACATGGACAAGTCTCTAAGGCAAAGGAATGCATTCATGCATCCTAATTTCCAAATGCTCAAATACAAGCAAGAAGGGTCTCAACCTCAAAGTTAAGCTTCCAATGGTCTAAGTAATGACCAAGAAACATGTAAAAAATATTACCAAGACTCTCTAAGACTTAGTTAAGAGTTAAGGAAGCTAAAGCGATACACAAAGCTACCACGAAAAGGCATACAATGCATAGAAATCTTATAAGACAACCAATACTCAACTAAAAGAACTAGAACCAAGATAAACAAGTTAGGTTTATTTCTAGCATGTTAAGCGACAATAACGATCATGGTAAATAACCAAGGTTTGGGTTCTCATACTAACAACAAGCCAACAAGAATGTTAAAGTCATTTCACATACAAAACAAGGAAGTCAAACACACGAAGGTCCAGGGTCTTACAGGCGAATTGGAGAAGGAAGGGAGAGTGGTAATGGTGAGGCAGAGAGGGAGGTAATGGGGGGCGAACTGGAGTAAGATTTTATTTTTGTTTTTAGTTCTAAACTTGGCTGGTTTATTGCATTGGGGTTGTTGAGAATTGAGATTAATGGTAGGTTTGTATATTTTTTTTCATTTTACAAATATAGACAAGTGATTGATAAAATGACAAACATAAAAAAAAAAATTTGTATTCAATGTGTTTGATCTTTGATGTAAATTATAAAAAAAATATAGTAATTATGCCTTAATTCTAGGCCCCGATTACGCCCCGACTAGTCCTCTAGACGCTAGGTGCTAGTGTACCGCCTAGCGGCCGCCTAATGATTTTTAGAACATTGGTTTCATGTCAGAGTGTGTCTTTTTCATAATTTTCTAATTCAAACATTTACTATTTTCAATGTGGTCAAACAAATTTGTGATCCAAACATTAAACAATCAAGTAATTGTTCAAGACAAAAATAAATAAATGTGAGACTACAAATTTAATACTTATTGTTGGAGATGTTGTTATATAGGTATCAAATTTTGGTTTTGATACCTATGGTTGGAGATATAACTTTGATACCTCATGAATAGTGATCAACTAGTTTTACACCCATGCATTTAACGCATGAATATATATATATATTTTTAATTAAACTTATCACTCAATAGAAATAAAGAGACAGATTAAAATTAAAAAAGTAAATTAAAGAAAAGTATTGATTGAGGCAACTACTAAAATAAAATTTTATCATTGTATCAATAATATTATAGATTCAACTGAATCATCTTTACACGATATCTTTTGTTTCATTATTAACATATTTGTTAGCTTTCCATCTTCATCGTTTATCAATTTCTTTAAATCAGAATTGTTGGTTACCTTAAAAACTGCGAAATACAGCTGCCTCCGTCTGAATACTAACTTCTTTAAGAAGAGTTATACATGCGACATTGATTGATCTTGACTTTTGTTATTTGTCATTGTATACGATACTATCAATGAAAATTGTATTCTTTGAAATTTGAAAGACAAACTCATATCTCATGGATACAATGACATTATTGGAATAAATAATTTGCCTCCAACATTGCTTTCATTTAAAATTTTATTGATTAAATTAAATATAAGAGACTTTAGTGGTTGGAAATTGTTTAAAGTGGACCAACCCGATTATCACCCATAATATTATCGTTGACTAAAGTAATTAAAAATCTACCAAAGTGGGCCCGAATTATTTGTTAGATTAAATACTGTTTAATAAAACATGGCCTAAAAGTGTCAATAAACTCAAGTTGCGTTGCTTAAAATGAGTGATGCCCAAATTTGGGATGTGGTTTTGTCCGCGCGCCTTTCCTTCATTAAGGGAATCTTCGTCATTTTCTCTCCAAAAGTGTACTTTAACGATTTAAAACAAATATAGTGAATTTTTTCGGTTATATTTTCTCCATAGGGGACCGATCGAGATTGTCAATTTATCATCCGTAAAACAATCTGCAATTAAAACAAGTATTGTTTTTTGAACATTTTCTATGTTTTTACCAAATATCCGCAAAAAAAATTTGGTATCTTTTCAAAAGATTTACTGAAGAAGTGAAAATGAATTATTTTTATTTTTCCGAAAATTATTTTTTAGAAATCGTTTTTCGTGAAACATACCGAACCGAACTTTCCCGACAAAAAAAAAAAAAAAACTAAAGCATGGAAGAGATATCGACGTTCCCAAAGAAAAAAAATTAAAAACCTCCAAAGGATGACATATGGACTTTCCCCACCAAAAAAAAACATCCAAAGGAGGGAAGATATCGAATTTCCCAACAAAAAAATTTCAAAAAAAAAAACTCAAAAGGGAGAAGAGAGATCGAATTTCCCATCAAAAAATGTGTTTAAAAAAAAACTCAAAAGGAGGGAAGAGATTGACTTTCCCAACAGAAAAAAAAACTCAAAGAGAGATTGAATATACAAACAAAAATATTCGAAAACAAAACCTCGAAAGTAGTGATGAGAGTGTCTTTCCCAACAACACCAACAAACAAAAACCGCGAAAGTAGTAAGGAGAGTGTCTTTCCCAACAACACCAACAAACAAAAAACCTAGAGGAAAACATCTTAATGGAGTAGGTGGGGGATAGAAAAGGAAGGAGTTTAGACACTTTTTCACGCTACTAGCACAAGGATGGGTTAGTGTGCACAGGGTCAGGGGTAATAATTTTTAGTCGGAAGACAATTGGTCGTACACAAATACCATGCGAAATTATAGTGTTTGGATTGAGGCTTAACGGGTCGGGGTTCGTGCCATTTTTGGCAAAACAATAAGGCACATTAAAAGAGGAGAAAATTATTTTTTTAATCATCGTATTATTACTAGAAAATATACTATCCGATTAACCAATCACATTTCATAACTATTAAATTGAAAAATATACTAAACAAGTTGGTAAATTTTGATCCATCTTTAACATCTCAATGGGAGATGTTAATATCGACTAATGAAGGTCCCAATGAGAAAATATAAAGACAAAAATTAAAAATTAAATGTGGAGATGTCAATAATAAGGAGATGACAAAAATAGAAACATTAACATCTTTGTTACGGGGTTGAATAGCTTATTAACACTTTAAAACTTTTAAGTAAGTTCCTTGAAAGTTACTTGCAATCTATGAAAAGAATCAAGTAGCGGAAGACCTTCAAGAGTAAGTTGTTCCGTGTCCGCCGATAAGGACTACCTAGACCTTTCACAAGTTACTTAAGTTCTCAATAAATGGATAAAGATATAAACAATCAAAGTAATTTTGCAAGCTAACCTATCGACAAACAAGAAGGAAATAACACAAGTATTTTGGGATGGTTCACACTATAATGAGTGCTACGCCCACCACCAAGGCAAAACCTTGGATTTAAATTGTGCACTATGTTTTCCACTTAGATCAATTACAAAGAATATCCCTAATGGATCGTGTACAAAATATTGACTTGTGTTTGTCTAGGGAATTAAATATCTGTAAATACAAGATATTTAATTGTGCGTATATAGTTAATGGAAAGTTAAACAACAAGAAGAATAAAGCAATAAATGTTGATGAGCAGCTTCTTGTTGTTGACGAGGACTTCTAGATCTGTTGAGGATCTATTGAATGCACCGAAAAGACTTGGAGTTATGGAGTTTCGAGCAATCCTTTAAGTGTTCGATTGATTCTGCATGCTTGTCTTTTTCCAGCCTTCAATGGCGGTATTTATAGCAGTGCATTTCAAAAGAATCCGTTGGAGAGGACGAATACTTCAACAAATTTATTCATAAATGCATTAAATGCATGGGGTCAACAAGGATTTTCGCCTTCACGTATATCTAGAGCAGATAATCATTTCGAGATCTTCAAAAGGTGGGCGATTTAGGTGTCGATCCGAGAGATGTTGCAGTAGGGGACACCGCTTTTTTCATCGCTCAGACGAAAAGTCTTCCTCGCTGAAAGTTGCTTTCGCGGCTTGACATGTCGTGGAATGACTTGGATTAATTCAAATAATATATGTAGAATAAGTTTGAATTAATCCAGCCTAGCTTTTGCCGATTGAGGACACGCCATAAGAGATCACCGACACGAGGTCTACCGATCTTAAGCTTTGAGTAGGTCTTCCTGTGAAGCCGAGAAGAGGTCTTCCGCCGAACCCGAAAAGTCCTATAAAAACTATACAAGGCAAAGTTCTATACACATTGCCACGCTAATCGATACGCAACCCGATTAGCCATCAAGTATAAAACTAATGTAATGTTTGATCGATATAAATTTAACATAAGAATCAACAATCTCCTCCTATTTATATCCGGTCATCATTACTACAAATGAGGGCTTTAAAACAAACTATTTGAATAGATAATAACATGTCCGAGAAATTTTATATATTAAGTAATCGGAAGACATGCCTCTATTAAACGTAATAACACCTCAAATGCAAGGGACTAATCTAAGTGCATACAAGAATAAGAGAGTCAAAGAACAAAGACACAGATTAGCAAATAGCTTAAATAAATTTAAACCGAATGTTTAAATTCTAATTAGATAAACAATAAAGCAAAGAAGAATTTAAACAATATAATTTTTGAAAAACAAGTAATCATCTGTATTTATAAACAAGATGTTTACATTCAACGTAGTTTTCAAAAATAAGATAAATACAAAGGAAAGGGAAGAAAAGATACATAAGCTACCAAGGTCTTTTCCCTTTGCCTTTTGTCTCAGCCTCCTTTTCTTTTTTCTCGCTCTAGCTCTTCCATTCTTCGTTGGTATTCGCCATCCGCATCGCCGGAGGTCCGTGGAACGAGAACGGTAGTCCAGCTTCTTCACGAAGACGGCCGTTCTCTTCCATCAAGATTCTCGTTGATAGACCTCATTTGCTTCTCCTCCGTGATGGCCGATCACGATCACGGTTGGCATTCATTATATCGTGAGCGTAGTTGCGAGCGAGGTTGTTGAGTTCCATAATGGGAGTACGACCGTGGCCGAGATGGAGAGTGATGGCGTGGAATAACTCGTAGAAAATGGAGCCTATGATACGGCAACCTTCATCTCGCTGAGCTTCGATGTTGATCTTGACATCGGTGAAGTCGTGTCGCATCTCCAAAACGAGTCCGCACATCCTCTTGAAATTGTCGAAGATTAGTGGCGCCGGTCATTGGCCTTGGCCGCAATGGCTACTTCATAGCGTAGATATGCTTGTAAGCTCGCCTAGCCGCCGGTAGATGGCATCTAGACAAAACTTCATCATTGGTCGGGCCGATGGGAAGTAGATGCTTGGCCAATGTGAATGGTGCGGCAGAGGCGTAGTCCGCAGCCCGATGGGCCGTTGGAGAGGGGAGTTCGGAGGCGTAAGAGGATGAGTCTTGGGTTGGTATGGTTTTGGTGGAAGAGGATATGGTTATGGGAAGGTGGAGGAGGGGTTGGTGGGGAATCAGCCCATATCGCTGTCGAATTTTCACCGATGTGGGAGGATTGGGGAATGGGTTCTAGAGAAACCGTAAAGAAGGGTGGTAGAAGAGGGATTTTGGTTTTTGAAGGGAAGGTTGAGGAGGTTGAGAAGGTTGAGGAGGTTGATGAGTAGGGTGAAGAGATCTCGCACCGACGAAAGTTCAAGAGGAACTTGGCAACAGCAGGTCTAAAGGCCGTGGTGTGGTTGATGAAGTTGGTTGGGATTGGGGTGGTGAGGAAGGGTGTAGATGGGTCGTGAGTAGTTAAAGGGTGAAGGAGGAGGAGGAGTTGGGGTTCCGGCCGGCTCCTCCCGATTTTGAGGCTCCTCCCGAGGGATAGACTCCTCCTGAGGTGGTGAATTCCTCCGAGTAGATGACTCAGAGGAATAGATGAAGGGTTGATAGGTATAGAGTGAGTGGTTGGGGCGGTAGTGGTAGTTGGTTGGCCGAGAGGGTCGGGGACCGGTAGCTCTCCTTTCTTCCTCGAATAGAGACTCACCGCTTCATCTAGAGGTTGGAGGATCGCCGGTGGCTGGTCTTCAAAGGTTTTACGAAGTTTCCTTCGCTTTGGTTTGGGAGGGGCAGTGAGATGGTGAGGTGGTTGGATTGGGTAGGTGGCCGAGAGGATGGCTTAGCTTGGGTAGATGGAGGAGAGGAATGGCCGGATTGGCCCGGTGCCTTCTTCTTCCGGCCTTCCTTCATCTCCTTTCGATCCATTTGGCCTCGCTCCTCTTCGCTTGGAGGTGCCACTTCCGGCCTTGTTTTCTTGGCTTTGCCCTCGGTCGCTATTTTGGACCTTAGCAGCTTCGCTCATCGCCTGCCTTTGGCCTTTAGATGGAGGTCCGTGGCCACTTGATCGCCAAATTTTGCAGAGGCCTTTTGTAGGTCCCGCCGCTTCATGTGCTTCCATGTTGAAGCGGTGACCAAGATAGGTGCAGCTTGGCCACTTTGTCAAGAGAGACCGGCGGTAGACCTTTCTCGCAATCCGCTTGTTCTCGTATTCGTATTTACCGAAAAACGAGGCCGTGAGTTGCTTCTCCTTGGCCATCCGTGAACAACTCATCTTCTTTCAAAGAAGAGTTGATGTTTGCATCATCCCTCAAAAGGGCATTGATCACCGACGAAGCGGCTTGCAAGTGGGGTTGTTCTTAGCTTTCTCCACCCACCGCTTTAGCTCGTCGAAAATGATGAGCCCCCGCTTGAGACGTAGTCAGAAATACAAAGACGGGTCGTTGATTTGTTGGCCAAAACATGTCATGTGCTCCACTCTTGAATAGGAGCCCCTTGTCTAAAAGGTGGCCGGTGCAATAGACGCCAAGAGGGAACAAATTTCGAGCATTTTCCCTCAGGCTCCCTGAGGGTGTCTACTCCCCTCATGGCTTCCTGTGCATGTAAAGCCTCACCATGGTTGCCGAAAGAGCTCCACCGTAATGCACGCCGATGATGGTGGAAATAGATTTAGCGGTGACAGATGGGACGGCCTCGAATCCACCCACGAAGAGCGCCTTGTTCATGAGCTCCATTCTTGATAAAATTCTTCCGCCAGAAGATACAGTAGTTTTTGTCGTTGAGGCGTAAGAGGGGCGTAATCCCGCAGGCGCCCATATCCTCGCAAGCTTTGACGCCGGCAGCCTATAGAGTTGATTGATCAAGGTCAATGCACATGCCCTAATATATAGCTTCGGGTCCAAAGCGACAATAATGTCATGAGAGGCGGATAGATGGGGTATCCCGAAGGTTGATATTCGAATTGGGAGGAATGACATTTTCGTGGTCAAAGCCTTCCCGTCGCGCTTTGATTTTGAAGTTCTTGCCCGAAAGAAAAGCAAAATAAAAATTAGGCTTTTCATCTAGACATCTAAACAAGTAGGAATTTCAAAGTTTTCTAAAATAATTGAAATTTTCAAGCAAAAACTTGAAACCCTAGAATGTTTAGAGAAACCACACTCGAGAAATGCATAATGTAAGTTTTCATAAGAATAAACAATGAATAAACAAAAACGATCGTTAGTATTCAAGTTTGTAAGAACAACAATGGCGAATCATCAGATAAACTCGAAAATGACCGCTTGAATTCCAAAAGGATTTTAGGTTGATAATGAAATGCAACAAGACATAGAAAATTACGAGTAGAGTAGAGAGAAGCGTACTCATTGTTGATGATGAGAAGAAGAAACAAGAAGAAGAACTTGAATTTGCGTAAAGTAGTTACTCAGAGAGAGAGAGAGAGAGAGAGAAAGATTTCTGCTCAAAGGGTTTCGTAAAGTTTGCAAATGACGGTTCAAGGACTATTTAAAGGCGAGAAAATATCGCTTTGAAAAAGCTGAACTTAAGATATTTTCTTAAGTACCAAAATTTTATCCTTGACCCACTTTATTGCTTTAGAAACCTCTTTAGCAAAAATAGACTAAGTAAGAGTACTAACCTTTAAGTCTTCCTAGAAAGGAGAACTTACGCCTTCCGATTAGTCTAATCTACCGGTATGAAAGAAACATTAACAAAATATTAAAATTAAGCAAGAGGATCAATCATACCAAGATTTCTCCTTAAATAAGCAAACCCGGTGGCATCCAAAGGGTTTTGTGAGAATGTTCCGCTAATTGATGCTCGCTTGGAACATATTCCGCATCGATGTTACCTTTTTCCACATGATCTTTGAGAAAATGATAACGAATATCAATGTGCTTTGTCTTTGAATGCATCATCGATTTTTGGAGATCGAGAGATAGCCGATGTGTTGTCACACATGATTGGGCGCCGCCTTGATGTTGTAGTCCACTAGTTGTTGCTTCATCCATAGCAGCTTGAGAGCAACAACAAAATGTATTCTCGCTTCGTGGTTGAGTTTGCCATCGATCCTTGTTTCTTGCAAGACCATGAGACAAGTCTGCTTCCAAGAAATTGACAAGTCCCACCGGTGCTTCTTCCGCTCACTTTGCAGTCGCATAATCTCAGATCCGAGTATCCAACTAGATTGAAGTTGTTGGATTTTGAATACCGATGCCTAGATTTGTTGTTTTTGAAACATATCCGATGATACGCTTGGCAAAGCAAATGTGACTCCTTTGATCGCCTCGAAATCTAGCACAAACACAAACAAAGAAACATAATGTCGTCTACTAGCAAGAAGGTAAAGAAGTGAACCTATGATTCCTCTGCACTTGGTCATGTTCTCTTGCTTTCCCTTTTCATCTTTGTCAAGATGGCGGTAGACATTGGAGTTTCAAATCCTTTGGTCGAATCAAGACCAAACTTCTTGATTAGTTCCTTTGCATATTTGGTTTGGCCGATGAAGATTCCGTCTCAAGTCCGTTGTATCTCAGCAGCCCTAGAAAATAGGTAAGTTCACCCATCATGCTCATCTCGAACTTGCTTTGCATCGCCTTCTCGAATCTTTTGCACATAGGCTTTGGTTAGTTGATCCAAAGATGATGTCGCCCACATAGATTTGTACCGTAAGAGAATGGCCTTTGTGCTTGAGGATGAATAAAGTAGTGTCGATTCTTCCTCTCACGAATCCTTGTTCAATTAAGAACTTGGATAGAGTTTCATACCAAGCTCTAGGAGCTTGCTTCAGTCCGTAGAGAGCTTTCTTGAGTCGGTAGACGTGATCCAGCTTTGTCCGAGATGACAAATCCTCGAGGTCGCTCCACGATACGCTTGAAGATCACCATTCGTAAAGGCACTCTTAACATCCATCCGATACACTTTGAAGTCCATGAACGAGGCATAGGCTAGAAAGATTCTCGATTGCTTCTAGTCTAGCAACAGAGCAAAAGTTTCATCAAAGTCAATTCCTTCTTCCCGCCTGTAGCCCCGAGCAACCAATCTAGCTTTGTTTCTCGTGACATTTCCATCTTCATCTCTTTTATTTCGAAACCCACTTGGTGCCGATGACCGGATGATCGCCGGTCTTTGAACTAAGCTCCACACCTTACATCTTTCAAACCGGTTCAACTCTTCTTGCATAGCTTCAATCCAGCTTATGATCTTCGATAGCTTCATCAATCTTCTTTGGTTCGAAGTTCCGATACAAATGCATAAGCAAACAAAGTTTCTTCTCGAACCTTATTTCTCGCATTTAACTCCCGAGTTGAGATCACCAATGATTTGAGAAATGGGATGATCTCTTGCTTCAATAACGCTTGAGGAAGATCACTTCGTGGATTCTTCCCTTAAGAATTCTCGAGTTGGTTGAGAAGGAGATTCACCAAAATCTGTTCAAGAAATAGAGTCTTCAAAACTTTCATTTTCTCGTGAACAAGAAGGATGAGAGATCTAAAGGTGCTTGGGGTAAAACAAGAGATGGGTTCGTGGTCAACAGATGAGTTGTTATCGGTATCTAGAGGTCTCATCTACCGTGAAGGGTTACCTATTGGTGGGTTCAGCTTGCCGCTTTTCGATAAGGAGGAAGTAGATGTTGTATTTGTACTGCCTCATCATTATCGTAATCATTAGCAACGCTCGAGCCATTCTAGGCTCTAACAAGTCATATTCATCAAAAGAAACATGCACGTATTCTAAGATTTTTAAGTTAGATTTATCGAAAATGCGAAATGCTTTTGAATGTTTGGAATACCCTTAAAAATTCCTTCGTCGATTTTGCATCAAATTTTCCTCTATATTCTTTTCCATTATAAAGAATAAAACATTTACAAAGATTTTAAGAAATCCAATGTTTGGGATCTTCCTCTCCATATTTCATATGGAGTTTTATTATGAAACTTGTTTACTGTGGATCTATTCGGGTAAAGCAAGCAAGATTGATCGCTTCGCCTGAAATAAATACTTCTGAAGTTTAGCTTCGCCAAAGATTGTTCTAGCCGCTCAATCGTTGTTCTGTTTCTTCCGCTCAGCCTACACCATTTTGTTGAGGAGTACCGGCAGAGAAGTTGTGGCCGATCCCATGGTCATCGCAGCATTTTCTACACCATTGTTTTTGAATTCAGTCGTTGTCCGATCTTATGTCACAAATGTCTTCAAGCTTTTGAGTTTGAAGTCTTCTAAAAAGTGCAAAGACTAGATCATACGTTTCATCTTTAGATGTCATAGTTTCAATCCAAGTGAATCTAGAGTAGTCATCAACTACTACAAGTGTGTACTTGTCTCCCGAAATACCGGCCGTTGTAATAGGTCCAAAGAGATCCATATGCGTGTTGAAGAGGTCTGCTTGTTGACAATACAGACTTTCTTTTGAAGGAAGACTTGGAAAGTTTTCCTAGTTGACAAGCTTTACAACTTCGTCATGATCGGCAGACACCGTAGGTAGACCTCGACAAGCCCATTTTTGGAGAGCTTGGAGAGGTGCTTGAAGTTGAGGTGATCGAGACGCTTGTGCCATAGCCACCGTTGTCACGAACATTGTTGGCTACTAGACACGTGTTTGAGAATCTCCCTAGAAGATTTAAGTCCACGACATAGACGCTTCCTTGTCTATTGCCTGGCCAAGATTGTAGAGCACGATTCACCGCCTTTGATGAGGCACCGGTTTGAATTGAATTGGCATAGAAGTCCTTTGTCGCACTGTGATATGCTCGTAAGATTGTGCTTTAAACCACTTACTAGAGAAACTTTGTTGATGGAGAGACTTCCTCTAGTAATTGAGCCATATCCAATTGTCTTTCCTCTTGCATTGTCTCCGAAAATAACCGTGGGTCCTTTTGCTTCAGCCTATATTCAGAAGAAGACTGCTCCTCCATGTGTCTTGAACCACCGCCTAGGTACCGATGTCTTTGTTTTCTCGATTCTATAGCCATGAAGCATTCCTCGAAAAGAAGTTAAAGCAAACAAGGTACCCTTTATTTTCTTTTGGGTCCTAAGGATTAGCAACCTTTGCAACCCATACCGCTTGACCTTGAGAGAACTAGGTCTCTCGATCTTGGGTGAACCTTAGCAGCATTCTCGTGCCGATGGCCTAAGCAATGGCAAGAATGACATAAATGGAAAGTCCATAGAGAACTGTTAGAGTCTTCAACCGAAGAGTGCTTATGATTATTCCTTTTCTTGACATCCATTTTTGGTTCAATTTTGCTTGTTGACGGTAGACTTAATTGGTTTCTTTCGAATCTTCCTAGGTAGGTTACCAACACTTAGCTTTAGCTTTTCTCGTTGAAAACCTTTTCAGAGGATTCGTAGAATACCTTTAAGTTTACCTTCAACAGTAAAGGAGCTTTGCTGCTTCATAGACAAACTTGATAGTTACCTAGAGGTTTAGTAGGTCTACCGTCCGCCAGACTTTGCCTTGGCATAGTTGTTGCCAGACTTCACTTTCTCTACCGTTACCTTCTTCGTGTTTCTCATTTGAATCATTCATTTTGGCTTTTCCTTTCTCGAGCTTTAGGGTAAACGTAAGGAACACTTGAATAACCAAGGCCTTGTTTCCCTATATTTCCAAATGTCTGCTTAGAGAAAGATATATCATTAGCGCTTCTGAGGATTCACCTTTCTCTTTGATCAAGAAGAGATTGTCTGAAGAGACACATCCGAATATCCTATGCCTGCTTTTATCATTGCTAGATTTTTGGCTTGTAAGGATTTCTTCAAATGCATCCTTGAGCTATTCCAGAGTCAATTGTCTTTGCAAGGCAATTTTCTCTAGGTCAAGTCCTTTGATGTGCTCAATGACAAATACCAATTTTGTCATGAAGAAATTTGTTTTCTTCCTTCGCTTGATACTCTCTTGTTGACCTATTGAGAGTTTGAATCTCACCGCCATCAAAGATTTCTCACCGTAAGTTTCTCACGCTTCTTGGCCGCTTAACATAGGCTACTCTAAAGGAATTAAATTCTTCAAGCATATCCCGATTATCCTTGAGAAGTTCTTCCTTATCGAAGCTATCACCGTTGGTTTCATTTTTGTCCAAAGGACTTGGTGAAACTACAACTTCATTTTCGTGAGAGTCATAGGTAGGACATGAATCATGAGCTATTAAGCATATGTTAGCTTGCTCACAATCCTCTTCCTCCTCTTCTCGAATCGGCCTCAAACCATGTAGCAACCTGTTTGTCTTCTATGTCTTCACCAACATACCCTTTTGTTTTTGAAATTTTCTAAAAGTGGGTTTTCTGTATGCTTCAAATTTTGGCTTAGGACATTTTGAGGCAAAGTGACTGTGTTTTCTACGCTTATAACACACAAGCTCTTCCTTAGATGAGCTTTCACCAATCTTCCCGAAAGGTTGTTGGTGAGTGTTCTTCCTTCCATATTTTGCAAATTTTTGAAAACGCTTAACAAACATAGCAAATTGTTCATCGATAAAAAATCATTTTCACCGAAGAAGTAGAAGGTTTGTTTTCAACAATGATTTCTTCTTGACCATGGTCGGCAAAGACACGCTCGAACTGCTTGTCTTGCTCTAGAGCTTGATTAACTTCAAGTTCATAAACCTTTAAACTTGCGTAGAGACTACGAAGAGTCATCTCGCTTAAGTTCTTAGATTCTTTCATAGCCGTGGTCTTCACATGCCATAAGCTACCTAGAGAGCCTAGAAACCTCATGTTCATTTCCTTTTGTCATACGTTTTTACCAAGAGAAAAGCAACTATTTATTACCTCACCGAATCGATCGTATGCTTGTCTCAAGGTTTCCTTAGATCCTTTTGAAAGAATCAAACCGGCTGGATGTATGTATATTTTCTCGTTGTCTCTTGTGTCTTGGTCTCCTTCCAAGTATTCTACAAGAGCTTCCCACATCTCTTTCGCAGCTTGTACATCGAATCACTTGGGTAGGTGCTTGTGTCTAGAGAGCCGGTGATTATATTGATTGCTTTGTTGTCAAGTTCTACCAGCTTTCTATCGCCCTCGTCCATTCTCGATTCTTCTTTAGGAACTTCGCAGGTTCCCAATGATGGAGGCTAGAAGATTTGCCTTCATTGGTACATGTTGACTGCAGTGACACATTTCCATAACCCGTTGTCAATAGAGTTCATGAATCTCATTACTTTATCCTTCCATACATCAAAATGACCTTCGTCCAATATTGGGACGTGGTTAGCATTAGATGTAGGCAAAGATATAGTGTGTTTGTGCCATTATGTCGTATCTCTCAAGAGTTTAATCTTGGAAAAACTTGTTTTCGAAGAGTAAGGCTCTGATACCAATTGTGGGTCCCAATGAGCACAATAATAAGCTAGAAGGGGGGGGGTTGAATAGCTTATTAACACTTTAAAAACTTTTAAGTAAGTTACTTGCAATCTATGAAAAGAATCAAGTAGCGGAAGACCTTCAAGAAAATTGTTCCAGGTCTGCCGATAAGGACTACCTAGACCTTTTACGATTACTTAAGTTCTCATGAAATGGATAATATAAACAATGAAACTAAGCAGCTTCAAGTAATAGACAGACAAGAGGAAATAACACAAGTATTTTGGGATGGTTCACACTATAATGAGTGCTACGCCCACCACCAAGGCCAACCTTGATTTAAATTGTGCACTATGTTTTCCACTTAGATCAATTACAAAGAATATCCCTAATGGATCGTGTACAAAATATTGACTTGTGTTTGTCTAGGGAATTAAATATCTGTAAATACAAGATATTTAATTCTGCGTATATAGTTAATGGAAGTTAACAACAAGAAGAATAAAGCAATAAATGTTGATGAGCAGCTTCTTGTTGTCGACGAGAACTTCTAGATCTGTTAAGGATCTATTGAATGCACTGAGCTGAAAGACTTGGAGTTATGAAGTTTCAGAGCAATTCTTTAAGTGTTCGATTGATTCATGCAGCTTGTCTCTTTGTTCCAGTCTTCAATGGCAGTATTAATAGCAGGTGCATTTCAAAAGAATCCGTTGGAGAGGACGAAGACTTCAACAGCTCTATTCATAAATGCATTAAATGCATGGGGCTGTCAGTCAAGGATTTTCATCTTCCTAGTTATCTAGAGCAGATAATCATTTCTGAGATCTTCAAAAAGGTGGGCGATTTGGTGTCAGATCTGAGAGATGTAGCAGAAAGTAGGGGGGATGCTTTACGCTTTCAGTTCGAAAAGTCTTCTTGCTTTTCGGAAAGTTGCTTTCGGCGGCTTGACATGTCAGGGAATGACTTGGATTAATTCAAACGAAATATAGGAATAAGTTTGAATTAATCGAGTTAGCTTTTTGCTGGAGAGGACACGTAGAAGCAGATCAGCTGGACACGAGGTCTACCGATCTTAAGCTTTGAGCAGGTCTTCCAGTGAAGCCGAGAAGGGGTCTTCCGCTGAACCTGAAAAGTCCTACAAAAACTATACAAGGCAAAGTTCTATACACAGTTGCCACGCTAATCGATACGCAGCCCGATTAGCCACTGAAGTATAAAACTAATGTAATGTACTGATCAGATATAAATTTAACATAAGAATCAACAGATGCGGTGACATCCACTGCTCCCGTTCCACCCTCCCTTGTCTAGGGGAAGACGAAATCAAAAGTGCGAGATGAGTGTTGTCGGAATAGCGCGTTGGAATGCGCCTCGGTTGCCTTTAGTGGATTTTTATCCAATATGGGAGCTTTGGGTTTCCCGCATCAAGTTATCCCTTTTTTAGGGGATACCAGGATATGAGAATGCATCACCCTTCTATTCCCATTTTCCCTTGTTTAGGGGAAAACGTGAAAGTGCAAGGAAGGAATGTTGCAGCGCCCCTACTATGGATTTTATGAAAATAGCCTTATGGCCTATTTCGGATCGCTATGAGTGCTTTGGGTTTTCTACGTCAAGTTATCCCTTGTTTAGGGGATACCAGGACATAGGAATACATCACCTTTCCATTCCCATTCTTCCTTTTTTAGGGGAGAACGTGAAAGTGCAAAGAAAGATGTTGCGAGGCCCCACTGGATCCAAAATGTTTTTAGAGTCGCCATCTTTATTTTAAGGCAAAAATAAAGCAAAACCAAAAAAAAACCGAGATGAAGAAAAAACGGGTTCGGAGGCTAAGTTACGAGTTGGGAAGGTGCTAGGCACCCAACTCGCCCTTTCGGTCTCAAAACAGTTTTTGGCTAAAGTATGCTTTTTGTTATATTTATTAAATAGATAAATAAAGCATTAACTGCCTACAAATACATCCGTGACATCTATATTATTTACGGACTTGCAACAATCTCTTTTACAAACAATTACAAATATACTTGAAAATATTTGGTCGTAGTGACGGCTACATTTAGTATTATTTCCTAACAAAATCCGGGCAGCATAACTGCTTATATATTTACATTAGGCCGGATAGGAAATAAAATGTTACAAACCAAGACTTTAATGAATAAATAAAACAAATAATTACAAATACATCGGTAAACATTTGGCCATAATAACGGCTACATTTAGTACTATTTCCTAATTAAATCTGGGCAGCACAACCGCTTATATGACTACATTGGGCCGGATTGGAAATAATACTATTACAAAATAAAAATGAAAGACTTTAAAATAAACTTACAGACAGCCTAGGGTGTGCTCGCTCTGTCCCTCGGGGAGAGAGAGTCTTTTTTGTTGTTGTTGTTGTTGTTGTTGTTGTGTGTTGTGTGTTGTGTGAATTTGGGCAGCGTGACTGCTTCTGAAAGTTATTTTGGCCAAGGGATTTGGGCAGGGTAACTGTTTGTGTTTGGTTGTTTGTTGGCTTGAGGTAAATAGCGTCAAATCAGCGGCTTATTTCGGCTGATTTGGCCTTTTAAATCGGGCAGAGCAACTACTCTTTCCACGATTTTTGGACAGGGGAAATAGGGTGGATACCTAGCTGGGGGGCTAAGGTACACTTCTATCGGTTAGTTTTGTGTTTGGAGGAGGTTTGGCAGAGTTTCGAGGCTTTTTGAGGTGATCACTCACTATCTCACACCGCTCTCTAATTCTCCAGCGTAACGTTAACGCGGAGAAGCTTTACGCAAACTTTCTGTGTCGAAATGAGGAGCCGGGCACTGCTATTTATAGGAGGATTTAGGGACATCACTGGCATTTGAAAATTTTTCAAGCGCATCAATCGGTTGTACGCCGCGCAGGATCAGTTGCATTTTACGGCAAATGAATGGATGAACAGTGCACTAGGAAGTGGGTTTGGGCGCCACTTCATAGAGATTTGGGCGCTGTGCCCAAATCCTTGGGTAGCCACGCCTAAATCTTTTCTGTGCTTCAATCAGTTGTACACTGTGCTTGAAAAACTGCATTTTGCGGCAGATCGTTGCATGAACAGTGCACTGAGGAAATTTGGGCTCTACACCCATTGGATTTGGGCGCCATGCCCAAATCCTTTGGTGGCTGTGCCTAATTTCCAAACTTGTCCCATTTTTGACACTTTAGTCCCTGCAATTTGTCCTTTTGCGCATCCTGCTTTGTCCTTTTGCATTTTTGACCCTGTAACTTGACATTTGTTAATGTTTTAACAGGTCTTGATATTTTATGTCATGTCACATACCAGGGGTACGAAATTGGGGTGTCTACAACAGGAAGGGTTTTCTGATTTGTAGTGTACTGGAAAAGTACAAAACAAAGAAAGTAAATTATACTTCTTTCGTCCCTAAATTATCGTCTTTTTTTTTGTCCGTCCCGAAATAATTATTCAGTTTGAAATTTACTTTTTTAAAACATCACTTTTACCACTTTACCCTTACTTTTTCACTTTACTTTAATTATGGGCCACATACACATGAACTTTAAAAGAAACTACACATAAAACCAATATAAATAATCAAGTCAATTGTTTTTTCTTAATCCGTGGGTCGGGTCAACTAAAACGATAATTTAGGGACGAAGGGAGTATGCATGGTAAGTCTTCTGAATTAGGAATGATATAACATCCAAGTTCGTTTCCCCACCTATTTTTTCAATTTCATTCTATTTTTTTAGTTTCATTCTGTCCAACGTTGACTAGGAACCTTAGAGCATCTACAGCAGTGGCTCCCAATACCATACTCTAGCCACCTCGTTTTTTGTTCCATTTATATTTTTTTAACCCTCTAAAAAATATTTCACTCCAATAAACACCTTCTATACACAACACTTTATAATCCTCAATCTCTCAAAACTCAACTAACAAACCTAACTACCAATATATATTTCATCTTCTTTATTTTTATTTCCCACCATGATTGGAATGAAATATATTTTATTTTAAATTTTATATTCTATGAAAAAAATCTTGTATAAAAAATATATCAATCGAAAGGAAAATTTATGATTAAAATACATTTTCATTATAATATGCTGAAAAAAATGTACAAGCCTCGTAAATGAGAAAAAACGTACAAGTTTAATCATTGATTGGAAACCGCAGGTTTGAACAAAAATTGTTAGATTTTTTATTGGAGAATATCGCTAATCACCTAAAACGAACATATACTGGACCGAAACTGTTAGGATTGGACCGAATAACATATCTAGTCACTCTTACATTAAACCCATTTCTCTCCCACACAACCATCTCTCTCTACGTACAACTGTGATCTGATTCGTAGATTTTATGATCACCCCCCACTCTCTCACTCTTACATTACAGATTTGTGATCAATTTTAAACTCATTTCATCAGATTCCTCTACTTTCCCTTTTTCTTTCTCTAAAGCCCTCCCCTCTAATTCTCTGCCTTCGCTTTTCTCTCTCTAGACCACCCCCCCCCACTCTCTCTATCTCTCTAAAGCAAAAGATTACTCCATTGTGCAATCTCCTTCATCCTTATCAAGAATCCCCCACTCCCCACTCTTCTTCAATCCATATCTTCCCACGGTATCTCCCTCTCTCTATGGTTAACTCCAATGGCGTCAAAATGAAACCCAGAAAGAAATCAATCATCGAAGGATTGGAGAATCTGGGTTGAAATGGGTCTTACTTGAATCTTTCTCTCTAATCCATCTTTCATTCATTGAGCTTTCATTAATGATGAGTTTTTGGTTGACTGAGCCTTGAATGCTTTGATTTTTCTTTTGTACTGTATTAATTATCGGGCAGTCATCCAGTTAATCAGGATTTTCTCTCCAGTTTTCTCTTCTTCTTCTTTTTTTTATCGGAGATTGTGATAGGATTTTGGTTGATGGAAGCAGATAGGATTTTGGTTGATGAAAGGAAAGAGAATGGGGATAACTGATAGAGGGAAAAAGAGCGACAGTTCATCAAGCTAGGAGAGAGAAAGACGCGGGAGAGTTACTACTGTTCGGCTAAGTGAATCACAATAGTTTGCGATTCACTTGACGGGTTATTGCGATTGGGGGTTGAATTGGGGGTTCATTGTAGACTCTAGTTTTGTTAACATACTGCTAACAGTGTTTTAGGGGGTGAATAGCAGTATCATTGTGGACACTCTTAGAATAACAGAAGCCAAGATCTTAACACAATTTGACGTTTCAATCCACAAGTTTAGAACAAAAAACGAAACAACATTTGAGGACACCTACTAGATAATCCATATTATAGGCCTGACAATTACAACTCAAAACTCACTAATCCATCCAACCTGGCTTGAAAATTACCCAACCCAACCCGACATGTTTATTTTTTTGGTCGAAATGGGTTACTCATTTTGACCCAAACAAATTAACGGATCGATTTGAGTCGAGTTAAAGCGGGTCGAACCCGTTACCTATTTCGACCCGTTATATTTTTGCTATATGAATGCAAGGTTTTTGAAAGAAAATTGTGGGTCGAAACTGGTTGACCCGCTCTAACCCATTACTCATTTCGACCCAATTCATTTCGTCCCGTTTAGTTTTGGTTTATAATGGGTCACGACCCATTTTGATCCACACAAATTAACAGGTCAATTTGAGTCTGGTTAAAACGGATTGAACCCATTACCCATTTCGATCCGTTATTTTTTGCTATAAGAATGCAAGTTCTTTGATGGAAAATTGTAGGTCGAAACGGGTCGATCCATTCTAACGCGCAACCCGTTCCGATCAGTTTAGTTTTAGGTTATAACGGGTCACGATCCATTACCTATTTCAATGCATCTCATACCCGACCTAACCCACCAAAACACCAGCCCTAATCCATATATGCATACTATATACATGTGTATTTATGTATGTGTGGGTTCCCGGGAAATGCTCCGCCCCGCGCACCCTTGGATAGGGGTGCGCGTCCGTGCGGATGCGGTGACATCCACTGCTCCCGTTCCACCATCCCTTGTCTAGGGGAGGACGAAATCAAAAGTGCGGGAGGAGTGTTGTCGGAATAGCGCGTTGGAATGCGCCTTGGTTGCCTTTAGTGGATTTTGATCCAATATGGGAGCTTTGGGGTTTTCTATGTCAAGTTATCACTTGTTTAGGGATACCAGGATATAGGAATGCATCACCCTTCTATTCTCATTCTCCCTTTTTTAGGGGAAAACGTGAAAGTGCAAGGAAGGAATGTTGCAGCGCCCCCACTATAGATTTTATGAAAATAGCCTTATGGCCTATCTCGGATCACTATGGGTGCTTTGGGTTTTCTACGTCAAGTTATCCCTTGTTTAAGGGATACCAGGACATAGGAATACATCACCTTTCCATTCCCATTCTCCCTTTTTTAAGGGAGAACGTGAAAGTGCAAAGAAAGATGTTGCGAGGCCCCACTGGATCCAAAATGTTTTAGAGTCGCCATCTTTATTTTAAGGAATAAATAAAGCAAAACCAAAAGAAAACCAGAGATAATGAAAACGGCTTCGGAGGCTAAGTTACGAGTTGGGAAGGTGCTAGGCACCCAACTCGCCCTTTCGGTCTCAAAACAGTTTTTGGCTAAAGCAGGGCCGGCCCTGCCACAAGCCCAATGAGGCCATGGCCTTGGGCCCCCAAAAAAAACCCAATTTTTTGGGCCCCAAAATCCCAAAAAACCTACCTATGATTAAATTATTATTATTTTATTTCACAATTTCACATTTGTTTCTTGATTTCTTCCATTTGACCCAACTTATAGTTAATAGTTATAGCTTATAGCTTATTAATTAATTATTAATTAGTATTCAGTGATCAGTGAATCATTTGCGGTTAATCCCAATTTTTATGGTTTTTCCGTTTTTGACTTGTTGATATTTTGATAATCTAATTGAAATTTTTAGTCATTTAAGTGTGTGAATGAGTGACTTGTTGGTAATTGGTGGCATTCTAATTCAAATTTAATTATTTGAACATATACTATAATTTTAAAATATAGAAATTGAGATTAATAATTAATTTATGTTAATGGAAAATTATACATCTACTATAATTATATACTAAAAAGAAGAAATTGTACATGAAAAATTGTTTGTTTATTTTTTGAGTGAAATGAAAATGTGTTTGTTTATTTTTGAGTGAAATGAAGTTTTTTTTATTGTTTTTTTTTTTATGTTTGTTTGATTGTTTCTTTAGTTATCCAAAAAATATATTTAAAAAATTGTTACAAAGGAAGGGCCCCGTTCGAGATGATCGGCCTTAGGCCCCCGATTTCACAGGACCGGCCCTGGGCTAAAGTATGCTTGTTGTTATATTAATTTAACAGATAAACAAAGCATTAACTACCTACAAATACATCCGTTACATCTATATTATTTACAGACTTGCAACCGCCTCTTTTACAAATAATCACAAATATACTTGAAAATATTTGGTCATAATAACGGTTATATTTAGTATTATTTCCTAACTAAATCCGGGCAGCATAACTGTTTATATATTTACATTGGATCGGATTGGAAATAATACTTTTATAAGTAAAGACTTTAATGAATAAATAAAGCAAATAATTACAAATATATCTGAAAATATTTGATCATAACAACGGCCATATTTAGTACTATTTCCATAACTAAATCCGGACAGATACTTATATATCTACATTGGGCCGGATTGGAAATAATACTTTTACAATAATGAAAGACTTTTACAAGAAAACTTACAAACATAGCTATGTTTGTCCATGAGAGAGATTTTTTTAAATGTTTGTTTTGTTGTGTGTTGTTGAATTTGGGATGCGTGATCGCTTCGAAAGTTACTTTCGGCCTAGGGATTTTGTTCATGATTTGTTTTTTCATTTTGGCTTGAGGTAGGCTAAAATCTATAACGCTTTGATTTCTTTTTATGAATACTTACTCCTTAAGAAGATATTTTCACGATTTTACCGGGAAAGAGGTGGATACTATTTTTAAGGTTCACATTCTAGGAGGTTTTGGACTTGGAGGAGGTTCTTCATTGAGATTTATATTTATAGGATCGCTCACTATCTCACATCGCTTCTAACTTTCTCCAAAGATAACGAGAACGCGAGAAGCTTTATGAAGGAAAGGTGTGTTGAATGAGGAGCCGGAATTTACAAATCTTTTATAAGGACAAGATGGATTCTCGTGATTTTGTGAAGAAGATGGGCAAAGCGCTACCAAGGAAGGGCGCCTTTTGTATTTAGCGCCATGCCCGATGAACATGGGAAACCTATGCCCATCTTGGGTGGCCATGCCCACTTTTCAAACTATGCACTTTTTGAGCACTATTGGGCGCATCTTGGACCGATTGTTCAAAATATCTTGCACTTTGACCCTTATAGCTTTTATCATTTCTGTTAAGTTGTTTCTAACATTAACATTTGTTAATGTCTTGATATTTTTATGTCATGTCACATAGTAGCGTAGGGTACGAAATTAGGGGTGTCTACAGAGCCCCTCAACGATGCATCCCACCATTAAATTGGTATTTGACAAAAAATAACTCTCCAATTTCGAAAATAAAAACGAGGGAAAAGATGCAACGAAAGAGTTTAAAAAGAATAATAATGAGCAATGTATCCAATCGTAGAGCCAAACCTTATATCTAGAACAATTTTTAGTCATATCATATCGCAGCTTTTAAGCAGATATGCAAATTAAATGTGCTCGATGGTCGGACCTCTAAAGTTCACATCCATTTAGTATAATAAAGTTAGAATCAAAGAGGTTCGGCACTATTCGAAACAAACAAAAACAACTAGGAAGTTGTGCTTACTTTTAGGTCAAACCCGTCCGAGAACCAAACGAAATTATTCGGTTAATTCATTGAATTACTCATAAATTATTCAGTAACCAATACTTTAAGTAAACTATTCTTCCGATCAAACCGTTGTTTATAAATTATTTAGTTAGCCCATCAAACTCAATACTTTCACCCGTAAAAATTATGTCGATGAAATACGTTAAGAGGCATTATTCAAAAAACTCATGTCTGCTCGTATTATATTTAACCTGCTTCAAACACAATAAGAAAACTTTAATCATTTATAAATTTCCATCGAGGAAAAAAGTTGGATGGCGAATAATTTACGAATATGGTGGGAAATTCATAAAACAAATTAAAGTTTAATGACCTAGAATACTTTACTTCAATTTGATCTAGAAATAATTAGTATCAATGACTAATTTGTATACGACAATTAGAGATTTTTCTTTAGCTTCTTCCTCTTTTTTGGATAAAATATTTTTTTTTGAATATTCCTTCTTTTTTCAAGTCAAAGTGTCCACGTACAAGAGGCTATTGCGGGGCTTTGTTAGCATCAACAAGCTCTATCAGCGGCTAATGGATGATTTTTCTTGTCGGAGCAATGATGCTATGCGGCAAACCAGGCGTCGCAGTGATGATGATGATGATGATGCAGACGCGGGATCGAGTCGCGCCCAGGGCAGGGGACGAATACGCAGACCTGATGGCACGGTGGGCCCCCGAGTCAGGGGAGGTGGCTTTGGCGGAGGCAGAGCATCTTTTGGCTATTAGCTTCTTTTCCTGCACATATTAGCTTTTCTTTCTTTTTTTTTATTTGTAATTAATGTCTGTACAAACATGAATTATGAAATGCAATATAATTTTAAATGACATGCTAGAATAAAATGCACACTCAAAATACATGCAGAAAATAAAGCTATAGTGACTCCTAAGGGTAATGGCACGCCGTATTTTAGAAATGAATTTGAAAAGAATACACCTTCCGGTTTCGAGGGGGCTTTTCTGGTGATTTGCGGGTAGAGGAAGAGGCAGCCGCCTTCTCCTGTGCGAGAGAGAATAATTGCAGCCATCTACTCTCATGTAGCCTTTCTTTTGATAGTCTGCCAAACCTTCCGTGATCAGACGAGACATCAATTGACAATTTGGACAGAAACCAGAACACCAGCTGATTTATGAAACAGTTATTGAGCAAACTGGGCATGGAACATATCAAAATTGGGCGCCATGCCCAATTTTTATAGGGGTGGCGCCTAGTTTTGCCTTCCTGGGAGATTTTCTGGCTACTGTTCATCACTGTTCATCCTTGTTTGTCAATTTTTTATTTCACCTATAAAAGGAAGCTCGGCGATTGTGAATTTTCACATTCAATTTCTTTCAGTCTGCCTTCACGTCTCCAAGGCTTCTTTATCTCCTCAGTTGGTTTCCTCTCGCCAGAGAAAACATTCTATCTTTGCCCAAATGGCTGCTCCTTATCACATACCTTTGGAAATAGAGATCTACGAAAATGCCCTCGATCTCTGGATTCTCGCCCTTCGAGCTGACGAACACGACTGGTTTGATCACATTTTTAGCTTCAAGTGCCTTCTATCCTGGAGAAATGTGGTGATCAACTGGGACATGTTAAGAGGGGCATCCAGATTCTGGTCTCATCAGGATCATCTTTTCAATTTTGGGATGAACGAGATGTGCCCGGCTTTCGAGGAATTTTGTGCAATGCTGGGAGTAGCTGCCACTCGCCGTATTGTCGTGCCTTCGCCTCGGAGGCGTCCTTACATGGCGATTAGGGAATTGTTCCGCACCACTCGAGATGCCACCCCGGGTTTCTATAACGGGGTGAACTTTGACTTGACCGTTCTTCCTCGAGCTTTCACAAAGTTCAGGGAGAATGATGTGGATTATCTGAGGCGTCGGTTGACAGCTCTTTTCTTGTGCCTGGTGGGGAGATATTTGCTAGTGGGCCAACAGGGATTTATTGACGTGCGAGTTGTGGATCTTGCTTTGCAGGCACGTGATCGCCGGGGCAACATTGTCCCGGTAATCTTGGCAAAAACTTTTGCTGGTCTGGATGCTTTCGCCGGTGGTGATGAACTTTTTCCCGTCGGCAGTCCCATTTTGATTCACATGTGGCTAGAAGAGCACTTTCAGTGTGTGATGGCTCCTGCACCTTTCGGGGCGATATATGATCCGGGGCTCTATGGTTTTCGCGGCCGCTTTCCCCAAATTAATTATTCTGACTATGACTGGGCTGAGGATTTCTTTCGGAGAGGCTCCATGGATATATCCTGGGAGATTAACCACTGGGAAATTAGGCGCTTCATTTTGCATTCCGCTGGATATGCCCAGGTTGTTATGTTGGGCATCAGGAGGACCTCTTTCTATAGAGCTGATAGAATATTGCGTCAGTTTGGGCTGGAACAGATCATTCCAGACACGACTCGCCCTGTATTCTTGGAGATGGAAAATAACAGGACTCTGGATTTTGACTTTCAGAGGATGTGGCATCTTGACTTTGATAGGCTTCAGGTGGCCTATTTGTTTTCTGATTATATCTGTTTGTCCCACGAGTACCTGTCGTGGATAATGGTGGCTGTGGAGGGGACTTCTCGCGAGATTCGGCGAAGACTGAGAAACTTGTTCGGCCGTCATGTCGCTACGGGTATTGATGCTCGCCTTATGGAGATAGGCGAAGAGATTGAGAGCTCGGGTCTGGTCATCCCTCAGGCCTTGCAGGAAGATTTTAGGCGGGTACACAATCTTGGCACTCCGGTGGCTCCTGGACCAAATGAAGCAGGTCCAAGTAATTGGGAACCGGAGGCTGCTCCTCCCCCTGAAGCTGAATGGGGCACTGGTTTCAGGTATGCTGATTATGAGGTTCCTCGGCTCAGTAACGCAAGTCGGCAGCACAACCCTTGGGAGCCGGAGGAGGCTGTCCCTCCCCCTCAAACTGGATGGGGCACTGCTGTGAGGCCTGATGATGGTAATCAACAACACAATCCCTGGGAACCGGAAGAGGCTGCTCCTCCCCCTCAACCTGGATGGGGCACCGGCTTTAGAGATAATGGGGCCAGTCCTAGCAACACGACTGTTCAGGAAAATGGAGATGTTGGTGATGATGAAGGAGATACTTCCGGCGGTTCCGAGAATAGAGGTTCCTCTGCGCCTCGCAGAAGAGGAATATGGGCCCGGCTGGGTGGACGCCGCAGGCATTGATAGACCGCTTGGGGGCAAAAAGGAAGGAATATCTGGGGGGAAACAAGTGGGGTATAGGCAGAAATATATATGTGCAATGCAGTTAATGTATAATATAGACGTCTTAAATAAATATTCCTAAGTTGCACCTTAGGACCCTGTAATATATTTTAATGTTTTAATGTGAGCTTCGTTGTGGTTTTTCTCTTTCCTTTGTCAGTTGAGCCTGTTGTATGCCGAAGACTGGAGATAGAATGCCGAGGATTCAAAGAATGCCTTCCCTCTCCTTTTTCTCCTGATTTTTTTTTATGCTCTAACTTTTGCCTAGGCCGCCCTTTCGGGTTTTCAACCTAGCGAGCCCTTATTTCTCCTTTTTATATCTTTTTTTTTTAAAATCTTATATCTTTTTTTTTTTTCGCTCTAACTTTTGCCTAGGCCGCCCTTTCGGGTTTTCAACCTAGCGAGCTGGAGAGGGAAGCACTTTTGTCGGATAGATAGGCTCAAGCATAGTACCTTTTGAGCTTGTCAAGGTTGAAGGGCTGAACAAGGTCCTCTCCTTCCTGGTTTGTGAGGAGTACGACACCTCCTGACCGGATCTCTTTGACAATGTACGGTCCCATCCACGGAGATTTCCATTTTCCCCTAGTGTCAACATAACTAGGGGTTTTTCTCGGATCTCCGACCGGATGTCGGCCTTTGACTTTTTGTTGAAGGCCCGGCTATGCGCCTTTGATAGGCTCGAGTGTGCTCTAGGGCTAGTAACGCCGCTCATCGATCGTGGCTAATTCTTCAAATCGCCCTTTGACCCCCGACCTGCTATGTCGATTCCATCATTACTCTTAATGATGGTACTTCAACTTCAATAGGCAAAGACCGCCTCCATGCTAGTAGTAGCCCCTGGGTGTACGAATCGAGGTGCGATAGCCCCAGAGGGCTAGCGGCAACTTTTTCTCGCCGCCTCTTCCCCGTGTCGCCATTTTTCTCGATGATGTTCTCGAGAGTTTTGTTGGCTGCTTCAACGGCACCATTTGCTTGTGGCCGATAGGGGAGGATTTGTGTCTTTGAATTTTGAACTCGCCGAGGCGATTCACGCCCCTTCAAAATGAGAGCCGTTGTCGGAGATGATCTCGAAAGGTACCCCATAGCGGTATATGATATTGGCCCGGATAAATTCGGACACCTTTCTGGCATTTAGGATCTTGTAGGAAGAGGCTTCCACCCACTTTGTGAAGTAGTCGACGGCTACTAGAACATACTCATGGCCATTAGATCCCTTCGGTGAATTTGGCCTATGACGCCGATACCCCATGTTGAGAAGGGCCGTGGGGCCGTGGAGTTGTATAGAATGTGCGGGGCACGTGCCGCAGATTTGCAAAACGCTGGCACTTGTCGCAATGTCGCACTCCACCGAATGCGCGGTTTCAAGCGAGCTCCAATAGTACCCTTGCCGATAACTTTCTTGGATAGCATATGGCCGCTCATGTGGGGTCCGCAGTACCACCGTGGAGTTGGTCCATAATTTGCTCGCTTTGGCCCGATCGACGATAAGAGATTGAGGCCTTGGTAGTGCCTTTTATATAAGCTGCCACCGCTGAACACAAATTGCGATGCCCATCTTCGCAGGGAGATCCTCCCTCTTTTGTCTAGGCCAGGGGGTAGATTCCTTTTGAAGCGCATTTTGATGTCAACATACCGTGGCTCGTGATCCGCCTCCGCATTAATTTTGAAGCAAGATGCCTGGCGTGACCTTCTTCCCGACTACAAAGGGTTGGACTTGGGTTTCTGAATTTGGACTAGTGATGCTAGAGTGGCCAATGCATCGGCAAATTGATTTCTGTCCCGCGGCAAGTAGTGGAATGAGATGGAATCAAACCGAGCGGCAAGTGTTGTTAATTTGGCATGATAAAGTTGCAGGGGATCTTGGGTTTTCCACTTCCCTTCGACTTGGTTTATGATCAAGGCGTAGTCTCCAAAGACTTCGAGATTTTTGGCCTTCCTTTGGAGAGCCTCTTCCAGCCGGCAATGCAAGCTTCAGATTCGGTGGTGTTGTTGGAGCACTCAAACTCCAATCTTAGGGCTGGAGTGTGAGAATCAGTCAATGAGTAAGATTCCTATGCCAAAGCCTCTTTTGTTTGCGGCTCACAAAGAACATCCGCCACCTGTCGTGGTCGTGATTTCCAAGACACCTTCGTCTGGGAAGCCGGGCTCAAGAGCATCTTCGTTTTCAGGTAGATCGGCTAAGTGATCCGCAATTACGCCGCTTTGATAGATTTGAGCGTGACATATGTTATGTCAAACTCGCTGAGAAGGAAGGCCCACTTAGCCGCCGAAAGTGATGGTTTGCCGAAGATGTACTTTATAGGGTCCATCCCGATATGAGCTTGATGGATCGCCCCCGCAGATAAGTTTTGAGCCTTTGAGTTGTCCGCACTAGGCCAAGACAACTTTTTTCCCGAATAATTCACTCGCTTCCTTGCGCCTTCCTACTTATGAAGTATATGGCGTTTTCGATGTAGGAGTCTTTCTTTTCTTGGGCAAGCATGGCTCCCACCGACGTGTCCGTGACGGTTAAGTATATGAGGAGAGGTTTATGTGTATGGGGGGCTAGCACGGGGATTGGTGAGGTAGGCTTTTATTTTTCGAAAGCTAGGGCATTTCTCGTCCCGCACTTGGTCAAGATTTTTCTTTAGAGCTTGAAGAGGGGCCCACATGTGGTGGTGAGTATCGTCCGATGATGATATCAGTCGGCCTAGGAAGCCTTTGACTTCGTTGGAGTTTTTGGTGCGGCATCTCTATAATAGCTTTGATCTTTGCCGCTCGATCTCAATGCCTTGCTCACCACTAAGAATCCCGTGACCTTGCTTTGGTGACCCCAAATGTGCATTTGGTGGGGTTGAGTTTCATCTTGATGCTTTCTTAACCTTTCAAGAACTTTCGAAGGTCTCGATATGAGCACCGTTGGCGCCGCCGAATGTACACGATCATGTCGCCGACGAGACCTCGATCTCCTTGTGGATCATGTCGTGGAAGAGAGTGGTGGCAGCCCTTTGATAAGTAGCCCGGCATTTTTGAGTCCAAATGGCATGACAAGATAGCAAGAGGTACCCCAAGGAGTGGTGAATGAAGTCTTCTCTTGGTCTCTGCCGCCATTTTAATTTGATTGTAGCCGAGCATGCCGCGACGAAGGATCTCGATTTTGTGAGCAAAGAACGGCATCTACCACAATATCAATGTTGGGTAGCGGAAATCATCTTGGGCGACGCTTTGTTGAGGTCGCGAAGTCTACGCAGATTCGAACCTTCCCGCTGGGCTTGGGAACCACTATGTTGGACACCAGATCGGTATTCAACCACCCGAATGAAGTTGACATGGAGTTGCTTCATAATTTCTTCTTTGACTTGCAGTGACCATTCTGGTTTGATTCGGCGGAGCTTTTGCTTGATTGGCCGAGCATCCGGATATATGGGGATCCGGTGTTCGACTATGGCTGGATCTAGCCCCGACATATCTTCATAGGACCAGGCAAAGATATCTACGAACTCTTTGAGGAGGTCGATGAGCGCTACCCTTTCGAGCCTCAGTAGTTGCCGATTTTGATTTCTTTGACTTGATTGTTCAAATTTCCCCGCATTGATGATTGACAAGTCTTCACCGCCGCCGCCAGTGATGTTGTTCCTGTTGCTCAACTGACTTTACAAGCTCAAGCAAATATTTTTTATCTTTTGGGTCCATTTCATTAAATGACTCATTATTATGATTATTTAATGTATCTTTTAATGTAGGTGCAACTAAGGAATAAGCAAAGACATTCATATTATCATTAATAGCAAACTGCACGGGGCTTATTACATTATTGAGGACCTGGGGTTTGAGATCCTCATTATTAGGGAGCGGATCGGTAGATGACCAATCCGTAAAGCTAGGAGAAGGAAGGGGATGGTATATCCGAGCGGCCTACCGGGAGTCAAGAGCGGGCCGGTCGTAATGTACCAATTCTGCAGAGGCTTAGCAGTGAGAAGCTCGAACTCATCAGGGAGCTTTGCATATTCAGTGCCTCCGTCTATCATACCCAAGAAGCTGTCTCCCAGGCCGTCATCATCAAATAAGACCAGAGAATAGTCATCCTGATCTATAGACCAAGTGTTTTCAAAAGTGGCAGTTTTATATGCAGTGCTACGGGGCTCCAGGATGACCTGTTCCATTTTGTCTGTGAGAAGACTGACATCTTCAAAGATTTCCCAACCAGGGCATCTTTTCCCATTTTGGTCTATCCAGGCTCATGGAACATGAGATAGGCTTCTGTTTCCCCTTTCCTTATGAAGTAACCATTTAAGGTTTTTCTGTATGGTTGGAGAGGGGGATGTGTGTAAGGACGCTTTTCCTTTTCTGCCTTTCTTTTCTCACGTTTTTGTTTCATGACAGCGGCTACCTCAGCTGGAGTAGGTGTGTATCCTAGGCCAAAGGGAGGGATACATTCCTTAAGTTCATCCTGGACTAGATTGACAAGCCCCTGTTGGTTTCTACCAAGACCCACAGCATATAATTCATTTTCTAGAACATGTTTAAAGGGACCATGTTTCCTAGGGATGTGGTTTTCTTTCCAATGATGTCGGTTTCTCGATCGTATTCAAGGGCGTTGACCACAGCTTGGGGGATAACCTCAAAACCACTGAGGAAGATACCCGTGTCTTCATGCTCTATCTCGAGGATTGGGATATCCTCGCTTTCCTTGTTTTCCACGATCTTGTCATAATAATTACTATGTGGTCATCGTGGATGAATTTGACACGTTGGTGTAATGAAGAAGCTACCCCTTTACCCCATGGATCCAAGGGCGCCCCAAGAATGCAAAAGTGGTGGTATGTCCAAAACTTGGAATTCGACCGCATGGTTAGTGGCCCAATAGTCAAGATCGAGTGACTACCCCTAAGACACATCGACCGGTGTTGTCATATGCCTTTATGCCTGTGAGGAAGGAGTGAGTTCTCGATATTTTTGTTCCCAATTTGGCTAAGGTGTCAAGGGACATACATTCGAGAGAGGACCCGTTGTCTATCGAACTCGGGGAACCCGCTTTTCCATTATTCCCACAAAGGATATGAAGAGCATCAATGTGGTCGGCCCTTCCTTGGGCATCTAGATCAAGAAACATTATGACATTTCCAAAATGAATGTTTCCGATCATCCGAGTAAGCTCATTCGGGAGGTTTCAATGGGAACCTCGACTTAGAGATTTGCCTGTCTCGGTGGGTTTTTGAAGCACAAAGTAAGCCCCGATGGAAATGTTGGCCCGAGTTTTCTTCATCCGAGCTAACAGAGTATCTTCCACCTCCTTAGCCCCAAGATCTGCTCTTGGTCTTTGCCCGAGTGTGGTCACCTTTTTCCGTGTTTGGTTGGTAGGCTCGGCCGATCTAGTAAGGTGGCTAACATCCCCACCGACCCAAGTGGCTTTTTCGATGTTGCAAGTATTTTGGCTACCCAGATAGTGTCCCAAGAGAGCATATTGCAGCCTAGGCTCTTTTATGGATGTAGATGGAGAGAAGGGAATGAGGATATATGGTAATGGGTGGCTAATTTTTTCGAACTTGGGCACAATGATTTTTTCATCAACCTCAATCATGTTGATTTGAGGTAGAGGGTTATTGACTATTTGGTCCGGGGAGGTTTTTCAATCACCTTGTCATCTATCAAATCTCGGATAGCATTTTTGAGTGTGTAGCATCTGTCGGTGAGGTGACCACCGAACGATGATACTCACAAGATCGGGCATGGTTCCAATTGTCGTGCAGGGGTTTGGTGGCTCAGTAGTTTTCCAAAGGCTTCAACACTCCCCGAGCCATTAGCCCTGTAATATCACGCATCGAGGAGCTTGCAATCCGTCAAAGTACCGGCTGACCCTGCTCGGCCTCCGAAATTTCTGCTTGGGCCATTATTCCTCCGATCGAGTTGACAGACTGCTCGTCCATAGGACCATGGAGTAGCACTATAGTTTTGGGTAGGAAAAGTGGAGGATGCATCTCCTACCATGTTGACGGCTGGTGCTGGTGCGGCTGTCTTTCCTTTAGAGTATCGGAAAGAACCGGAGGGTGTATTGACTTTTAATTGCCCGGTCCGTATATCTTCATCAATACGAACCCCTATCTCCACTACTTCTTTAAAGCGTAAGGGAGATACCGCATGTGTTCCGTATACGGGCCGGAGGTTTTGATGAACATGATGACTCCATCATGACTCAAAAAGTCCGGGCCAACTTCCTTTTCCACCGACCGCAAATTCAAAGACATGTTTCTTTTCCCTTTGGGTGCATGACTCGAGGTCTCTTTTATTTTCTCGGCTAGTGTTGTCTTTATACCTTTCAAGGAATTCCTATCCGGTCCTGTGTATTCAGAGTGCTACTGTCTCGACAACATCGCCATTGCTTGGCGCCCCTACTAGGTGAGGTGAAAATTGGAAGCCATAGCTTCAAAGCTAGCTCCCTTGACCGCATACCAAGGAGTAGGATTTTAGATGGGATATAGGGCATCCAAATTCCATCAAACTTTTCTATGTCCGGGCATTTTGAACTTTGAAGGCAAGATCGCCAAGGTTGTAATGCCAGCGCGAGAAAATTCCCTTTGTTGAGAAGTTTGAGCATCATGGTTTTCATGTTTTCCATGTCGGCCTCCATTTTGGTGGTCGGGGAGTTGGTTTTAGGTATATGCCGCGTGATTAGGGAAAGCCGGTTAATTTCTCGCCGTGGTGTTGGGTAAGGATTTTGAGTTGGGTATGGGTTCGGGGGTTGATAGGGATTTTGGGTTGATTTTGAGCCGGGTATGGATTTCGAAATGGATATGGGTTTGGAGCAATGTAAGGTGGATTTTGGGTTGGATAGGGATTTTGAGTTGGGGGATTTTGAGCAATATGGATTCGGATAGAGATTTTGGGGTATAGGGATTCGGGCCGGATAGAGATTTTGGGTTGGTGGATTTTGGTGGATTGTTGGCGGTATGGGTTTTGGGTAGCATAGCCGGTGGATTTTGGATGGTTTCTACTGATGGCCGTGATCATCGAGGTAAGTAGGTAGTAACTTGGCCCGACGGGTTATAGCTTTGGGGATCCATATGTGGGCTTTTGGAGTGGGTTGATTATGGGAAAAGGGAGGTCATTTGGACTCGGGAATGTTGGTGTTTGGGATAGGATATGGAGGATAGGATGGGTAAGGGTTGACATTTGGGTAGTAGGGAGTTGGTGGAGGGTTAGGATTTGGAGTGGCGTGTTTGGTGGGTTAGTGTTTGGCCGAGGGTTTGGGTTTGGAGGCACATGTGAGGTGATGCTTCTTGGGAACTGCAGGGAAGAGATTACCTCACCACTAGATTTCATTTCAGCTTTGTACCGATTAGCCATTTGGCTCATTATTCGACTTGCACCCAAATTTTGGTCTAGCCACTTCGCAGTTGGAGCATACCCCGGAGCCCCAGATCCATAGCGATCGTTCACTTTCGCCATCGATGCTATCCTAAAATGTTTACGCTTTTTCGATCGGATTTCTACACTTGTTTCCTCGTACTAATCGGCCAAGATCGTCTCGCCTTTCCAAATTCGGGCCAGGTTTCTGAGGAAAATGGGTTTGGAGGTATCAGGAGGTTGGCTGAAAGCTTTCTGGGCTTGGAGTACATCGTGCCTTTATTAGTATATTTTATTATTTATTATTTTTCCTACAAATTGACCGGATAAGCACCCGCTTAATTTTGACAGTCTCAGGACTTTTCCTGGAACAGTGGATTCTTTCTCCAGAGTATAGGACCAACGTATTCCACCTGCCTTTCGACTCCCCGAGATTGGACTGATCTCAGGCGAAGGGCCTATACTCTTTCCGGGATCCACCATTCGAAGTGATCTAGGTCGAGCATTTGAAAATAATAAATCAGCCCCAGTGTATATTTTTTTTGACTTGCGCATTTTTTGACTTGCACTTTTTTTTTGACTTGCGCATCTTTTTTTTTTTGAATAGGGCTGACTCACGATTTAAAATGCAAAAACCGGTCCGTCTTTGAAGTGTCCTGAAAAACTATATGCAATCTAACGTTGGCTCATGCAGGGGGTAGGCTGGCTATGGTGTATGGTAGCAGTTCAGAATATATTTATATGCATGCGGTAAAAAAGAAGTTTTTTTTTTTCGATATAGAAAGAAAATAAAAGTATATAGCCTGCCTTTGTATGTGGATTTTCTCGGCTTTTTAGTTTAAGCGCAAGCAAGCAAGCATACCATCAAGAAATAGAAAGAAAAGCGGAGAATCTATCTATTTCTATTAATTATAAATGAGTCCTAATCCCCAAAATAAAATGACAGAATGAATGCATGTATGTATATTTTGCAAAATGAAAATGAAGCAGAATATAATAATATAAGATTACTTTGCCTTTTGTTTGAGTTTTGGCTATTTGTATTGGTAATTTGGTATATCACTTAATCACTATATAATAATATAATATTATAATTGACTTACTATAAATAATATAATTAACATAATGTGATGATGTTAACTAATTATAATATATTTATAATTTTAAAATATAATGTGATGATGGGCTGGGCCGGGCTTAGATGGGCATTAGAACTTGAAGGCCCGGGTGTGTCCGAGCCCGCGACCATCTAACATCTCTAAAGCCCAGCACTATGTATCAGTCCATGGGCACGGGCACTGACAACGGGCATGGTCATGGGTCACACCCCTAATATTAGTTAAACCAAAAACTTTCCAAAAAAGCTATTACCCATTTTAAAACCCAAACCACATAAAAAAAAAAACCCAATAAATTGTGTTTTAGAGATTTTTAAAAAATGGTTCAACAAAAAAGATGACTCCACCCTTCTTAACAACATAAAAAAATCGAAAGAATGGTTTATACACTCAATTTAAATTATTATTGTCACTTCTATTGATTTAAATTGACTATTTTTCAATTTAAAATTTTGGTTTGGTCCAAGTCTCATGAACTTTGTATACTACTTCCCGGATGTTTAACTGCAGCTGCATGCCTTCATAAAACCAACATGAATCCCTGACATTTTCTTAGAACAATCAAGCTTGAATTTTCTTCTTATCCTGCTCTACTGTTTTGTGCTCATGATGGCTAAATGCTTAGGCTTATGTTCTTATTCTCCAATGAAAAGATTGGTCCAAGTCTCATCATCTTTGTTTATTCACAGCGTTGGCCTACTTTCCTCATCAAAACTTGCAAGGGAAAAATATGTGCAATTCGCAGTTAAAATCATTCTCTAGTCATTTACGCTTTTGATATAAGCAATCCATAAACCTTAATTAGCTACTTTAGTTTATATACAAAAAAAATTACGTAAATACATGTATATTATAGTATTTACTCTTGTTGTTTGAGAAGTTATTGATGCAGAACGCAGCGGAACAGGAATTATTAGAAGGGAGGTATTTAAGGGCAGATTAAAAGGGTCCGGGTCTTAAGGTAGTGTAGGTTTGTAAAGAAGAGTTGAACGGGTTGTTATGGTGTATGAACAGTTGTAGTGAACAGTTTTTAGAGCAGAAAAATTTAACTTTTTACATGAAGGCATAAATAGTTGAAAGAAATTAAAAAATGAAGGAAAAAAGAAGAAGAAAGAAGGAGAACAAAGAGGAGTACAAAGTTTAAAAAGAGAAGAAAAAAAAAGCTAAGCCAGTCCTCCATCAAACTCCTTTCTTGTTATAAAACCAAAAAAATCAACCCCCACATGTTTAACCTATTCCCATCTCCCTATCTATCAATATATCACCACTCGTTCTCCCTCCTTAGAGCATTCCCATTGTTCCATTTTTCCCCTTCTTCCAATTAAGAAGACAAAATTTGACCACCATTGTGCATCTTCTTAAATGCCACTTAGGAGAGAGAAACATTTTTCTTACTAAATAGGAAGAAGACTTTGGGGGAGGAGAGAGAGAGGGCTGTCAGTCCACTTTGTGTGGATGGGTGGCCGGGTGGGTGTGGGGGGGAGGGTTTTGTATTTATTATGTGAGATGGTGTTAAATTTAATATTTTTTGTGTAAGAAGATGTGTAAGAAGATTATACAATTGAAAGATATATTCTTAAGTGGGTAAGAAGATAAAAATGTGTAGGTGGCAATGGAACCCAGCTAAGAAGATATATATGAAGATTTATACAATGAGGATGTTCTTATCCGAAACGTCCCTCTCATTCATTCATTCTCATTAACCCAAAACCCTCAACAACCCACTAAATCATCTTCATCATCCGCCCTTTCTCTCTCCCTTTGAAGGCTCACAAAAAATCTCTCTCTCGGCTCCGTTCAGAGAGCAACTCAACAAAACAACTCTCTATTCTCATTAACCCAAAACCCTCAACAACTCTTTTTTTTTCTTTCTAACTCTCTCTCTCTCTCTCCAACCCACTAAATCATCTTCATCATCCGCCCTTTCTCTCTCCCTTTGAAGGCTCACAAAAAATCTCTCTCTCTCGGTTCCGTCCAGAGAGCAACGCAACAAAACAACTCTCTTTCTCTAAACGTTAGAGAAGGGAACAAAGCTAGGTTCTGCTCAGCTCTCAACGGATGCATATCTCCCAACTCTCATTTCCTCTCTCTCTCTCTCTCAGCTCTATTGAAAAATGAAAGAATAAATGATCAGACATACAACTGTGATGACAGTAAGGGAAAGAAGAACTTACATAGAGATTGAGAAAGACAGATGGCGAGGCAGAAGCAAGTGAGGGATCAACCGAGATTGGGAGAAAAAGAGAGAGGAATAGGAGGTTGAGATGGTCAGGCGAAATATAAACCCAGGAATTCCAATCCAAGAAGAGAGAGGAAGAGGAGGTTGAGAGTGAGACGGAGAAAATGAAGAAAGATGGTTGGGATTATATTAAAAAATGTGAATAGGAATAGGTTGAGATAAAAACGTGATAAAACGGTTAAGATTAGATTAAATCTTGGCTAGTGATTGTGTTTGGTAAAAACAAATCCTGGCTGATAAATAACTTTTGATAACTGACTGAGCTGCTTTATATAATAGATTGTGAGTCGATCCTCTTTCTCAAGCTTTTAATCGTTTAAGTACTTTGTTTTTTTTTCAACTGATAAAGTCAATTTACGTGAAATCGTTCTTAAAATGCTATAGAAACAAAAGAACAACAGCATGTCGCAAGGAATGAAGAGCAAAGATGGTAAGGTGGTGATATTCTTCTTCATCTTGAATTCGATTACTCTACCACCATAACTTCACACTATTTTTCCTCTTCATTTATTGATCTTCATTTTCTTCTCTTTCATCTAAACTTCAGTTTCTTCTCCTCCTCTCCTCCTCTCCTCCTACTCCCCCTTCTTTTGTATTGCTTCATTCATCAATTTGAAAACATTTGTTGATTGTGTTCAGGAAAGAAGGGACATAAATTTATGGTTCATTATAATTTTGTAACGTGATGCTTCTATATTTTACAGTGCGATGCATAACTTGGATTAGGTAATTAAAATTGATGGATTGTGATGCACTGAGTGAGTGATCTGTGTGCGTCTCGAGTTCATTAAAAGTATCATAGTATTTTTCGCTCATTTAATTGCCCTTTTTCTAGTTTTGTTTTTTTTTTAAAAAACAGGGAGGGTATTGTAGCTATTGAAAATTTTCCAAACTGGATCGGTCAAAATTTACCCCTTATTTAAAGGGTAAAATTATAGTTGGTCCCTTTTCCAAAGTTTTTAACCTCAAAAGTATCGTTCTTTTTTTTAACCGCAAAAGATCATTTTTTCGAAATATTGTTCTGAAAATGTCATCGTTTCTTTCAACGATTTCGGCAACACACTTTGGATTCGAAAATCACCATTATTGCTCAACGAAATGGGGATCGACACGCTTTAGTCGGAATTGGGGAGTTTAGTTTAGGGCAACGCCCCTCGAAAAGTAAATGGTTTATTTGATTTATTATGTACTAAATTATAATGGATCTGTGATGGGTTGAATTATTTTTCAGTATGGCGAAGGTGGAGGAGGAGAGGAAAGAAGGCTTACGAGTTACGATGCAGGAGATGGAAGAAAAAATGGAGGATATGGTCGGATTCATTATCATTTTGTATCGCCGTGCAAAAATAGATTAATAATATTTTATGTATTACAATTCAAAATTTAATTTATCGCGGTAGATAAAAGTTGATATCTCAGTGCAATTATGATATGGTCAGATTTAAAGACTAGACTTGGCACTTGGCAGTTATAAAACAGGCCTAAATGTTGTTTAAAAGGTACTCTAATATAGTTAGGAAGAAAATATATAGTGATCTTAATTGCATTATTCATAAAATCACCGTGGCGAAGTTTTAAAATCAATATAAGGTTATAAGAATATGAGAATATTCAGTGTTTTAAAATTACTCCATTTGTTTTCAAATTATCTACAATGTAATTTATTTTTATTTTTTGAAAAAATTTGAATGTTAAAGCTAATATTGAGACTACAATTATTCATTTCTTTATGTTTTTCCCTTCATGAATCACTTTTTTACATGAATCACTTTTTCCTGTAAACTTTTTTCTCTCTCCCACAATGATAAGATTTTTAATGATCCCGACTATATTCCTAAAAATCTTCTAATGACTACCATTAGAGATGCCTTCTTGTTCTTTTTCTTTTTAAAGTCTCTTCACCGAAACCACTCATAAAGATGTTAGTCGGGCTAATTCTATCGTGTTTTGTTCATAACAGGTTACGGTTTAAACAACTCAGTTTAAACGGATCGTTAAAAATTAAATCTTTGAAGCTTCATAATTTACAATGATAAAGAACACTTGTATTTAAATTTAAATTTTGAAATCAAATAATCAACACAAATCCAACAAAAAAGTCATCCGACGATAACATCTAAGTAATAAAATTCAAAACATAAATCATTGAAACTTCATAAATTTACTTTAGTTCAATCAATCAAGTTGTTTAATTAATAGTCATAATATCGATATTATTAGATTGAGTCAATTCAAATGAGTTTTCTTCTGTTTTTAAATGTATTTTAGTAATTTCTAAGGTTGAAGCGAGATTCTCGGTTAGGTTTACCCGAATCAGGTGAAAAACTTACTCTTTTTCATAAAGGGCTCCATTGGCGACTCGAAAAATCTCAATAGAGATATTACTCGGACCAACACTAACGGTTTCAGTCCAGTCGTGTCGGTTTTGGTCTTTAATAGATTGTGTTTTAAACGTTCGCTAAAAACTCAAACCTAACCCTAGCTTTTTCCCGATTTAAACGGTTCGACCCTACAGTTTTTTACTATTTTAACGTCTCTACTCACCAACCTAAAAGCCTCGGTTTTAAAAGTTTCCAGTCGTTTATTTATTTATTTATTTATTCAGCTACTTTTTTTTTTCGTTTCCGATGGCACTTTTTTCCTATAACTTGACTTCACTTATACATTTTCTCCCATTTACCCACAAAAAAAACTCTACAGTGTGTTCTTGTTCATTTTCTTTTACTACAATTTAACACTTCACGTTTTGTTCATGGCCATTTTATAGATGGTTCATTTTGTGGTGAGTAGTTCAATGTATTTTTCATATTTTTATAATGATCAATCAAAAGAAAGATAGAGAGATATCGAGAAAAATACTAGACCAAAGTAGAATAAGTGAAAATTACCAAAAAACTACAAACGATGTATGTGAACCGTGTACTTGTTTAACTTAGGGGTGTGTAGGATTTTTTCGGAACTGAACCAATATTTTGGTTTGGTTCTGGATCTGAATTTTTATAGAATCGGACATTTGGATCGATCTCAGTTCGCAAACTAAAAAAATATGAAACCGGACTAAACCAACCCAATATATTGTTTATTTATTAATTATTATATATTATATATGTATATATATGTATATATATTAATTATCGATTTCTTCAACGATCTCTTTTCAATTCGATGTAATGAGTGCATGACCCATTTTTTCTATTACTAGATCTTCATGCCCATACCTATGTACGGTGATATATTTGATTTCGTCAATTGAAACGCCGATGTCTAAATAGAAGGTGCGATTATAAAAAAAATGTTACAATTGAGAGGTACATTACTTCAAGTGGTAGTTGAGGGGTGCTATTCGACTCGACACATAGTTGAGGGGGTTATTTTGTAAGGAGTTATATGTAACTGACCTATGAATGTTTGATTTTGTGGCAGAATCAATCCCCATGGTGAGATAGTCTCAACCAATCAATTGAGCTCTATCGTGATTTGAAAATTGCTTTGGTAGTTTGGCTCTAAATAAAGCGCACTTGTTATAAACAAGATGCAAATGAGTTGATTGCTTAACAAATATTTAACATAATTTCCTTCAATATGAAAGATAAATCTTTAATATTAAAAAATAATGCTATACTTAGAGTAATATATTTCAAGTGTTACCAATGAGCTCTAAGCTTTAACTGCTATTGTTCATTTCTCTTAACAGATAGGTCGGGTGTTCAAGTCTTAGGAGGCACTATGGACTTTACAACTCTCAATAGAGAGATCGTGTGTTTAAGTCTTGTCAAAGGCACCATTGTTGTTCAATCCTAATCTAAAAAACCCTATTTAGCTACTCTTCAGCTTATCTTAATGGAGAGGACTAACCCAAAAACATATATATATATATATATATATATATATATATATATATATATATATATATATATATATAATATATATAAAGATAAATATATATATATATATATATATATATATATATATATATATATATATATATATATATATATTTTATATATATATATATATATATATATATTTATCTTATAAATATATATATATATATAAATATATATATAAATATATATATATATATTTATCTTAATATATATATATATTAAGACATTTAAATAATAAAAAATAAACATTGTAATACGGTCTATGTCCCCTCCATCATTGAAAAAAAGTAAAATAAATAAATTATTTCAAATATTGTGTAATTTTTACAAAAAAAATTATTGAATATAAATTGAAAATTCAATCAAACTATATATATATATATATATATATATATATATAATTTGATTTGTGAAATTGGACGTGATATTCTTCACAAAGTGTAAATCCTTTTTCATGCCCCTTTAAGACCAAAAAAATATATTTCTAAAGAAATATCACGTCACAGTTCTCCTAAAGAACTAAATCGTCGGGTTATGACTTATGAATGGAGTCGAGAGTCTTCGGCGAATGAGACATATCATCCTCCAGTCCACTCCTGCGACTTGGAAAAAATATGCTGTGGGGACCTACACCTTACATATCTCGGTTGTCAGAGAACGGAAGCCTTCAAGTTGTTGGGCCCTTTTGCCTTCTCTTAACGTAAACCTAGATCTGTCAAACAGAGAATGGAGTTGCGCATAATTAAGAGTTACACATCGGATGATACTCCGCCCATCCAAATGTTATTATCATCTTTCTTTTTTTTAGTTTCGTTCTTGTAAAATAATTATCTTGTTTGAAAAACTTATTTTTATTACAATGTTTTTATTATTTATTTTTATTTTTATTTAAGTTTGATAATTGGATGGGTTAGATAAGATTAAGTTGTATTGTGTTGTGTTGAGTATGGATCAGGTCGGGACGCATAACATATTAAAAATCATTAGAACCCGAATATCAAATTTGTTAAATCGTGTCAGTTATAATGTTTATTTTACTGTTTTCATTTCATTCGTCTAACCAAGAAACTCACGACACGACCTTGTCACGGTGGCATTCTACTCGCAAAACCAAAAGTATGTCAGTAGCCAACTAACCATAATTTAGCTTTTGTCCGGTCTAACTGGTTTTTTTTTGACTAAACTGTTTTTAAAGGAAGCATTTTTTGGTACATTTCTAAAAATGAAGGACTATTCTTATAAATGTGTCTGGTGAATCATTCAATTTTTTTTGGTAAATAATATTACGAACTAAAATTTATGGTATTATTATATGAAGTTTAATGTTAGAGCTGTTAAACAATTAAATTGATGATGATTTAAAATAGAGGTGGTCTCCTGTAAGACGGTCTTATGGATCCTTATCCGTAAGATGGAACCTCATTTAAAAATTCACGGATCATAATAAATAAATAATACATTATAAAATATCATAAAAATGATTCTGCTTAGTTGGTTCGCAGCATAACTCTTAAGTCTTGGAAAGTTGAGCGTGGGTGGGTCTGAGGTTTGAAACCCCACCGCACTTTTTTTTCAGTTTTATTATGATGTGTCATTTTATTCCGGTGTCCCTGCACTTTCAAGGTTTATCGCCAAAATTCTTATGTTTTCCACGCCTTACAGTTTAATCCTTTGTCAACCCCGTTAGCATCAATTGCCTTGAAATATTTGACGGATCTTAATGGACTTTAACGAAATACTAAATGACACGTTTAAAGCCAAACGTGACACATTTTAAGGTTGAAAGTGACACAATAAAAAGAAATTTATTATAATTCTCATTAAAATTCAAATGAATACTCTTAATGTGTAACTTTTTAGTATTAAAAGTGTCACTTTTTAGTATTAAGAGTGTCACTTTTTAGTATTAAGAGTGACACTTTTTAGTATTAAATGTGTCACTTTTTACTTTTTAGTATTACGAGTGTCACTTTTTAGTAGGAAATGTGTCATTTTTTAGTATTAAGAGTGTGTCACTTTTTAGTATTAAATGTGTCACTTTTTAATATTAAGAGTGTCACTTTTTAGTATTAAGAGTGTCACTTTTTAGTATTAAATGTCTCACTTTTTAGTATTAAGAGTGTCACTTTTTAGTATTAATAGTGACATTTTTTAGTATTAAGAGTGTTACTTTTTAGTATTAAGAGTGTGTCACTTTTTAGTATTAAATGTGTCACTTTTTAGTAATAAGAGTGTCATTTTGTAATATTAAGAGTATAAGAGTATTACTTTATATTTTAATCTTATACACATTTATTTGATTTCCCCCTGAACTAAATTTTATTTTGCATTAAAATATTAGTGATTCATTGAAAAAAAGAAGCCTTGTCACATTGACTATTTTTTTCCTTTTTTTGTTAATGAATCCACACATAATGAATGGTTCTCTATTTTCTTTTTCAGTTACAGTAAATTTATTTATTTATTTTAAAATAATATATAGATGTATATTTAATTTTAATTATTTTTATTTGTATATTCTCGTATTTAAAATGTGTCACTTTTTAGTATTAAGAGTGTCACTTTTTAGTATTAAATGTGTCACTTTTTAGTATTAAGAGTGTTACTTTGTATTTTAATAAAAATTATAATAAATTTTCATTTATAGTGTCACTTTTTGTGTTTTTAATGTGTCACGTTTGGTTTTAAATGTGTCATTTAGCATTTCGTTAAAGTCCGTTAGGATCTGTCAAGTATCCCAAGGCAATTGATGCTAACGGATGGCTAACGGAGCTAACAAACATTGAAAGTGGAGGGGCACCGGAACAAATAGAGGAAATGAACGTTAAAAATAGATTTTGTTGCTGAAGGGAGTCAAACCTATACCAGCGTGCGGGTTAAGCCTTAAAGTTTCAGCCTTCACCAACTCATCCAACCAACTTTTGTAATTTATAATAACATGTTTATTTATTAACCCGCAAATTTCTAAATGAAGCTCCATTTTACAGATTTAGGATCCGTAAGATCGTCCTATACAATGGTCCGTTCACTTTTAAAACTTAGTTGCTGCTTGGTGATTGTACATCTATTTCTTTAGTTTGACTTGCTTGCTCTCTTATTTTTTCTTGATTATTGAAGTAAAAAAACAAACTCAGGTCTACAAAAATAAGTCGTTGAATTGCCAATTTGTCAAACACACTACAAATATTTTCTCCACCAAACATGGCCTTACATTATTTTCTCCCTCTCTAAATAATCATCTTGTTTAACAAGACACACAGATTAAAGAAACTAATTAAATCTATTATGAATAGACGAATGATATTATGAGCTAGAGCTTGTGATATAATTATATGTTTTAGTGTTAGAGCCGTTGGATAAATAAGTTGACGATAATTTGACAAGTTTGTGTCATTATTTAATTAAAAAAATAAGATATTTGATCTAATGGTATAGAGACTTAAATAAATTTGATTGGATGGCAATAACACTAAAACTTAAAGTAATAGCACAAGTTCAAGCTCGCAATATCATATCTCTAATGCTATTGTAGTTTCTTTAAAGTCATTGTACACGTGACCATAGTTAAATTAGAAATAAAAAGTAAATGTGAATTGATAAGAGTTTTCATAAAATAAAAAATAAAAAGCTTACACAAAAGTAAGCATTTTAGCAACCATTTTTTTTTCTAATATTTTTATTTGTATTTCTAATCTTTGGTGAAAATTAGAAATAAAAATGTGTGGTAACTACATATATTTCTGAAAAACTAGAAACGTTTCTCATTTTCCCCTAAAATTTAGAAATAAAAAAAATATGTTCCTCATGGAAAAAAAATGATTGGTCCAAAACACAGAAGTGTGAAGCTAAATGAAATTTGACATTCAAACTTTTGTCCCAAAAACTTCTCAAGCATAAACTCCTCTCCTCCATATGTTTCGTATACCCTTAGGCAAAAATTCATATATAGAAATAGAAACTGTTATCATAGAAAGGGTGGTCTCTTGTAAGACGATTTTACGGATCCTTGTCAGTAAGACGAAGCTCTATTTAAAAATTTGGGGGTCATAATAAATTAATAATACGTTATAAAAAGTAAAAAAAACCAATTTGTTGAGATGGTTCATAGTGCATCTCATAAGGTGCAACATTATTGCATGTGGTCTTAGGTTCAAAACATCCTAGGGTTGTTTTTGAGTTTTATTATCAGAGATGTGTTATTTTGACATTGTTTACATTTACGATCAATCAGAATGTTACTTTTAGGCTTGGCGTGTGTCACTTTTGGATAATTATTGCCTTAGGTCTGATTAAGTTTTACTTAGTTACTTTAAATCAGAGTGTCACTTTTTAACATAAAATGTGTCGCTTTTAAGTTTTACGTGTCACTTTTAACAAAAAAATCACTTTTTATCTTTAAATTTTTATTCATAAGTGTCACGTTTAGTATGTCACTTTTAGGTATTAATTGTATCACTTTTAGGCATTAGGTGTGTCACTTTTGGTGAAACAACTCATTTTTATAATCATACAATTTGTATCAATAAGAGTGTCACTTTTAAGCTTTGAGTGTGTTACTTTTAGGACTAAAGTATGTCACTTTTAGGCTAGTGATTTTAACAACAATAACCAATTGAATACTACTGAAATATATGTTCTCATTCATAAAAATGTATATAATTCCAAGTGTCAATCGTTAAAAACACAAAACCATAACTTTTTCAAGATAAAGTATATGTTTTTTACTCAAACTTACAAAATTTACTGAAAATATGTCTAAAATAACCGAGCGTTAGGAGTCTTGGAACCAAATTCCTTGGCATGATGAGAATAAGAAAAATCAGTAGTCTTTTTCTTGCTCTTTTCAATACTTCTTTTAATACTTTTTCTCCTTCCATTCGTAACAGAGCGAACATGATCTAGGCATGTAGTAGATGAACTTGAAATACGAGATTATTCATTTTGGTCCGGTAAATTCTTTAAGGAAGAGTGTCACTTTTTAGTATTAAATGTGTCACTTTTTAGTATTAAGAGTGTCACTTTTTAGTATTAAGAGTGTCACTTTTTAGTATTAAGAGTGTCACTTTTTGTATTAAGAGTGTCACTTTTTAATATTAATAGTATCACTTTTTAGTATTAAGAGTGTTACTTTGTATTTTAATAAAAACTATAATAAATTTTCATTTATAGTGTCACTTTTAACATTAAAATGTGTCACTTTTGTGTTTTTAATGTGTCACTTTTGGTTTTAAATCTGTCATTTAGCATTTCGTCCAAATCCGTTAGGATCTGTCAAGTATCCCAAAGCAATTGATGCTAACGGATGGCTAACGGAGCTAACAAATGATTAAAACTAAATTTTAAAAGTAGAGGAGTCGAACCCCTAACCGGGGTAAGGCTAAACCTTAGAGGATAACTACTCACCAATTCACCTAATCAATTTTTGCAATTATAATTAACAGGTTTAATTATTAACCCGTGAATTTATAAATGGGGCTCCGTCTTACGGATTTAGGATCCGTAAGACCAACCTACACAAGTCTTTGCCATCATAGAAATAGAAACTGTTATCATACGTATTTTTTGTTTCTAATTCAAATTAAAAAAGAATCAGAAACAAAGTGAATCAAAAAGATATGAAACAAAATGAAGAAATAAAAATGCTACTTGATATGATATTGGGGGGTGGGGTTAGAAACTGACAAGTCCAAATTCAAGGGCTTATGTGACAACTTGAAGCTACAAGGGGTTGAAGTGACAGTAATGCAAGGATTGGATCAATAACTAGGAGTAACATGAGGCGCTTTTATGTGTTATTTAATATTTTATTATTTTAGGTTATTTAATTGTTTCATAATTTAAATAGCTCTCTTATTTTAATTATGTTTCTTGTCCCTAAAGTTTAGGTTTAAAAATTTCCTTTCAATTAGTTTTCTTTTCCTGCAAGAATTATAATTTATTTTGTAAATATATATAAAGGCATTCTTAAACATTGTTTTGGGGAGTTGATTTTTAATTAATAAAATTGAGTTAATTTTCTGGATAGAAAATTTTGTGTTCTTATTTGAGTGTCCTGGATTAGAAGCTTGAATTATAAATATCGTGTATTTGTTGTTTATAATTGAATTAAACTTATCAGTTCGAGAGTCATCCCAATTGTGGCGTCATTCACAATTCCAAGGTTCGCGTCATCTCGTGGCATTGGGTCGCAGAGTCATTCATCCTAAAACCTTTCTAGGAAATCTTGGGTCATCATCATTTGGTATCAGAGTAATCATAGTTACGGTAATTTCATTCTATCTTAATTTTGCGTATTATCGTTCTAGTTGTTAAACCCTAATTTTCGATAGGGTTCGTGTTCGTGTCATAAAAAAAAGTATTGTTTTGATTTTCTTCTAGTTGTCTTGAACTTGGATCATCAATCCTTGTTTAATTGTCTTGTTTTTTTTTTCAATTTCGAAAATCATGTTATTTATAAAAAATTTAAAAAAATTGTGACTTTGAGTGCATACACGCAAGGGAGTGAATCACCAAAATAATCATCATGTCCGAACTTCCTAAACCATTAGCTATTCATGATTGGACGGAGTTTTTTTTCGAGAGATAGTGGATAGTGAGTTCGTGATTGAGGAATGGAGAAGGCACATATTTTGTACTAAATGTTACGTGAGTAATAAGGCATGTAATATGGTTATTGATGGAGATAATATCTCTAATTTTGCTAGCTCCTATATGGTTGAGAGGTTAGGGCTACCAATCTTTACACATCTGCAGCCTTATGAGTTGCAAGAGCTACATGTCGATGGGTAAGTGCAAGTCTTCCAACAAACCCTAGTCACTTTTTGAATAAGGAAGTATTCTGATACGGTGGTGTTTGATGTATTACCGATGGAGGCTGGTCACTTATTACTAGGGAAACCATGACAAACAGACCGAGGAGCAACTTACAATTTGATGGGTACAAAGAAATATAATTTCATGTATGAAAATAGGGAGATCTCTTTAATGTCTTTAACACCTGCTCAAGTTCGTGTTGATCTATTGGTTTTGCAAACAAGCATGAGTGAATGAAAGATTGAAAATGAAAGAATTGACAAATCCTTCATAACTAAATGGGCGGAATTAATGGATCTTGTCTCACGGGTGGCTCATGGGGTTGCATGTGCGGATTTGAGGACAAATCCTTTTCAAGAGGAGGAGTATGATATGATATTGGGGGGGGGGGGACGGTTAGAAATTGACAAGTCCAAGTTGGGCTTATGTGACAACTTGAAGCTACAAGGGGATAAAGTGACAATCACGCATGGATTGGATTAAGAACTAGGAGTAACATGCGGCACCTTTATATGTTATTTGCAATTTTATTATTTTAGGTTATTTGTTGTTTCCTAATTTAAATAGCTTTCTTGTTTTAATTAGGTTTCTTGTTCCTAAAGTTTAGGTTTAAAAGTTTCCTTTTAATTAGTTTTCTTTTCCTGCAAGAAATTATGATTTATTTTGTAAGCCTATATAAAAGCATTCTTAAACATTGTTTTGGGGAGTTGATTTTTGATTAATAAAATTGAATTAATTTTCTGGATAGAAAATTATGTGTTCTTATTTGAATGTCCTAGAATTGGAAGCTCGAATTATAAACATCGTGGATTCGTTGTTTATAATTGAATTCGACTTATCAGTTATAGAGTCATCCCAATTGTGGCGTCATTCACAATTTCAAGGTTCACGTCATCTCGAGAGCGTTGGGTCACAGAGTCATTCATCCTAAAACTTTTCTAGGAGATCTTGGGTCCTCATCACTACTAAGCGCTACCTAAGAAACATGACAAATGAGAATTTTGGGGCAGATGAAAAACGGGAATCAGACAGTTTTAGGAGTAGAGGGAGTTAATTACAATTTGACCATCTCGAAGTAAATACTACTGGACAAAAACTTGTGGAAGACCATTTTACAGATCTCAATCCATACGACGGAGCCCAATTAAGAAGAAAAATAAAGTTGAGTTTGGCTTGGGCATGGCAACCCATTTGCAGAAATTGGGGGTTACCCATTGTGGGTTCCCGGGATGGGCGCTCCCGCGTCCCGCGCGCCCTTGGATAGGGGTACGCATCCGTGCGGATGCGGTGACATCCTTGCTCAGTTCGGCCTCCCTTGTCTAGGGGAGGCGAAAATCAAAGTGCGGGAGGAGTCTTTGTCGCTCGAGCGCGCGTTGGAATGCGCCTCGGTTGCCTTTAGTGGATTTTGATCCAATATGGGAGCTTTGGGTTTCCCGCATCAAGTTATCCCTTGTTTAGGGGATATCAGGATATGGGAAGGCATCACCCTTCTATTTCCATTTTCCCTTTTTTAGGGGAAAACGTGAAAGTGCAAGGAAGGAATGTTGCAGCGCCCCCACTATGGATTTTATGAAAATAGCCTTATGGCCTATCTTGGATCACTATGGGTGCTTTGGGTTTTCTACGTCAAGTTATCCCTTGTTTAGGGGATACCAGGACATAGGAATACATCACCTTTCCATTCCCATTCTCCTTTTTTTAGGGGAAAACGTGAAAGTGCAAAGAAAGATGTTGCGAGGCCCCACTGGATCCAAAATGTTTTAGAGTCGCCATCTTTATTTTAAGGAAGAAATAAAGCAAAACCAAAAAAAGAAAACCAGAGATAATGAAAACGGGTTCGGAGGCTAAGTTACGAGTTGGGAAGGTGCTAGGCACCCAACTCGCCCTTCGATCTCAAAAGCGGTTTTTGGCTAAAGTATGCTTTTTGTTATATTTATTTAACAGATAAATAAAGCATTAGCGCCTACAAATACATCCATTACATCGATATTATTTCTGGTTTGCAAGGTCTCTTTTACAAGCGATCACAAATATACTTGAAAATATTTTGCCATTATAACGGCTACATTTAGTATTATTTCCTAACTAAACCGGGCGGCATAGCTTATATATTTACATTGGACCGGATTGGAAATAATACTCTTACAAATAAAGACTTTAATGAGTAAATAAAACAAATAATTACAAATACATCTGAAAAGATTTGGCCATAATAACGGCTACATTTAGTACTATTTCCTAATTAAATCCGGGCAGCACAACTGCTTATATAACTACATTGGGCCGGATTGGAAATAATACTTTTACAAAATGAAAGACTTTTAAAATAAAACTTACAAACAGCCTAGGGTGTGCTCGCTCTGTCCCTCGGGGAGAGAGAGTCTTTTTGTTGTTGTTGTTGTTGTTGTTGTTGTTGTGTGTTGTGTGTTGTGTGAATTTGGGCAGCGTGGCAAGAAAGTTACTTTTGGCCTAGGGATTTGGGCGGAAATGGCTGTTTGTGTTTGGTTGTTTGTTGGCTTGAGGTAGGGAAATCGGGCGAAACAGCGGCTTATTCTGGCGATTTGGCCTTTTAAATCGGGCCGAGCAAGCTGCTCTTTCCACGATTTTTGGGCCAGGGAAAAGGGGTGGATACCTAGGCTGGGGGCTAAGGTTCACTCCTATCGGTTGGTTTTGTGTTTGGCGGAGGTTTGGCGGGGTTCGAGGCTTTTGGGGTGATCACTCACTATCTCACACCACTCCCTATTTCTCGGTAACGAGAGCTTGAGAGGCTTTACGCAAATTTTACGTTATGAAATGAGGAGCCGAGCCTCTGTATTTATAGGAGAAAATAGGGACACCGAAGGAATTAAATTTCCTTCTCTGCGCATCGAATGGTTGTACCTTGCGTTGGATCAATTGCATTTTACGGCAAATGTTTGTATACTGTGCACTGAAAGAAAACATTTTGGGCGCCATGCATCATGGATTTGGGCGCCAAGCCCAAATTTGGGGGTGGCCACGCCCACTATTCAAACTTGGTTCATTTTGAGCACTTTTGGTCCCTGCAGTTCGTCCTTTTGCGCATCCTGCTTTGTTCTTTTGCACTTTTGACCCTGTAACTTGACATTTGTTAATGTTTTAACAAGTCTTGATATTTTATGTCATGTCACATACCGAGTGCAGGGTGGGGTGTCTACACCCATCAAAAATGAGTCAAAATGAGAGAGGAAGTGGCCGGGCCCCGGATGGACCGATTACCCGGACTCGGGTCCATGTACAAAACGCGCGGACCATTTGGCTATGCGGGCATGCGACGTTGCACGCTATGAGCGAGCCACCACATTAATGAAATTGAATGTTTCATTAATTGCTCAAGTTCCCCTATTGTCTTTCGGAACGTGAATCACAGTCTATAAGTCCAGTTGGCAACTGACAAGGCTAGAGGGGGGGTGAATAGCCTTTTTAAAAACTTTGAGGGTTGACTTGAAAAACTTTAAAAGTTTGCAACGGAGTTTGTAATTTTGTCAGTCAACTGATACTGTATCAGCCAGCTGATGATTTTAAAGAGGCTGTAGCCGATAAATATTGGTCAGCTAGCTGACACAATTCTTTTTAAAAAAAGATCACTGAAGGTAAGGAGAGAAGCTGGAGAACAATTTATCAAAACAAGTAAATAAACAATTTATGTAAGTAACTGACTGACACTTAAGTAGATCAAGACTTCTTAAGTGTTAGATCAGTTTGTAAGAGCTGATGAAATAACTGATAGAGAAATTGAAGTGGTTCATAGTAAAACTGCTACGTCCACTACCAAGTTGGTCAAACTTGGATTTTTAAAATGCACTAATTTTATTAAAAATCTAAGTGATCTCTAATGGATCAGTGTACAACAAAAGACCAGTGTTTATGAAGAATGATTGAATAACAATCAAACTCATGAGACAAACTGACTGATTTCTAAAGAATATGAAGTAAGTCACTCAGTGTTTGTCTAAACAATAACTAGTAAGAAATTTTCAGTGAAGAGTATATCTAGCTAAAGTGTAAAAAGGCTAAGGCACAGAGAGGATTTCTTTAAGAGTATGAATGCTTCAGACTTCGATATAGAAAGATAACATACAGAATATCTATCAAAACACAAAATAGGAAAGTGTCAGTACTAGAGAATGTTCAAGTAAAAGAGGTAAGAAGACACTATAAAGCGTGGTCGGTGATAGAAATGTAGCCGACAAAAATTATGTTACAAGCTGACCAAAATACATAATAACTTAAAAGTTCTTGACTGACAAAAAGTAGAATGATTTTAAGCAAATTTATTTTAAGGCAAGATTCAACAATCTCCTCCTTTTTGCTTAAAACCATTCACTTTAAAGCAGAGAGCAATTAAAGAACTTATACTCCTGCAAAATAGATGTTAGTGAACCAAACAGATAAGAAATAATTATAAGCTACAGGAAATTAAAAACCAGAAAGGAATTAATTATCTACTACAAGTAAAACTGAAGAGTTTTAAAACGATTCAAAGTTTTGAAAGAGAGGTTAGTTCATTCAGCTGTTGATGTGGATCCTTCAGTGGGCTTTTGAGCTTGAGAAGCAATTGATAGACCAACATTAGCTTCAGGTGCCTTTTCAGCTTCTGGTTCTTTCTCAGCATCATCTTCCTTTTCAGCTTCTGGTTCTGTCACAAACTGAGATGGCTTAAGACCAAGTCTTTGTCTGAGAATCTTGTTCTCAGCCAAGTATGCATCAGCTCTTGCTCTCTGTTTCTTCTCCTCCTGAATGGTTTGAATCATAGCAACTTCAGCATTGAAGGTCCTGGTTGCCCATTCTTTCTGGTAAAGCAGAATGGATCTCCAATAATCCATATGAGCTTCTCTCGGTGAACCAGTTGCAATAGCAGTCTGTATTTCAGCTATGATTATCTGTGTAAGATTGGGAAGAAGAAATGCAAACTGTTGTTGGAGAGTTGCAAGCTGATTAGTGTGATGCTTGAAGGCTGCTTTCATCTGTAAGTGATACACATAAAGCAAGTCCAATTTGGCTGAAACAAATAATGTATCAGGTGGAGAAGGACCAACTAGTTCAGGAGCAGGTGATTGAGAAGTTCCTGGGACGTCTATAAAGAGCTAAAAGTCTTGAATGTCCTCATCTTCTGGGTCAGTAGGGAAGAATGTAGCCATAGGATATACAGGAACTTGAGATGTGGGAATCGGGTCTGACTTAGGAACGATATCAGGGAAAATAGTCTTCTTCCCAGTAGGCTGCTGGAGAGCTTGAGAAATGATGGCTCGTTGTCTCCTTGCCTTTCTGTAGGCCAACTGAGAATGAGTGAGGAGATATTCATCCACAGATGTAGACTTTGAGGAGTCAGATGAGGAGGCAATGGAAGATTTTTCAGCTGTATCTGTGGGTGCCCCGGATGCTCATGCGCCCCGCACACCCTTTTCTATGGGAACGTAACGTGCGGAAGGACAACACACTTTCCATTCCATCCTCCCTTGTCTAGGGGAAGACGAAATTAAAAATACGGAAAGGATGTTGTCAAAAAGCGCGTGGAATACGCCTCGATCACTTTAGTGATTTTTGGTCCAATATGAGAGCTTTGGGTTTTTTGTATCAAGTTATCCCTTGTTTAGGGGATACCAGGATGCAGGAATACATCACCCTTTCATTCCCATTCTCATTTGTGTAGGGGAAAACAGAAAAATACAAGAAAGGATGTTGCGGGCCCCACTATGGACTTTGTGAAAATTGCCTTAAGGCCTATTTTGGATCGCTATGAGTGCTTTGGGTTTTCTGTATCAAGTTATCCCTTGTTTAGGGGATACCAGGATGAAGGAATACATCACCCTTTCATTTCCATTCTCCCTTGTGTAGGGGAAAACAGAAAAGTGTAAGAAAGGATGTTGCGAGGCCCCACTATGATCCAAAATGTTTTGACAGAGTCGCCATCTTTATTTTAAAGAGAAAACAAAGAAAAAACCAAAAATAAAACTAGAGATTGCAAAAAAATGGGTTCGGAGGCTAAGTTACGAGTTGGGAAGGTGCTAGGCACCCAACTCGCCCTTTCGGTCTCAAAAATAGTTTTTGGCTAAAGTATGTTTTTTGTTATATTTTTCTAGCAAATAAATAAAACATTAAAATACAAATAAATCCATGTGTACATTATTTACGGACGGACTTGGTGCCTTCCAATAATTTACAAATACATTTAAAAATATTTGGCCATAATAATGGCTCTTTTTAATGAAATTTTCTAAATAAATCCGGACAGTATAACAACTTATATTTTTACATTGGGCCGGATGGAAAATAGTTTTTTTATAAAATAAACTCTTAAAGGTTCACCTTTAAGAGCGTTGGTGTGCTTTCGCCTGCCCTTCCTGAGAGGGAGTATTTTGCCGCCTGCTGCCGTGGGTTCGCAGGGTGATCGCTCCGAGGTTGCTTCTGGGCACCGTCAAACTAGCGGAGCAACTGCTTGCGTTTTTGTTGTTGTTTACTTGCTGCTGGCAGAAATCGGGCAGAGCAACTGCTTGCTTCTAGCAGATTTGGCATTTTTACTCGGGTAGAGCAACTGCTTTTTTTGAGATTTTTGGATCTGGGAAATAGGGTGGAAACCTAGCTGGGGGGCTAAGGCTCACTTTGACTGGTTGGTTTTGTGTTTGGAGGAGATTTGGCAGAGCTTCGAGGCTTTATTGGAGGGGGAACTCACTATCACTCACTGCGAAAAATAAACGCACATCGTTTTCGCTCTTCAACTGCGTGTGTGAACTGTGTGTCTGGTGTGTGAATTCCCAAAGCTGGGGCTTTCTATTTATAGGCTGAAGGAGGGATTCCTTCGTCATTAAGATTTTCCTTCTGAGCTTTATCGGCTTGTACTGCGTGCTTGAAGGCTTGTGCAATACGTTAAGTCCGGGAGCACTGTAGCAGCTCTGGAAGCCGAACCCTAAGGTTCTTGGCACCGCGCCAGGCTTGCTTGGTGTCGGCCCCAGCCCTCCATTTCCAGCCTCTTTTTGGACACTTTGACCCCTGCATTTGACTGTTTTGCGCATTCTGCTTTGTCTTTTGCATTTTTAAACCCTGTAAATTGACATTTGTTAAGTTTTAACAGGTCTTGATATCGCATGTCAATGTTACATACCAGAGATATGAAATTGGGGTAGTTACAGTAGCCTTAGCTGAAGAATGATCAGACAGTGGTTCCTGAATAGCATGAGGTAGGGAGGCAGACAGAGGAACATCAGAGTGAAGGGATAAATCATGTAGGATGAACAGAGGAGAGGCTTGGTTTGGGTGAGTAGGTAGATTTGTATCCAGGAAAGTGGAAGGTTCAGGTGAAGGAATCACAATAGCATCTGAAGTTGAAGGAAGAATAACATCAGCTAGGGGTTCAGTTGGTAGAAGGGGAGTGGCTGACAAAGGAATTGCTGGTACAGCAGTGGCTGACACTAGAATTGGTGCAGGAAAGGGAGCAGATATTGGAAGGACTGAAGATGAGGCTTCAACTGTTGGTACAAAGGTGGGTATTGGGATGGATTGCAAGGTAGAAGTAAAAGTGGGTAGAGGTTCAGCTGGGGTGGAAGCAGGTAAAATGGTTGAAGAAACAGCAAAAGGAACAGCAGAGGGTACTACAATGGGGACTGTAGGGATTGACTCAGAGATTAGTGGAGCAGGATCACTGGAGAACGCATCAGGAAATGCTGTGGACTTAGAAGCTCCTCCTTGCATGGAGGCCATCTGTTTGTGGAGTACAATATATGTTTGGTTGGCTGTATTGACAGCATCTTGCACATACTTGTTGGCTGCTCTTTGGATTCTGGCTAGTTTGGCTGGGTCCACTGATGGTTGTTCCAAGTCTTGATGTAACACATCATCTTCTGGTTGAGCAGGTCTTCCTACCAGATATGGATCATTGTGGGCTAATGCAGGTAGTTCGTGCACTTTGTTGTAAATGGTCCAGGCCAGAAAGATAAGCTCATCCTGAACAAAATGATCATTTGACAGGTAGAATCTATTCCAGAGAAGAGGAAGAGGGTCAAAATACTTGCCATAATTGGCCACTAGATCTTCCTGAGACAAATTAGGGGTAACAGGATACAAAACATAAGGTCTTCTCTTCAAATTGTGGTCAATGTATTTGATTGGATTAACAGGCGGTTTTTCATTTTTCTTTTCTTCATGGAAAGAGAGAAGAAATTGCACAAAATATGGGAGATGATCAATTGGAAATACCCAATTTGGAGGAATAGGGACAGGATTGGCTTGGTAATATGAGTGTTTGGGATGGAAGGTCGGATTCCTAATAGGAGGAAAAAATTTAATTGGAGCAGTGTTTAGAGATCTAGGATTTGAGGCAGGAGAAGCTGGTGAAGGATCAGTGAGTGACTGGAATGTCTAGGTTTGGAGAGAAAGGAACAACATTACATGGATTGAGATCTGGGTTTCTTCTTTTTCTTTTGGGAGCATGTTCTGCAGCTAAAGTCAATCTTCTTCTTCTGGTTCTTTGAGGTATAGGGATAGGAGAGATGCCAGTTAGTTGCACTTCAGCTGACTGACCAATGTCACTGGTAACAACGCCACCGGCCGACAATACCTCTTGATCGACCATCTGGCTGGCCGACTAGTTTCCTTTGACCTGGGTCGGGTCGACTTAGTAGATGTAGAACTAAGAGCCTGGGTCCTTGTCCTTCGAGGTCTTCTACCTGTTTGAGTTGTGGAGATTTCTTGTCCAAAGCGGCTGGATACATTAGCTCGCTTGATGTCTGTAGCCATATACCTTTTTATTCTCACAGGCTCCAAATCTCCAATTATCAGAAGACGATGTTGAAGAGCAGGAAGGGATTGAAGGAATTGATTGATGATAAGATGATGTGTAAGCCTTGGGTTGCCAGTAGCCATATTCTCCTTATATTTAGCTATGTTGGTCTTTACACATTCAACCGGCACAGCTCTCGAGTTAACTTCAAAGTTCCCCACAATAGCTTCCATGAGAAATAGTTGAAGCTCCATTATCTTATCATGTCCACCAGATTTGATAAGAAGGAACTTATCGAGTACTGTTGCAAGAGCATAGTGGAGAGGAGCAAATATGTTCTTGTGCCTATCAAAGGCAAGCTCCACGGGTACTTCTCCCCACATAGAAATCCAGCCTGCTTGTTGGGTTTCTTCTGGAATAGTATAGATGGTTGAACCATCATTCGACAAGCCAGAAAAGGTAGTTGTAATGGTTTCTGAGTCAAAAACGATGGGGACTCCTCTGATTGATCCATTAAGGGAGAAGGGATCAGCGGGGTTTTCTTCCGTTGACATGAAGAATTCCTCAGTCAACTGGAAACTGTACGTTCTGATGTTGAAAGAGAGAAGAGGAATCAACCCAGAAGCTGTTACAAGATGGATAAGTTCAAGCCCTAATGGTTCGTTGTTAAGAGACGCTACATCCAAGAGACATCCTAATACAGTGTTGGTTGCCATTTTCCTGAAACAATCACAACAACAAGGTTAAGAAAGCAAAAGAAACAGAGACAGAGAGAAAGAGAAAGCAAGGAGAAGAAGTACCAGGATAGCTAGGGTTAGGGTTTTGAAAGAGTGACCGTTGAAAAAGTAGAAGAAGAAGAATTAAAAGTGAGGAGTGAAGTATAGAATCTGATGTAAAGAGAGAGTATATATATATATATATATATATATATATATATATATATATATATATATATGAGAGAGGTTTTAAAAGTATGGGTGCTTATAAAAAGATGAGTGAGTGGGTTTTAAAAGCGAAGATATGGCGTGTAGTGAAAAAATACATAGAATTTTGGTTTTTGATAAAAAGGTGATTTATGATAGAAGGTTATTTTCACAATGATGAGCCGTTTTTGTGTAAACATGTCACTTCAACCGCCAGTGTTAGTGGGATAGTAGAGAAGTCGTTTTGGCTTCTCAACGAAGCTTTGCGATTTTCAAGAAGGACTAAAAAAGCGGGAAATAAATGAAGTAATTTATGAATATTTAAATTTAATCTGAATTTTGTATGAATCTTGGCTGAGATACGATCAGCTCTGATTTAGGGATTATAACCTACCTGAACAGTGACTAAAGTCAGTCACTGAGTTGTCAGCTAAGAGATAGATAAGAAGAATGTCAGCTATTTGACGTTTGTCAACTGTGAGATGTCAGCTGTTTGTTGAATAATGTCAGCTGATGACTGAAGGTTTTCAGCTGAGGATTTATTCAAAAGCTTAGTTCCAAACGGATTCATGAGTCAATGGTTGTCAGCTAATGGCTGACAATTTTTGTCAGCTAGATGAGATTTGGCTGACAAATCAAAAGTTAACGCTGATGTTCTTTTTCAGCTGCTCTATTTATCTTGCAAAGATTAGGGATACAAAATATCTTTCTATGACATTATAAGCATTCCCAGTTCACCTCTTGGAAATTCAAATCTATCAGATTTTAGAGCTTTTGTAAATATGGCAGCTAATTGAAATTCTGTAGGAACATATTCTAGCTGAACATTACCTTTTTCAACATGATCTTTTAAGAAGTGATATCTTATGTCTATATGTTTGGTTTTAGAATGCATAACAGTATTTTTAGAAACATAAATAACATAAGTATTATCACAATAAATAGGACATGTTCCCATTTCCATTTCATAGTCCAATAGTTGTTGTTTCATCCAAAGAATTTGAGAACAAAGAATCGCCAGCAATGAATGTATTCGGCTTACGTAGTTGAGGTGGAGCGATGCCTTTTTGCATGCCCAAGATATCAACATGTTACTAAGAAACTGACATGTTCCACTGGTGCTTTTTCTGTTAACTCTACAAGCTGCAAGGTCAGCATCTGAATATCCAATCAAGTTAAAAGAAGAATCTCTAGGATACCAAATACCAAATTTTTCAGTAACAATCAAGTATCTAATAATTCTTTTTGCAGCAGTCATATGATATTCTTTTGGATTAGCTTGAAATCGAGTACATATATATACAGCAAACATAATGTCTGGTCTACTAGTAGTTAAATAAAGAAGCGATCCAACTATACCTCTGTACTCAGTTGTATTAAATGGTTTACCTTTTTCATCAGTGACTAAATGTAAGGAACACTTGAATAACGTAAGGAACACTTGAATAACCAAGGCCTTGTTTCCCTATATTTCCAAATGTCTGTTTAGAGAAAGATATATCATTAGCGCTTTGAGGATTCACCTTTCTCTTTAACAAGAGATTGTCGGAAGAGACACATCGAATATCCTATGCCTGTTTTATCATTGCTAGATTTTTGGCTTGTAAGGATTTCTTCAAATGCATCCTTAGAGCTATTCCAGGAGTCAATTGTCTTTTGCAAGGCAATTTTCTCTAGGTCAAGTCCTTTGATGTGCTCGCTAGACAATCAATTTTGTCATGAAGAAATTTGTTTTCTTCCTTCGCTTGATACTCTCTTGTTGACACCTATTGAGAGTTTGAATCTCACCGCCATCAAAGATTTCTCACCAGTAAGTTTCTCACGCTTCTTGGCCGCTTAACATAGGCTACTCTAAAGGAATTAAATTCTTCAAGCATATCCCGATTATCCTTGAGAAGTTCTTCCTTCGAATCTATCATCGTTGGTTTCATTTTTGTCCAAAGGATTTGGTGAAACTACAACTTCATTTTCGAGAGTCATAGGTAGGACATGAATCATGAGCTATTAAGCATATGTTAGCTTGCTCACAATCCTCTTCCTCCTCTTCTGAATCAGTCTCAAACCATGAAGCAACCTGTTTGTCTTCTATGTCTTCAGCCAACATACCCTTTTTGTTTTGAAATTTTCTAAAAGTGGGTTTTCGGTATGCTTCAAATTTTGGCTTAGGACATTTTGAGGCAAAATGACTGTGTTTTCTACGCTTATAACACACAAGCTCTTCCTTAGATGAGCTTTCACCATTTTTCCTGAAAGGTTGTTGGTGAGTGTTCTTCCTTCCATATTTTGCAAATTTTTGAAAACGTTTAACAAACATAGCAAATTGTTCATCGATAAAAAATCATTTTCACCGGAAGAAGTAGAAGGTTTGTTTTCAACAATGATTTCTTCTTGGACCATGGTCGGCAAAGACACGCTTAACTGGCTTTGTCTTGCTCTAGAGCTTGATTAACTTCAAGTTCATAAACCTTTAAACTTGCGTAGAGACTACGAAGAGTCATCTCGTTTAAGTTCTTAGATTCTTTCATAGCCGTGGTCTTCACATGCCATAAGCTACCTAGAGAGCCTAGAAACCTCATGTTCATTTCCTTTTTGTCATACGTTTTACCAAGAGAAAAGCAACTATTTATTACCTCACTGAATCGATCGTATGCTTGTCTCAAGGTTTCCTTAGGATCCTTTTTGAAAGAATCAAAGCTATTTGGATGTATGTATATTTTACATTTGTCTCTTGTGTCTTGGTCTCCTTCCAAGTATTCTACAAGAGCTTCCCACATCTCTTTCGCAGGTTGTACATCGAATCACTTGTTGGTAGGTGCTTGTGTCTAGAGATCGGTGATTATATTGATTGCTTTCTTTGTCAAGTTCTACCGACTTTCTATCGTCCTCTGTCCATTCGATTCTTCTTTAGGAACTTGCGGGGTTCCCAACGATGGAGGCTAGAAGATTTGCCTTCATTGGTATATGTTGACCTGCGGTGACACATTTCCATAACTTTGTTGTCAATAGAGTTCATGAATCTCATTACTTTATCCTTCCATACATCAAAATGACCTTCGTCCAATATTGGGACGTGGTTAGCATTAGATGTAGGCAACATATAGTGTGTTTGTGCCATTATGTCGTATCTCTCAAGAGTTTAATCTTGGAAAAACTTGTTTTCGAAGAGTAAGGCTCTGATACCAATTGTTGGGTCCCAATGAGCACAATAATAAGCTAGAAGGGGGGTTGAATAGCTTATTAACACTTTAAAACTTTTAAGTAAGTTCCTTGAAAGTTACTTGCAATCTATGAAAAGAATCAAGTAGCGGAAGACCTTCAAGAAAATTGTTCCAGGTCTGCCGATAAGGACTACCGGTAGACCTTTTACAGATTACTTAAGTTCTGCTGAAATGGATAATATAAACAATGAAGCTAAGCAGTTCAAGTAATAGGCAGACGGTAGGAAATAACACAAGTATTTTGGGATGGTTCACACTATAATGAGTGCTACGTCCCACCACCAAGGCGATCAACCTTGGATTTAAATTGTGCACTATGTTTTCCACTTAGATCAATTACAAAGAATATCCCTAATGGATCGTGTACAAAATATTGACTTGTGTTTGGGTCTAGGGAATTAAATATCTGTAAATACAAGATATTTAATTAGATGCAATATAGTTAATGGAAGTTAACAACAAGAAGAATAAAGCAATAAATGTTGATGAGCGACTTTTGTTGTCGACGAGGACTTCTAGATCTGTTAAGGATCTATTGAATGCTTGGTGAAAGACTTGGAGTTTATGAAGTTTCGAGCAATTCTTTAAGTGTTCGATTGATTACATGCTTGTCTGTTGTTCCGATCTTCAATGGCGGTATTTATAGCGAGTGCATTTCAAAAGAATCCGTTGGAGAGGGCGAAGACTTCAACTCTATAATTCATAAATGCATTAAATGCATGGGGTCGATCAAGGATTTTCGTCTTCACGGATATCTAGAGAGATAATCATTTACGAGATCTTCAAAAGGTGGGCGATTTGGTGTCGGATCGAGAGATGAAGTAGAAAGTAGGGGGCGATGCGCTTTTACGCTTTCATGTCGAGGGACGAAAAGTCTTCTGCTTTTCGGAAAGTTGCTTTCGGCTTGACATGTCGGGGAATGACTTGGATTAATTCAAACAATATGTAGGAATAAGTTTGATTTAATCCGGCTAGCTCTTCTTTGGAGAGGACACGTAAGCGCATCAAGCCGGACACGAGGTCTCACCGATCTTAAGCTTTGAGCGAGGTCTTCGGTGAAGGCGAGAAGGGGTCTTCGTGAACTGAAAAAGTCCTACAAAAACTATATAAGGCAAAGTTCTATACACAGTTGCCACGCTAATCGATACGCAGCCCGATTAGCCACTGAAGTATAAAACTAATGTAATGTACTGATCAGATATAAATTTAACATAAGAATCAACAATGCTCATCTCAAGTTTTCCTTTCATAAGATTCTCAAATCTTTTACACAAAACTTCATTAGTAGAGCCAAAAATAATATCATCAACATAAATTTGAACTAGTAAGATATTACCTTTGTGCTTTAATGAGAAAAGAGTACTATCAATTTTACCTCTTTAAAACCCTTTTTCCATGAGGAATTTTGATAGAGTTTCATACCATGCTCTTGGAGCTTGTTTGAGACCATAAAGAGCCTTTCTTAGCTTGAATACATGGTCCTTCTTTTTGATATCAAGAAATCCAGGAGGTTGTTCAACAAAAACTTGTTCTTGTAGATCACCATTTAGAAATGCACTTTTTACATCCATTTGATAGACCTTGAAATCCTTGAAGGTTGCATAGGCAAGAAATAGTCTAATAGCTTCCAACCTGGCAACAGGAGCAAAAGTCTGATCATAGTTAATATCCTCCTCATGTCTATAGCCTTGGGCTACCAACCTTGTTTTGTTCCTAGTGACATTTTCATCTTCATCCAACTTGTTCCTAAACACCCATTTTGTTCCAATAACTTGTTGATCTGAGGGTCTTGGAACAAGTTCCCATACTTGACATCTTTCAAACTGATTTAGTTCTTCTTGCATGGCCTCAATCCATTGTGGATCCTCTAAAGCTTCATTTATCTTTTTGGGTTCAATGGAGGAGACAAAAGCATGTGAGTCAAAAGTTTCATTTCTGGAACTGCTTCTTGTTCTTAGACCACCAAATGGATTTCCAATGATGTTTGATACTGGATGATGTCTAGCTTCCCTAATTTTTCTAAGGAGATCTGGAAGGGGTTCAGTTGGTAAAGGTGAAGAAAGAGGAATGTCAACTGACTGAATAGTTTCAGAAGCAAGTATGTCAGTTGATTGGTCAGCTGTGACAGGATTTGGATTGTCAGCAAGTTGAAAATTGTCAGTCTGCTGATATTCATTTTGAGTATCCAAAGTAACAACTGGAGGAATGAAAGATGAAGGGTTGTTTTGAATTGAACTACCATTGTTTCCTGTCTCAAAAATCTCAAAATTGTCAGTGACATGAGGAGTCTCAGCAGACTCAAGTAAATTAAATTCATCAAAAGTAATATGTATAGATTCAACAATTATTTGAGTTTTTCTGTTATAAACTCTATAGGCTTTACTATGTTTGGCATAACCAACAAAAATATCTTCATCAACTTTTTCATCAAATTTACCTCTGTGGTCACTACCATTGTAATGAATGAAGCATTTGCACCCAAAAATTTTAAAGTAAGCAATGTTGGGTGTTCTTCCTCTCTATAATTCATATGGAGTCTTTCCATGAAACTTGTTTATGAGGGATCTGTTTTGAGTAAAGCAAGTTGTGTTCACAACTTCTGCCCAAAAATACTTTGGTAGCTTTGTTTCAGCTATAATTATTTTACATGCTTCAATCAGTATCATGTTCTTCCTTTCAGCTACACCATTTTGCTGAGGTGTTCTAACTGCTGAGAAATTCTGATCAATACCATGATCATCACAGTATGTATCCATGTCAAGGTTCTTGAATTCAGTACCATTATCTAATCTTACACTTGTGATTTCACATTTTTTTTTGAGTTTGAAGATATCTGAACAAGGTAGTAAGAATGTGTAGACACCCCAATTTCGTACCCCTGATATGTGACTCTGACATATGATATCAAGAACTGTTTAAAATTAACAAATGTCAAGTTACAAGAGTCAAAAATGCGAAAGGTAAAGCAGGATGCGCAAAATAGTAAATTGCGAGGGAGGAAAGTGTCAAAAATAGAACTTGAACAGGAGCATGGCGCGGCCAAAAAGGCTAGGTTGGCGCCGCGCCATGCCATGGAGATGTCAGCACCAAGCATGCTACAGTCGCTCTGGGACTTAACGCATTGTGCAAGCTGTGAAGGCCGGTGTACATGCTGATGCTACACGCTGAAGGAATTTATAATTCCCGATGAGTCCCCCTCTCCACCTATAAATAAGAGTGCTGGGCTCCCCTTTATACACACAAAAATCATTCACGAAGAAACACTGAGAAATTCTTTCCGCGTCCCAACAACGCCGAATAGATAGAGAAGTGAGATAGGTGTGTGTAGCCCACCAAAGCTTCCAAACCCCCGTCCAACCTCCTCCAAACACAAATCCAATCAGTTAAAGTGATCCCTAGCCTTTTAGTTAGGTATCCACCATATTTCCCCGGCACAAAAACCATAAAGTAATCCGTTACTCTGCCTGAGTATATAGGCTGAAATCACCCGAAATAAGCCGTTATTCCGCTCAACCAAATAAGCCAAAACCACCAAAACTAAGCCATCATTCTGCCTGAGTGAGTGAGCCAAAACTACCACAAATAAGTTGTCACTCTGCCCAAATCACATCAGCAACAACAATAAAAGTCTCCCTCTCCCGAGAAGGACAGAGCGAGCACACCCCGCTCTAAAAGGTAACAGCCTTTAAGGGCATTTTTTTTTTATAAAAGTTGTTATTTAAATCCGACCCAATGTAGTCAATATAAGCCGTTGTGCTGCCCGGATTAGTTTAGAATAATTATGTAAAAGAGCCGTTATAATGGCCAAATATTTTTAAATATATTTGTAATTATTGTAAGGAAATGGCTGCAAGTCCATAAATAATGTAGCCACAGATGTATTTGTTTTTATTTTCCTGTCTTTTAATGCTTTATTTATTTGCTAAATAAATATAACAATAAGCATACTTTAGCCAAAAACTATTTTGAGACCGAAAGGGCGAGTTGGGTGCCTAGCACCTTCCCAACTCGTAACTTAGCCTCCGAACCGGTTTTCTATCTCTGGTTTTTCTTTTCCTTTTTCTGGTTTTGCTTTATTTTTCCTTTAAAATAAAGATGGTGACTCTAAAACTTTTTGGATCCAGTGGGGTCTCGCAGCACTCCTTTCTTGCACTTTTCTGTTTTCTCCTAAAAAAGGGAAAATAGGAATGAAAGGGTGGTGTATTCCCATATCCTGATATCCCCTAAACAAGAGATAACTTGATGCGGGAAAACCAAAGCTCCCATAGTGATCCGAAACGGGCCATAAGGCTGCTTTTAATAAAATCCATAGTGGGGGCGTGTCAACATCTTTTTGCACTTTTAGTTTTCCCTAAAAAGGGAAAATGGGAATGAAAAGGTGATGCATTCCCATATCTGGTATCCCTAAAAGGGATAACTTGATGCGGGAAACTCAAAGTTCCCATATTGGATCAAAAATCCACTAAAGGCAACAGGGCGCATTCCAACGGCTATCATACACACTCCTTTCGCACTTTTGATTTCGTCTTCCCCTAAAAAGGGAGGGTGGAGCGACGAGCGGTGGATGTCCGCACCGCACGCACGCGCCCCTACCAAGGCGCGGGCGCGGTGTGATGTTCCCGGGTGCGACCAGCGCCTTGGATAGGGAGTGCTTGGCGTGCGTGCGGATGCGGGACACCTTGCTCGTTCCACCCTCCCTTGTTTAGGGGAAGACGAAATCAAAAGTGCGAGAGGAGTGCTGTCTATGTTAGCACGTTGGAATGTGCCTTGGTTGCCTTTAGTGGATTTTGTATCCAATATGGGAACTTATGGTTTCCGCATCAAGTTATCCCTTTTTAGGGGATACCAGATATGAGAATGCATTACCCTTTCATTCTCATTCTCCCTTTTTGGGAAAACGGAAAGTGCAAAAAGGATATTGCGACGCCCCACTATGGATTTTATTAAAAATAGCCTTATGGCCCGTTCAGATTACTATGGGAGCTTTGGGTTTCCCACATCAAGTTATCCCTTTTTTAAGGGATACCAGGATATGAGAATACATCACCCTTTCATTCTCATTTCTCCCTTTTTTAGGGGAGAACGAGAAAGTGCAAAGAAGGAGTGTTGCGAGGCCCCACTGAATCTGAAAGTTTTAGAGTCGCCATCTTTATTTTAAGGCAAATAAAGCAAAACCAAAGAAAAGAAAAATAAACCAGAGAAAAAGAAAACGGGTTCGGATGCTAAGTTACGAGTTGGGAAGGTGCTAGGCACCCAACTCGCCCTTTCGATCTCAAAAATGGTTTTTGGCTGAAGTATGCTTTTTGTTATATTTATTTAGCAAATAAATAAAGCATTAAAAGACAGGAAATTAAAACAAATACATCAGTTGCTACATTATTTACGGACTCGCAGCCATTTCCTTACAATAATTACAGACATATTTAAGAATATTTGGCCATTATAACGGCTCTTTTACATAATATTTTCTATTCTAATCCGGGCAGCACAACGGCTTATATTGGCTACATTGTGCCTGATTTAAATAACAATTTTAAAAATAAATAAAAGACAGAAAAAATAAATAAATGAAATAAACAATGCCCTTAAAGGCTTTACCTTTTAGTGCGGTGGTGTGCTCGCTCTGTCCTTCAGGGAGAGAGAGTCTTTTTTGTTGTTTGTTGTGTGGTTGTTGTTTTGATTTGGGCAGAGTGACTGCTTTATTTCTGAGACTTTGGGCTTGTCAACTCGGGCAGAGTGACAGCTTATTTAGGTAGTTTTTGGCCTTTTTGGTTGGGCGGAACCACGACTTAGTTTTTTGATTTTTTAGCTCGTTACTCGGGCAGAGTAACGGCTTACTTTAGGATTTTTGGGCCGGGGAAGTGAGGTGGATACCTAACAACTAGGCTAGGGATCACTTATAACCTATGGGTTTTTATTTTGGTGGAGTTTGGACGGGGTTTGGAGATTTTAGGGGCTTCCACTCACCTATCTCGCACCTCTCGTACTAATATTATTGAAAGAACGAAGGAGCAGAACTTCGTTGCGATTCTTGATCGTGGAAAATGAGCACTGAAATTAGGAGGCCGAGACTTCTATTTATACTGGAGAAGTAGGACTCGTCGGGAATTTTGAAGTTTGTTCATCCAGCATCAATGCCTTGTACCTTGAGCTTCAAACCTTGTACCTTTTCAATCTGAGAGAGAGCTACAGTAGCTTGCATGGTGCAGCCAAGGAGACCCTTGGTGCGGCACCATGCATACTATTCAAGTTTCTTTTTTTGCACTTTCACCCCTTGCAGTTCACTGTTTCGCGTATCCTGCTTTTCCTTTCGCATTTTTAACTCCTGTAACTTGACATTTGTTAAGTTTTGACAGTTCTTGATATTTTATGTCAATCACATACCAGGGGTACGAAATTGGGGTGTCTACAGCGGGCGCACGTCCTGGGAACCCACAGTGGCGACTCTGCTGGGGAGATCGTTTTATTTTAAATAAAATGGAGTGCTGGACTCATAAAATAAAATTTTTTTGTTTTTATTTGTTTCTGGCTAAAGTATGCTTGTTATATTAATTTATGCATTTGAATATTGCATTCCTATACATCCGTGTCTATATTTGTGGATATGATTCTCCATCTTGCGGCAGTTTCGTTCCGATAATTGTTACATGTGTATTTAAAAATATTTTTTTTTTAAAAAAAAGAAAAAGAAAAAAAAATCGAAAAAAAAGAAGTTTTCGAAAAAAAAATTTCAAAATCTAGAATATATATATATATATGTTTGCAATAAATTTCCGGGCAGCACAATAAAAGGGCCGGGGCTTTATTTTTAATATTGCTTCATTTTCGGCTCTATATTATTATTTTGTTCTGTTTATTATTTCGCAAAATTTGTACATATTTGCATTCATTCTATCATTTTATTTTGGGGACATAGGACAATATTTGTAATTAATAGGGATAAATAGATTCCCCGCTTTTCTTTCTATTTCTTAATGTGATGTGTTTGCTTGCTTGCGCTCAAATTAAAAAGCCGAGAAAATCCACGCGTAACAGCAAGACAGGCCATATATGTTTTATTTTCTGTTTATATATCTAAAAATAAATAAAGATTTTACTGCTTTTTAGTTACCGCACACACGCGCACGCATGTAGGTATATTCCGAACTGTTACCCTACACTATGGCCAGCCTACCCCTTGCATAAGCCAACGTTAGAATGATATAGATTCTCAGGGCACTTCAAAGACCAACTGGTTTTTACATCTTTGAATCGTGGGTCAGCCCCTGTCAAAAAAAATAAATGATGAAAAAAAGAAGTCTATATATATATATATATATATATATAGTCAAAAAAAATAATTATAAAATAATTGGGCAACAAAAAATAATATAATAATTATCAGTCAAAAAAATGATGAAAAAATAATTGCGCAATAAATACACAGGGGCTGATTTATTCTCTGATGCTCGACCTAGACCATTTCGAATGGTGGATCCTGGAAAGAGTACATGCCCTTCGCATGGGATCAGTCTGATCCTGGGGAGTCGAAAGGCAGGTGGAATACGTTGGTCCTATACTGCGGAGAAAGAATCTCTTGTTCGGGGAAAGTCACGAGGCAGATCAAAATAAAGCAGGTGCTTATCCGGTCAATTGTAGGGAAAATAATAAATAAAAAATATTAATAAAGGCACGCTGTACTCCTAGCCCAGAAAGCCTTCAGCCAGCTTTCTGATACCTCCAAACCCATTTTCCTCAGAAACCTGGCCCAAATTTGGAAATGCAGAGATAGTACTGGTCGGTTGATACGAGAAATAAGTGCGAAATCGAACGAGGATAGCGATATCGAGATCGAGACAAGGGCGAGAATCGCATGCAGAGTACGTATCCGAGCAGTATGGCAGCAGAGAGTCAGCAGTCTTCTATAGGTACAGATTCAGGGGCTCCAGGGTACGCTCCAACTTCGGCAATGCAGCAGTGGCTAGACCAAATTCTGGATGCACGACATGATCGCTTGCTAAGCCAAATAACAAGTCTTATATAAGGTCCAAAATCCAATGGTGATGTGAAATCTTCCCTTGCAGTCCCCTAGGAAGCATCAACATCTCATGTGCCTCCAAACCCAAACCCCCAACCAAACACTAACCCACCAAATACTGCCGATACCCGGAATCCCAATCCTCCACCAAGTCCTTACTACCCAAATATCGCCCCCTGCCTTATCCTTCATATCCTTCCCCAAGCACCAATATTCCCCAAAGCCCAAATGACCTCCTTTTCCCATAACCAACCCACCTGCACCCACATATAGACCCACAAAGTTATAACCCGCCAGGCCAAGTTACCACTTATTTACCTTATAATGATCCTGGCCGCCCAGCCGAAACCATTAAGAATCCACCAACCCAAAATCCATATCCTACCCAAGTTCCACCAACCCAAAATCCATATCCTACCCAAGTTCCACCAACCCAAAATCCATATCCTACCTAAGTTCCACCAAATCGTATCGGTCAAAATCCACCAACCCAAAATCCATATCCTACCCAAGTTCCACCAACCCAAAATCCATATCCTACCCAAGTTCCACCAACCCAAAATCCATATCCTACCTAAGTTCCACCAGCCCAGAATCTGTATCCAGTCCAAAATCCACCAACCCAAAATCCTTATCCTACCCAAGTTCCACCAACCCAAAATCCATATCCTACCCAAGTTCCACCAACCCAAAATCCATACCCCGCCCAAAATCCTTACCAGACACCGCAGCCAGAAATTAACCCAGCCTTCCCTAATCCAGCCAGTATATACCAAAAGCCAACTCCCCCAGCCACGAAAATGGAGGCCGACATGGAAAATATGAAGGTCATGATGCTCAAACTTCTCAACAAAGGGGAATTTTCTATGCGGGCACTGGCATTACAACCTGCGGCAGTATTGCCTTTAAAATTCAAAATGCCCGACATAGAAAAATTTGATGGGACTGGATGCCCTATATCCCACTTGAAATCTTATTCCACTGGCATGCAGTCAAGGGAGCTAGCTTTGAGGCTATGGCTGCCAATTTCCACCTCACCTTAATAGGGGCTGCCAAGCAATGGCTAATGTTGTCTGATAGTGGCACCATGAATACTTGGGACCAGATAGCTGAAGGGTTCCTTGAAATGTATAAAGACAACACCGCCCCTGAAAATAAAAGAGACCTTGAGTCGTGCACCCAAAGGGAAAAATAAACTTGTGCTGAGTTCGCAGTCAGGTGGAAGAGAAAGTTGGCTCAAACCTTTGACAGACCTGATCCGGCTGAGTCGTGTAGAATGTTCATAAAAAACCTCCAGCCTATTTACCTGGAACACATGCGGTATCTTCCCTACACTAATTTTAAAGAAATAGTGGAGATGGGAGCCCGTATTGATGAAGATATACAGACGGGCAATTACAAGTCAATACGCCTCCCACTTCTTTCCGTTACTCTAAAGGAAAAACACAGCACCACACCTCACCATCAACATGGTAGAAATGCATCGCCACTTTTCCTACCCAAAGTTATGGCACTGCTCCATGGTCTTATGGAGTGTCTATCAACACGCTTGAGGGAATAATGGCCCCGAACAATTTCGTAAACCGTAACAAGGTGAATCAGCATTATGATGAATTGCAAGCCCCCCAGTCAGTGGTCTGCCGCAGGGCTAATGGCACAAGGAGTGCTAAAGCCTATGGAAAATTATAAGCCACGGACCCCCGCCCAGACCTCGGAATCATGCCCAAGATCGTGAATATCATCGCCGCAGCGGGTCACCTCACCGATAAATGTTATATGCTCAGAGATGCTATCCAGGATCTTATAGATGATAAGGTTATTGAAAAGCCCCCTCCCAGACCAACTATAGTCAATAATCCTCTACCTCAAATCAACATGATTGAGGTTGATGAAAATTTTTGTGTACCCAAGTTCGAAACAAATAAACACCCATTACCATATATCCTTGTTCCTTTCTTTCCATCCCCATCCATAAAAAAACCTAGCTTCAATATGCTCTCTTGGGACACTATCCTGGGTAGCCAAAGTACTTGTAATATTGAAAAAAGCCACTTGGATCGGTGGGGATGTTAGCCACCTTACCCGATCTAGCCGAGCCTACCAACCAAACCTGGAAAGAGGTAATCACTCTGACACAGACCAAGCGACAGCTTCCTGGGTATGATAGGCAGAGGCACTGATTATGAGAAGCTCCCTGCTGAGTTTGAGTCTATTTCTAATAAGCCTCTACAGAACTGGTATACTACGATCGGCCCGCTTTTTATGCCTGCAGATCTGGTGGACCGCAACTGGATATATTATCCCTATTCCTTCCCTAACTTTACGGATTGGTTATCTACCGATCCGCTCCATAAAATTGAGGATCTCAAACCCCAGGTCCTCAATAATGTAATAAACCCTGTACAGTTTGTTTTTAATGATAATCTAAATGTCTTTGCTTATTTCTTAGTTGCACCTACATTAAAGGATGCATAAAATAATTATAATGATGAATCATTTAAAAGGACCCAAAAGATAAAAAATTATTTGCTTGAGCTTGTAAAGTCAGTTGAGCATCAAGAACAACATCATTCATCAACAACAACTGAAGACTTACCCACTATCAATCTGGGGCTGAACAATGAAATCAAAGGAATCAAAATCGGCAACTACCTGCAAGGCTCTGAAAGGGTAGCACTCATTGACCTCCTCAAAGAGTTTGTGGACATATTTGCCTGGTCCTATGAAGATATGTTGGGGCTAGATCTAGCCATAGTCAAACACTGGATCCCCATATATCCAGATGCTCGGCCAATCAGACAAAAGTTCCGCCGGATTAAGCTGGAATGGTCACTACAAGTTAAAGAAGAAATCATGAAGTAGCTGCACGTCAATTTCATTCGGGTAGTAAAATACCCGATCTGGCTGTCCAATATAGTGACCATTCCCAAGCCCAACGGGAAGGTCCGGATCTGCGAAGACTTCCGCGACCTCAACAAGGCGTCGCCCAAAGATGACTTCCCTCTACCCAATATTGATATTGTGGTAGACGCCGTTGCTACTCATGAAATCGGATCCTTCGTCGACGGCATGCTGAGCTATAATCAAATCAAAATGGCAGCAGAGGACCAGGAAAATACCTTATTCACTACTCCTTGGGGGAACTTATTGCTACACTGTCATGTCGTTTGGGCTCAAAAATGTTGGGGCTACTTATCAAAAGGCTGCCACCAGTACTCTCTTCCACGACATGATCCATAAGAAAAGGGAAATCTTCATGAATGAGACTGTATATTGTCAAAGAGATCCGGTCAGGAGGTGCCATACTCTTCACAAACCAGGAAAAAGAAGACCTTGTTCAGCCCTCCAATCTCAACGAGCTCAAAAGGTATTACGCTTAAGCCACCCTATCCGGCAAGTGCTTCCCTCTCCAGCTCGCTAGGCTGAAAACCCGAAAGGGCGGCCTAGGCAAAAATTAGAGCAAATTAAAAAAAATAAAAAATGAAAAAAAGGGATAAATAAGGGCTCGTTAGGTTGAAAACCCGAAAGGGCGGCCCAGGCAAAAGTTAAAGTAAAATAAAGAAAAATAAAAAAATAAAATAAAAAGGAGATTTAAGGGCTCGCTAGGTTAAAAACCCGAAAGGGCAGCCTAGGCAAAAGTTAAGAGCCAAATAATAAAATATATATATTAGGAGAAAAAGGGGCGGGAAGATACTCTTTGAAACCTCGGCATCATACCTCCAGTCTTCAGCATGCAAAGAGGGCTCGACTGACAAAGAGAAAAGGAAAACCACGACAGAAACTCATATTAAAACACTAAAATATAATATTACAGGTCCTAAGGTGCAACTTAGAAATAATTATTAAGATATTTGGACTATGCATTAGTTGCCTGTACATATCTATTATTGTCTCTACCCCCTTGTTTCCCCCAAAACTATCCTTCATTTGCAGCTTAAGCCCCGGAGCAGTCCATCAGTGCCTGCGACATCCGCCCAGCCGGGTCCATATACTTTTTCTGCGAGGTACATAAAAGGCTCAGTCTCATCAGAATGAGAAGCACCAGAAGTGTCCTTGTCTTATTCATTATCCGCACTATCGTTGTCCTGAAACAGCGAGACGACTTGGGTTCCGATCATTCACTGATGCCCTGTCTGATTGTGAAGAAAAAAGCAGGGGCTATGAGAATAGCCTTATGCCAAGTGTAGCCCTGCAGCAATTATATGGCCGAGAACAGGAGGAGGCGGCTACTTTTTCCTCCCCGTGTATCGTTAGAAAAGCCTACTCGAGCCTGAAGGTATATTCCTTTAAAATTCGTTTCTGAGATACGGCGTGTCATTACCCATTAGACATCGGTATAGCTTTACTTTGTGTGTGCGTTTTGAGTCTGCATGTTTAATTTATTGCATCATATAAAATTGTAGTGCATTGCGTAATAAATATTTGTATATACATATCATTTAAGAAGATAAGGAATAATAAAGAGAAAAAATAAGGAAAAAAAGAGAAGGAAGGAAGTTTTTTTTTTTTTTTTTTTTTAAGGAAACAGGGGCGGCACCCTGCTAGATTTTATTAATATAAAAAAGAATACAAACTTGAGGGGGACAACCAGCCTTGCCCTTATAAATGGGAGGACAGAGGAGCCTAACCTCGAAAAGGAAATACAACCCAAAAAATTAAGAGATTCTAACATAGGGGGTGTTACAAGCATCTAGCAAAATAAGCCCTCTATAGGATCTAGGGATATCAGATAAAGAAAGGAAATCTAAATCAGAGCGGTTGTCACAAGCAAAATTGGCGAGACCATCAGCAACTTTGTTAGCTTCACGAAAGTAATGAGAAATAATAAAATGACGATCCTCTTTCATTCGTAGAATGTCACGAATGATATAAGAATGAATCCAAGGCAATTTGTGGCCCCCCGATAAGCAGTCAAACAGAGTTTTCGAATCTGTTTCAATAAGAGCACCATAATAATCATGATCATAGAGCCATTTAACACCAATATAAAGAGCTCGAATTTCAGCAACCATATTCGAACAGGAAGCAAAAAAACGAGAGAAAGCAAAAATACAATGCCCCTCAGAATCTCGAATGATTCCTCCCCCTCCACTAAGACCAGGATTTCCTCGGCTGGCCCCATCAGAATTAAGCTTGACAATCCCTGATGGGGGATGTAACCAAGAGACTTGACTGATAGAAACCTTCTTCTTGCGGCCATAAGAAATAAAAGAAGAAGAGAATCCGGATATATGATAATTGGCAGCCCTCAAGAAGCTAGACAAATCAGTCATGATGGAATTAATAATCACAAAGATAGGAGCTCGCTGATTATCAAAGACTGCATTATTTCGAAATTTCCAAAGGTGCCAGAAAATAATGGAAGGCAGTAAAGTGTAGAGAATATTTTTACTATGAAGCCACCAAGCATAGCAACGTTGCTGAATAGTGGAAGATCGAATAGGAACCCGAAATAGATGATGGAAATGCAGCCAAATCGCTGAAGCAGTAGAACTTGAAAGGAAAATATGATCAAAAGTCTCCATGTTACCTTGCTCACAACACTTACATTTAGAAGCTAACGAAAAACCTTTCCGCCAAAGGCCCTCATCAATGGGAAGATTCAAATAAAATAATCGCCATATGAAAACACTAATATGCCTGGGCACTGCTTTGTTCCATATAAAGGCTGAAGATAACGAAATGGGGCATGGAGATCGAACCAAAGAGAGAGCAGAGGACAGAGAAAATTGGCCGGAAGGGGAGACAGACCAATATGGCTGGTCATCAGACTCATTAAGAGAGACAAGTTGATCTTTAATTTGGAAGGAAGTCCCTGGCTCGAAGAAGCAAAAGTGGCAGAAATGTCAAAATCAGCTGAATCCGCAACAGCCACTTAAGCACGGAAAGGTAAGAAAGGTAAGAAAGATAAGATATTTCCGTTCTAATAAATAAATGAAATAATAAAAGAAAACTCATTTTCAAAGGAGTTTTTGCTTTTTTCAAAAAAAACAAAAAAGTTTTGTTTTTCAAAAATAAAAAAAGGGTCTTTCAAAAAAATGTTTTGTTTTTCAAAAATAAAAGAAAAGTCTTTTCCAAAAAAATGTTTGGTTTTTCAAAAATAAAAGAAAAGTCTTTTTTTCAATAAAGTTTTTGTTTTCAAAAAAAAAAAGAAAAAAGAAAAAAAAAGAGGAATATTCAAAAAAAAAAAAAAAAAGAAGAAGAAGAGGAATATTGAAACAAAAAAAAATGCAAAAAAAGAAGAAGAAGGATTATGTGTATTGTTTTGCATCCAAATAATCATTTTTGCATCCTAGGCATCATAAAAATACATGTTAAGTAGGTATATTGCATTTTTGCATTTATCATGTACATAATAAAATAAGAGAATGTTCATGCATCATGTCAGCAAGCATCTTATAATTTTTATGCATTGCATTTGCATCAAATAAAGTAGTATATGCATCCATCATTTGCATTTATTGTCCAATAAGCTACATTAGGGGTGCGCTAAAAAGAAAGCAAAATGTCACCAATCATGAAAATAAATATCCCTATGGCATTTACTATATCCCTGCAGCATAAGCATGCATGAAAAATAAATTTTAGGGTATGAAATATACCTGTTTTGTCCCGTATTTATCCGAAAAATGTGCCCAAAAATGTGTTCAGAAAAAATTGAATTGTATTTCAAAAAGTCTGTTTCATGAACACATGGCATGCAAAAATATGTTTTAGCCTAGAACATGCATCATATAACTCCAATTGCATTTATAGTATAAATCATGCATAGTAGGGTCAAATAGTGACCACTAGTTCAATCATGCATCGCAAGAATAAATTGCATAAATTTCATACATCATTACCTAATTGTATCATTTAGGAATAGATAGGACATGCATAAGCATTATTAATAAAGTCAGGAATGCTTCAAAAGTGCCAAAATCTAGCAGATCTGAAGTATATCCAGGCAGAATAAAGAAAAAAAAAGGAAAAAAAAAGAAAAAAAAGAATGAAGAAAGTGAAAAAGAAAAAAAGAGAGAGAATAAACAGATAATAAGCATGCAAATAAAGAGAAATGGCCAGCATGCAGAATAGAGAAAAAAAAGAGAAAAATTTATAAGTGCATGCAACAAAAGGAAATGCGGCGGCAGAAGAAGAAATTTTCGGCTGAAGCTAGAAAATGGAGCGAAAAGAAAACAGCAGCAAAGAATAGATGATTTCAGCTGGTACCAAAAGATGCGACAGCAAGGAAAGGAAATTTCTAACCAAGGTTAGAAAGAGCAGCAAAGTAAAATGCAGCAGCATCAAGAAAGATTTTCCAGCTAAAGCCGAAAATATAGCGAAACAGGGGAAAGATTTTTCAAAGAAAGGTGGAACTGTGACAAAAGAAGAATCCCCAGAAAAGTGCAAAGAAGAGCAAAGAAAGAACATCGTAAAGAAGCAAGAAGCAGCAAAGCAACAGCAGCAGCAATTTGCCGCATGGGCACGGCAAGAGTAAGAAAAGGAAGGTATTTTCCTTTTTTTTTTCCAGTGCATTTGTATGATGTTTGGAAGACTTTCCTAACAAGGTAGGCAACCCCGGGGCAAGGGAAAAACTTTGTCCTCCAGCGAAGGCTGAGTTCTTGAGGAGACATTGAATTCCAGACATCAATCGCTGTGTTGGAAAACTTTCTTTTAAGGGGCATGCAACCCCGGATCAGAGGGAAAGGTCTTGTCCTCCGACGAAGGCTGCATTCCTGAGGAGACAATTTATGCCGTACAGCCACGGGCGAACTACGATTGGTCTGATTCCTTGGCTAAGGATACGTAGGCAGTCTATCTCGGTAGACGCGACCATCACAACACGTTATGATTACCTTTGCAGCACTCATTTGATAAAGCTTTGCCGCACTTGCTCATTTAGCTTTGCTGCACTTGCACCGCAGCCTTTGGTCCCCGCCTGAGTGAACTACGTCTCGGTTTGATTCCTTGTATAAGGATACGTAGGCAGCCTATTTCAGTAGGCATGACCGTTGCACGAATGATAGTTTAGGTTTTGGCATGAACTACGTTTGGTCTGATTTCCTTTATTAAGGAATACGTAGGCTGCCTACATTAGTAGGTCCGACCATCAGAGCACTTCATTTACATATCTGCTTAAATACTACGATAACTTGTTATAACAGACTAAATATGTCTAGGTTATGGAGTTTGGATAGCATGATAAACTGTGCATTATAACTGTTACCTGTTGCATTTCTCTCCCATTTTAATTGAACGAAATTGGAGAGTCTATTGTTTATCAACGATGTTCGTCTACTCAGTAAGCCTCGGGTTACCCGTAGACTCCATCGTTGAGGGGCTCTATAGACACCCCAATTTCGTACCCTTGATATGTGACTCTGACATATGATATCAAGAACTGTTTAAAATTAACAAATGTCAAGTTACAGGAGTCAAAAATACGAAAGGCAAAGCAGGATGCGCAAAATAGTAAATTGCAAGGGGTGAAAGTGCCAAAAATAGAACTTGAACAGGAGCATGGCGAGGCCAAAAAGGCTAGGTTGGCGCCGCGCCATGCCATGGAGATGTCGGCGCCAAGCATGCTACAGTAGCTATGCGACTTAACGCATTGTGCAAGTTGTGAAGGCCGGTGTACATGCTGATGCTGCGCGCTGAGGGAATTTATAATTCCCGATGAGTCCCCCTCTCCACCTATAAATAAGAGTGCTGGGATCCCCTTCAGACACACAAAAATTGTTCACAAAGAAACGCTGAGAAATTCTCTCCGCGTCCCAACAACGCCGAATAGAGAGAGAAGTGAGATAGGTGTGTGTAACCCACCAAAGCTTCCAAACCCCGTCCAACCTCCTCCAAACACAAATCCAACCGGTTAAAGTGATCCATAGCCTTTTAGTTAGGTATCCACCATATTTCCCCGGCCCAAAAACCATAAAGTAAGCCGTTACTCTGCCCGAGTAAATAGGCTAAAATCACCTGAAATAAGCCGTTATTCCGCCCAACCAAATAAGCCAAAACCACCAAAACTAAGCTGTCATTCTGCCCGAGTGAGTGAGCTAAAACTACCACAAATAAGCCGTCACTCTGCCCAAATCACATCAGCAACAGCAATAAAAGTCTCCCTCTCCCGAGAAGGACAGAGCGAGCACACTCCGCTCTAAAAGGTGTTGCCTTTAAGGGCATTTTTTTAAAATAAAAGTTGTTATTTAAATCCGGCCCAATGTAGTCAATATAAGCCGTTGTGCTGCCCGGATTAGTTTAGAATAATTATGTAAAAGAGCCGTTATAATGGCCAAATATTTTTAAATATATTTGTAATTATTGTAAGGAAATGGCTGCAAGTCCGTAAATAATATAGCCACGGATGTATTTGTTTTTATTTTCCTATCTTTTAATGCTTTATTTATTTGCTAAATAAATATAACAATAAGCATACTTTATCCAAAAACTATTTTGAGACCGAAAGGGCAAGTTGGGTGCCTAGCACCTTCCCAACTCGTAACTTAGCCTCCGAACCCGTTTTCCATCTCTGGTTTTTCTTTTCCTTTTTCTGATTTTTCTTTATTTTTCCCTTAAAATAAAGATGGCGACTCTAAAACTTTTTGGATCTAGTGGGGCCTCGCAGCACTCCTTTCTTACACTTTTTCGTTTTCCCCTAAAAAAGGAAAAATGAGAATGAAAAGGTGGTGTATTCCCATATCTTGATATCCCCTAAACAAGGGATAACTTGATGCGGGAAACCCAAAGTTCCCATAGTGATCCAAAACGGGCCATAAGACTATTTTTAATAAAATCCATAGTGGGGGCGTGGCAACATCCTTTTTTGCACTTTTCCGTTTTCCCCTAAAAAAGGGAAAATGAGAATGAAAGGGTGATGCATTCCCATATCCTGGTATCCCCTAAAAAAAGAATAACTTGATGCGGGAAACTCAAAGTTCCCATATTGGATCAAAAATCCACTAAAGGCAACCGAGGCGCATTCCAACGCGCTATCATAGACAGCACTTCTCTCGCACTTTTGATTTCGTCTTCCCCTAAAAAAGGGAGGGTGGAACGAGAGCAGTGGATGTTCCGCACCCGCACGTACGCGCACCCCTATCCAAGGGCGCGCGGGGCGCGGGTGCACGTCCTGGGAACCCACATAATGCCATAAGTTTCATTATTGGATTGCATCATTTCAACCCATATGCACCTTGAGTAATCATCTACAACCACCAGAGTATATCTATTTCCTCACAAACTTGCAGTAGTAATGGGACCAAATGAATCCATATGAAGTAGTTCAAGAAATCTTTTGGTTGAAAGACAATGTTTGGCTTTGAAAGAAGCTTTTGTTATTTTTCCTAAAATGCAAGCATCATATTTTTTGTCAAAAGGAAAGTTTATAGATGGCAGACCTTTCACTAAATCTCCTTTTGAAAGTTTGGAAAGATATTTAAAATTCAAATGTGAAAGTCTTTTGTGCCAAAGCCATGAAGTTTTTGAAGTATTATTTGCTACTAAACATATTTGAGTATTGGGATTTAAAGCAAGTAAATCAATAGAAAAAACATTTCTTTTTCTAGAACCTGTAAGTAAAACTTCATTTGTGATGCTGTTTTTGATAAAACAATGAGTAGAAGAGAAAGAACAACTCATACCTTTGTCACATAATTGTCAGATACTTAGAAGATTATGTTTCAAACCTTGTACCAATGAGACATTTTCAATTTTTGTAGATCCTCTGATAATGGAACCATATCCTATAGTCTTTCCTTTTGAGTTGTCTCCAAAATGACAGAAGGTCCTTTGGCTGAGATAATGTCAGTAAGAAGTTCAGCTGACCCAGTCATGTGTCTAGAGCATCCACTGTCTAATATCCATATGTTAGTTGGTTGATCATCTGCCATTAGGTATACCTAAAATATGAATATTTAAATCATGGTACCCTTTATACTTTTCGGTCCAAAGGGTTAGCTTTCTTTGGTAGCCAAACTTGCCTAACATTCGGCATCTTGACTTTGTCAGTAAGTTTAAATCTGAACAGACATTCATGAGACTGATGACCAAAAGTACAGCAAATTTTGCATTTGTGATAACCAGGCTTATCAATCATTTTATGTGAATTTTTTGATTCATTTTGACTTAGCTTAGAGGTCTTAGCAGCAACAAAATTGATTGGCTTGAACTTGTCAGTTGTCTTTCTTCTGACTCCTTCTCTTTTGTCAGCTGGCTGACAGTTGTCAGCTGTTGCATTAGCTAACAATTTTTTAGGCTTATAGCCAGAAGACTGACAACTGTCATTGGTTAGCTTATCCTTTTTGTTAATGGACTTCTTAACCTGATTCAAGTTTTTGGGATATTTGAAAGGTACAGTATTATAAACTAATCCCTTATCCTTTTTGAGCAGAATCTTAGGTTCACCATTTGACTGTCTGATTTCACAGTTTTCATCATCTTTTGAATATCCAAGACCATGTTGGTCTTCATGATTTTTCTGTTGACTGATGATGGTTTCAACAGCAACTTTTGACTTTGAGTAAGTATCAACATTGGTCAGTCGAAGATTCCTTTCTACAAGGTCAGCAATCTGGGCATCTGAGATTTTTGCTTGAATCTCATGTTTTTCATTGATGCTTTTAAGTTGCAGCAATTCTTGTTGCTGTACTTTGTAAAGCTCATTGATCTTTTGAAGCTCACAGTTTTCATCAGAAATTCTTTTGAAATGACCAGATAAAGAAACATGAATTCTTTTAAGTGTTTCAAACTTGGAATACATTTCTTGCATTTGTTCCAGTAGATCATCAACACTTGTGTTAGTAGCCTTCTCCTCCTGCCTTTTTGACATACTGCTTATTTTGATGTCAGCAGTCCTTAGAGAGATTGACTTGATTTTTCTTTCTGGCTGACTTATGATTCCTTGTCCATAAAAACCATTTCCTATTTTCTTAACCACAAACTGATCAGGTTTGATGACCATTGTCAGCTTCGGGTTTCTAATAGGTGAGCTTGGCAGCTCATTATCAGATTCATTTGAATATTTTAGACTAGGAAAGTCATTTTCTGAATCATACATAGCTGATTCTGCAACAAGACACAAATTTGCCTCTTGTACAAAATCAGCAGATTCATCTTCAGAATCTGTCTCAATCTATGTTGCAAGATTTTGATCTTCAGCAACCAAACCCTTTTGTTTTTCAAAATTTCTGGGAGTTCTTTTGTAATACTCATTTTTTGTAGAAGGATAGTTTGAGGCAAAGTGACAAGGTTTTCTACAGTTGAAACACAACAACTTTTCTTTCTCATCCTTGTCTTCATTTCCTTTGAAGTAAGGCTTTTGAAAGTTTGAAGAAGAAGGTCTTTGAAAGCTTGAGGAAGGTTTTTGAAAATTTGAGGAAGATTTTTGAAAACCTGCAGAAGGTTTTTGAAAGTTCCTTTTAAAATATTTAAACTTTCTAATTTGTCTAGCAAAAGTAGCAAATTCATCTTCATCAAAGTGATCTGACAGAGATGTAGAAGTTTTTGTAACGCCCCATAACCTTGCATGTGCATTCTATGCTTGTATTTATGCTTTCTTGGTTGATTGCGATCTTGTTTACTTAATATATAAATGTCTTAGAATCATTCATAGATCATTCTAGAAGTCCATAACATGCTTAGAATCATATAAACTTGATTGTTGAATCGCCGGTTTAGTCGCGTTAAATTTGGCCTTAGCGATTCCTCTCGTTGCTCGTATTTGCTTCTATTTCGACGTACGAAGTGTTAGTTGAGTTCTTGGCTTTATATTCAGGTCTTATTCATGTTGAAACAAGTCTCTTTCATGTCCAAGATATCCTAGTTTGAATGGCGTTTGATTGTAGTTTGATACGTTGTTCATTAAATCGCGTGGTTCGCGCCTTGTTCTAGCTTGTTCCGGGAGTTGTTCGGGTGTGTTTCCGACTCGTTTTGAGTAGGGTTAGACCTTAGAATGGTTGCCCAAAAGTTTGGGACCATTTAGATCAAGTTTAGATCAAATTTTAGACATTCTGGAGCCGAGGCGGCCGCATGGGATCTGGTGAGGCGCCCGCCTCAAATCTGAGGAGCAATTGAGAAATGGACTGAACTTGGGAATGGTCCCAGAGGTTGAGGCGGCCGCATGGGCCTTGGTGAGGCGCCCGCCTCACTTGTTTTGCTCGCTACTGGCTGATTTCCTCTGTTCGAATTTGACGATTTGTTCACTTCAAACCCCTACTTAAACCTATCCTAAACCTCCCTAACCCTTCCTACTTAAGTCCTAACATCCCTAACTAATTTTAATGATGGATTAAGAAGGCTTGTTGATCATCCAAACCTTATCCTAAGAATCTCAAAGGGACCACAAGTGGTTGACACATGTCCCACTCAAGAATTAGACCAATATAAGCCCCAATTCATTTTTGACCCTCATTCTCACCCTCTCTCTTCCAAAAACGAATTTCATCTCTCTCAAGGTTCTTCCATGGCTTCTTGGAGCTAAACCCTTCATCTTCAACCATCCATTCATCCATTGCCCAAGAGCCTTTCATTAAAGTTGAAGAGCTCATCAAGGGGAGCATTTCCATCCGAATAGTTTCTTCTATTTCTTCCGTTGGTGTATAACTAGTAAGTTACTCTTCTTCATTTTAGTTCCCATTGACCCTAAGGAAACAAAGTTTATGATGTGTGAGGTCAATGGGGACACATAATTGCTTCCTACGAATTTTGAATGCATAATTTTGTTAGGAGCATGTCTAGGTTGATTTCTTGCCTTTGAATGTTGAAATTACTCTTTCATCATGTTAATTGAGGACTTGAATATGTTAGAAATAATGTAGTATGTTGTTGACGAAAGTGATATTATTTGGGAATGCCCTAAATTATGCCTATGTGGTGTTTGTGAAAATGGTTATGTGATGTATCCTCAATATTGGACCACATGAAGGACATGAATTATATTGAATTGTGTAGGTGAATTTATACCCTTGTGAACCTAGAAGTGACTTAGGTTGGGTTGTGAAGCATATAGCTTCATTTTCCCCAAAATTGGGAATTTAGTGAAAAGACTCAACGGAGTTGACTCTAGGGAAGAATTGAACACGTTAAGCTCTAATTTCAATCCCTACAAAGTTTGAACGCCGTTTGATTTGGTTTACTCAAGTATGAGTTTGATTTAATTGACTTTAACAAGTTGTTATGAAAGGTTGGTAATTGTGCAATCTATTGCCTTGATATGTTTATGGTAGAGATTAACCCCTACTTGGTTGGTCGAATTCGCTCTTGTCGAATTCGGTCCTTATTTGGTTTAAGTCAAGTAAATATCTACTTGTGCATTGCATTGAGTCCAGCTGGCATTAAATGGTTTGTTTATCAAGTCAGGGTGGGACGATGCATCGCCTTCACGAATTATGGGATTCGTGTTTGCTATGGATCGCCGCACCTGGGACTTCACACACCCCTCCACTGTGGGCCGCAGTGGGGATGTAGCCCCTTTGCCGTATCAGTTAAGTGCCGCATTGGCTTGCTATTGAGATCGAGTACGACTCGACGATAGTCGATGAATTCACATAACATCGATGGCACGAACCAGTAACAGAATGTTTTGCAGGAGCTACGAAGCGGCCGTGACTATTATATCCTACTTGTATGATTTACTTTACGCACTTATGTGAACAATGTGCTAAGTGCCATATGATGATAATGTGCTAAGTGTTAAATGATGATAAATGCCATGCTATAACATGAACATGCATATTTTGGTAACTTACTAAGTCTTTCGACTTACCCTATCTGTTTGCTTTGTTTTCCTTAGATCAAAGCCGAGGAGACGTTCCACGCTAGATTCACGTATTCGCTTGGACGTTGTGAGCGAGGTTGCTCTTTTGGACTTTAATTGATTAATCTTTTATTTTGGAAAGGACGTTGGGAAGCAAGTCATGTAGACTTGGCTTGGGGTTTTGTATGTTGTAGTAACTTAAATATTTGGTACTTGTAATCTTTTGGTAAGCCGACTTACATGTCGAGCCTGTTTTTATGTGTATGGTTCACTACGGTTTTCTTCCGCTAAAGCTCGTTATTTATTGTTGTTGTTATTGTCTCCGGCATGTTGTGGCCGTTGAGGATATTATAAGCATGTGTTAATAATTGTAGGAGTAGTTGTTGGGTTCCGGCTGTAACGTCGCCGAAGACTTGTTTAAATTAGGTTGTTTTTCCGGCCAAGTGTAGCCGAGTTGTTAATCGTCTGAAATGTTGCGCCACGTGAATTTTAAAATCCTACTTGTGCATGCTTATGTGTTTAATTTGATTATTTGGACGGCGCGATTCGGGATCTCGCATTGGGGTCCGGGTCGGGCTGTCACAAGTTTTAGGTGTCTCTGTAAGGGCAAAATAGGCATGACCTATTTTGGTCTTGTTTCACCTTTCTTGGTCAAAATATGATTTTTGATAAGTTTGTGTTAATTTAGGACTTAGTATATTTTATTAGATTTAGTTTAGTTATTTTTGGTAGCATAATCTTTTTGTAGATTTCAAGTGCACATATTTGATAACAAAATCTTAGCATAAATCCTAGTCTAACCATGATTCTTGACCACTTTCATATTTGGTAATTAAATCTCATCCTAGTCTAACCATGATTCTTGACCACTTTCATATTTGGTAATAAAATCCCATTAGATTGGTAAGTTGTTGATTTTTTCCTTAATAACTAATCATTTTCCTTGTAGTAGACGGACTGTTTTTGGGTGTGTGTAGGAGACGCATACTATATATTCAGGAGCTGGGATTCGGGGTTCTTACAGAGCTCCAGAAAGAGAACAAAAACCATAGAGGGTGTGAGCAGATCCGAGCAGTTTCTGCAGCAGTTTTGAAGTGCCGAAGTTCAGCAGTCCGAATGTTGCAGTCAATGCAGCAACATTAGCAGACACATCAGAAGTTCTGAAACTGTTTTGTGCTTCCTGTTTTGTTTAAAGGAAGTTGTTTTTGTTTCTTCCCACGTTTTGTTTAACCTATTTATGTGGGGTTTTTGTTCTCCAAGACTCATTATCTTGTGAGAATATTTTTTGTGTGATTTCAATAGTTTTTGGTAAAACAATTCATCGTTTTTAGTGAAATCTTTTTGGCCATGAGGCTAGATCTACAAGTATAAACTTGTAGATTGTTTGGTAAATTTTTGTGATTAATTTCGTGCTTTAGTATTAAGTCTTCCGCTGTTTTTTGATTTTTCTGTTTATTGTGACTTCCATTGTAGCTTTTTCACAAGCTACATTGGAAACCTGCATTAGGCAGTTTGGAGAATCCTAGCTACTTGCGTTCTTTCAGTCTCTTCTTCAACTTGCAGAGAGATACCTTTTTTTTTCAATTTTTTGAGTTTTAAGAACTTCTTTTTCATAAATTTTTAGACTTGCAACAAGACTACGTATATGAGTTTTGTTCAAATCTCTTGTTTTCTTTATGGCAGTGACCTTAACATGCCATCTACTTCCTACGCTACTAAGAAAACGCATATTCAAATCTTTCATGCTATAAACTTTACCAAGAGAAGAACATCTATTACTTACCTCGAAAAATCTATCATAAGCATTTTTCAATGATTCTTTTGGGTCCTTTTTGAAGGCATCAAACTCTTGTATACAGTCATAGAGTTTGTTGTCTTTGGTATTTTGGTCTCCTTCGACGTATTCAACGAGAGCATCCCAAATTTCTTTGGCAGTAACACAGCCATATATTTGTTTGTAGTTTTTATTAGGAACATCACTTGATAGAATTTGTACAGCTCTAGCATCCAGTCCGTCAGTAATTTTATCTTCCTCAGTCCACTCTGATTGAGGTTTGAGGACGTATTCTTCAATAGTATGAACAAGAGGATTTATGATATCATCATCTGCAGTAGAAGATTTACCAACTTTAGTATTGATTTTTATTGGTTGCACAGGACCACCTCTTACACATTCCATCTATCGTTTATTTATATTGTTCATATATCTTGTAATTTTTTCTTTCCAAATATCAAAGCGATCTTCATAAAAAATGGGTACTTGAGTAACATTGTTTGATTGAAAAGCTTTTATGGTTGTCATGATCGAGCTTTCAAGTTGTTAGACTTGGAAAAATAATTTTTCAAAAAGCTAAGCTATGATACCAATTGTAAGTCCAGTTGGCAACTGCCAAGGTTAGGGGGGGGGGGTGAATAGCTTTTTAAAAACTTTGAGGATTGACTTGAAAAACTTTAAAAGTTTGCAGCGGAGTTTGTAATTTTGTCAGTCAGCTGATACTGTGTCAGCCGGCTGATGATTTTAAAAAGGCTGAAGCCGATAAATATTGGTCAGCTAGGTGACACAATTCTTTTTAAAAACGATCACTGAAGGTAAGGAGAGAAGGTGAGGAACAATTTATCAAAACAAGTAAATAAGCAATTTATGTAAGTAACTGGCTGACACTTAAGTAGATCAAGACTTTTTTAAGTGTTAGATCAGTTTGTAAGAGCTGATGAAATAAATGACAGAGAAATTGAAGTGGTTCACAGTAAAACTGCTACGTCCACTAGCAAGTTGGTCAAACTTAGATTTTTGAAGTGCACTAATTTTATTAAAAATCTAAGTGATCTCTAATGGATCAGTGTACAACCAAAGATCAGTGTTTTATGGAGAATGATTGAATAACAATCAAACTCGTAAGACACACTGATTGATTTCTAAAGAATATGAAGTAAGTCACTCAGTGCTTGTCTAAACAGTAACTAGTAAGAAATTTTCAGTGAAGAGTATATCTAGCTAAAGTTTAAGAAGGCTAAGGCACAGAGAGGATTTCTTTAAGAGTATGAATGCTTCAGACTTCAATATCTATATTTCTTCAAGTGATTCCTGAGGGTATTTATAGATGATCTTGAAGAGTAGCCCGTTAGGAACACATTTGAATTTGAAATTTGTTAAGCTATACATACGTATCTTCTTACAAGATCACAGGGATCCTGTTAGATAGATAACGTACAGAATATCTATCAAAACACAAAATAGGAAAGTGTCAGTGCTAGAGAATGTTCAAGTAAAAGAGGTAAAGAAATTGACACTATAAAAATGTGGTCAGCTGATAGAAGTAACTGACAAAGAATTATGTTACAAGCTGACCAAAATCCATAATAACTTATAAGTTCTTGGCTGATAAAAAGTAAAATGATTTTAAGCAAATTTAATTTAAGGCAAGATTCAACACAGTCCCTATACACTCATGCTTTTCGATTTGGTCCTATGTCAGCCGGATGAAGTTGGATGACTTATACATTGAAGGTCTAAAAGTGAAATATTTAAAAGTAAAAATAACACATTTAAGGACAAAATTGACACATTCAAAGCCGAAAAGTGACACCCTTTTAAACAAAATGACTTACACAATGAGCGATTAAAAATGACATATTTAAGGGCAAAACTGACATGTTTTCATACATATTGATTTACACATTGAGGGACTAAAAGTGACACATTTAAAGGTAAAAGTAACACATTTAAAGGTAACAGTGATACACTTTCATACATAATGACTTATACATTAATGGATTATAAGTGACACAGTTAAAGAAAAAGTGACACATTTAAAGGTAAAGTGACACACTTTCAAACATAATGTATCCAAAAGGGGAAACTCTCCCCCCGAGAGCCCCCACACCCCAGCCCCATGAGAATGTGAGAGGGAAAATCACGGTGACTCAGTGATTAAGTAGCTAGGAGGACCCGTGCCTAGTACCTACAAGGAGCCACCCCCACAAGAGAATGAAACCCCCACACTGCGGTTGCTAGGACTCGATCCTTTGTCCTGAATTCAAATCTACTAGCTCTTAATCAATTGAGCTAAGCCCGTGAGGGCAACACTTTCAAACCATAATGACTTATATATTAAGGGACTGCAAGCAACACATTTAAAGACAAATGTGACATTTAAGACTAAAAATGACATTTTTTTTAAGAAAAAAAATGATAATTTTTATTAAAGATGCAAATTGACACTTTTATAGTTCAAAGTGACACATTTAATGATAAAAAATAATAATTTTGATGCTAAGAAGTGACACTTTTTATTTATAAATATGAGGGGTGATGTTGTTACTTTTAAAAGTTAAGGAGTGGGGTTGATATTTTTGAATCTTGACCCATTTAACATTAATGACTCCATTTTACGGATTAAGATTCATAAGATCGTCATACAAATTAAGATTTATAAAATCGATTTAAATGAAATCTATTTATAGTAGTATGGTGTTACTAAATAGTAAATACATCCCCTCCCCTTTTTAGATTTGGACTCCCTCGGGATTTATAAATATATGAAATAGTTTTATTTCCCTTGTTTGTTTTATAGAGGTCAAGCTTCTTTGTTTCCCCTTTTATGGGTACGGCTGGTTGTCTCCCTCCTTGTATATTTCTGTTTATTTAATAAAATCATACAGGTGCCGCCCTATTTTCCAAAAAAAAAAAAAATTACTAAACATTCTTTTACTTCTTTTACAGCCCCTCGAGTCTTTAAAACAAATTTTATACTTTCACCCCTCATTTTTTATTATTCACGCACTTTTATCTTGCTATATATATATATATATATATATATATATGTGTTAAAATTATATACTATACAAATTTTATACTTTCACCCCTCATTTTTTATTATTCACGCACTTTTATCTTGCTATATATATATGTTAAAATTATATCCTATATCCAAATACAATAGTGCTCATGACTTAAATTGATTCAGACCAAAATTATATAATACTCCCTAAACCATTTGACAAAGACATATTTATCATTTACATATTTTAACTCAAATTAATTGGATTCGTTAATTATTGGTAACTTTACATCTTCTCCACATGATTTTCTTCTTTAATAAAAAAAAATATGGTAGTTTAGGTAAAATATTTCTTTATTATTTTAAAAATTACAATACTGTCCCTATTAAGTCGGATCAAATTGACCCGTTAAGATTTATTGATTCAAATAATACTAGAATTGGTTTGCCTTAATATATCATTGGTTGAGGTTTTAGTTTAAGACAAAAACTTGGATAAAACGGTTTTATGCGTATTTTATGTACGACGGATTCTCTTGATCCGACTTATCGTGTGTTAGTTGGTTGAATTGTGAAAGAGTGGAGCTCCGTTTTACGAATAAGATTCGTAGGACAGTATCTTAGGAGATATATTCCTTTTAGGCAAAAACTTAAGTACGAGGATTGTATTGGTATTTTACGTAAAACTGATCCTTTTAATTCAAACTTATCATATATTAGTAGGTTGAGTTTTGAGAAAATATAATTCTATATTACGAATTAATATACTTAAAAGGGTTTTATAGGAGTCCTACTTTTTGTTTTAAACACAACGCCTAATATATCGTTGGCTAGGATTTGATTTGAAATCAGATAAGATAAGAATAACTTCTAACAAATCTATCCCTAAAATCAAGATACTAAATTTACTCACCAAATAAAAGACTTGATAATTCGTTAATCTGTGGATCTTTTTAGATTTTGTTTTTAAATGTAAATATGATAAGTTTTTAAAACACAATTTTTCGTGAAGCGATTAACAATTAAAAATAGGGTAATGTTATGTTCACTAAAAGAGTGCATTAAAAATAATTGTTAATGATGTGTCATGTCCAAATCGGGTCACGAGCAAAGCATGAGCTATCATCACGTACCAGTTACGGGCATAATTACTGTGGGGACCGTGCTCATAGTGGGCAAGGAATTAAACTTATCCCGTCAAAACCTGATCGAGCACTAGCCTTGCCTGTTCGACCAGGGGTCTTGCCCGGGACTTACACTTACCTCAAATTAGTCTACACCAGGTAGCCGGGCAGGGTCTTGCTCACCCGGGCATACATCAAGCAGGAAACTCCAAAAACTTACTCCCTAAAACAAGTCAAAGGTTTTCTTATTAGAGTAGGACACTTGCCTTATCTGCTCCTATATTCACGCGATCAGCCACCTATCATACCTACAATTTAGGGATTTTATCCTTAATTGGCTAGGTATCTATTGAAACTGAATCTCATCAGGATTCTAGGTCATTAGTGGCCTATAAATAGCCCTCCTTGAATAAAAAATAAGGTACACATACTTTCTTGAGCCTAGAACCTCTGCCAAATTCTTTTTTGACTCCTACACACGATATTTACTCTCACGTCGGAGTGATTTCGCGATGCCAAGCCTTGCACTTCCACTAATGTGTTTTTGTGATCTTAATCAGGTTCAAGGAAGCAAATCAAGTCCATATATCCTACCCATCACACGGACGGCCCAAGCTGCATTTTTGTCACATCAATTTACATATTTTGGTTAGCGTTCTAAAATTCCCCGCCTAGGCGCTAGACCCTTCTCTACCGCCGTGACTTTCTTAGTTGCCGCCCAAACGACCAAGTCGGCGCCTACGCCAAACCTTGCCGACCTTAATTTATTTTTGTAACTTTGATTTTGTGGCATGCGGTGACCGGAGAAGGAAGGGGGAGTGATAATGGTGAGGCAGAGAGGGAGGTAGAAAGAAAAGGGGTTTGATTTTGTGCATATTCGGTGGGATGAGAGAATAGATAGATTAAAGGGTTAGATCTAGGAGAAAAGAGATTGGAGGATGAAAAAATGAGGAGAGTCGGTCTGTCAGAGAGAGAAAGAGAAGAAAAAAAAAGAAAGGAAGAAAAAAGGGTAGTCGGTCTGCCAGATAAATAGAAGAAAGAAGAAGAAAAAAAGATAAAGAAGAAGGAGGCTGTCTCGAGCCTCAGAATTTAGAATGAGAAGAGATTAGAGAGGATATGTTAGACTGTGGGTTGTAGGGACAGTATGTAGGTGGAGTAATATATTTTTTGCTTTTAGTTCTAAACTTAACTGGTTTATTGCTTTGGGGTTGTTGAGAATTGAGATTAATGGTAGCTAGGTTTGTATATTTTTGTTCATTTTACAAATATAGACAAGTGTTTGATAAAATGACAATATATATTAAAAAAAAAATTATAGTCAATGTGTTTGATCTTTGATGTAAATTATCAAAAAATGGTAATTATGTCTTAATTCTAGGCTCCGTTTAAGCCCCGACTAGTTCCCTAAGCGCTAGGCGCTAATGTGCCGCCTAGCAGCCGTCTAACGATTTTTAGAACCTTGATTTTGGTTGATCACAACATTTTTTAGACGTAGGACCCATAAAATAATTAACCAATCCGAACATACCAATTAAGAATTTTCTGTACATTTATATAGCATTACTCTTAAGAATAACATTTGCAATAATAGAAAGATTTCTTTTTATATATGTATTGTAAAGACAAAGAAGATTATAACTATAACCATGTATTAAAAATGAGGAGGGATTCGGTGATACTATGTAGATAGACAACATAGGAGGGCTTTATAAAAAATAGAGAAAGATATTTTAAGAATGAGTAGGTCTAATGTGAAAATCGTTTTATCGATCTTAATTTATTAAATGGAACATTATTTTTTCAGAACTTAACCTATTAATAGACGGTGAACCGAATTTAAAATAATCTGTATTACATAAAATATATATAACACTATATTTCCTAAATTTTGGTCTTTAAGAATTTATCATAAAAAGAGGGCCATTATTTAAGAAAAAGAAGATCCGTATTTAGCAGGTAACCCATACGAGGAATATGGAGTATCACGTGTTCACCTTTGTATATAATAAAGTTTTTTATTTTAATTTATTTTTTTTGGTTACAGTCTTGGCTGTAAAACAGTGAAAGGAAAGAGAGGCGGAGAGGCTTTTAAGTCACGTTCCGGCTTCATACTTTACTACGACCGTCGACCGACGTACCTCTATATCTAATCCCCGCCATAACTCCATCATTATCCATACACATCCATAAATGGTAAAGGTTTTGTTGCTCTTTATACGTCCATGTCAGCACTATAGCGATGACTCAGCATGGTATCACCCCAATCTAACTTTATCTATTTTTTTCTACTTTTAAGTTAGCTATGATCATTACTTTTTAATTTCATCATTAGTCAAAACCACCCCAAAAAGAACCAACCGAAAACAAATAGTCAATATTTGTTGTAAAATAATGGAAGCTATTCTATTAATGTTTAATGTTTATCTATTCGAATCTTTTTATTTCTATTTATGTCTTTTATAATTATATGTTTCACACAAGGTAACATTATACCTTTTTAAAGAGAGATTCAATTACAATTAGATACACGTAATTAACGTAAGTTGAACAGCGTTTGTTAAATTATATAGTTATTTCGAAATTCTAACTGTGTAGTACTAAGGCCTTTAGCCATGCTTTTGTTGGTCATTTAAGTTTCTTCTGTCCTAAATTAATTGAGGAAATAATAGGTTTTTCTAACGTATTTAAATGCTATTGGATAATGTTATATCTGACTTTTTGATAAGGTAAGAACTTGTAATCAACAAAGAAAAGCTGTCATAAGAGAGTCGGTGGTTGTAATTCGGACCTAACCCTATGGCGTGAGAGTGGACATGGTCACAAATGCAAATTCTTCCCCCAATCTTGGATTGAGAAGACAACTATGGTGTCGTGGAAGGTGAATAAGAGGAATGGGGGAGATGAAAATGCAAAGAGAAAATAGAAGTCGGGTAAGACCCAAAGGTTTTGAGAGATGAAAATGGGCTACTAATGGACATGATAAATTTTCCAATGGACACGATAAATTCCGATAACGAGTGTATAGGAGTGAACGACCAATGGACACGATAAATTCCGTGGAGTCCCATGCATACCCTACATGAAAATGAAGATCATGATTTTGATTGAATTTGAATAATCTTACTAATTAGTCATCTATTAAAGTAACAAAGATATGATTATCGCGAAACGAATATCAATTAATGATGTCAATTATCCAAATTTCCTTAAATTACTAATCACCCAAAGATAACACCTCCCGCGGGTCAAACCAGTTGACTTGAAAGATGAAGATAAAGTAGTTACCCACACAGTATATAATTATATGACTATAGGCTGACGTGTTGTACATCACTTGCATAATTGACGACCTTCATCTTTGACTACAACTACAAGCAACCCCCCTTTCTGATTGCATTCATTCCCATGTCCTATGTCGAATTCCCAAACCCCATTTCCATTCCCACCTTTCGAAATCCCAATCTTTTACTAACACTCCAATATCTTACACAATCTTATCCAAAAAAATTACCCATGCTGACCAAAAAAAAAAAAAAATCAATTAGAATTTTAATTTATTTTGGACAGCTAGTTTACTTATTGCTAATGAAATTAAAAATTTCTATAAATACTCCCCCTTGCCATTGGCCATACAATATTGCTTTCTCTTTGTGTTGTCTTCCTAGTAGCCAACCCCCTCTCTCTCTCTCTCTCGCCCACTGTTTCAACTTCGTTTTCTTCACCTTCATCATTCATTAGAGTTCTTTTTCCTCTAGCTAATATAGTCCGAAAATGGCCGGCGGTGGCATACCAGGCGGTCCCGGCGGCGGCAAAGCATATCCGGGAAACCTCACTCTTTATGTCACCGTAACTTGCATTGTAGCCGCCATGGGTGGTCTCATCTTCGGTTACGACATCGGAATTTCCGGTACTTACATCGTAAAAAAGCACGTTACATATTAACACACAAAAAAAAAAAAAAAAACCAATTTTTTGTTACGTGTAAAGTCTTGATGTTAAATGATTATTTTTCAGGTGGTGTGACATCCATGGATCCTTTTTGAAGAAGTTTTCCTGTCGGTATACAGGAAACAGAAGGAAGATACGACGACGAATCAGTACTGTACGTATGATAGTCAAACGTTGACTATGTTTACGTCGTCGTTGTATTTGGCAGCGCTTATATCGTCTTTAGTAGCATCGACCGTGACCCGAACCTTTGGTCGGAAACTGTCAATGCTCTTCGGTGGTTTACTCTTCTGTGCCGGAGCTTTGATTAATGGGTTCGCCCAAAAAGTTTGGATGCTCATCCTGGGTCGGATCTTGCTCGGTTTTGGTATCGGATTTGCCAATCAGGTAATTCCCTTAATCCTCTACGTCTCCCTTATATATTTTTTTCTAAAGAAAGACAACGGAATTAATCATATTCCTTTTGTTTTTGTGTTCATAAAGTACACGCAATATGTTTTTTTCCCTTATTTTTTACAAAAAAAGAAAATATCTTGTTTATTTTACAAGATTTGTGCGAGAGTTTCGCTTGTTTATTTGTAGTATGTCATAAAGATATACTCCTTTCCAACCTTTGTGTGTGTTGTTTTCTTTTTTACTGTTTTAGTTCATTTTTTTATAAGATATATCTTCATTACTAAATTCATTTGTGTGTTGGATAGATTGAACAGTGAGAAAGTAAAATTTTGATGTACTAATTAAGATCCCTAAAATTTATTTCTGTTTTTTTTGTCGAAAAACAAGTATTATAGATAATCATGGATTAACCTATTATCCATAATTATTTATAAATAATAAAATAATTAATAATTATCCATAACACCTATTTTATCATCCTATTTTACATGGGTGTAAATTTTGATTATGACATATGAGAATAAGAGAAAGTGAGAAAGTGGGTTTTGAAAAAGGACAGATAAGCACTTTTGCTGCCAAGTTTAGGCCTGAAACACTACCAAACTCTGTTCATACTCAAAATAATAATAAATCTTCTTTTTATTAATTTTATTTGATTTTCTTTTCTGTTTTTTTTTTCAGTATACTTTCTCATAAAAAATAAATTTGATCAAACTGTGTGTTATTTACTGTATTTTTGCATATCTAATTCGGGATTTATTTTGGATTTTATATTAATTGTCTGTATTTTTCAAATTATAGAATACCTAGTTGTTCTAGCTTTAAATATATCTCGAACATGCAGTTGCATTATAACTTGCCGGCTCGAGATTAGGAAACCAAAAATACAGAATTTCTAGTTGTAACTTATTAATATTAATTAAGTCATCCATGCTCGATCTTTTTTTCTTTGCACATGACGTTTCCGTAGTTTACTCGTGATTGCAATAGCGTTGAATACGAATTAAATCTAAATAAAAAGATATGAAAGTGGCCTCTTACTATAAGTTAAATGACAAGGACCTTTGTTTGAATTTTAAAATAGCAAATTGATTTTTTTTCTTGAAACATGACAAGCTCATATGGTCCCCGAGATAACGACAATTTATATTGTCAATTCTTTCTTTCCTTGTCTTTTAATTTTAACCAGATTTATATTGATTAAAAATAAAAACTTAGATATGAAGTTGTAGATGCATCTTTTTTACTCGATCCATTGTGACTGTGTGTTGGTGGTTTGAGAGTGATATTCTATTTTACGAATTATAATCCGTAAAATTGTCCTATAGGAGATTTACCGGTGTTTTTGTTTTTTGTTTATCATTCAATTGAATTATTGATGATTTTTTAAAGTTTTTTTTGTTAATTGCAGTCTGTGCCACTTTACCTATCGGAGATGGCTCCATACAAGTACAGGGGAGCTCTTAACATTGGCTTTCAGTTATCCATCACAATTGGTATCCTTGTAGCCAACGTATTGAACTACTTTTTCGCTAAGATCCGTGGGGGTTGGGGATGGCGTTTGAGCTTGGGGGGCGCGGTGGTTCCTGCCCTCATCATCACCGTTGGATCGCTAATCCTCCCCGAGACACCAAACTCCATGATCGAGCGTGGTCAGAATGAGGAAGCAAAGATTAAACTCATGCGAATTAGGGGCGTTAAAGATGTCGATGAGGAATTTAATGATTTAGTAGCGGCTAGTGAGGCCTCTAGGCTAGTAGAACACCCTTGGAGAAATCTCTTGCAGAAGAAGTATAGGCCACAACTGACAATGGCTATACTTATCCCATTCTTTCAACAACTAACTGGAATTAATGTGATTATGTTTTACGCCCCGGTCTTGTTCAAAACCATTGGTTTTGGGAGCGATGCGTCGCTCATGTCTGCTGTGATCACCGGTGGAGTCAATGTTGCAGCGACCGTGGTTTCAATTTATGGTGTTGATAAATGGGGTAGACGTTTTCTTTTCCTGGAGGGTGGTGTCCAAATGCTTATTTGCCAGGTACATGTCAATAAGTCTGTTCATCTATTAACATTAGTGCCAAATTTGGTGTCGATTAATTTATAAGTTAATTTACGTTTTTTGTTTTGTTTGGTACAGGTTGCTGTGGCAGCTTTCATTGGTGCCAAATTTGGAGTAGATGGGAACCCTGGAGATTTGCCCAAGTGGTATGCTATTCTGGTTGTGCTGTTTATATGCATATATGTTGCTGGCTTTGCCTGGTCATGGGGTCCTCTAGGATGGCTGGTGCCTAGTGAAATCTTCCCACTCGAGATCCGATCGGCCGCTCAGAGTATTAATGTCTCAGTCAACATGATCTTCACCTTTGCGGTCGCTCAAGTTTTCTTAACCCTCCTCTGCCATTTGAAATTCGGGCTGTTCTTGTTTTTTGGGTTTTGGGTGGTGATAATGACTATATTCGTGTACGTGTTCTTGCCGGAGACAAAGGGTATCCCGATCGAGGAAATGGTGATCGTTTGGAAGCAGCATTGGTTCTGGTCACGATTCATGGAAAATGTGGATTATCCTTCTAACGGACGAGTTGAAATGGCCAAGACTGGAGACGTTAAACGCGTATAGATATTTGCAATTATTGTTGATGATCATAAGTTTAGATAAGAACACTTCATTATTAATTTTCCAAGAGGTAAATACTATTGGATGGTTATATATTTTCAAGTTTTATTTCACATTTGTCACTTGCTTGGATTGGAAAGAATTTACAACTTAACTAGCAATGGGAATGTAATAGCGGTTTATCTTAAAAGGTCAAAGTTATGAAAGTCTTTCTTCTGTTACATGGCTTTGACTTTTCAACTAAAAAAGGCATTCATCCATGATTTGACGATTTGACGATTTGACTTAAACATACTTATTGTGCGTGGTCATTGCTGTATCCAGCTAGCAGATACTCTCCATGTATTAAATTACGTAAGACCACAAACAACAAAGATGCTTAATATTGTGCTAAGGGATTCTTTGAGATTTTTCAAAACAACAAAGGTTTTATTGGAAGCTTAATTAAGCAAAAAGCGGTTCAAGGAGCAATATAAGCTCCTGTGTCTAACAAATTTTTTAAATCCAAAACGGGGTCGTTTGTCAAAAATTAAGCCAAAACACAACCGTTTTGGCCAAAAGCTTCCGGCAGCTTCCTGCTCACCTCCTGCTGCTCTCCCCCTTCCATGTTGACTAAAGTTTACATTTCCTCCATATCTTTTTTTTTTTGTCAATTTTGAGCCATAAAAAATATTTTTTTTAAATATTTTTTTCCTGTATTAAAGTAAATATTTTTACCTACAAATAAAGACTTGGTTTGTTTCATTTGGATATCAGAAAAAATTTCTATGAATTTTTCAAATTTCTAGCCATTTTTTTATAAAAATATTAAATTATTAGAGATAAATATGATGGGGTATATAAAAGTGTTGGAGTTTGTGCATTGTTGAAAGAGTATTTTTACTGGGGAGCTTAAGTGGGGAGCTTAATGACATTTTTGTAATAAAATAAAAAAAAATGAAGGTTAAGCTTCCCAAATGGGGAGCTTTGTTGTTCTTGCTCTAAGAGTCTCACAATGAAGACTTTTATTCAACCTCTATAATCATTTTTTGAGTTTTGTTGGGGGAACTCTAGCCCACAACAGCCACTCAATTTGAGCCTCCATCCCAATCGCCTATTAAATGAATCGCAAGCTTTTGCGATTCATTTAGCGTGAATAGTAGGTTAAATATATATTTTTTATTTTAATCGTGTTGAAAAGTAGGGATAAAAAAATTTAAAAATATGGTGATAGTTAGATTTGTTAGTTGAGATGAGAGAGGTTTGAAAATTTTAGAGGATTGTATAAAGGGTGATTATTGGAGTGAATTATTTTTTGGCAAAACACACAAATTGGCCACCCAACTTTGGACCTTATTGCAATTCGCCCACCGAAACTTTGGTTCATCTATTTTGGCCACCCTACTTTCGTTATGATGCAAGCCGCCCCATTTTTTGGATGGCCGTTAGATTTTTCCGTTAAGTTGGATCAAATATCTATTTTACCCTTGTAAATACAATTTTTTGTGATATTAAAAATTCAATGGGGTTTAACTGAAACAAAAAGTTACATATGCTATTTATATAAAGTGAAGGGGGTCAAAGTATGATTAAAAATTAAAAATAAAACTAAACATCGACATCTCCAGACTGTCCGGCCGCCACCCTCCCACCCATCTTCATCTTTCTCCTACTCTTTTTTCTTCCCCGTCCTTCCTGCCGATTCAACATCGACATCTCCAACATCTTCCTCGAATATGTCTCATCAAGAAGACAACGGATCGGGATGGTGAAGATCGATGCCGAGACCGAAAGGTTGTAGAGAAGACGATTGGAGATGGTGGGATTCAAGCGCGAGTGTAGATGGCGGGGCTCGAGATGGCGAGAAGAGTGTGGGTTTCAAGCTATCCCTATCGGGGACGGTGAAGATCGATGCCGAGACCGAAAGGCTTGAGAAGACGATTGGAGATGGTGGGATTCATAGATGGCGGGGATGGAGACGATGTGGTTGTTACTTGAGGAATTTTTTAAGAAAGAGAGCTGGGTTAGATCGCTCCTGCTGCCTTCCGATCTGGTCCGCCGATGAATTGTGAAGGATGGTCTATCGTGGAATGAATTGTGAAGGATGGAGAGTCAATGGAGGTGGGTGAAGTTAGCAATATAGTGAGGGAGGGTGTCATAGAGATTGTCTCCTGAGGCTTTTCCTCGCCGGACTTAGCGATTATCGCCGATCGCCTCGAGACATATCATCTAAGATCTAAACTTACAGATCGAGCGAAGGCCTGTGGTTTTCAAGAACGCGAAGTTTGCGAATCGGGAAACTGCACTGAACACCGTAATCAACCATCGCGAAGTTGAGAGGCGCACGAACAACTCTCCGAATTCTCTAACGCCGTCGGGATCTTCTCTTGTCTCCTGAGGTTTTCCTCGCCGACTTCTTAGCGATTATCGCTTCGATCGTCCCGACACATCATTGGAGAATTTGATCGCTATGACTTCGCGCCTAAATATAGAAGCGTTATTTTGCCGCTTTAGGCGAAAAGGGTGAATTTGCTAAGTTGCGGAAGGTGAAGAAAAGAGATGGATTAGATCTGGGTGAAAGAGAGGAAGGAGGATGCCGCTTCACCTAGATTTTTCCGCATCTTTCGATTTTTCCGCATCTCAGAGAAAGAGAGAGATGAAGATGAATATGAATAGATTTGTACCACCCCGTGTTTTATTATTTACGCTTGACCCCTTTTTAAATATAATTGTTCCTTCGGGGTAAAATAGATATTTGGCATGACTTAACGGAAAAATCTAACTACCATCCAAAAAATGGGGCGGCTTGCATCATAACGAAAGGGTGGCCAAAATAAATGAACCAAAGTTTCTAAGGGTCAATTGCAATAAGGTCCAAAGTTGGGTGGCCAATTTGTGTGTTTTGCCTTATTTTTTAGATTGTTGAAAAAGTGTAAAAGGAACAGAAAACGAGGTGGATAGAGTATGATATTGGATGTTATTGTTGTGGTTGCTCTAAGGGACTTTCAACTGAAAGAGAGTTGTATTCATAAATCCAAATACCAGCTTCCATTCAAAATAAGTGTTTTATCTAAGAGTAAAATTTCTCATACTACCATTTTATGGATTTTAATTCGTAATATAGAGTTTTATTTATTCACAACTTAACTCATTAACACGCAATACGTTGTGTCAATGAGATCCGCCTTAAATAAAATAGCTGTACGACCAACCTAAGATTTTACCTTTTATATTATTTTAGATTTTTAATGAATTAATTTTGAAATTTAATATTTTTAAAATTTTTAACAATTAGTTATCTTATGGAGTATTAAGTATTTTGAAATTTGAAATTTATTTATTTTAGGGCGAAGCATAGAAGTGGTCTCTTGACTATAGGTCTCTCACAGTAAAGCCATGAGTTATGAGTTATTGTGTTCATGATTTCATTTCGCATTGCCTTGGAATCATTTGAGATTTTTCTTTCACCATTCAATGAAGGCGTAAGGTGTAATCTTTACATTCTTTTCTCTCTCTCTCTCTCTCTCTCTCTCTCTCTCTCTCTTTCTGGTAGTAAAGACGAGCAGCATGAGCAGGGGCGACAATTTAGCGTGAGAAAGAGAGAAAATTGCTAGATCTGAGATAGGTGACCGAAGATGGTGGGGATAGAGATGATACCAGAGAAGATGAAGGATGCCGGCTCTAAGATGAAACGGGAGAAGGCGGGCGGATCTGTTGAGGGGGGTATTGGTCGGAGACGGAACAGGAACGAGGCCGGTGGTTGTGGAGGAAGTGGAAGATGTCGGTGCTTGGTGAAGATGGTGATGGTCACCGCTCGACATGGTGGATCGTGGGGCTGGAATTGGTGTGGCTTGGATCCGATGTAGATAAGGACCGCCGATGGAAGAAGAAGGAGGGTTGGGTGGGAGAAGATCGGAGATGACAGAGCCGACGATTGGAATGGGAGGGAGATGGGGGAGCGAACTGGAGAGATGGAGGGTTTGGGGAGATTGAGCGTGAGAGATAAGAGAGAGAAGAGATCGATGTCAGGTAGAGGCAAGGTAAATGATTCTATGTTTCAAATGATTGTAAGGATTTCTATCATGAAAGTTTGGGGAAACTGGAACAATAGATGTCACGACCCAACCCGAATCTCTAGACGAAATCCCAAGGTCACGCCGTGAGAACAATCTAGAAAGACAAACAAGCACCTGCTAAGCATAATGGTGCCAGTCAAAATTCGAGCCGAACAAGCTCTAACAAGAATGTAAAGCCATAACGATGATACGGAACAACAAAAACCAAAACCTGTGGAAGCAAATCATAAGTGGAACCGTACCCAAGCCTTTAATTCACGATCATGAAACGCAAGGCTAAGAGACAACTATCTCTTGACAATTCTACGACGCGTGTGACGCAACATTGCGCACATGCAACAAACCATCGGCAATCCTAAGGCCGACAAAGCAACAAGATCCCAACCTGATAAATAACCACTCGACGACTATAACATGTCGAAGGGAAACATCAACTAAAAGAATAAGAGTTGAATACTCAACGACTAAACCAAAATCTCCCGACTGAAATTGCCGAAGATAACAACAACAACAACTAGAATAACAATACTAGAACCCGTGAGCTAAAGCCTTGCTTAGGGAGACAACATAAATAACTACTAAATAAATACAATAGCTCGACCATACAAGTCGACTTCAAAGAAAATACAACCACAATAAAACTAACACAATCTACCCAAGTAAAGTTTACATAACTTTACATCTGTGTCTCACAAGATTAATAAATACAATAATAATAACTCCAAGCTATTGCCCGGAAAACCACCTACTATCAATCACAAACCCGTAGCCGCAACACTTACTAACAAGCTCATTGATCACACTAGGGAAAACAAACACGTGGGATGAGTCATAAAGACCCAGTAAGCTACTATGTAGCCACATGACATGGCATAATGCTCAGGCATATATACATGAATAATGGCATCATGATAGTATACCAATAACAATAAAACATGTACCAAGTCATCAAGGCACATAATCTCATATAAATCACATATCACATTATCTTTCACATAGGTTCTCGTAAATAAACATATATAACATGATATAGTTATCTGTCTGGTTGTCTGTCTGTGCCGTTGCTGCTAAACACAAGCTGAACTGCAACTGAACCGAAACTTGTGCTCGGCCCCAATAATCAAACCATGACCAATACTTTTCACTAGTCTTCTTTAGTGAACAATCTCAACTCATCAAGTTTTCTTTAATGAGTACCCGTTACCTTTCATCCAACCTAGGATGAAGAAATGGGAGCTCGATATCAGGCTAGCTAGATGGTGCTAACACGAGACCACATCCCACTATTGGCCAAATAGTAAGGTGAAAAGGAACCAATGCGGCGACTCATAGCAATTGCTTACCCAAAGGCTATAAATATTCCCATTGCCGACACAATAACCAAGACGCCAACTGGACTCAGAATAAGGTACAATAGTATATGTTTACTTGTATGAACAAATAGGGATCAAATCTGACAAGAGAAGATTCATCAAAATCAAGTAGGTCATAATGCTCTACAAAACCCAATTCTCAATGCACATGCTTAACATGTTCAACTAATTACACGTTTAGTCCAAGTACTTACACATCGGGGTACTCATATTCCCCAAATAACAAACCCAAATAAGGATAGCATAAAAGTCTATACACAATCACATCGTGAGGTATACAATGATCTTCAAATCACAATCAATTCAAGACTACTACGCTAGTCTAATTAACAATCAAACCATGAGGTGTACTTTGATCCCCAATTCATAATTTATCCGAGACTACTATGTTAGTCTAATAACATCCACATATTTAGACTTAGTACTTAGTCTTCATGAAACCATACTAGACTCTATTTCATAGCCCAACTCGTTGTACATAACGACATCCTCAAAACCACTCTCAAGATTCATAAAGACTACTCCGTAATCACAACCTCATAAGTGCCTTCACGTGTACGCGACCAAATTCCTTAAAATGAGAACTCATTCAATAATCATTTCTTAATGATACTTGAGACCATTGGTTGGTCCCTAAAGCTCTGTGCTCTAACGAGCACGCTCTAGACCAATTCCCAAGAGACGCATCTGACTATTCATTTCTCGAGCTTCTAGTAGCTCAACAACACGGCTTTCTAATTTAGTAAATCATTGTCTAATAATCACCATTAAGGTCTCTAAAAGTTGATGTCACATTTGGACACAAATCGAGGTACTCGGGTCCTCACAAACATAACCAAACGAAACCCGAACATTGTAGGAATTCAACCCAAGTTCATTAACATATTATTGAACTTATATTGACTCCGTTGAGTCTTAGTTCTACATTTCACTTTTTATACATTTCATATATCCTGAAATTAACACCCCATTCGAATTTATAACAAAATCCCAAATCATGCGGGCTTGATTCCCAAGCCCTAAAATCCATAGAACTCAATATAATCATAAACCCACTTCATACAACACATACATCTCATAATATCAACCTACACATGATATCTAAAAAATTCATAAGTCCAAGATACATAAGGGTAAGTAAGAAAACATTACAGGTGCTCATTGACCTCACATAGCAAGTATTTTGTTTTCCTTAGGGTCAATGAGCCAAAAAATCCAAAGAAAGAGTAAGTAGTAACTAACAAGCTTGGAAGAAACACAAAGGAAAGGAAAATGTAATCGTTGGAAGACGTTCTACTCGTCGAGGGCTTCAAGAATCTGAAGTCGAAACGAAGATCAGGTGGTTGGATATTCAAGGATTGAAGGAAGTTGAACTAGGGTTCTTAAGTCTCCCTTGTTTCTCTCTCTCTCTCTAACTCATGTATTGTTGCAGTAAAAATGAAGAGGAATGGATAAGTTTGTGGATTCATACATCCAAAAAGAAGGGAGGGCACAAAAGGAAATTCAATGGTACATTTAGTGGAGGTTTAGGATTAATCACTAATTAATCCAACTCAATAATCATCAATTAATCTGACCTAACATGTTAAGGTTCAATTAGGACTAAGTATGGAGGATTAGGGAGGGTTTATAGTGGATTTAGTAAGGGTAGGATAGGTAAAACTTTAAAATTCAACAAACAGCACAAAGATGTAATCGGGGCTAGGCGGTCGCTTAGTTCTCTCTTCAGGCGAGCACCTAGTCTCCCTCTCAGCTAACCATGCAACTGGACACTAAGCGGGCGCCTGGTCCAAAACCTAGGGAACACCTTATCTGGGAGAAGAAAAATGGCTTAAAATGAAGCTCAAAGGATCCTCAACTCAACCCCAAACAACTTAGGATGATACCTCACTCAAAACACATCCGAAACAAGTACAAACGACACCCGAAACAAACTCGGAACAAAATCAAAACAAAGCACAACAACTAACAATCGATGTAACGAATGAAATAACAATTTGACGGGCAAGAACATGATATTCTAAACATGTCAAAGAAATCAAGAGTAGGCTTGATCGAACACTTCTACGAATTCGAACAACGATCTAGAGTATCTAAACTCCGAAAGACAAGTTGTTAACACAACTCGCACCCGAACGATCAAACGAAGACGAAAGCTATGCTACGATCGTCCTAAACACTTAACCAACTCAAGAATACTTCTAACATGAACTAGATCGTGTCTAGACAAATGAATAACAACCAAGCGGAGACCTAGGGTTCAACTGAGGTCACAAATACAACCTAAGTCAGACAATTCTTAACCGAGTCAAGTTACGAACAACGTTGAGTCACTACTTGTAATTCCAACTAGTCAACGACTAAGAAACATATACCAACAAGGTTTTGGGTCTCAATATGGTTATACACACACATCCAGACTCTCTCTCATAACCATCCACACAAGATAAAAGGAATAAATGCGGGCATTGCATGCAAGTCAAGTACACAAGGGATCGGGGTCTTACAATAGATGTGCTGGGTTTCCCAAAAAATTGGGGAAGAAGGCCTTATGACCATTTTTTAAACTCTAGGGTTTCAATTATAAATTTTGATGTAAGTTAAGTTTGAAAAAAATCATTTTAGCCCTTACTAAATGCACATGAGCAACTTAACGATATTTCATTAACGACATCCATTAAAAAAACTGACACTGAAAAAAATTAATACTCAAAGGACCTAAATTTGATAAATTTTTTTTAAGGGACTAAAACTATAAAAAGCCTATATTCAAGGTACCATTTCAGTGTTTGGCCCTTTATTTTATTAAATTTTAACAATTATCGTGCGTCATATTAAATGACATTTTAAGTGAAATTAAGGTGGTATAAATTTTGGATTGAAGATAGTACGAGTTTAATGAAATTAAATGTTATTCTTTGCTGTCACCTGCCCATGTTTGGGAGGCTAATGTGGACAAGTTGATAAGGACTTGTAGCCATTTATTTCATCAGATTCAATTTTCACCCTTAAGAATTTACTTTCTTTTTAGAGTAATACTGTACAACCAAATTCTTTCTAATTTGAGATAATAAATCATAAGAAGTGCAAACAATAATGTGGTTAATGTAAAGAACTCTTTCAAATTAATAGGATAAAAAAGGGAAGATTTCAGCAGGTCAATAATACTCAAGTAAACACTAAACAGTAAATTAACTGGTTTCTTGGCTGAATTTACCTTTTTTTCATTTTTGTATTATACAACTTTTTCTATCACTAAATAATAATTCATATTTCTTTTTAAGATTGCTTGAAAAAATAATGTTCGATTTTTAAATTTTATTGACATCATTTTAATCTTTTACCATTGATTTAATTCTACTTTAATTTTAATGATCCCACTTTCATGGGTATTTTTAAAAAGCATACATCATTTTAATATTTATAATAAGGGTATGTTTGGATATCCTAATTTCATAGCTTGAAATTGGAATTAGGGCCTCCAAAACCAATTCCATTGTTTTGGAACACAATTAAAATTTGGAATTGAAATTGGGTTGAAATTCTAAAGGCTTCTTTGGTAACCCTTTTGTTTATAATATTTTTGTTTCTTTTCTAATTTTTGTGAAAAAAGAAATCGAAATACGTTTGACAATTATTTCTATTTCTGAAAAACTAGAACGTTTCTCATTTTCCCCCAAAATTTAGAAATGAAAAAAAAAATTGTTTTGTAAGTCCAGTAGGCAACAAAATAGGTTAGAGGAGAGGAGAATAACCTTTTAAAAACTATAGGGGTTGTTTTGAAAATCTTTAAAAGATGCAGCGAAAATGGTAAGTTATCAGCAAATAGAAATAACGTCTATCAGCTGATGAACAAAATACTATATTTCAACTGACTGACACATGTTTAAGTAATAAAGGTGTTTAGGAAGATCATAAGTATAAAGAATGATCTGAAAGACAATATGTAAAACAATTAAGTAAAGAGGTAGTCTCCTGTAGAAGAGCGATCTTACGGATCCTTATCTATAAGACGAAGCCCCATTTAGAAATTTGTTTGGTCATAATAAATAAATAATATGTTATAATAATTCATAGAAGGTAATCAAGTGAGATGGTTCACTGGAAAATGCTTAAGGTTTAATTAATTGTTAGCATGTAGGTCTAAGGTTCGAAAGTCCCTAGTGCTTATTTTTAAGTTTTATTGCCAGAGATGTGTTATTTTGCTCCAGTGCCCCTACACTTTCAAAGTTTGCCACCGAAATTCTTATGTTTTCCACGCCTTACAGTTTAATCATTTGTCAGCCCCATTAGCATCAATTGTCTTGAGATACTTGACGGATCTTAATGGACTTTAACAAAATGCTAAATGACACGTTTAAAGCTAAACGTGACACATTGAAAAGACAAAAGTGATATATTTTAAGGTTGAAAGTACACTATAAAGGGTAGTTTATTATAATTCTCATTAAAATACAAAGTAATACTCTTAATACTAAAAAGTGATATTTTTGATACTAAAAATTGACAAATTTAATACTAAAAAGTGACACATTTAATACTAAAAATGACACTCATAATACTAAAAAGTGACACTCTTAATACTAAAAAGTGACACTTTTAATACTAAAAAATGAGAGAGTTATGGTGAAGAGGAATCAAAGAATTAAGAGTATCACTTTTTAGTATTAAATGTGTTACTTTTTAGTATTAAGAGTGTCACCTTTTAGTATTAAGAGCAATAAGAGTGTCACTTTTTAGTATTAAGAGTGTCACTTTTTAGTATTAAGAGTCACTTTTTAGTATTATAAGAGTGTCACTTTTTAGTATTAAGAGTGCTACTTTTTAGTATTAAATGTGTCACTATATAGTATTAAGAGTGTTACTTTTTAGTATTAAATTTGTCACCTTTTAGTCATAAGAGTATTATTTTGTATTTTAATAAAAATTATAATAAATTTTCATTTATAGTATCACATTTAATATTAAATGTGTCACTTTTTAAAATTAAGAGTGTCACTTTTTAGTATTAAGAGTGTCACTTTTTAGTATTATAAGAGTGTCACTTTTTAGTATTAAGAGTGTTACTTTTTAGTATTATAAGAGTATCACTTTTTAGTATTAAGAGTGTCACTTTTTAGTATTATAAGAGTATCACTTTTTAGTATTAAGAGTGTCACTTTTTAGTATTAAAAGTATCACTTTTTTGTATTAAATATGTTATTTTTTAGTATTAAGAGTGTTACTTTGTATTTTAATAAAAATTATAATAAATTTTCATTTATAGTGTCACTTTTAACATTAAAATGTGTCATTATAATAAATTTTCATTTATAAGTCCGTTAGGATCTGTCAAATATCCCAAGCCAATTGATGCTAATGGATGACTAATAGAGCTGACAAAGGATTAAACTGCAAGGCATGAGAATTCGGCGACAAACATTGAAAGTAGAGGGGCACCGGGCACCGTAGCAAATAGAGGAAATGAGCATTAAAACTTAATTTTGTAGCTAAGGAGAGTCAAACCTTTAACCGCCTTGAGCTAAGCCTTTAAAGTTCACAATTAACAAACTCGGCTGGCCCATTTTTGTGACTAATATTAACAAGTTTACTTATTAACCCGAAAATTTCTAAATGGGGTTCCATCTTACGGATTTTGGATCCGTAAGACCGTCCTACACAAGTTTTTGCCTTAAGTAAATGACTTAATAATGTAACTGGCTGACACTTAAGTAGATAGAGGGTGCTTAAGTGTTAGAACAATTCTTTCAGCTGGAAGATAAATGACAGAGTGTTTAGGAGTGGTTTCATAATGTAAACTGCTACGTCAACTACCAAATTGGTCAAACTTAGATTTTTGAAGTGCACTAAATATATTGAAATTCTAAGTGATCACTAACGGATCTGTCAAGGGGTGTAAGTGGTTCGGTTTGGTTTGGTTTATGCCAAAACCACAAACCGAACCGCCCCATATTGGTTTCAAAATCTCAAACCGAATCGAATCGAGTAAGGCTTGAACCGAACCGAACGAACCACTCGGTTTGGTTTGGCTTGGTTCGATTTTGTGGTTTATATAAATTATTTTTAATCAAATTAACCAACATTAAAAATAACAAAAAAAAAAAGATTTTAATTTGGAATTAACATCAAAATTAGGAAATAACTAACTAACAACGAATTATCATAAGGAAAACAATACAAATTCTAAAATAAACACAAACAATGGAAGAAATAATAGTCTCCAACAATCAAGATTTTGTTTGATTTAGAATATATATATATATATATATATATATATATATATATATATATTATGACTAAATCGAAGGCCTAGATTATGCATATAAGATGATCCAAATGTTAAAAATAGTTAACAAATGTAATATAATATATATTGTATAATAAATAAATAAAAATATATATGTTGGTTTCGTTTAATACCAAAAACCATGAACCGAACCGAATTGGTTGGTTTTCTAAATTTTGAAACCGAAACCGAAGCGTCTTCGACCAAACCGAACCAAACCGACCGGGTTTGGTTTGGTTTGGTTCGGCCTGTGGTTTAGTGGTTCCGATTTACACCCCTAGATTCTGGTACAATAAAAACCCGTTTTTGAGAAGTATGATTGAGAAACAATCAAACACGTGCAAACAATCAAAGGTTCTTTAATGATTCAAAAAATAAAGGAACAATCTAAACAGTGATTGTTTAAACAAGAATTAGAAAGTGATTAATAAATAAAAGATTATCTAGTAAGTGTTTGAGGACTATAACACATTAAAGAAAAAATTGCTTGAAAGAATATGTTGAGTGTCCAGTCCTGAGTTGAGACAAATCAAAGAGCGAATATCGTGTGAGTAATGAATGATAGCTGCACTTTTATTCAATCATTGCTTCAAACGATTATATATAGATCTTCAATTTAGATCCGTTGGAGAGCAATGTTAAATTTTGAATCCCTGAAAAATGATGGTGAGATCTTTTCATTTTAAGCACAAAGATTTTGTATAAGGGAATTAGATACAAATAATATCTCCTAGCATGATATAATAAAGATGGTGATTGGCTAGTTGATATATTAAACTATAAAACATTTAAGGTGATGACAAAAAGTCTTCTATGAATAGTTCAATACTTGAAATAATGATAACCAATAATAATTAATTATATGAGCGTGGCTGAAAGTGTGTTTTTTAATATTGATCAAGGAATCGTGTTTTCTTTTCCCAGTATTTAAGGAAATATGTCAAATAGAGGATGATGGGCAAAAGGGAACAAACTATGGTTACACATGCTGATACCGTGAGGTATCGGTAGTTGATAGCTGGAGGCAACAATGCATTAAAAAATGCATAAAGTTGTTTTGAGCCTTTATTAAATTGGCTTGAAGAAGGCTCCAAAACCATGTGTTTGCTTTTTGAAACCCGCCCACTAACTAAAAGTATGGGCTACAAAAGGTAATGTCAGACAATATGTGAAAAAGTAAGTTTATTTTATAAAATAAAGAAACAAGGAAAAAAACTCCCTTTAGGTGACAGTGTAAAGGTGATCTTGAATTCAAGACTTATGTCACTTTTTCCACTTTTACTTTAAAGTAAAAGTCCTGCATCAGTTGGTTGCTTAAGAAAACTTAAGACGGACCAACTGACCAAAGCAAGCATCAGCTTCTTCAATTTGCTAAAGTAACTTCCAGCTACACTAACTCCCGGCCAGCTAGCGGCTACAATAACCGTCGAACTCTAGTAACTTGCTACTGCCTACAAGAACCCTATCTACAGGACAATGCTTCACGCTACGACTTTCACATTGACCAAAGCAAGCATTCCAACAAAGCTAACATCATTCTGTTTTATTTTGCTAACGCAAACATCAGCAGCTTCTCATCTACCACAATTATTGAAAAGTCTAAATAAAGTTGCCTTCTAGAGTATACCAAGTAGTCTAATAACAAATAAGTTATATGCAATCTTCTAAGACTTAAGTAATGGTTACACGCACATCCAATATAAAAGGGAATATACACAAAATGGTTTTAAATAATTAATCGGTTAATATTCCCAACATTCTTTTCCTATTTGCTTGTGGCCATTACTACTATACATGAAGGTCGATCACCTCAATTTAGTACCCACTGATATGACATGACATGAAATATAAAGACACATTAAAAACTTAACGAATGTCAAGTTCGGGATTTAAAATGCAAAAGAAAAAGCGGGATCGTAAATAATGAAATGCAAATGAGTGTAAAAAGGAGGCCAAAAGACCCCCAAAGTTGCCCCCCATCCACACCGTGCGGCGCCTAAAAGCCCTTATGGTGGCGCCCAACAAATTATGCATCAGAGTTTCGATATGGCATAATCTCTCAAGCACGCGGTACAAGCCGGTGAAGCATGTAAGAGAAATCTTAATGACGAAGGAGTCCCAATCTTGGCCTATAAATAGAAGGCCCCGGCCAGTGAACACACTAACATAGCTTTTTTACGACACGCTCCCACACCGCCAGAGTTTACGCAGAGTGATCCCGAGAGATATCCCTCCTTTAAGCCTCAAAGCTCGCCAAATCTCCTCCAAACACAAACCAATCGGTCAAAGTGAACCTTAGCCTCCCAGCCTAGATTCCACCCTATTCTACCGATCCAAAAATTCAAAAGAGCAGCCTGGATCTAAACGCCAAATCAGAAGAAACGTAGTTGCTCCGCCAATTTTCGCCGCCGCCAGAAGCAAACAACATCAAAAGCAAGGGCTGTTCGCCTGCCTCGAGGCCTAAAAGCAACTTTCGAAGCGCATATTTCTACCTTCAAGAACAAAGAAGCAAAGAAAAGACTCCTTCTCTCCTGGCAGCTAGCACACCCCACGCTCTTAAAGGTAAGCCTTTAAAAGGTTTAATATAAAAAGTGCTATTTTCAGTCAACCCAATGTAATAAATATAAGCGGTTATGCTGCCAGGATTTCTATAGAAAATAGCACAAAAAAAAAGTCATTATTTTGGCCAAATATTACAAACATATTTGTAATCTCGAAGGAGACTACCGTAAGTATGTAATAATATAAATATAGATGTATATGTTTAAATGCTTTATTTCATTTGCTAAGTAAATATAAAAACATATTTCTAGCCAAAAACTATTTTGAGACCGAAAAGCGAGTTGAGTGCCTAACAACTTCCCATCTCGTAACTTAGCTTCCGAACTTTTACAAAATCTGGTTATTTTTTTTTCTTTATTTCTCCTTAAAATAAAGTTGACAACTCTGTTACAACATTTTGGATCTACAGTGAGGCAGAGCGTATTCCCACACGCTCTTTGCAACATCTTTTTTGCACTTTTAATTTCGTTTCCCCCTAAACAAGGGAAGATGCAATGAAAAAAACGTTGCATTTTCTGAATCTAATTTTCCTCTAAACAAGGGAGGATGAAATACGTAAAACCCAGACATTCACAAGTGGCCCACAATGAGCCCGATGCGTATTCCACGCGTTTT
>CM028379.1:51734014-51799687 GCA_013146195.2 Codonopsis lanceolata
TTATCGACTTTGTCCATGAGCATATGGTGTCGGTTTGGAGTCCGCGAGCAATTGTGTATGATCATGGGACTCGGTTCTCGGAGGAAAAGTTTACTAAGGCATGCGGCGAGATGAGGGTAAGCATTGGCAATCATCGTGGCGTATCCACGGCAATGGGCGGCCGAGCGACAAATAAACAAATCTTGCGTCTTGAAAGGAATGCGGAAGAAAAGAGGAAGATGGGTAGGCAGCGCCTTGGCCTTGTGGGCGGTTAGAACAACGATAAGGGGTCAACCCAGGTGAAACAACTTTTTCTTTAGCTTATGGAGTACGATGCTATGGCTCCGGTAGAGATGTATTTGCCCATAGGGTCTTAAATTACAACGTTGAGTCTAATAACATGACTCGAGCGGCCAGATTTGGATTTATTGGAGGAAAAGCGATTGGAATCTAAGATGAGAATGGCCAATTATAGCAACGAGCAAAGGCTCGCCACGATAAGAGAGTTAGGTGGTCGATGTTCTTTGTGGGGGGATTGGGTCCTCAAGTAAGATTGAGGCAACGGGCCATGGTAGTGGGGAAAGTTGTCATCAAATGGGAAGGGCCTTTTGATTTCGAGGATCGTCGAGGAGGGCACACATGTTGCGAGCAGAGAGGATGGTGACGAGCTAAGACATCCATGGCACGCAGATCATCTAAAGAAGTATTATTGGTGATTGGTATTGATAGCATGTGCTTATGTGTTTTTCCATCCTATGAAAAATGATTATAGCGAAGCTTAATTATCTTTTTCTAAATTTGTGTTTGTTCAAGATACATTTTACCTCGGTAACCTTTCTTCTTCGAGCATAAAGGGCTTTATGCTCGAGAAGAGACTGCTGAAGTGTTGTTTTCCTTGTTGGCTTTTCTCCTTCGAGCATAAAGGGCTTTATGCTCGAGGTGTGGCCCTAGGGCTTGGTTATTCTCCATTCTGAACATAAAGAGCTTTATTACTCGTAAAAGTTGAGTGTTCAAAGTGGGATAGTTTGGCTATTAAGTGATTTCCTTTGCCCGAATAAAGAAGTATCTTTACTCGGGAAAAAGTCTTCAAATTAAAGGGCATGCATGGAGAAAAACATTCAGTTAACAAGGGAAAACGAAGTGACAAATATTACAAACGATAAAGTGAAATGTAATTGTTTTGGGGCTTAGAGCACGCAGGCTCTGAAAGTGTTTAAGATTCATCAAGCAGGATTGGATCAGCGAGGGTTGGAGTAGGATTGGTGCTAGTTTGGTTGGCCGGATCTTCATTCTCGGCTTCCAGGTTGGTTGCTTCATTGTTGATTCCGGGGGATGGGAGAGGTGAGTTCTGGTTTCCAGGATTTTTGCCTGACCATATCAGGGCATCGGTTCGGTATTTCCTGCGGTGGAGGGGTCAAGTATCTAGCCCTTTGTCGGTGTCGGCTCGGCCAAGGAGGTGAGCTCGTCTGAGAATCGGGACTAAGGCATGTCAGGGGCGAGCCCGGCACAAAAGAATATTAGTGCGGGTTGCAAGCTGTTCGGGCCTAATTTCAAGCCCGCTACAAGCCAGTTGTCGCAGAATGTGGTTGACCCCCTGCAGGAAAAAAAGATAGGCTTCTTCTTCAACGGCAGCAGCAAAGTCCTCGGAATTCTTGTATTCGGTGATGAGATTTTCTTTTGGACCAACTCAGTTTTCAATTTGTTCTCCCTGGCTGTGGCATCCTTCTTAACTTTCTCTAGTTCACTGGTCACTTCTCGCAGATCTTTTCTCACCTGAGTAATATTGTTAAGAGCAGACTCCTCGGATTTCTTTGAAAAGGTGAGGTGGGCATCAAGGATCCTCTTTTCTTCTTCGGTTTGGAGATCTCGTGACTTTGGAAGTCGGGCTCTCTTCATTCTCTTTTAACTCGGCCCTTAGCGAGTTGACTTGCTCTTCAAGGCATTCTTTTGAGTGGCGAGCTAAAGTTTTACATTGTCGATAAAGGCGGTCAAAAAGAAGTTCGGTCTTGGTGGCCATCTGGAAATATAAAAGAGAACAGGCCAGGTTAAAGGTAAAGGAGAAAAGCTTAGTTTATTACGAGAGGGGTAAAATGAGTTACCTCGGTCATGCACATCCCAATTTCCCCGACCAGGATGGCACTTGCAAGTTCGGTGCTTCTTCGCCTCATTCTAGTGTGCCTAAGTCTCTTCACCATACTTGACCCAGATGCTTGCGGCATGACCACCTTTTGTTGGTATTTATGTTCGCTAAGTCGGGGCGGCTCCTATCTCAGCGATGATTTTGGTTGCGAGCTCGCGATTTTCTGGCATCTCGAAGTTTTCTTTCTGCCATAAGGGAACTCGAGAGCTAGAGGCTTCAGCAGGATCGCTTTGATCAGTCCTTGATCGAGTCCTTCTTTCAAGGGGGAAGTTGGAAGAGGCCTTTTTTGTTGTTGTTGAGGTTGTTCTTCTTTGTGGTTGTTGTTCTTTGTTGTGATTGTTGTGGGTGAGTTGAGGCAATCTGAGGGGATTGGTTGATAGGGTACGGTTAGTATGTGAGCGACTCTTGCACTGGCTTAGGTAGCTAGCTCGGTTGTTTCCTCGCCCGTATTGGTGGTGGAATTTGTTGGGAGTCGTGTGGTGGTTGCCACTGCCATTTGTGTATTTACGCCTCTGAGATCCCTCCCATGGCTTGTAAAAAGGTTCGAGTCCTCCATTTGCCTCATATCTGTAAAGTAAGCAAATCTATTAGAAGATGAAGCAGGGATCAATGACATTAAAATAAAGGAGAAAATCATGCAAACCTGATAGGGAGAAAGCAGGGGTGCAGTTTCTTCCGAGTTGAAGGCATCTAGGACATTCACTTGGAAATTTTCCCTCGTGACAGTTTCCCCAGAAAGGATGGGGTATCTCTGGATCGATAGTGGTTTGTGGTTCATAGCCTTGTACTGGCCAGGTCAAAACTGCAGCTCGGCGTAATGTAGGGAGATCAGAAGTTAAGGTAGTCCAATCCAGGACCCAGTCTTGCCCTTGTTTTCCATCTTTTACCCCAAGGAGTTTTCTAAAAGCTCTAGCGAGCTGTGGTTCTCCTGCTCGGAAGGCTTGTTTATCATATTTGGCAATGGCTAAGTTGTTGAGATAGGGGGCAAAAGGCTAGCCTACGCGAGATTCCACCAGTAAAGGTTTCACATCACAGGCATCCACCTTGTTTGGGTTTTCTGAAAGAAGTTTAAAGTAATTTGGGTTCGAGCGACCAGAGATGCGCCCGGTTTTCTTATCAATGGAAAAAAGAAAGAATTTTCGGAAGAGTTCCATGCTTGGCTCAAAGGAGAAGTCTCTGAGCTACGATATAAGAAATTAAAAACCTAACTGTGGTTAAAGTTAGGTTACAAGGAAGGGCATTATTTACTATGAGGAATTCAGCAAAGAAGGGATCTAAAGGTAAACGGAGACCGACCAAGAAGAAATCAAAATAGAAGACCATTCGGTCTCCTTGAAAATTGTGACCGGCTTCATCAATGTCCAGGTCGAAGGCCCTAACTCGATAATTTTTTGGGTCCATACCTAAAGAATAAAACCAGGTTGATACCTCTTCTTCGCTGTTTAAGTCGTCCCAGGAAATAAACGGTGTGCTGGTCGATGTAATTTGCTTTCCCTGGTCTTGGTCAGTTGGTCTATTGGAATTTGGGGGATTTTCGGTATCTTGCTCGATATTATGAGGGAGTGTTCGGGAAGGCCTCCGTCGAATAAGTGGGGCTACTTCCCGTTCGGTCGCTTCCGAGCTAGGCGAGGAGGCGGAGGCTTCTTTGTGTTCTTGAGGAGTTCCATGGTCGTAGGCTCGACCTTCGATCTCGGAGGATGTTCTGCAGATGCGAAGACATCCTACGTGTCGAGGAACAGGTTAAACCTAGCTTGGGGCGAAAAAAGAAAATAATTGAAAAACCATGCCAAGCTAGGGTTTATCCATAAACCAGTGAGCGGGGCACTGGTTGATGCTTTCCTCGATTTCTGAATTAGAGGGGAACTTGGTGACAAGGGGTATATAGGTATGGAAATATCAAGGGTATGAAATCTGTAAAAGTTTTTGCTAGAATAATGGAGGCATCAAGACTCCATATTGGACGATTAAACCAAATCCCCAGACATAAATGAAGACAGCAGAATGAAGAAAAACAGAGTAGACAGCAAAAATGAAAGAAGAATACCTGTATAAGAATGTTCGAAGTTTCCGAGGCTGATGAAGATTCGATTTGAGCACAAAAGTTGTCGTAGTTGCGGATGAGAGGATGAAGCTTCGCTTGTGAAAGTATTTGAGAAATGGTAAAGGTTGAAATGGAAAGGATTTTCACCTTTTAAAAAACCGCCGGGTTGATAAAACCTCATCATTAGGGTTTGGTGACCGAAGGCTGAAGTGGCGTAGCATTTAATGCATGGTGGAAAAAGCAGCTGTCCTTTCATAGGCGGCGGTGGCGGCTCGGTTTTGGGCACATTCTCCTAAATTGCCTGTTGGGTAATTGTACGGTTGGGTTTTGGTTCCAAGATCATTTGGAGGGTGGGATTTAATTATTTCGGAAAATATTTTTTGGATCTTTTAATCTCCTCCTCGTCACGAGCATGAATACTCGGTGAAACAAGGAGTAGGGGGCTACTGAACTGCCCGGCCCAATAGGCCCGAGGCAGTTACGTGCCAACAGGACTAGTGACATCAAGCCAGCGAAGCGAGAATGGTGGGCTGTCTTGAAGGCTGGTGAGTTGGGGGGCTTAACCGTGGCCTTGAGGTGAGTATCGAGCATAAGTTGTTATGTTCGCCCATGAGAGAGTTGACATCAGGTGAGAACAGTTGTGTTCGAGCAAGAGTTCTTATTGAGTTGAGGACGGTTATGTCCGGGAAATGCTCCATTTAAGGCGTTTTCCTTAATGGGTTAGTCGTGTGCCATTGAAGGCCATGGTTATTCATAGGCGATTAATAGCAATCATGGACAGTTAATAGCAATCATGGACGATTAATGCTTATTAGGCGATTACGCCTTCCCGAATATAAATATTGGGGAAAAGGTAGAGGAAATGTATGCGCAATCTAATTCTCTAGCCAAAACTCTGCCAAATTGCTTACTCCATTGTTTATTTGTGTACTGATTTATATGTCGGAGGGCTGCAGGAGTGCTCTCGCCCAGCTCACGTTGTTCACTCATATTGCGAGTTGGGCTTTGAGCGATCACGATACGCTGGAAAGCCGTGCGGATCGCTTATTCAGGCATCCGCATTTCTTTGGACGCATCAATTATAAAAGGAGGGTCATTATTTAAGAAAAAGAAGATCCGTATTTAGCAGGTAACCATACGAGGAATATGCATTATCACGTGTTCACCTTTTCATACAATAAAGTTTTTTATTTTTTTGGTTACGGTTTTGGCTGTAAAACATTGAAAGGAAAGAGAGGCAGAGAGGCTTTTAAGTCACGTTCCCGCTTCATACTTTACTACGACCGTCGACCGACGTACCTCTATATCTAATCCCCGCCATAACTCCATCATTATCCATACACATCCATAAATGGTAAAGGTATTGTTGCTCTTTATACGTCCATGTCAGCACTATAGCGATGACTCAGCATTGTATCACCCCAATCTAACTTTATCTATTTTTTCTACTTTTAAGTTAGCTATGATCATTACTTTTTAATTTCATCATTAGTCAAAACCACCCCAAAAAGAACCAACCGAAAACAAATAGTCAATATTTGTTGTAAAATAATGGAAGCTATTCTATTAATGTTTAATGTTTATCTATTCGAATCTTTTTATTTCTATTTATGTCTTTTATAATTATATGTTTCACACAAGGTAACATTATACCTTTTTTAAAAGAGATTCAATTACAATTAGATACACGTAATTAATGTAAGTTGAACAGCGTTTGTTAAATTATATAGTTATTTCGAAATTCTAACTGTGTAGTACTAAGGCCTTTAGCCATGCTTTTGTTGGTCATTTAAGTTTCTTCGGTCCTAAATTAATTGAGGAAATAATAGGTTTTTCTAACGTATTTAAATGCTATGCAATTGATTACGCTAAATATGGTGATCTAACGTATTGGATAATGTTATATCTGACTTTTTGATAAGGTGAGAACTTGTAATCAAGAAAGAAAAGCTGTCATAAGAGAGTCGGTGGTTGTAATTCGGACCTAACCCTATGGCGTGAGAGTGGACATCGTCACAAATGCAAATTCTTCCCACAATCTTGGATTGAGAAGACAACTATGGTGTCGTGGAAGGTGAATAAGAGGAATGGGGGAGATGCAAATGCAAAGAGAAAATAGAAGTCGGGTAAGACCCAAAGGTTTTGAGAGATGAAAATGGGTTACTAATGGACATGATAAATTTTCCAATGGACACGATAAATTCCGATAACGAGTGTATAGGAGTGAACGACCAATGGACACGATAAATTCCGTGGAGTCCCATGCATACCCTACATGAAAATGAAGATCATGATTTTGATTGAATTTGAATAATCTTACTAATTAGTCATCTATTAAAGTAACAAAGATATGATTATCGCGAAAAGAATATCAATTAATGATGTCAATTATCCAAATTTCCTTAAATTACTAATCACCCAAAGATAACACCTCCCCGCGGGTCAAACCAGTTGACTTGAAAGATGAAGATAAAGTAGTTACCCACACAGTATATAATTATACTAGATCTTCATGCCCGCGCGGTCTTGAAATATCGATTTCGTCAATTGAAATGGACGATCTTTAAATAGAATGTGCGGTTTTAAAAAAATGTTATTGAGGGAGTACATTGTTTCAAGTGATAGTTGAAGGGTTAATGTTTTATAAGGGGTGATTGTTCAGAAGATTAATCGTAGGGTGTGACTTTGTAATATGAAGATAAAATATATGGAGAAGAAAAAGGGGTGACTGCTCATAATATTAATTGTAGGGTGTGACTTATAATAAAGAAAGAAAAAATATGGAGTTAAAAATAGATAACTACTCACACATGTGAATGCAAGGGTGAATCTCAACCGTTAAATTTTTTAAGATAATTTAATCTCGGCCTACGAATAGCGCAGTCGATTCTTAGTTTTATAATATAGATGACCATAGGCTGACGTGTTGTACATCACTTGCATAATTGACGACCTTCATCTTTGACTACAACTACAAGCAACCCCCCTTTTCTGATTGCATTCATTCCCATGTCCTATGTCGAATTCCCAAACCCCATTTCCATTCCCACCTTTCGAAATCCCAATCTTTTACTAACACTCCAATATCTTACACAATCTTATCCAAAAAAATTACCCATGCTGACCAAAAAAAAAAAAAATCAATTAGAATTTTAATTTATTTTGGACAGCTAGTTTACTTATTGCTAATGAAATTAAAAATTTCTATAAATACTCCCCCTTGCCATTGGCCATACAATATTGCTTTCTCTTTGTGTTGTCTTCCTAGTAGCCAACCCCCTCTCTCTCTCTCTCTCTCTCGCCCACTGTTTCAACTTCGTTTTCTTCACCTTCATCATTCATTAGAGTTCTTTTTCCTCTAGCTAATATAGTCCGAAAATGGCCGGCGGTGGCATACCAGGCGGTCCCGGCGGCGGCAAAGCATATCCGGGAAACCTCACTCTTTATGTCACCGTAACTTGCATTGTAGCCGCCATGGGTGGTCTCATCTTCGGTTACGACATCGGAATTTCCGGTACTTACATCGTAAAAAAGCACGTTACATATTAACACAAAAAAAAAAAAAAACCAATTTTTTTGTTACGTGTAAAGTCTTGATGTTAAATGATTATTTTTCAGGTGGTGTGACATCCATGGATCCTTTTTTGAAGAAGTTTTTCCCGTCGGTATACAGGAAACAGAAGGAAGATACGACGACGAATCAGTACTGTACGTATGATAGTCAAACGTTGACTATGTTTACGTCGTCGTTGTATTTGGCAGCGCTTATATCGTCTTTAGTAGCATCGACCGTGACCCGAACCTTTGGTCGGAAACTGTCAATGCTCTTCGGTGGTTTACTCTTCTGTGCCGGAGCTTTGATTAATGGGTTCGCCCAAAAAGTTTGGATGCTCATCCTGGGTCGGATCTTGCTCGGTTTTGGTATCGGATTTGCCAATCAGGTAATTCCCCTAATCCTCTACGTCTCCCTTATATATTTTTTTCTAAAGAAAGACAACGGAATTAATCATATTCCTTTTGTTTTTGTGTTCATAAAGTACACGCAATATGTTTTTTTCCCTTATTTTTTACAAAAAAAGAAAATATCTTGTTTATTTTACAAGATTTGTGCGAGAGTTTCGCTTGTTTATTTGTAGTATGTCATAAAGATATACTCCTTTCCAACCTTTGTGTGTGTTGTTTTCTTTTTTACTGTTTTAGTTCATTTTTTTATAAGATATATCTTCATTACTAAATTCATTTGTGTGTTGGATAGATTGAACAGTGAGAAAGTAAAATTTTGATGTACTAATTAAGATCCCTAAAATTTATTTCTGTTTTTTTTGTCGAAAAACAAGTATTATGGATAATCATGGATTAACCTATTATCCATAATTATTTATAAATAATAAAATAATTAATAATTATTCATAACACCTATTTTATCACCCTATTTTACATGGGTGTAAATTTTGATTATGACATATGAGAATAAGAGAAAGTGAGAAAGTGGGTTTTGAAAAAGGACAGATAAGCACTTTTGCTGCCAAGTTTAGGCCTGAAACACTCTACCAAACTCTGTTTTTACTCAAAATAATAATAAATCTTCTTTTTATTAATTTTATTTGATTTTCTTTTCTGTTTTTTTTTTTCAGTATACTTTCTCATAAAAAATAAATTTGATCAAACTGTGTGTTATTTACTGTATTTTTGCATATCTAATTCGGGATTTATTTTGGATTTTATATTAATTGTCTGTATTTTTCAAATTATAGAATACCTAGTTGTTCTAGCTTTAAATATATCTCGAACATGCAGTTGCATTATAACTTGCCGGCTCGAGATTAGGAAACCAAAAATACAGAATTTCTAGTTGTAACTTATTAATATTAATTAAGTCATCCATGCTCGATCTTTTTTTCTTTGCACATGACGTTTCCGTAGTTTACTCGTGATTGCAATAGCGTTGAATACGAATTAAATCTAAATAAAAAGATATGAAAGTGGCCTCTTACTATAAGTTAAATGACAAGGACCTTTGTTTGAATTTTAAAATAGCAAATTGATTTTTTTTCTTGAAACATGACAAGCTCATATGGTCCCCGAGATAACGACAATTTATATTGTCAATTCTTTCTTTCCTTGTCTTTTAATTTTAACCAGATTTATATTGATTAAAAATAAAAACTTAGATATGAAGTTGTAGATGCATCTTTTTTACTCGATCCATTGTGACTGTGTGTTGGTGGTTTGAGAGTGATATTCTATTTTACGAATTATAATCCGTAAAATTGTCTTATAGGAGATTTACCGGTGTTTTTGTTTTTTGTTTATCATTCAATTGAATTATTGATGATTTTTTAAAGTTTTTTTTGTTAATTGCAGTCTGTGCCACTTTACCTATCGGAGATGGCTCCATACAAGTACAGGGGAGCTCTTAACATTGGCTTTCAGTTATCCATCACAATTGGTATCCTTGTAGCCAACGTATTGAACTACTTTTTCGCTAAGATCCGTGGGGGTTGGGGATGGCGTTTGAGCTTGGGGGGCGCGGTGGTTCCTGCCCTCATCATCACCGTTGGATCGCTAATCCTCCCCGAGACACCAAACTCCATGATCGAGCGTGGTCAGAATGAGGAAGCAAAGATTAAACTCATGCGAATTAGGGGCGTTAAAGATGTCGATGAGGAATTTAATGATTTAGTAGCGGCTAGTGAGGCCTCTAGGCTAGTAGAACACCCTTGGAGAAATCTCTTGCAGAAGAAGTATAGGCCACAACTGACAATGGCTATACTTATCCCATTCTTTCAACAACTAACTGGAATTAATGTGATTATGTTTTACGCCCGGTCTTGTTCAAAACCATTGGTTTTGGGAGCGATCGCCGCTCATGTCTGCTGTGATCACCGGTGGAGTCAATGTTGCAGCGACCGTGGTTTCAATTTATGGTGTTGATAAATGGGGTAGACGTTTTCTTTTCCTGGAGGGTGGTGTCCAAATGCTTATTTGCCAGGTACATGTCAATAAGTCTGTTCATCTATTAACATTAGTGCCAAATTTGGTGTCGATTAATTTATAAGTTAATTTACGTTTTTTGTTTTGTTTGGTACAGGTTGCTGTGGCAGCTTTCATTGGTGCCAAATTTGGGGTAGATGGGAACCCTGGAGATTTGCCCAAGTGGTATGCTATTCTGGTTGTGCTGTTTATATGCATATATGTTGCTGGCTTTGCCTGGTCATGGGGTCCTCTAGGATGGCTGGTGCCTAGTGAAATCTTCCCACTCGAGATCCGATCGGCCGCTCAGAGTATTAATGTCTCAGTCAACATGATCTTCACCTTTGCGGTCGCTCAAGTTTTCTTAACCCTCCTCTGCCATTTGAAATTCGGGCTGTTCTTGTTTTTTGGGTTTTGGGTGGTGATAATGACTATATTCGTGTACGTGTTCTTGCCGGAGACAAAGGGTATCCCGATCGAGGAAATGGTGATCGTTTGGAAGCAGCATTGGTTCTGGTCACGATTCATGGAAAATGTGGATTATCCTTCTAACGGACGAGTTGAAATGGCCAAGACTGGAGACGTTAAACGCGTATAAATATTTGCAATTATTGTTGATGATCATAAGTTTAGATAAGAACACTTCATTATTAATTTTCCAAGAGGTAAATACTATTGGATGGTTATATATTTTCAAGTTTTATTTCACATTTGTCACTTGCTTGGATTGGAAAGAATTTACAACTTAACTAGCAATGGGAATGTAATAGAGGTTTATCTTAAAAGGTCAAAGTTATGAAAGTCTTTCTTCTGTTACATGGCTTTGACTTTTCAACTAAAAAAGGGATTCATCCATGATTTGACGATTTGACTTAAACATACTTATTGTGCGTGGTCATTGCTGTATCCAGCTAGCAGATACTCTCCATGTATTAAATTATGTAAGAGTCTCGCAATGGAGCCTTTTATTCAACCTCTATAATCATTTTTTGAGTTTTGTTGGGAACTCTAGCCCACAACAGCAACTCAATTTGAGCCTCCATCTCAATCGCCCATTAAATGAATCGAAAGCTTTTGCGATTCATTTAGCGTGAATAGTAGGTTAAATATATATTTTTTATTTTAATTGTGTTGAAAAGTAGGGATAATTTTTTTTTAAAATATGGTGATAGTTAGATTTGTTAGTTGAGATGAGAGAGGTTTGAAAATTTTAGAGGATTGTATAAAAGGTGATTATTGGAGTGAATTATTTTTTAGATTGTTGAAAAAGTGTAAAAGGAACAGAAAACGAGGTGGATAGAGTATGATATTGGATGTTATTGTTGTGGTTGCTCTAAGGGACTTTCAACTGAAAGAGAGTTGTATTCATAAATCCAAATACCAGCTTCCATTCAAAATAAGTGTTTTATCTAAGAGTAAAATTTCTCATACTACCATTTTATGGATTTTAATTCGTAATATAGAGTTTTATTTATTCACAACTTAACTCATTAACACGCAATAAGTTGTGTCAATGAGATCCGCCTTATATAAAATAGCTGTACGACCAACCTAAGATTTTACCTTTTATATTATTTTAGATTTTTAATGAATTAATTTTGAAATTTAATATTTTTAAATTTTTTAACAATTAGTTATCTTATGGAGTATTAAGTATTTTGAAATTTGAAATTTATTTATTTTAGGGCGAAGCATAGAAGTGGTCTCTTGACTATAGGTCTCTCACAGTAAAGCCATGAGTTATGAGTTATTGTGTTCATGATTTCATTTCAGATTGCCTTGGAATCATTTGAGATTTTTCTTTCAGCCATTCAATGAAGGCAGAAGGTGTAATCTTTATGGACATTCTTTTTTCTCTCTCTCTCTCTCTCTCTCTCTCTCTCTCTCTCTCTCTCTCTCTTTCTGGTAGTAAAGACGAGCAACATGAGCAGGGGCGACAATTTAGCGTGAGAAAGAGAGAAAATTGCTAGATCTGAGATAGGTGACCGAAAATGGTGGGGATGGAGATGATACCAGAGAAGATGAAGGATGCTGGCTCTAAGATGAAACGGGAGAAGGCGGGCGGATCTGTTGAGGGGGGTATTGGTCGGAGACGGAACAGGAACGAGGCCGGTGGTTGTGGAGGAAGTGGAAGATGTCGGTGCTTGGTGAAGATGGTGATGGTCACCACTGGACATGGTGGATCGTGGGGCTGGAATTGGTGTGGCTTGGATCTGACAGAGATAAGGCCGTCGATGGAAGAAGAAGGAGGGTTGGGTGGGAGAAGATCGGAGATGGCAGAGCCGACGATTGGAATGGGAGGGAGATGGGGGAACGGACTGGAGAGATGGAGGGTTTGGGGAGATTGAGCGTGAGAGATAAGAGAGAGAAGAGATCGATGTTAGGTAGAGGCAAGGTAAATGATTCTATGTTTCAAATGATTGTAAGGATTTCTATCATGAAATTTTGGGGAAACTGGAACAATAAATGTCACGACCCGACCCGAATCTCTAGACAAAATCCCAAGGTCACGCCGTGAGAACAATCTAGAAAGACGAACAAGCACCTGCTAAGCATAATGGTGCCAGTCAAAATTCGAGCCGAACAAGCTCTAACAAGAATGTAAAGCCATAACGATGATACGGAACAACAAAAACCAAAACCTGTGGAAGCAAATCATAAGTGGAACCGTACCCAAGCCTTTAATTCACGATCATGAAACGCAAGGCTAAGAGACAACTATCTCTTGACAATTCTACGACGCGTGTGACGCAACATTGCGCACATGCAACAAACCATCGGCAATCCTAAGGCCGACAAAGCAACAAGATCCCAACCTGATAAATAACCACTCGACGACTATAACATGTCGAAGGGAAACATCAACTAAAAGAATAAGAGTTGAATACTCAACGACTAAACCAAAATCTCACGACTGAAATTGCCGAAGATAACAACAACAACAACTAGAATAACAATACTAGAACCCGTGAGCTAAAGCCTTGCTTAGGGAGACAACATAAATAACTACTAAATAAATACAATAGCTCGACCATACAAGTCGACTTCAAATAAAATACAACCACAATAAAACTAACACAATCTACCCAAGTAAAGTTTACATAACTTTACATCTGTGTCTCACAAGATTAATAAATACAATAATAATAACTCCAAGCTATTGCCCGGAAAACCACCTACTATCAATCACAAACCCGTAGCCGCAACACTTACTAACAAGCTCATTGATCACACTAGGGAAAACAACACGTGGGATGAGTCATAAAGACCCAGTAAGCTACTATGTAGCCACATGACATGGCATAATGCTCAGGCATATATACATGAATAATGGCATCATGATAGTATACCAATAACAATAAAACATGTACCAAGTCATCAAGGCACATAATCTCATATAAATCACATATCACATTATCTTTCACATAGGTGCTCGTAAATAAACATATATAACATGATATAGTTATTCTGTCTGCAGCTAAACACAAGCCGAATCGCAATCGAACCGAAACTTGTGCTCGGCCCCAATAATCAAACCATGACCAATACTTTTCACTAGTCTTCTTTAGTGAACAATCTCAACTCATCAAGTTTTCTTTAATGAGTACACGTTACCTTTCATCGAACCTAGGATGAAGAAATGGGAGCTCGATATCAGGCTAGCTAGATGGCGCTAACACGAGACCACATCCCACTATTGGCCAAATAGTAAGGTGAAAAGGAACCAATGCGGCGACTCATAGCAATTGCTTACCCAAAGGCAATAAATATTCCCATTGCCGACACAATAACCAAGACGCCAACTGGACTCAGAATAAGGTACAATAGTATATGTTTACTTGTATGAACAAATAGGGATCAAATATGACAAGAGCAGATTCATCCAAATCAAGTAGGTCATAATGCTCTACAAAACCCAATTCTCAATGCACATGGTTAACATGTTCAACTAACTACACGTTTAGTCCAAGTAATTACACATCGGGGTACTCATAATCCCCAAATAACAAACCCAAATAAGGATAGCATAAAAGTCTATACACAATCACATCGTGAGGTATACAATGATCGTCGAATCACAATCAATTCAAGACTACTACGCTAGTCTAATTAACAATCAAACCATGAGGTGTACTTTGATCCCCAATTCATAATTTATCCGAGACTACTATGTTAGTCTAATAACATCCACATATTTAGACTTAGTACTTAGTCTTCATGAAACCATACTAGACTCTATTTCATAGCCCAACTCGTTGTACATAACGACATCCTCAAAACCACTCTCAAGATTCATAAAGACTACTCCGTAGTCACAACCTCATAAGTGCCTTCACGTGTACGCGACCAAATTCCTTAAAATGAGAACTCATTCAATAATCATTTCTTAATGATACTTGAGACCATTGGTTGGTCCCTAAAGCTCTGTGCTCTAACGAGCACGCTCTAGACCTATTCCCAAGAGACGCATCTGACTATTCATTTCTCGAGCTTCTAGTAGCTCAACAACACGGCTTTCTAATTTAGTAAATCATTGTCTAATAATCACCATTAAGGTCTCTAAAAGTTGATGTCACATTTGGACACAAATCGAGGTACTCGGGTCCTCACAAACATAACCAAACGAAACCCGAACATTGTAGGAATTCAACCCAAGTTCATTAACATATTATTGAACTTATATTGACTCCGTTGAGTCTTAGTTCTACATTTCACTTTTTATACATTTCATATATCCCGAAATTAACACCCCATTCGAATTTATAACAAAATCCCAAATCATGCGGGCTTGATTCCCAAGCCCTAAAATCCATAGAACTCAATATAATCATAAACCCACTTCATACAACACATATATCTCATAATATCAACCTATACATGGTATCTAAAAAATTCATAAGTCCAAGATACATAAGGGTAAGTAAGAAAACATTACAGGTGCTCATTGACCTCACATAGCAAGTATTTTGTTTTCCTTAGAGTCAATGAGCCAAAAAAATCCAAAGAAAGAGTAAGTAGTAACTAACAAGCTTGGAAGAAACACAAAGGAAAGGAAAATGTAATCGTTGGAAGACGTTCTACTCGTCGAGGGCTTCAAGAATCTAAAGTCGAAACGAAGATCAGGTGGTTGGATATTCAAGGATTGAAGGAAGTTGAACTAGGGTTCTTAAGTCTCCCTTGTTTCTCTCTCTCTCTCTAACTCATGTATTGTTGCAGTAAAAATGAAGAGGAATGGATAAGTTTGTGGATTCATACATCCAAAAAGAAGGGAGGGCACAAAAGGAAATTCAATGGTACATTTAGTGGAGGTTTAGGATTAATCACTAACTAATCCAACTCAATAATCATCAATTAATCTGACCTAACATGTTAAGGTTCAATTAGGACTAAGTATGGAGGATTAGGGAGGGTTTATAGTGGATTTAGTAAGGGTAGGATAGGTAAAACTTTAAAATTCAACAAACAGCACAAAGATGTAATCGGGGCTAGGCGGTCGCTTAGTTCTCTCTTCAGGCGAGCACCTAGTCTCCCTCTCAGCTAACCATGCAACTGGACACTAAGCGGGCGCCTGGTCCAAAACCTAGGGAACACCTTATCTGGGAGAAGAAAAATGGCTTAAAATGAAGCTCAAAGGATCCTCAACTCAACCCCAAACAACTTAGGATGATACCTCACTCAAAACACTTCTGAAACAAGTACAAACGACACCCGAAACAAACTCGGAACAAAATCAAAACAAAGCACAACAACTAACAATCGATGTAACGAATGAAATAACAATTTGACGGGCAAGAACATGATATTCTAAACATGTCAAAGAAATCAAGAGTAGGCTTGATCGAACACTTCTACGAATTCGAACAACGATCTAGAGTATCTAAACTCCGAAAGACAAGTTGTTAACACAACTCGCACCCGAACGATCAAACGAAGACGAAAGCTATGCTACGATCGTCCTAAACACTTAACCAACTCAAGAATACTTCTAACATGAACTAGATCGTGTCTAGACAAATGAATAACAACCAAGCGGAGACCTAGGGTTCAACTAAGGTCACAAATACAACCTAAGTCAGACAATTCTTAACCGAGTCAAGTTACGAACAACGTTGAGTCACTACTTGTAATTCCAACTAGTCAACGACTAAGAAACATATACCAACAAGGTTTTGGGTCTCAATATGGTTATACACACACATCCAGACTCTCTCTCATAACCATCCACACAAGATAAAAGGAATAAATGCGGGCATTGAATGCAAGTCAAGTACACAAGGGATCGGGGTCTTACAATAGATGTGCTGGGTTTCCCAAAAAATTGGGGAAGAAGGCCTTATGACCATTTTTTAAACTCTAGGGTTTCAATTATAAATTTTGATATAAGTTAAGTTTGAAAAAAATCATTTTAGCCCTTACTAAATGCACATGAGCAACTTAACGGTATTTCATTAACGACATCCATTAAAAAAACTGACACTGAAAAAAATTAATACTCAAAGGACCTAAATTTGACAAAAAAAATTTAAGGGACTAAAACTATAAGAAGCCTATATTCAAGGTACCATTTCAGTGTTTGGCCCTTTATTTTATTAAATTTTAACAATTATCGTGCATCATATTAAATGACATTTTAAGTGAAATTAAGGTGGTATAAATTTTGGATTGAAGATAGTACGAGTTTAATGAAATTAAATGTTATTCTTTGCTGTCACCTGCCCATGTTTGGGAGGCTAATGTGGACAAGTTGATAAGGACTTGTAGCCATTTCTTTCATCAGATTCAATTTTCACCCTTAAGAATTTACTTTCTTTTTAGAGTAATACTGTACAACCAAATTCTTTCTAATTTGAGATAATAAATCATAAGAAGTGCAAACAATAATGTGGTTAATGTAAAGAACTCTTTCAAATTAATAGGATAAAAAAGGGAAGATTTCAGCAGGTCAATAATACTCAAGTAAACACTAAACAGTAAATTAACTGGTTTCTTGGCTGAATTTACCTTTTTCTTCATTTTTGTATTATACAACTTTTTCTATCACTAAATAAGAATTCATATTTCTTTTTAAGATTGCTTGAAAAAATAATGTTCGATTTTTAAATTTTATTGACATCATTTTAATCTTTTACCATTGATTTAATTCTACTTTAATTTTAATGATCCCACTTTCATGGGTATTTTTAAAAAGCATACATCATTTTAATATTTATAATAAGGGTATGTTTGGATATCCTAATTTCATAGCTTGAAATTGGAATTAGGGCCTCCAAAACCAATTCCATTGTTTTGGAACACAATTAAAATTTGGAATTGGAATTGGGTTGAAATTCTAAAGGCTTCTTTGGTAACCCTTTTGTTTATAATATTTTTGTTTCTTTTTCTAATTTTTTGTGAAAAAAAGAAATCGAAATACGTTTGACAATTATTTCTATTTCTGAAAAACTAGAACGTTTCTCATTTTCCCCCAAAATTTAGAAATGAAAAAAAAATTGTTTTGTAAGTCCAGTAGGCAACAAAATAGGTTAGAGGAGAGGAGAATAACCTTTTAAAAACTATAGGGGTTGTTTTGAAAATCTTTAAAAGATGCAGCGAAAAGGGTAAGTTATCAGCAAATAGAAATAACGTCTATCAGCTGATGAACAAAATACTATATTTCAATTGACTGACACATGTTTAAGTAATAAAGGTGTTTAGGAAGATCATAAGTATAAAGAATGATCTGAAAGACAATATGTAAAACAATTAAGTAAAGAGGTAGTCTCCTGTAAGACGATCTTACGGATCCTTATCTATAAGACGAAGCCCCATTTAGAAATTTGCTGGTCATAATAAATAAATAATATGTTATAACAATTCATAGAAGGTAATCAAGTGAGATGGTTCACTGGAAAATGCTTAAGGTTTAATTAATTGTTAGCATGTAGGTCTAAGGTTCGAAAGTCCCTAGTGCTTATTTTTAAGTTTTATTACCAGAGATGTGTTATTTTGCTCCAGTGCCCCTACACTTTCAAAGTTTGTCACCGAAATTCTTATGTTTTCCACGCTTTACAGTTTAATCATTTGTCAGCCCCGTTAGCATCAATTGTCTTGAGATACTTGACGGATCTTAATGGACTTTAACAAAATGCTAAATGACACGTTTAAAGCTAAACGTGACCCATTGAAAAGACAAAAGTGATATATTTTAAGGTTGAAAGTACACTATAAAGGGTAATTTATTATAATTCTCATTAAAATACAAAGTAATACTCTTAATACTAAAAAGTGATATTTTTAATACTAAAAATTGACAAATTTAATACTAAAAAGTGACACATTTAATACTAAAAATGACACTCATAATACTAAAAAGTGACACTCTTAATACTAAAAAGTGACACTTTTAATACTAAAAAAATGAGAGAGTTATGGTGAATAGGAATCAAAGAATTAAGAGTGTCACTTTTTAGTATTAAATGTGTCACTTTTTAGTATTAAATTTGTCAATTTTTAGTATTAAGAGTAATAAGAGTGTCACTTTTTAGTATTATAAGAGTGTCACTTTTTAGTATTAAGAGTGCTACTTTTTAGTATTATAAGAGTGTCACTTTTTAGTATTAAGAGTGCTACTTTTTAGTATTAAATGTGTCACTATATAGTATTAAGAGTGTTACTTTTTAGTATTAAATTTGTCACCTTTTAGTCATAAGAGTATTATTTTGTATTTTAATAAGAATTATAATAAATTTTCATTTATAGTATCACATTTAATATTAAATGTGTCACTTTTTAAAATTAAGAGTGTCACTTTTTAGTATTAAGAGTGTCACTTTTTAGTATTATAAGAGTGTCATTTTTTAGTATTAACAGTGTTACTTTTTAGTATTATAAGAGTATCACTTTTTAGTATTAAGAGTGTCACTTTTTAGTATTAAAAGTGTCACTTTTTTGTATTAAATATGTTATTTTTTAGTATTAAGAGTGTTACTTTGTAATTTAATAAAAATTATAATAAATTTTCATTTATAGTGTCACTTTTAACATTAAAATGTGTCATTATAATAAATTTTCATTTATAAGTCCGTTAGGATCTGTCAAGTATCCCAAGCCAATTGATGCTAATGGATGGCTAACAGAGCTGACAAAGGATTAAACTGTAAGGCATGAGAATTCGGCGATAAACATTGAAAGTAGTGGGGCACCGGGCACCGTAGCAAATAGAGGAAATGAGCATTAAAACTTAATTTTGTAGCTAAGGAGAGTCAAACCTTTAACCGCCTTGAGCTAAGCCTTTAAAGTTCACAATTAACAAACTCGGCTGGCCCATTTTTGTGACTAATATTAACAAGTTTACTTATTAACCCGAAAATTTCTAAATGGGGTTCCGTCTTACGGATTTTGGATCCGTAAGACCGTCCTACACAAGTTTTTGCCTTAAGTAAATGACTCAATAATGTAACTGGCTGACACTTAAGTAGATAGAGGGTGCTTAAGTGTTAGAACAATTCTTTCAGCTGGAAGATAAATGACAGAGTGTTTAGGAGTGGTTTCATAATGTAAACTGCTACGTCAACTACCAAATTGGTCAAACTTAGATTTTTGAAGTGCACTAAATATATTGAAATTTTAAGTGATCACTAACGGATCTGTCAAGGGGTGTAAGTGGTTCGGTTTGGTTTGGTTTATGCCAAAACCACAAACCGAACTGCCCCATATTGGTTTCAAAAATCTCAAACCGAATCGAATCGAGTAAGGCTTGGAACCGAACTGAACCGAACCACTCGGTTTGGTTTGGCTTGGTTCAGTTTTGTGGTTTATATAAATTATTTTTAATCAAATTAACCAACATTAAAAATAACAAAAAAAAAAGATTTTAATTTGGAATTAACATCAAAATTAGGAAATAACTAACTAACAACGAATTATCATAAGGAAAACAATACAAATTCTAAAATAAACACAAACAATGGAAGAAATAATAGTCTCCAACAATCAAGATTTTGTTTGGTTTAGAATATATATATATATATATATATATATATATATATATATATATATATATATAAGGCCTAGATTATGCATATAAGATGATCCAAATGTTAAAAATAGTTAACAAATGTAATATAATATATATTGTATAATAAATAAATAAAAATATATATGTTGGTTTCGTTTAATACAAAAACCATGAACCGAACCGAATTGGTTGGTTTTCTAAATTTTGAAACCGAAACCGAAGCGTCTTCGACCAAAGCCGAACCAAACCGACTGGTTTGGTTTGGTTTGGTTCAGTTCCGTGGTTTAGTGGTTCCGATTTACACCCCTAGATCTGTGTACAACAAAAACCCGTTTTTGAGAAGTATGATTGAGAAACAATCAAACACGTGCAAACAATCAAAGGTTCTTTAATGATTCAAAAGAATAAAGGAACAATCTAAACAGTGATTGTTTAAACAAGAATTAGAAAGTGATTAATAAATAAAAGATTATCTAGTAAGTGTTTGAGGACTATAACACATTAAAGAAAAAATTGCTTGAAAGAATATGTTGAGTGTCCAGTCCTGAGTTGAGACAAATCAAAGAGAGAATATCGTGTGAGTAATGAATGATAGCTGCACTTTTATTCAATCATTGCTTCAAACGATTATATATAGATCTTCAATTTAGATCCGTTGGAGAGCAATGTTAAATTTTGAATCCCTGAAAAATGATGGTGAGATCTTTTCATTTTAAGCACAAAGATTTTGTATAAGGGAATTAGATACAAATAATATCTCCTAGCATGATATAATAAAGATGGTGATTGGCTAGTTGATATATTAAACTATAAAACATTTAAGGTGATGACAAAAAGTCTTCTATGAATAGTTCAATACTTGAAATAATGATAACCAATAATAATTAATTATATGAGCGTGGCTGAAAGTGTATTTTTTAATATTGATCAAGAAATCGTGTTTTCTTTTCCCAGTATTTAAGAAAATATGTCAAATGGAGGATGATGGGCAAAAGGGAACAAACTATGGTTACACATGCTGATACCGTGAGGTATCGGTAGTTGATAGCTGGAGGCAACAATGCATTAAAAAATGCATAAAGTTGTTTTGAGCCTTTATTAAATTGGCTTGAAGAAGGCTCTATAACCATGTGTTTGCTTTTTGGAAACCTGCCCACTAACTAAAAGTATGGGCTACAAAAGGTAATGTCAGACAATATGTGAAAAAAGTAAGTTTATTTTATAAAATAAAGAAACAAGGAAAAAGAAAACTCCCTTTAGGTGACACGTGTAAAGGTGATCTTGAATTCAAGACTTATGTCACTTTTTCCACTTTTACTTTAAAGTAAAAGTCCTGCATCAGTTGGTTCCTTAAGAAAACTTAAGACGGACCAACTGACCAAAGCAAGCATCAGCTTCTTCAATTTGCTAAAGTAACTTCCAGCTACACTAACTTCCGACAGCAGCTACAATAACTTCTGTCGGCAACTCTAGTAACTTGCTACAGCTACAGTAACCCTATCTACAGTGACAATGCTTCCTGCTTACAGCTTTCCTGTAATTGACCAAAGCAAGCATTCCAACAAAGCTAACATCATCTGTTTTATTTTGCTAACGCAAACATCAGCAGCTTCTCATCTACCACAATTATTGAAAAGTCTAAATAAAGTTGCCTTCTAGAGTATACCAAGTAGTCTAATAACAAATAAGTTATATGCAATCTTCTAAGACTTAAGTAATGGTTACACGCACATCCAATATAAAAGGGAATATACACAAAATGGTTTTAAATAATTAATCAGGTTAATATTCCCAACATTCTTTTCCTATTTGCTTGTGGCCATTACTACTATACATGAAGGTGCAGTCACCTCAATTTCGTACCCCTGATATGTGACATGACATGAAATATCAAAACCTGTTAAAAACTTAACGAATGTCAAGTTACAGGATTTAAAATGCAAAAGAAAAAGCAGGATGCGTAAATAGTGAAATGCAGGGGCCAGAGTGTAAAAAAGGAGGCCAAAAAGACCCCCAGGTGCCACCCCCATCCACAGCTGGTGCGGCGCCCAAAAGCCCTTATGGGTGGCGCCCAACAGTGCTTTATGCACTGTAGCTCTTTGCATACGGTACAATCTCTCAAGCACGCGGTACAAGCTGGTGAAGCACAGAAGAGAAATCTTAATGACGAAGGAGTCCCAATCTTGGCCTATAAATAGAAGGCCCCGGCTTCAGAAGTGAACACACACTCCACACATAGTTTACGCACACAGTTCCCACACCGCTGAGAGTTTACGTAGAGAGTGATCGTCCTGAGAGATATCCCTCCTTTAAGCCTCAAAGCTCTGCCAAATCTCCTCCAAACACAAAACCAACTGGTCAAAGTGAACCTTAGCCTCCCAGCTAGGATTCCACCCTATTCTACCGATCCAAAAATCTCAAAAAGCAAGAGCTAAAACTCGAAAGGAATCTCTGCCCCTGAATCTAAAGCCTTTAAAAGGTTTAATATAAAACCGTAAGTAATAAATAAGCGGTTAACAAGTAGCACAAAAAAGTCATTATTTTGGCCAAATATTTACAAATATATTTGTAATTCCTGGAAGGAGACTACTGCAAGTATGTAATAATATAAATATAGATGTATATGTTTAAATGCTTTATTTCATTTGCTAAGTAAATATAAAAAAACATATTTCTAGCCAAAAACTATTTTGAGACCGAAAGGGCGAGTTGAGTGCCTAACATACTTCCCATCTCGTAACTTAGCCTCCGAACTCTTTACAAAATCTGGTTATTTTTTTTTCTTTATTTCTCCTTAAAATAAAGTTGACAACTCTGTTACAACATTTTGGATCTACAGTGAGGCAGAGCGTATTCCCACGCGCTCTTTGCAACATCTTTTTTGCACTTTTAATTTCGTTTCCCCCTAAACAAGGGAAGATGTAATGAAAAAAACATTGCATTTTCTGAATCTAGTTTTCCTCTAAACAAGGGAGGATGAATACAGAAAACCCAGACATTCACAGTGGCCCACAATGAGCCCGATGCGTATTCCACGCGCTTTTTGACAACACTCATTTTGCACTTTTAATTTTGTTTTTCCCTAAACAAGGGAAGATGAAATTAAAAGAGTGATGTCTTCCCCGAATGTCGTGTTCCTCTAAAAAAGGGAGCGCGGGGTCCGGGGGAACCCTCCCGGGGCACTCACAGTGGCAACTCTGTTGGGACGTCGTTTTTATTTTAATAAAAATAGAGGGCTAGACTCACTTAAAAAAAAAAAGAAAATAAGTTTGTTTTAGTTTCTGGCTAAAATATACTTATTATATTTCTTTAGCATTTTAAATATTACATTTTTATATATCTTTATATATATTTGTGCATCTAATCATTCACTTGCAGCAGTTTCGTTTCAGGTATTGTTACAAATATATAAAAAAACAAACAAAAGAATAATAGATTTCCGGGCAAAATATATATCTGCTTATTTTATTATTGTCTTATTTTATCTTGCTATATATATATATATATATATATATATATATATATATATATATATATATATATATATATATATATATATATATATATATATATATATATATGATTGCTTTATTTTTATCGCGCAAAATATGTAAATATTATTTCATTCTGTCATTTTTCTTTTGAGATTAGGACCAATATGTAATTAATAGGAATAGATAGATTCCTCATTTTTCTTTCTATTTCTTGATCTGAATGGTTGCTTGCTCACCAACGAGCTCTAGCTCAACTAGTACTGCTCACTTCTCCTAACGGAGATGTTGGGTGTTCGAGTCTCACTAGAGACACCCTGAACTTTACAACTCTCAGTAGAGAGGTCGGGTGTTGAAGCTTCTTCAGAGGCATCGTTGTTGTTAAAGCCTTATCCAAATGCCCCATTTAGCCACTCACTTATCTTAACGAAGGGGTTGAGCATTCAAGCCCTACCAGAGGCACCCTGGCACTTAACTACTTTCAACCGAGAGGTCGGGTGTTCAAAAGCCTCACCAGAGGCACCATTTGTTCGAGCCACACCAAAAGACATCATATATATATATAATTGTAGCCTTTCAAGGCATTAAAAATAATTTTTTTTTTTAAAATAATGGTTGCTTGCTCACGCTCAAACTAAATAAGCCGAGAAAATTCACAAAAAACAGCAAGACATGCCATATCTGTTTTATTTACTGCTTTATATCTGAAAAAAAAACATTTTACTGCTTTTTAGATACCGCACACACATGCATGCATGTAGAAATATTCCGAATTGCTACCCTACACCATGGTCAGCCAACGTTAAATTGCATATTGATTCTCAGGACACTTCATGAACCGATCGGTTTTTATATCTCTGAATTATTGACCAATCCCTGTTGCAAAAAAAAAAAAAAAAAAAGGAAGCAAAAAAAAAAAAGAAAAAAAAGAGATACATGAATAAAAATATGCACATGGGCTAACCAGTAATTTTCTGATGTTCGACTTTGACCATTTTGAATGGTGGATCCCAGAAAGAGTATAGGCCCTTCGCATGAGATCAGTCCAATCTTGGGGAGTCGAAAGGCAGGTGGAATTCGAAGGTCCTATACTCTGGAGAAAGAATCCACTATTCCAAGAATAGTCCTGAGACTGTCAAAACAAAGCGGGTGTTTGTCCGATCAATTGTAGGGAAAATGAATAATAATTAAAAAATATTAATAAAGGCACACTTTAATCCAAACACAGAAAGCCTTTAACAGACCCTTTTTGATGCCTTCAAATCTTTTTCCTAAGAAACCTGGCTAGAGTTTGGAAAGACAGAGATAGTACTGGTCAGTTGATATGAGATACATGCACAGAGGTCAGATCAGAAAGTATCGGTGTCAGATCAGAAAAAGGCATAATCAGTACAGAAGGTAAAGATTTGAGCAGAATGGCAGCTGAGAATGAGCAGTCCGCGGTGGGTACAGATACAAGGGCTCCAGGGTACGCTCCAACTCCGGCTATGCAACAGTGGTTAGACCCAAATTTGGATGAACGGAATGATCGTCTATTAAACCAGATTGCAAACCTCATGCAAGGTCCAAAACCCAGTGGTGAGGGAACCTCTTTCCCTACAGCCCCTCAAGAAGCATCTAATTCCCATGCTCCTCTAAATCCAAAACCTCAGCCAAACACCAACCCACCAAATTCCGCTAGTACCCCAAACCCAAATTTTCCACCAAACCCTTATCACCCAAAATTTAACCCTTTCTCACCATACCCACCATATCCTTTCCCAAATACCAATATACCCCAGAATCCAAATGACCTCCCATTTCCCATTACCAATCCACTCCAATATAGCCCGTACATGGTCCTTAGAAGTTATAACTAACCAGGCCAAGAGACGACCTATTTACCCTTTAATGATCCTGGTCGCCAGACAGAAGCCGTAAATAACCCACCTCTCCAAAATCCTTACCAGAACCCTTACCAAATACCTCCTCCAAATCCTTACCAAATGCCACAGCCAGAAATAAACCCAACTTTTCCCAATCCTACCAGCATATACCAAAACCCAACTCTCCCTCCCACCAAAATAAAGGCGGACACGGACAATTTAAAAAATATGATGCTCAAAGTCCTGAACAAAGGAAAATTTTATACACGAGCATTAGCATTGCAACCTTCAGCAATACTACCTTCAAAATTCAAAATGCCCGACATAGAAAAGTTCGATGGAACTGGATGCCCTATCTTTCATCTAAAATCATATTCTACCGGCATGCAGTCAAGAGGGGCTAGTTTTGAGGCCATGACCTCCAATTTCCATCTTACCTTGATAGGGGCTGCCAAGCAACGATTAATGCTAGCAGACAATAGCACCATGGGTACTTGGGACCAAATAGTTGAGGAATTTCTAAAGAGGTACAAAGACAATACTACATCCGAAAACAAGAAAGATCTGGAATCGTGCACCCAAAGAGAGAAAGTGACATGTGCTGACTTTGCAGCCAGGTGGAAAAGAAAAATAGCTCAAACCCTCGACAGGCCTGATCCGGCTGAGTCATCTAGGATGTTCATCAAAAACATCCAACCTATTTACTTGGAGCACATGCGGTATCTCCCTCATAGAAATTTCAAAGAAATAGTGGAGATAGGGATCTGTATTGATGAAGATATACGGACCGGGAATTTAAAAGTCAATACACCTTCCAACTCTTTCCGATATTCAAAAGGAAAGACACCTGCTTTAGGATCAACCGTTAATATGGTAGGAAATATGCCAATTATGCCATAAGCCAATTTCCCTACCCAGATCTACAACAATGTTCAATGGTCCTATGGAGCAGATAGGTCCGTCAATACAGTAGGTGGAAACAATGGTCTGAACAGGAATTTCAGGTGTCTGAACAGAGGAAATATGTACTATGATGAAATGCAAGCTCCTCAGCCTGTAATACTGCAAGGGCTAATGGCACAGGAAGTGCTAAAGCCTATGGAAAACTATAGGCCGCCAAATCCTCTACCCAACTCATGGAACCACGCCCAGTACTGTGAATACCATCGCTGCAGTGGTCACCTCACCGATAAGTGCTATGTGCTCAAAAACGCAATCCAGGACCTAATAGATGATAAGGTTATTGAAAAACCTCCCCCAAGACCAAATGTAGTCAATAACCCTCTACCTCAAATCAATATGATTGAGATTGGTGAAGAAAATTATGTACCCAAGTTTGAGAGAAATAAACACCCATTACCATATATCATTGTCCCTTTCTTTCCACCAATAAAAGAGCCTAGCTGCAATATGCTTTCTTGGGACACCATCCTACCCAAATACCTTTAGCACTGAAAAAGCCACTTGGGTCGGTGGGGATGTCAGTCACCTTACTAGATCCGGTCGAGCCTACCAACCTAACCAAGAAAGAGGTGACCACTCCGGCAAAGATCATGAAACATATACTGGGGCTAAGAATATGGAAGATACCATGCTAGCTCAGATGAAGAAAACCCAAGCCAACATATCTATCTGGGGCTTGCTTTGTGCTTCCAAAACCCATCATGATACGTTGGCCAAATGCTTAAGTCGGGCGGTCATCCCTATTGAAACCCAAAGACGCTCACCTAAATGATCGGAAACATACACTTTGGAAACGTGATTATGTTTACTGATCTAGATCTGCCAAGAGAAGGAACCAACCACATCGATGCTCTCCACATCACTGTGGGGGTCATGGAAAAAAGGGTTCCCTGAGTGCTGATAGACAACGGCACATCTTTAAATGTATGTCCCACAAACATGTTAGCCAAATTAAGAATAAAAATATCAGAGCTGACTCCTTCATCACAGATAGTAAAGGCATATGACAACACTAGTCGATGTGTCCTAGGGGTGGTCACCTTAATGATGACTATTGGGCCGCTAACCATGCCAGTAGAATTCCATGTTCTGGACATACCAACCACTTTCAGGCTGTTTCTGGGACGCCCTTGGATTCATGGGGTAAAAGGGGTAGCCTCCTCACTGGATCAGCGTGTCAAATTTATCCACGATGACCATATAGTAATCATTCTTGCCGATAAGATCGTGGAAAACAAAGAAAACAGGGACACCCCGATCCTCGAAATAGAGCACAATGACATGGGTATCTTCCTCAACGGCTTCGAGGTTATCCCCCAAGCTAGAGTCAACGCCATTGAATGTGGGCGAGAAACTGACATCTCGAAAAAGAAAACCACGTCTTTAGGAAACATGGTCCCGTTAAACATGTTTTGAAAAGTGAGTTATATGTCTGGTTTGGGTCTCGGCAGAAATCAGCAGGGACTTGTCAATCTAGTCCAAGATGAATTTAAGGAATGTATCACTCCTTTTGGTTTAGGATACAAACCTACTCCAGCTGAAATAACCGCAGTCATGAAACAGAAACGTGAGAAAAGTAAAGCAGAACAAGAAAAGCGTCCTTACATAGATCCCCCTTTCCAACCATATAGAAAAACCCTAAATGGTTACTTTGTAAGAAAAGGAGAAACAGATGCCTATCTTAGATTTTTCGAACCTTGGTTAGACCAGAATGGGAAGAGACAACCCGGCTGGGAGATCTTCGACGATGTCAGTCTCGCCACTAGTGAAATGGAACAGGTTACCCTGGAGCCCCGTAACCTTGCATCTAAAACTGTCACAGTTGAGAACACCTGGACTATAGACCAAGACGACTATGCCTTGTCCCTGTTGGATGATGACTCTTTGGGAAACAGTTTCCTAGGAATAATAGATGGGGGCACTAGCTATGAAAACCTCCCTGTTGAGTTAGAGTCTGCTATTGATAAGCCTCTGCAGAACTGGTATCCTACGACCAGCTCGCTCTTAACGAACTCAGACTTGGTGGACCGTTTCACATATACTATTCCCCTTCTTTCCTTTAGCTTTACGGATTGGTCATCTACTGATCCGTTCCCTGAGATTGATGACCTCAAACCACAGGTCCTCAATAATGTAACCTACCCTGTACAGTTTGCTCTTAATAATGACAATCTAGATCCTTAGTTGCACCTTCATTAAAAGACACATTAATTAGCATTAATAATGAGTCGTTTAATGAAATGGATCCGAAAGATAAACGTTACCTGCTTGAGCTCGCCAAGTCAGTCAAGCACCAGGAAAAACACCAATCAGCAGCAGCAGATGAAGACCTTTCAGCTATCAATCTAGGGCTGAACAGTGAAATCAAAGAAGTCAAAATCGGCAGCCACATGTAAGGTTCTGAAAGGGAAGCACTGATTAACCTCCTCAAAGTATTCGTAGACATCTTCGCATGGTCCTACGAAGACATTCCTGGGCTAGATCCATCCATTGTAGAGCACCGGGTCCCCACTTATCCTGATGCACAGCCAGTCAAGCAGAAACTCCGCCGAATCAAACCAGAATGGTCACTGCAAGTAAAAGAAGAAATCATGAAGCAGCTGCACGCCAGATTTATCCGGGTAGTTGAATACCCGGTCTGGTTGTTAAGCATAGTGACCGTTCTGAAACCCAACGGAAAAGTTCCGATCTGCGTGGATTTCCGTGATCTCAACAAGGCGTCACACAAAGACGACTTCCCTCTACCCAACATCGACATTATGGTAGAAGTCGTGGCCTCTCACAAAGTAAGATCCTTTATAGAGGTCATGTTGGGCTACAACCAAATCAAAATGGTAGCAGAGGACCAGGAAAAAACTTCATTCACCACCCTCTGGGGAACTTACTGCTACACTGTCATGCCGTTTGGGCTAAAGTATGCTGGGGCTACATATCAAAGAGCTGCCACCACCCTCTTCCATGATATGATCCATAAAGAAGTCGAGGTGTACGTAGATGATATGATCGTGCACTCCAACGACGCAGATGGGGCCCATATCAGAGACCTTCGAAAATTCTTCAAAAGGTTAAGAAAGCATCAAATGAAGCTTAACCCCACCAAATGCACATTTGGGGTTGCCAAAGGCAAATTCCTTGGATTCATGATGACCGAGCAATGCATCGAGATAGAACCATTCAAGATCAAAGCCATCATAAATATGCCGCAGCCAAAATCTCCAACCGAAGTCAAAGGCTTCTGGGTCGATTACAATATATCAATCGTTTCATCAGATAACTGACCTCCGTATGTGAGCCCCTATTCAAAATCCTAAAGAAAAATAATGACCAAATATGGGACGAAAAATGCCAGCTAACTTTCAAAAAAAAAAAAAAAAAGCCTACCTTGCCAACCCACCAATGCTAGCTCCACCCCATACACATAAACCTCTCCTCCTATACTTAACTGTCACAGATACAACAGTAGGGTCTATGCTCGCCCAAGAAAAAGAAAACTCCTACATTGAAAATGCCATTTACTTTATAAGTAGGAAGTTACAAGGAAGCGAGCTCAACTACTCAGCCTTAGAAAAAAGCTGCACTGGTCTAGTGGGCAACGCAAAGGCTCAAAACTTATCTGTAAGCTCGATCCATCAAGCTCATCTCCAGAATGGATCCTATGAAATACATATTCGGCAAGCCATCACTTTCCAGCCGATTAGCCAAATGGTCGTTTCTCCTTAACGAGTTTGACATCACCTATGTCACAATCAAATCCATTAAAGGTAGCGTGATCGCAGACCATTTAGTTAATCTACCTTTAAAAGCAGAAGATGCATCTAAGCCTAGTTTCCCAGACGAAGGTGTCCTAGAAATCATCGATCATGACACCAAATGGCAAATGTTTTTCGATGAAGCCGCCAACAAAAGAGGCTTTGGCATAGGAATCCTACTAATCGATTCAGCAGATTCCCACACTCCACTGGCTATAAGGTTGGATTTTGAATCTGAATACGAGGCCTGTATTGCTATTCTAGAAGAGTCTCCCCAAAAAGGAGCCAAAGAATTGGAGGTCTACGGTGACTATGCTCTAATCATAAAAAGAGTTGAAAAGAAGTGGAAAACCCAGGATCCCCGATTGCAGCTCTATCATGCCAAACTGACAACACTAACAAGCGAATTTGATAGTATCTCGTTCCATTACTTGCCACGAGATAGAAATCAATTTGCCGATGCCTTGGCTACTCTAGCTTCGCTGGTTCAAATTCCCACAGAGATCAATGTTCAACCATTTATGGTTGGGAAAAAGGCCACTCCTTCCTACTGCTTCATAATCGATGCTGCTCCTTAAAAAGACAACGAGCCCTGATATTTAGACATCATAAATCTGCTTCAAAAAGGAGTCTATCCGCCCAGCTTAGACAAAAGAGGAAAAACCTCCTTACGAAGATGGGCATCGCAATTTGTAATTAGCGGGGGGCAGCCTATACAAAAGGCATTACCAGGGTCGAAATCTATTATGCATCGATCAGGGAAAAGTTGAGCAAGTCATGGACCAGCTTCATGGTGGTACTTACAGACCACACATGAACGGGCATATGCTGTTAAAGAAAGTCATCCGACAAGGGTACTATTGGATTACACTAGAAACCGATTGTATTCGGTGGGTATATCACTGTAATAAATACCAGCGCTTTGCAAATCTACGGCACGTGCCCTCGCATATATTATACAATTCCACAGCCCCTTAGCACTTCTCAACATGGGGAATTGACGTCATAGGTCAAATCCACCCGAAAGGATCCAACGGCCATGAATACGTCCTGGTAGTTGTTGACTATTTCATGAAGTGGGTGGAATGTCCTACAAAATGCTAAATGCCCGGATGGTGTCCGAATTTGTCAGGACCAACATCATATATCGATACGGGGTACCTTTCGAAATCATCTCCGACAACGACACACACTTCGAAGGGGATGTAAATCGTTCGCTCGACGAATTCAAAACCCAAAGGCACAAAGGGGATGTGCCGTTGAAGCAGCCAACAAAACGCTAGAAAATATCATTAGAAAAATGGCTGACACAGGAAGAGACTGGCCAGATAAATTGCCACTAGCTTTTTGGGGCTATCGTACTTCGGTCTGTACAGCCACTGGGGCTACCCCCTATTCTCTAGCCTATGGCATGGAGGCTGTGCTGCCCATTGAAATAGAAATCCCATCACTAAGAGTTATGATGGAATCAGACGTAGCTGAGATCAACTTGGTCAAACAACGCTACGAAGAATTAGCCCTCATAGATGAACGACGGCTGCTAGCCTTGGAACATACTCAGCCACTCAGGCAGATGAAAAGAGAATAGCTCGAGCATTCAACAAAAAAGTCAAAGGCCGCGATATTCAAGTTGGAGATATGGTATTTAGCGAGAAACCCCGTAGTTATGTCAACATTAGGGGAAAATGGAAGTCTCCTTGGATGGAACCATATATCGTTAAACAGATCCGGTCAGGAGGTGCAGTGCTCCTCACTAACCAAGATGGGGAATATCTTGTTCAACCCTTCAACCTCGACAAACTCAAGAGGTACTATGCATGAAACAAAATTACTAGGCAACTGCATTTCTCTCCGGCTCGCTAGGTTCGAAAACCCGAAAGGGCAATCTAGGAAAAAGTTAGAGCACAAAAAAAAAAGGAGAAATAAGGGCTCGCTAGATTGAAAACCCGAAAGTGCGACCTAGGCAAAAGTTAGAGCAAAGAAAAAAAGAAAAAACCAGGAGAAAAGGAGAGGCAATGCAGTTTCCAAATTCCCAGCATCTGACCTCCGGCATGCCAGAGTCTTCAACATATTCAAAGAAGTTGGTCTTGACTGACCAAAAAGAAAAACCACGATAAAGCTGATATAAAACATCAAAATATAATATAATACAATCCATATGGTGCATTTTAGGAATAAGTGTCTAGACATATAGATTAACATTTATTTATGTGCATTTGCCTATATATATGCTACCTATATCCCCTATTCTCCCAAAATATCCCTTTTCCATGCAACTCTACCCAGAAACGGTCCTTCAGCGTCTGCGACGTCCTCCCAACCGTGACCAGATACTTCTGCGAGGTGCAGAAGAGGCCCCATTATCACCAGCATGAGAACCTCCAGAGGTGTCCTCATCCTCCTTGTCATCAGCATCACTGTTGTCTTGGATACCAAGACGACTTGGGCCAGCGCCATCATCTCTATGGGCAGTGCTTCGTCTGCCAGCCTGAGGCGGATCAGCTTCATCTGCCTGTCGGGATTGCTCCGTCGACTCGTATTACTCAAATGGGGAGTCACATTACTGGGACCCGCCTCATCAGGATCAGGAGCCATCCGGGCACTAAGGCCATGCACTCGTCGAAATTCCTCCTTCAGAGCCTGAGGAATCAACAGCCCCGAGCTTTCCAAGTCCTCACCAATTTCCATCATGCGAGCATCTATGTTGCTGCTCACTCGCCGACTGAGGATCCGCCTCAATACATGCCTGATGATACGAGAGTGTCCCTCAGTAGCCACCAGCACCAATGATAGATACTCATGGGATAAAAACATATACTCAGAAAAGGCGTAGGCTGACTCCCGCAAAGGAAAATTGAGCTCCCACATATCGCGAATAAGGGTGCCCACGTCTCTATTCATATGCAACTCCTCAGTCAGGGGACGGCTCACATCCGGGATGACCTGCTCTCTGCCAAACTGGTAAAGGACTCGGTACGCCAGATAAAAGGTGGTTTGCTCGAGACTAGGAAAAATGACCTAGGCATAACCCCCGGTAAACATAAAGAAGCTATGGATTCCGCCAATGACTGACAACCCATTCAATCTCCTTGGAGCCGATGCGCAAAAAGTACTCAATCCAATCGTGCTCCGAAAAATTAGTCTGGTGATAATGGTCGTGAGAGCTATAGCGCCCGGGATCATACATTCCTCCCATAAGCACTGGGCCCATCACCTAGTTAAGATGTTCCTCCAGCCACATATGAATCAAGAGAGGGCCGTTGGAAGGAAACATCTCATCACCAGACGAAAAAGCATCTAGGCCAAGCAAAGTTTCAGCAAAAATGACCAGGATGATATTTACCCAGCGATCACGAGCCTGCAGCACCAGGTCCACGACCTGCACATCTATTAATCCGGATCGGCCCACTAGGAGGTATCGTCCCATGACATAAAGAAAAAGGGCAGCGAGCCAATGCCGCAGGTAGACTAGTTCATCTTCCCTATATTGAGTATAAGCAGTGGGAAAGACACTCAAATTATAGTTGACTCCGTTATAAAAGCCCGGAGTAGCTTCGCGTGTTTAGCCGAACAACTCCCGTATTGCCATAAAAGGTTGCCTCCGCGCAGAAGGCACAACAATGGGACCAATGGTCGGCATTCCCACCATATCGAAAAAACTCCTCAAAGGTGGGACGCATCTCGTTCAGGCAAAGGTTAAAAAGGTGTCTCGGCATTGACCAGAACCGGGATGCTCCCCTCAGCATGTCCTAATTAATGCGCAGGGTCCACCACGACCGCATGCATCGATAGCCATAGATGTGGTCAAACCACTCCCGCTCCTGTTCTCGCAAAGAAAGTATCCAGAGATCTAGTGCATTTTCATAAATCTCTATCTCCAAAGCCGTGTAACAGGTGCGGCCATCTCTGAGAAAAAGGCAAAAAAATATATCTGACTAAAGAAGAGAAAGACCAAGCAAAGAAGGAATTCAGATGACTTGAAGAAAGAAAGAAATATGGATGAATGGTGAGAACGGACGCTGTCTCGGCTTCCTTTTATACTAAAAATCGAAGAAATGGACGAATTTCAAGCACAGTGCGTGAACAGTGGCTAAAATAGTTAGTGTACAGGAGAACCATGGGCGCCACCCATGGCCACTCTGGAAGCGGCTCCCATAGCCACTATGGGTGGTGCCCAGAAGCCCCACCTCTGCTCCTCGAAACTGCCTGGTATCCTTGTTTCGGGGTACGTCTACTCCACTACTGGCTCTATTTGCTCATGAGAAATGGGAAAGAAATGCCGAAGCTAGGCAATAGCCTCGCCTGCTAATTGAAGATATCAAACACAGGAAGAGGCAGCTGTCTTTTCTTCCCCACAGAGTACCAGAAAAGCCCATTTTCAATCCGAAGGTGTATCTCTCCAAACCTCCATTCATAAACTAAAGTGTGTTGTTACCCTTAGATAATGGTCTAGATTTCTTTTATTCTTAGAATAATTGAGACTTCGCATTTATTTCATGCATCGTAGAGTAAAATAAATTGCATTTAGAAAATGTGTACATAGTCTGGTACAACAAAAAGCTAATAAATGCAGGTAAAAGGAGCTAATGACCATGGGAAGATCTGCTTCTGCTATAGCTACCACCCATGACCCAAGGGCCGATTCCACTAATCCTATACTCTCGTCCCCTCGCCGGAGCGCGACTCGACCCACTGGCATCATCATCATCGTCCTCGCCACGGCGCCTAGTCTGCCTCATAACATCATTTTCCTAGCAGGTGAACTCGTCCATAAGCCGCTGATATAGTTTGTTGATGTTGAAAAAGCCCCTTAACAACTTCTTGTACGATGACACATGAACTTGGGAAAAGGTGTGAGACAACAAAAAGGAAAATGTGTTAGCCTAAAAAAAAAAAGTCAGCGAGAAAAAGACAAAGAAAAAAAAAGGCTGACAGAATGGCATGAGAAAAGAAAAGATACCTCCAAAGCCGGAGCAAAACCGTTAAGGATTGGCGAATCATTGCGGCTGGCCCGATCCATGGAAGCATAAAGCTCAGCTAGGCCTGCCTGCCCCCAGTCATACTCAATGATGCGGTCCAGATCCCGCAGACATCCCAAGATAGAAACTCTCAGAGTAGTGGAGGAATTGGCAAATAGTGATGCCCCAAGAAAGAAAAACAGAAACGCCCTGGCAACGCTAGTCATGACCTCGCTATCATTCTGGTCAACCAGCCCAGCGTTTGCTACCAACCAACTCCTGACACTGCCGATCTTGATCTCGTCGACAGTCTTATACTCGGGTTCAAAACCCAAGAGATCCTCCACTACATCATGATAACGTTGAAGGGTATAGTCTGGCTCCAAAGACCTGCCAATGTCGGTAGAGACACCCGTGATGGCAACAAAATCACACAGGGTCAATGTGGCCTCCCCCGTAGCTAAAATGCAAGGTATGGGTGGTATCCCACCAGTATTCCCGCAAAACTTCAAAAATGGGCATATGGCTGCGGAAAGGACGGAAAGCTCGTAAAAACGCGCTTGTAGACACCCCAATTTTGTACCCCTGATATGTAACTCTGGCATGTGATATCAAAAACTGTTTAATCTCAACAAAATGTCGAGTTACATGGTTGAAAATGCAAAAGGAAAAAAGTAGGATGCATGAACAGTGAACTGTAGGGGGGAAAGTGTTGAAAATTGGAGAAATTTCAACAGTTGGCGCCGCGCCAAAATCACCTTTTGGTCGTTTCAAGCTCCCAAACAGTGCCGAGGAGTTAGCGTATTGTGCAAATTATCAAACGCGCGGTACAAGCCGATGAAGCACAAATCCAACTATAAATACAGGTGCCCGGCTACGCTTTTGGGACAAATTTTCACCAAGGCTTGAAGCTCGAAGAAACTCTGCGTAATTTTTACGCAGCGAGCGATAAGTGAGAGCGAGAGTGATTTCCCCCTCTTATAAAGCCTCGAAACTATGTCAAACCTCCTCCAAACACAAAACCATCCGGTCAAAGTGATCCCTAGCCCCCCAGTTAGGTATCCACCCTATTTCCCCGGTCCAAAAACCTCGAAAAGAGCCGTTGCTCTGCCTTAGTAAAAAGGCCAAATTAGCCAGAAATAAGCCCTTGTTCTGCCCAAATTCCACCAGCAGCAAGCAAACAAGTGCCAAAAAGTAAGCAGTTGCTCCACCGGTTTTATGGGTCCCAAAAGCAACTCTCGCAAGCCGTTGCTCTGCCCGAATCGGAGCAACCGCAGCAACAACAAAGCAGCATAAATGACTCCCTCTCCTTGAAGGACAGAGCGAGCACACCACGCTCGAAAAGGTAAAACCTTTAAGGGTGTTTATTTTTATAAAAGTTCTTTTCAAATCCAGCCCAATGTAGAAAATATAAGTCGTTGTGCTGCCCGGATTTAGTTAAAAAATACTATGTAAAAGAGTCGTTATTATGGCCAAATATTTTTAAATATATTTGTAAGTATTGGAAGGAGACGGCTGCGAGTCCGTAAATAATGTAAATATGTATGTATTTGTAGGTAGTTAATGCTTTATTTATTTGCTAGATAAATATAACAAAAAGCATACTTTAGCCAAAAACCGCTTTTGAGACCGAAAGGGCGAGTTGGGTGCCTAGCACCTTTCCAACTCGTAACTTAGCCTCCGAACCCGTTTTTACAATCTCTGGTTTTTCTTTTTTTGGTTTTGCTTTATTTCTTCCTTAAAATAAAGATGGCGACTCTATAAAACATTTTGGATCCAGTGGGGCGGCGCAAAACTCCTTTCTTGCACTTTTCCGTTTTCCCCTAAAAAAGGGAAAATGGGAATGAAAGGGTGATGCATTCCTATATCCTGGTATTCCCTAAACAAGGGATAACTTGATGCAGGAAACCCAAAGCACCCATAATGATCTGAAATAGGCCATAAGGCTATTTTCATAAAATCCATAGTGGGGCCTCGCAACACTCCTTTCTTGCACTTTTTCGTTTTCCCCTAAAAAAAGGAGAATGTGAATGAAAGGGTGATGTATTCCTATATCCTGGTATCCCCTAAAAAAGGGATAACTTGATGTAGAAAACCCAAAGCTCCATATTGGACCAAAAATCCACTAAAGGCAACCAAGGCATATTCAAACGCGCTATCTTAGACAACACTCCTCTCGCACTTTCAATTTAGTCTTCCCCTAAACAAGGGAGAATGGAAAGAAAGCAGTGGTATCCAGCATCCGCACGTACGCGCACCCCTATCCAAGGGCGCGAGCAGTCCCGGGAACCCACAGCGCTAAAGCCGGGCGACTCCACCAAAATCTGTGCTGGCAAAGGCATCGAATTATAGATTGTCGAAACTTTGTCACAGCTGGCTCGGACCCTGACCAAAGCCCTGCGCGCCTCAAGAAAAAAAAACAACAGCATCTCAGAATCAGGTAAGAAAAAGGAGGTAAAATTTCCTATCTCTCATTAAATCCTATGCATGCCATAATATTATGCTATTCTTGCTAAGCATGTCAAAATAAATATATATTGTTGCATAAAATAACCATGTTGCATTTTGCATGCGTGCATATCAGAGAAATTAAATCATGCCCCATTTTGCATATTTATGTTGCACTTTTAAATGAGATATAATATATATATATATATATATATATATATATATATATATATATATATATATATATACTTATGTTTCATATTACAAAAAAAAAGGTAATACTAATTGTTGCATTTTGCATCGCAAAAACAAAGAAAGAAGAAGAAAAAAAGTATTGCATTATTGCATTTTGCGTAAAGAAAAGAAAGAAAAAAATGTGTTGCATTTTTGCATTTAAAAGGAAAAAACATATTGCCTTTTTTCACACATTTAAAATATCCATGCAACATTTTAGTAAACATTTAAATATTTCTATAGTGCATTTGCATTTCTATGCATAAGTATGATAAATGATATACCCATGCTTTAGCAATCTATCATGAGCAATTATCTCCAAATAGTTGCATTTTGCATTTACTTGAATAACAATGTTGCAAGCATTGAAAAGAAAATATTTATGTTGCGTTTTGCACACAATATATCTATGCAGTACGTGCACATGTCCATATATATATATATATATATATATATATATATATATATCCAAAAAATGCACCATGTATCCAAAAAGTCTATTGCATGAGCGCGCATCATAAAAAAATGTTTTAAGCCCAAGCATGCATCATATAGTAAAAATATATCAGTTACATGAAATATGCATCGTAGAATCAAATAGTGCCGATTGTTCAAGTATGCATCGCAAAAGTTAAATAGCACGAATTTCATATTTTTCTATGTATAATTGCCAAATTGCATCATTTTAGCACATAAATTGCATTGCATAAGCATCAAAATCAAGAGCAGGTATACTCCAGAAATCCAAAACAGCAAAGAAATCCGACAGATATGAAAAATCAATCAAATGGGTTTGCAAAAAAGAAACTTACAGTGGGAATCGGAAGATTAGACATATGCATATTCCGATCACGAAGGATATTACCCCAATCATCCTTCGAAAAAAGATATTTGATATGATTTCAGATCAAAGAGGGAAGCTCTCATCTTTCCTCAACAAATTTGGGATGCATCGGTGCCTTTCCCTTCTTAGATCTTGTGGAAGAAGCCATCTATCAAGAATTATAAACAATTTGGCGAAAGAAAATTAAGAAAAGGTGGTGAAATGAAGAAAAAAAAATGTCGGCAGCAACAATGGCGAAGGAAATGTCGAAGGAAGAAATGAAAATGAAGAAAGTGAGCATTGCTCACTCTCTACTGAAGTTATGAAGAAGGAAAAGGTGTAGTTTCACTTTCCCCCCTCCAAAGTTCAAGTTTAGCACTTAAACATCCAAGTTTGCCCAAATTGCAAAAGGGCCCTGAAAGCTTAACATAAAGTTAACAAAGTTAGCTTTGTTAACCAAAAGTAACGACCATCCATCAAAATCAAGAAGGAAATTCATATCCTCAGCAAGTCGACTACAAAAAGGACCATAAAAGCGAAAATTACATCATCCAAAGCCCCGGCAAGAGATCTACAACATCAAAACAACAAAAGAAAAGCAGCAACAGTGCAGCAAAAAGAAAAAATACAACGAGAAAAAAGAAAAAAATGCAACGAGAAAAAAGAAAAAAAATGCAATGACGGAAAGAAAAATGCAACGAGAGAAAGAAAAATGCAACGAGAGAAAAAAATGTAACGAGAGAAAGAAAAAAATGCAGAGAAAAAACTGCAAAACAAAAGAAAGCAGCAAAGCAAAAACAGAACAAAAACAAGAGAAGGTAAGAAAATGTAAAGTATTAATATTTTACTTGCATGCATCTCATCTCCTGTTATTGTTGGATCCTTTTTCGCAAGGGGTGCATACCCCGGGTCACTTAGAGAAAAGATCGGTTTCATGATATCCCACCAGTTGTTGGATCCTTTTCCGGAAGGGGTGCATACCCCGAGTCACTTAGGGAAAAGATCGGTTTCATGATATCCCACCAATTGTTGGATCCTTTTTCGCAAGGGGTACATACCTCGGTCACTTAGGGAAAAGATCGGTTCATGATATCCCACCAGTTTTTGGATCCTTTTCCGCAAGGGGTGCATACCCTGGGTCAATTAGGGAAAAGATCAGTTCCATGGTATCCCACCTGTTGTTGTTGGATCCTTTCCACAAGGGGTGCATACCCCGGGTCACTTAAGGAAAGGATCAGGTCCCATCCATCCCACCCAGTACTAGTTGTTCTTTGTCTGTCTGAGGCCGAACTACGTTTGGTCTGATTCCTTTTATTAAGGGATACGTAGGTAGCCTATTTCGATAGGTCCCACCATCAGAGCATTTAATTGCATATCTGCTTAAAAACTACGATAACATGCTATAACCGACTAAAAATGTCTAGGATATGTGAAATTTGAACTGCATCATAAACTGTTGCATTATAACTGCTACATATTGCATCAATCCCCATTACAATTGCACGAAATTTGAGAGTCTATTTCTTATCGACGATGTTCGTTTACTTAGTAAGCTTTGGGTTACCCGTAAACTCCATCGTTGAGGTGCTCTATAGACACCCCAATTTTATACCCCTGATATGTGACATGGAATGAAATATCAAGACCTGTTAAAAACTAAACGAATATCAAGTTGCAGGGTTTAAAATGCAAAAGAAAAAGCAGGATGCGTAAACAGTGAAATGCAGGGGCCAGAGTGTCAAAAAGGATACCAAAAAGACCCCCATACGCCACCCCATCCATAGCTGGCACGGTGCCCAAAGCCCTTATGGATGGCGTCCAACAGTGCTTTATGCATTGTAGCTATTTGCCTACGGTATAATCTCTCAAGCGCGCGGTACAATCCGGTGAAGCACAAAAGAGAAAACTTAATGACGAAGGAGTCCCAATCTCGGCCTATAAATAGAAGGCCCTGGCTTCAGAAGTGAACACACATTCCGCACACAGTTCACACACCGCTGAGAGTTTATGTAGAGACTGATCGTCTTGGGAGACATCCCTCCTTTAAGCCTCAAATCTCCGTCAAATCTCCTCCAAACACAAAACAAACCGGTCAAAGTGAACCTTAGCTTCCCAGCTAGGATTCCACCCTATTCCACCGATCCAAAAATCCCAAAAAGAGCAGCTACCTTGCCCGAATCCAGACGCCAAATCCGCAAGAAGCAAGCAGTTGTTCTGTCCGATTTCCACCGTCAGCAAGTAAACAACAGCAAAAAGTAAGCAGTTGCTCCGCCCGATTCTCGAGGCCTAAACGCAACTTTTGGAAGCAGTTACTCTACCCAAATCTCCGCAACAACAAAGCAGCAAAAGACTCCCTCTCCCTGAAGGACAGAGTGGGCACACCCCACACTCTTAAAGGTAAACCTTTAAGAGGTTTAATATATAAAAAAGAAGCTATTTTGAGGTGACCCAATGTAATAAATATAAGCGGTTATGCTGCCCGGATTTCTATAGAAAATAGCAATAAAAAAAAAGAGTCATTATTATGGCGAAATATTTACAAATATATTTGTAATTATTGGAAGGAGGCTATTGCAAGTATGTAATAGTATAAATACAGATGCATATGTTTAAATGTTTTATTTCATTTGTTGAGTAAATATAAAAAAAACATATTTCTAGCCAAAAAACTATTTTGAGACCGAAAGGGCGAGTTGGGTGACTAACACCTTTCCACCTCTTAACTTAGCTTCCGAACTCTTTACAAAATCTAGTTATTTTTTGTTTTTCTTTATTTCTCCTTAAAATAAAGATGGTGACTCTGTTACAACATTTTGGATCTACAGTGAGGCAGGGCGTATTCCCACACACTATTTGCAATATCCTTTTTGCACTTTTAATTTTGTTTTTCCCTAAATAAGAGAAGATAGAATGAAAAGGGCATTGCATTTTCTGAATCTTGTTTTCCCCTAAACAAGGGAGAATGAGATACAGAAAAATACAAATCATTCATAGTGATCCAAAATGAGCCTATGTCCACAGTGAAGCCGGGCGTATTCCCACGCGATCTTTGCAACATTTCTTTTCGCACTTTTAATTTTGTTTTCCCTAAACAAGGGAAGATGGAATGGAACGAGCGTTGCGTTTTCTAAATCTCATTTTCTCCTAAACAAGGGAGGGTGAGATACAGAAAACCCAGGCATTCACAGTGGCCCACAATGAGCCCGAGGCGTATTTCACGTGCTTTTTGACAACACTCTTTTTGCACTTTTAATTTCGTTTTCCCTAAACAAGGGAAGATGGAATGAAATGAGTAATGTCTTCCCCGAATGTCGTGTTCCTCTAAAAAAGGGAACGCGGGGTCCGGGGGAACCCTCTGGGGCACTCAAAGATGGATAATATTTTAAATATGATTAAAAAAAGAGTTTATGTATATCAACAAATTTCAGTAAAATATATTAGCAACCTTAGTATATTTTCCCAATACTGAGTATATGTAGATTAGAAATTTTAAGGAGCAAATACACAGTAAAATATATAATTTAAATAATATAGAATATAAATATAATCTGGGGTTAGTATGTTATTTAAACTAAGTGTTTCAATCACATGCGTGATAACATGTATAAAAAGTATGTGTATGAAATTTAAGGAAGATGATTTCTATATGTTTAAACCAAATGTTTAAACAAATAGAGTTTTGTTAAATATGAAGCAATCAATACAGATATATCATAATATTATAATGTAAAGCTTTATCCTTATTTGTGGCTTTTCCTTAATTTTTAACTCCTTTATCTTTGAAGAGTGTCCATTTTCCATCTCCATTTTCCTCCCGAATATGATCCTTTCTCTTTTCCATAATCTTAGTATCCATTCTTCTCATTTTGATCCCTGAATCGATCGTTGTGTGTCTTCATGTATCCATTATCGTTGTGTGTCTTCATGTATCCATTATTCTTCTCATTTGATATCTGAATCGTTGTGTGTCTTCATATATCCATTATTCTTCTCCTTAATGGACACAAGCGCACTCTGTGAGTGCCCCAGAGATCCCCCCGGATCGCGTGCTCCCTTTTTAGGGGAACACGCGACTCGGGGGAGACATCACTCTTTTCATTCCATCCTCCCTTGTTTAGGGGAAAACGAAATTAAAAATTGCAGAAAGAGTGTTGTCCAAAAGCGCGTTGAATACGCCTTGGTCACTGAGTGTGCTTTAGTCCACTATGAGTGCTTTCGATTTTTCCGTATCTCATCCTCCTTGTTTAGGGGAAAACAAGATACATAAAATGTATCACCCTTTTCATTCTCATCTTCTCTTGTTTAGGAGAAAACAGAAAAGTGTAAAAAAAGGATGTTGCAAAGGCGCGTGGGAACACCCCCTGCCTCACTGTGGACTTAGGTTCATTTTGGATCACTATGAGTGCTTTGGATTTCTCCGTATCTCATCCTCCCTTGTTTAGGGGAAAACAAGGTACAGAAAATGCATCATCCTTTTCATTCCCATCTTTCCTTGTTTAGGGGAAAACGGAAAAGTGCAAAAAAAAGGATGTTGCGAAGAGCGCGTGGGAACACGTCCTGCCTCACTGTGGTCCAAAATGTTGTAACAGAGTCGCCATATTTATTTTAAGGATAAATAAAGAAAAACAAAAAATAACCAGAGTTTGTAAAAAGGGTTCAGAGGCTAAGTTACGAGGTGGGAAGGTGTTAGGCACCCAACTCGCCTTTTCGGTCTGAAAATAGTTTTTGGCTAAAATATGCTTTTATTATATTTATTTAGCTAATGAAATAAATCATTTAAAAAGATATATCTGTATCTACATTATTAAAAACTTGCAGTGACTTCATTCTAGGAATTACAAATATATTTATAAATATTTGGTCATAATAATGACTCTTTTTAGTGCTATTTTCTATAGAAATCCGGGCAGCATAACTGCTTATATTTTTACATTGTGTCGGTTGAAAATAACACTTTTTATAAAACCTCTTAAAGGCCTACCTTTAAGAGCGTGGAGTGTGCTCACCCTGTCCTTCCGAGAGAGGGAGTCTTTTTCTGTTGTGGAGATTCGGGCAGAATAACTGCTTCCAAAAGTTGATTTTAGGCCTCAGGAAACGGGCGAAACAACTGCTTGCTTTTTGTTGTTGTTTGCTTGCTGCTGGCGAAAATCGGACATAGCAACTGCTTGCTTCTGGCGGATTTGACTTCTAGATTTTTGCAGAGCAACTGGTCTTTTTGGGATTTTTGGACCGGGGAAATAGGGTGGAATCCTAGCTGGGAGGCTAAGGTTCACTTGTTGGATTTGATTTTGGAGGAGATTTGACAGAGCTTTGAGGCTTTTTAGCGGAGGGGGATTCTCTCTCTCTCATGATCGCTCTCACTGCGTATTTCTTGAGTAGTGTGTGAAGTGTGTGTGTAAAACTGGAGTTCTGGAGTGAATTCACTGAAGCCGGATGCCTCTATTTATAGGCTGGAGGTGGGACTCCTTCGGCATTAAGTTTTCTTTTTTATGTTTCACCGGCTTATACCGTGTGCTAAGAAAGTTGCACCTTAGGCAAAGTGCTACAGTGCATAAAGCACTATTGGGCGGCACCCATAGGAGAAGTGTGTGCCACGCCAGGTGTTGTTATGGGTGGCGCCTGGCTCCATTTTTGAGGTGTTTTTGACACTCTGACTCCTGCATTTCACTGTTTTGTGCATCCTACTTTTCCTTTTGCATTTTAAAACCATGTTACTTGACATTTATTAAGTTTTAACAAGTTTTGATATCGCATGTCATGTTACATACCAGGGGTATGAAATTGGAGTGTCTACACACTCTCAATACTCTCTCTACTATTCTCCTCTTAAGAGTATAATTTTGTTAGAGCTGAAAGGATATCACTTCCTGTTTTCTTTGCCTATAGGCATGAGAAAGTTATGTTAAAATATCAAGACCGAAAGATAAATATTATTGAATTATTATTTGTTGAAGAAATTATTTTGGTAGTTCGTTATGAGTGAGAAAATAACGCACATGTACCCTATGTAGGTAACTAGAAATTGTTCACGTGGATACCACCAATATTTCTTTTTAAGCACATCATTAGCAAATTATTAATAGCAAAGTTTTTAGTCTTAAGAACGACATTTTAACCAAATAACATACAAGAGAACAACAGTTTAATCATAGAGTAAGAGAAGAACTTAATCAACTTAACAAGTGAAGCACATATATAATGTATCGTTGATAAGTGATACTCTTCTTTGAAGCATAGAGATAAACTGAGATTAATGATAAGTTAGAATATAAATATTTTTGAGCATTTATCGTCAGTGGTGAATCTAAGTTATTATCAAGAAAAAGTTACCATGAGTGAATAGATTAAATAAATGAGTTTATCATGGATATAAGAGATTTAAGCTAGTAGTGTTAGCATGTAAGACAAATTTCCATACTTCTGTGTATTATAATACTTCTTCCCATATCCCACTAATTGAATTTTAAAAATGGGATTAATTGAGTTCTGTCTGCTGTCTTACAAATGAGAATGGATGAATTAACTTTGAACCTAGGTTGGAATTGGTGAGTAGAAGGTTTATATAATGGAAAGTAATGGAGTAAAAATGGGGAAAGAAATGAGATAATGGCTATGTTGGTGGTTGAGTGGAATGATGACATGGCGATGTTGGGTGAGTGGGGGGACAAGTTGGCCAACAGAGTAATAATTTGTACATTCACAGTAGACTGAATATAATATGTATTGGTTGGATGCTAAAATATAACGCAATGCACTACAGACACGAAATTATTAGTTTTTATCATAGACAAAATGTTTACAAGAACACCTTTTAAAATTATTTTTGATACAACAAAAATATATGTAATTTAAATGAAATGTTTAAAAAGAATTGATGAATTTGTAAACGAAATATTTACATGAACTTATTTTGAATTTTTTATAGATAACCAATTAAACAAGATGTTTAATTATCACGCAACAAATATATATATACATACATATACATATATATATACATATATATATATATATATATATATATATATATATATATATATATATATATATATAGAGTGAGAGAGAGAGAGAGAATACAGACATGTAAATAACAAATGCTCCAAATTATTTTATTTGCGACCAAAATGTTTATTTAAACAGAGATAGAGTTTCAAGGTGGTAGAACATCAATAGAAAAGTTGACTATGTGACTGATGTTTGTGTAGTTTTTTAAAAAGTAACTATTGAATTTTCCAAGACTGAAAATAACGTGCTAGAGTTGAAATGATAAAAAGAGCTAAAATTATAAACACTTGTTTTTAAAATGCATAAAACAAGTGCTGAAACTTAGATGCTTAAAGTTTAGTTGCTAAAAATGTAGATGCTAAAAATTAGATGCTGAAAGTTAGATGCTGAAAATGTACATGTTGAAAAAATTTAAAAGCTGTGTACAAAAATTATTCTTAATAAAATTTACATTTCAAATAATTAAGAATTTAGTATGTACCTGACTTGCTGAATTTTTTTTAAAAAACTTATGTTTAAAGTGCTGAAGTTGATATATTTATGTATATGAATTATATATATATATATATATATATATATATATATATATATATATATATATATATATATATATATATATATATGTGTGTGTGTGTGTGTGTGTGTGTGTGTGTGTGTGAATTATTTATTTAATATCGGTCACTTATCATGACAAATTTGAGGAGCATCTGCCAGCCATTAAAATTGATATAATTAGTTGGCTGACCCTCTTTAGCCGACTGATGTTCTTCAGCTGGCTTTGTGACCGATGAATTTGAAATTTTAAGTTGGTGACATTTTGTATAAAACATTGTTAGTACTCACTTTAAAAAATATCAAATGATTTAATAAAATTTCATTTATAAATGACAGTATTGGAAGTAATAAAATTACTTACTTGATTTATGGAATTAAATCATGTCAACAAATTATAAGTGTATCATCAATGTTTGTTGATTTCTGATGCATATTCATATCTTGACCTGTCAACATTTTGAAGGAAGACTAATAGTTCACAACAAACTGAAGTCTTCAGTCAGTGACTGTTTATGTGTATTTCAAGAACAGTCTTTAGTCAGTCACTATTTATGTGTATTTCGAGAACAGTTTCCTCAAGATCTGTTTAAAAAGACTCCTCCTCAGCTTGAATAAATATTTGCATAAATATTTTTCTTTTCATGAAGTACTTAGTTTGAACTTTGAGTCACTCTGCCTTGTCATCAGTAGAGTTAATTTGTGTTTGTATAATTCCTTCATAGTGTCTTTCGGTAAGTCAGGAGATATCTGTCACATATTATGAACTTACAAGAAAATGCTTAAGTCACAATTGATTAGATAGAGATAAAAAGATCAGAGTTGATTTGATAAAAAAGTACATGCTCATTAAAGAAAATCTTGAGAGCTCTTTAATGTTGATATAACAGAGAATTGTGAATTAAAGCATTCAAGTACTGATAGTTAGGAATATGTACACATATTCCTTAGATAATGTACCCCGGGTTTATAAGATTTTTGTATAGACACCACCACCACTACACAAGATTTACGTGACGACATGTCGCACAAATTTAATAAGTATCAAAGAAATGTTATACATGTACCCCCACTACTACACAAGTTTTACGTGACTACATGTTGCATAACAATTCTAGAACATACTCAAGAATGTAATCTCTTTTTCAAAAAATGAGAGCTCAAGAATGTCTTAGATGAATGTATTAACATCAATTTCAATAGATTTAGACAAGTCTATCTATAAAGATATAAGTAACATGACTTAGCAAATATGACACCAAGGCAACAATTTTGAAATAAAAGTGTTTTGAAGTATTGAGAGCATAGAAAACAAATGAAGGTTCTAAGATGAATCTAAAGATTTTCAAGAATAATATCCTTTATTAGCTTCTAGTGATTGATCCTATAATAAGTCAACAGACTTACTTCAATCACTTAGGAATAGAAACTAATTTTTAAGATATAAACATTTTAGTCAGGTTTCTCAATACAAAGATGAAGTTCATAGATGAAATAAAAATAGAGTAAAGTTTTTCAAGAAATGTTTTTGGAGGAATACATTAAAACATAAACTTAGCTGATGAGTACAAGCAAAGTGATTTTTAGTAGATATTCAACACCTCCTCCCTCTCCCCCAATAACCAAATCCTCTTCTACCCATACCTTTCCTTCTCCAGACTCAACCTCATCCACATCAGCCACTCCACCTCTCTAGTAGCCCTTTCGACCCATCACCACTGCCGATGCCACCTCTTCTGCCGGCAATGAGCATATCCACATTGGCCTAGACCCTTCTCCATCTCAACCGGCCAACTCTCAAATTTTGACCCGCCTGGGCGCAATATACGACAGACTGGGAGAACTTACCAGTATCTTCACAGTTGCCGCTGAGCTTGCAATTGCCTCGTCCATGGCAACGGATAGAAATGCTGCCCTGCTTTGACAGTTTCAAGACGATGTGTGGACAAGGTTTGGACAGATGAAGCACGAGTTCACTAATGTCAAGATCAACGTGGAAGCTCAACGCACGGAATGCGTACGGCTCTACTCCACTCTGTTCTACCAGCTCTTCCACAACATCACTCTCCATCTCGGCCACAACCGCCTGCATATTCATGAGCTCAACAACATGGCTCTCAACTCACCTCAAGATGTGATTAATGCTGAGCGTGATCGTGATCTGGCCATCACGGAGGAAAGACAACTGAGGTCTATCAACAATACTTTAATGGACGAGAACAACCGTCTACGTGAAGAACTGGACTACCGTTCTCGCTCCACCAGACCTCCTACCTCTACCGATGATGAGTACACTAGTAGAGTCGAAGAACTTGAACGGCAGAGAAGAGAAAAGGAAGCAGCAGACAAAGGCAAAGGGAAAAGACCGTGGTAGTTTTGTATCTTTTTCTCCCTTAACCTTTGTATCTATCTTAGTTTTTGAAAACTCTGTAACATTAAACTTCTCCTTTGAATTCAGAAGATTATTGTCTTTCAAAAATTGTCTACTGCTTAAATTCTTGCTATTTCAATTCATATATCTGCTTAGAATTTAAACATTCAGTTTAAATTTATTTTAAATTGTTTACTACTAATCCTTGTGCTATACTTTACTTCTCTTCTGTTGTAAGCACTTAGATTAGATTTTACACTTGTGGTGTTCTTCTGTTTGATAGAGGCATGTCTACCGTTATAAGTCTAAAATACTTTTTGACATGCTATTATCTATCATATAGTTTTATAGTCGTCACTTGTAAGTAATGATGACCAGATGCAAATAGGAGGAGATTGTTGTTTCTTATTTGTATCTTGATTTACATCTCTTCATACATTACATTAGTTTTATACATTAGTGGCTAATTGGGCTGCGTATCAATTAGCGTGACAACTATGTATAGAACTTTGCCATAGAATAGTTTTTATAGGCTTCACAGGTTCAGCAAGCAAAGCTTCACCGGAAGACCTCATTCAGCATCCAGCGGCAGACCTTTTTGCACGTGTTCAAGCATGACGTGTCCAGTCACCAAGTCTTAGTGGATTAATTAAATTCATCCTTTATCAGTTTAAATTTGAATTAAAACATCTTCCATGACTTCTTAGACACATTTGACCAGCTTTTCGAAAAGCAAGAAGACTTTCGCCTTTTGAACAGTGACAGAGTAGGTGAACAGACTGACACTTACAGTCTGTACCAACTATTGCAGGACTGCAACTCTGACTTTCTTACCTGTCAGTTGCTGCAACAACTCTGCACCATTCCCTGCTCAACATCAATGAAGAGGAAATCTACAAGTCAGCTCCATGCATTTAATGCATTCAACCTAATAGAGTTGTTACACTTCGTCTTCTCCAACGGATCTCAAGAATTCCCCAACTATAAATACTGCAATTAAAGACTGAAGAAAAAAATTCTCTGAAATTCTCCAACATCATAAAGTCTTTATACTCAGTGCATTCAAGAGATCGTAAACTGATCAAGAAGTCCTCGACAACAATCAAGAAGATCTGCATCAACACTTTATCTTAAGCTTCTTATTGTTGTTCCTTTAACTATTCTTCTATACAATTGAATATTCTGCTTTCCAGATATTCAATTCCCAAACCCCCAAACACAAGTCAAATATTTTGTACACGATCCATTGGAACTCTTTGTAATAGAACTAGTGGAAAATATAGTGCACATTTAAATCCAAGGTTGACTACCTTGGTGGTGGACGTAGCACTCTTTATAGTGCGAACCATCTCAAAATACTTGTGTTCTTTCATTACTGTTGATTACTGCTTTAAACTGTTTCATATCTATTTACTTATCACTTCAAACAACAGACTTGAGTATTCAGCCAAGTCTACCGGTAGTCCTTCATCGGCAGACCTAAATTGTCTTCCTTACAAGACTTCCGTTACTTCAATCTCTTTAATAGATTGCAAGTGCTTGTTTTAGGAACTTATATGAAATTTTTTAAGTGTCTAATAAGCTATTCAACCCCCCCCCTTCAAGCTTATTATTGTGCCCTTTGGGACTAACAACAGACCAAGTATTCAGAAAGTTTGAATAACTCCCAAACCAATTACATAAAAAGACAGAAACATGCATATTATGTTTCTTCTTCAATCTGCTTCAAGCAGCATTCTCATCTTCTATTCTTTAAGTAGCAGCTTCAGAGGAAGCCACATCAGCATCAACACTTGCCATTCTATCTCCCCCTGTTTGGCCAGAAGAGGGAACATAATGCATAGCAATCCAAGAGGTGTACTGGGACTCCAAGGCTTGAAGATGTGTAATCTGAGACCTAATGTACACCAGTTGATCTTGGATAAAGGACAAGGCCATAGGAGCTATTACCCCAGCAGATAAGGGAGCAGAGGCTGATGTAGTACCAAATGTAGCTGCAATGTGAGCTGCATTGGTCAAATCTGGAGCAGGTGCAGGAACTTCTGAATGGGAGTCAGGAGGTGGAACAGGAGTAGGCACTGTAGACTGGGATGCAGAAGTGGATGGATAGGGATAAACCAGGGGCAGATTCAGAACTCTATCCCCCTTCAACAGTTTGGAGGAGATACGAAGGGGATCAAGGATAGTAGTCATTCTTTCAGTTTCTTTGGGAACAATGCCCTGAGCTACTAGAATGTTGTAAATCAGTGAAGGATAAGGGAGGGCTCTCTTGTCCCCTTCAGATTCTACAAGGGAAACTACCTTCCTAAAAACAAAGTCACCAAAGTTAAAGGGCAGCCCTAACCCTATCTGATACATTATTTTTGCATGTTCTTCAGTAACTGCATTTTAATTGGAGGTAGGAGCCCAATTGGCACAATAGAATTTGTGCATGACAACATAAAAGGAAGTTAGTTTGGATGTACTAACCTTGGCCCCTTTCCATGGCCATTTTGTAATCAACCCACCGGTCAACTCTTTTACACATAAATTCAAATCAGAAATAAGCCCAACGACACCTACATCAGGTGTCCTACAATGTCAATTTATGAGGGATGGAGAGAATTCTAGCATGTGATTCCTAACAAAGACGTTTCCAAAAATGGATCACTAGCTGACATGACCCTCTTTTCAAGGTTGGTATAGAATTCATAAATTATCTCCCTAACATAGGGAGCAGCAGAGGATATGGTAGCATTTTTTTTTTGGAGAAGCATGGCGGCACCTGTGGGAATTTATTAAAACAAAGGCAGGAAAACAAACGAGAGGGGGACAACCAGCCTTACCCAAAAAGCGGGGGGACAAAAGAGCCTGACCTCTGAAATAGAGAAATACAAAGAGGCCTAACTATGCTTTCTAAACTTATACAGGCCTAACCTATCATGAAACAAGGCTCTGCTAGCCTCACTTGGAAGATCAGACTTAGAATTATAACTCCTAAAGCCTTTATGAACATGAGCAGCAACAGCAAACCTGTCAGCAAGCCTCACAGGGTAGCATGTAGACCTCTAATAGAATAAAATTGGACCAAATTTTGGGCAATAAGGTCCACCATTGGAATGACTCTTTCATCTACCAATCTCCTAGCATTGTTATATCTAAAAGAAGCAGCAGAAGAAAGGAAGGTCTCAGAAAATGGATTACCTACATCCTTCCCAGCAGATGCAGCAGTGAATGTAGCTTCTCCAGAAGATGCATTAGGAGCTACATTGGTCATGGAGGCAACTCTTCTTCTTGTAAACCTCACTGGAGCTGCATCACTTTCTTCAGAGTCTTCCTTCTCCTCAAAATCTTGATCTGAGCTATCATCAAACTCAAAGGAACTAGTAGATTTAGCAGGACTTAGAGTTGGTGAAGGAATAGGAGATGCATTTTTCAAACTCACCAAATACTCAGCCAAGGTTCTCTGTTCATTAGAGAAGCTAATGTCTGATACATTGATCTCAGGTTCAGCAGGGGGATCATCATGAGAGGCATCATCATGTGTAGGAGATTCAGGCTGAAAAACCACCTTTGAGATGGAATTGGGTAGTCTTCATCAGCAGCCTTAAGGGGAGCAGGTTCAGCAGAACTGCTTCTAATGTTGTGAGTGGATACACGAGGTTCTACAACAAATTGAACCTCATTTTTAGAAGCTACAAAATCCTCATCATCACATCATTGGCAATCTGGATGTCTTCTTCAAATTGACCAGGAGTAATCGTGTGATTTTTGGCCTTTGCCACCTCAAAATCACTGGGATTTTCATAATTGCTTGGAATCCTTCTTAATCTCTTTGATTTGTGTACACTAGGGTTTCCAATTGGGGGGAAACATGTTAAATCCCCGTGGTCTTCAACGTTGATGGCATTGTCTTTTTCTCTAGGAAGGATACAAGAAAGGGGTTCAGGAAGAGGATTGGCGATGACTATTTCACTGCCATGGGGAATTTCTGTCGTTGCGATTTGTGGCGATGTAGCTTTGGAGGAAGGCGCACTGGAAGCTACATCGGGAGAAGGGTTTGTTCTCTGGGATTTTGAAGGGTAGACAGTACATAAGCCATGGAGAATTTTAGGGATTTTCAGAGAGGAGATGAAGAAAAGAAGATGAGAGCACGGGTTCTGCAAGAATGGGGAATCAACTTGTGCAAGAGGAAAGAGTGAGAGTGAGAATATCTTCTACTTGGATGAACCACTTAAAAACCTACAATAAAGGGATTAGCCGTTAGTTACATAAATCTAGGGAATGTGAGGGGGAATTTGTGATAAACCTAAAATGTGTTTGATTTTGAATGAAGTCAAGGTTGACCAAATCACTCACAATATCTAAAAAATCTGATTATGACTTGCAAATAGTGAGAGATAAATGAAAGTACTGGATATAGGGATAACCATGATTTCTTTTCAAAACATGAATTTTTTGAATTTCAAATAATAGCATGGATTCATAACAAACACAATAAAGGATACACCAAAATTGTACAACCCCAATCTGTAATATAGCAACACATATCCATTCAAAATCTCTTAATACTTCACAAAGATTAGACTCCCACTTTATATTTTTCAACATGGAATAATTTGGTAATTATTTTGTAATTTTTGAGATAAATACTAAATTTCAATATGCTAATACTATCAAAAACAGAACATGTCCTAAAATTTATGCCTAACAAATGATGAGAACAGATCAGGCTGCTTCTAGTCTAATGCAGTCACACACATGTGAAAAATGTCTAGATCATCTTGATGTAGTTTCGGATGAAGCTGCATTAGGAGATGCATTCACTAAAATTGTGATTTTATGTTCACTTTTTCATTTTTTGTTCATTACAACTATACTCATCTTCCACAAATTCCATAGGTACTTTATTTCCCTAAGAGTATATAGGTCTACTTTATTTCAAGCATATACACAACATGCCACTAGGAACCTTTCACACTATTTATCAAGGGAAGCCATTTTGCTTTTGATCCACCCATGAAATCCAAGGATTCATAGTCCCAAAAGAAAATTACCACAAACCTTGTTCATAGGTAGCTCTTTTCTATTAGGTAGCTTTCACACTTTTTCCAAGGGAATCCATTTTTCTCAAGATCAACCTATGAGAACCTAAGTTCCCTAGTACCAAGATAAAGTGCTACAACCCTTGCTTTTAAAGGTAGCTTTTTCCTTGGTGGACTTTAAACTTGCAAAACAAACCATTGGGAGAGAGTAAAGAATCAAGACAAAGAAGTCACAATTGATTTTGAGTGCAAATCCCAAGCAACAAAAGGTACAAACATGTGAGATTGATCTAGTGTGCCCCCCTAAAAACACAAATGCAAGGATGCCTATTTTCTTTTCTTTTTTAATAGCAAGTGTAATGTCACATGGCACACATACCAAGAGATTTCCTAAGATTAATAAATCTCTCAAAATCTACTCTTAGTGAAAATATCAGCCAGTTGATTTTCAGTCCCAACATGTTCTATGCAAATAATACCTTGTTCAACCAAGTCTCTAATAAAGTGGTGTCTTATATCAATGTGTTTTGTTCTAGAGTGTTGAATAAGATATTTTGCTATACTTATTGTACTGGTGTTGTCACAATACATGGTTAATACATTACTGTGTAGGCCATAATCCTTGATCATCTGATTCATCCATAAAAGTTGTGTGCACCCACTACTAGCAACAATGTATTCAGATTCAGTTGTGGAGAGGGCAACACAATTTTATTTTTTACTAAACCAAGAAATCAAGTTATTACGCAAATAAAAACATCCACCAGATGTACTTCTCATGTCATCAACACTACCTGCCCAATCAACATCACTAAAACCAACAATGTTGGTATTAGTGTGTTTTGTGTACCACAAACCCATAGTAGAAGTCTCACCAACATATCTAATTATACGTTTGACAGCTTTCAAATGAGAGACTTTAGGGTTTTCTTGGTATCTAGCACACAAACACACACTATACATGATGTCTGGTCGTGTGGCAGTCAAATATAATAGACTTCCTATCATTCTTATATACAGTGTATGGTCAACACTTTCAGACTTCTCATCTTTGCATAGTTTATTGGATGTACCCATAGGGGTTTTCTTTTTCTTTCCATCCTCAAGACTGAATTTCTTCACCAAGTTAAGTGCATACTTGGCTTAAGAGATGAACATCTGATGAGCCCAAGATTTCCACTAATTTTCCTGGGAATTTTATGTTATTTTGTGCTATTTTTGAGTTAATTATGCTTTGGAAATATTATTATTTGTGTTTTTGTACTTAATGTAGGTTTCCATGCATAATCGAGCTTTTAGACGGTGTTTAGCACGAAGTTCGAGACAATTCCGGGCTTTAAAGTTGAATTGAAGAGTATTTGGTCAACGTCTGTTAAGTCCGTCAAGATTTTCAAGGCAAGTGAGGGCTAACGGAGGCAAACAAAGCTAACGGAGGACCAATCTGAAGACCTGGAAGGAGGAAGGAATGCGACGCTAATTATAGAGACTCTAGGGGCACCGGAGCAATATCAGAAAGAAGAAGGGAAGCCGACACAAAATCTGAAAAGCCTCTGCCCGTTGTCGCTCAGCCGCTAGTGACATTTGTCGCTGTCTGCCTACCTCCTAGCTAGTGCTTGACCCACGTCCTCCATCCGGATCCATCCTCACCCGCGCCTGCTCCAGCCCATCAGCCCACCATTTAACCCTTTCCTCTCTCTCACCCTCACCCGTTTAACCATGGAGCGACCCGCGTGTCCACCACCTAGGTCTACCCTGATCCAGCGCGACCCAGCCTCCATTTCTTTTCCTTTTTAGCCCTTAATTCTTTCCTTCCCTTCCAGTTTTGCCCCTGCCTTCATAGTGCTGTTGCTGCTTCTCCATTTATCTACCCAGCAGCCTTCATTTCAGAATACAAGTCCCCATTTCGGGACTTTGTTCCCAAATGGGGCACCGACCCCCATTTCCTTCCAAAATCACACCAAACCTCTGATGCTTGATCACCATTGAAGATTTGGAGCTTGAAATCAAGGGCCAAGGACACATTTGCAAAAGATTTCAACCCCGGATTCGAGCAACATTCGGTTTAATTCTTTCAACTCATATTTTATGATATTTGTTGTATTTTCCAGGGTCGATTTATTTTGTAATTGTGGAATTGGTTGGTGCTTAATTTATTTATGGAAATGCAATTATTTTTCTATGTCCAATGTAGTGTTTTAATTTAATTTATATCTTTATTTAGTACATAATCATGTTGGTTAATATTTTGTGAAATTAATGCTTTTAATTATCTGGCCAATAATTAAATGATTTTAGAAATATTTAGGATCCACGAGAGCTACCTTTATATTTCGGACCAATCAATTTAATAGTTGGTGTTTAGTGACACACACCGATAGCCATTTTGAGACTAGATTTGACACACGATTGAACCACCTTAGCCATTCGCGAGGTTGGCGAGGTTAGGGTTAACTATAAGATGCGAGAGCCCGTAATTAACTAATTTTATTTGTCTCGGCTACCAACATGAATTGTAGAAAAATATAGAGAGTTTCTTTTTGCGAAGTATTACCCATGTGATTGGTTATTATTGTGTGTTCTTCATACTTTTAATGGCGTAGCGAACCATTAGATGATCACTAGAATGATAGGATACGAAGCGAAAGCCCTTCCTGTTGTTTCGAAAATCACAATAGTAGTTTGCATGGCGTGATACTGAAAGGAGATCGTGCGTAGATAGTCTTCGGATGCTTGTTTACACATGCGGTTATTTTCTCCCCTATGTTATGCGTTGCGATGATATGAGCCCGTGGCAAGGTTGAGAGATAGCTCAATTTGCTATACGTAGCGAAAGCCCGTAGCGAATAAAATAGCGCGTCCGACTACCAAGACTTGAGTTAAAGAAAAAAGATGATTAAATTAAGCACCGACTAGACTAGAAATAATGCATTCCTATATTTCTATCTTGATTTGTTGTTGTCAAACCACCTCCGCTCTAGTTTAGATTTAATTGCTTTCTAGGTTGTTTATATTTTTAGATTTTAATTCATTTTCTTTTCACTCAAATATAATTAGTTAGCATAATTTCGATACTTAGTTGGAGTGAGAATTACGCGCATTCCTCGTGGGATCGTCTCGTCCTTACGAACTTTATTACTTGATACGACAAGAAAAAAGTTAATTCTCCTACCATACTCATTTCAAAGGAAGATGTCATGCAATGGACAAATTCCTTTTCTAAAGACTTAGAAGTGGACCCAAACACAATATCATCTTGTAGACACCCCAATTTCGTACCCCTGGTATATGACATGGCATAAAATATCAAGGCCTATTAAAAGAACTAATGAATGTCAAGTTACAGGGTTGAAAATACAAAAGCAAAAAGCAAGATGCATAAACAGTGAACTGCAGGGGCCAAAGTTCCAAGAATTGAAAGAAAAAAAACTTTGGGCGCTGCCCATAGCCCCTCTGGGAGCCGCGCCCAAGACCTCTGTGGGCTGCCCTGACATGGCCCCCTGCACTGTAGCCTTTTGCTTAAGGTGCAACTCTCCTAGTACACGGTACTAACCGATGAAGCTCAGTAGATGATACTTAATCACGAAGAAAGCCATGATTCCAGCTTATGAATAAAGGCCCTTGGCTTCAGAAAAAAAACATAGTTCACGCAGTGAGACACAGTTTCACCGCGCAGTTTGTGAAAACTCTCCCAAGAGAACGCCAAAGTTATTTCCCCTCTAGCCTCGAAGCTTTGTCAAATCTCCCCTAAACACTAAAACTCTCCGGCCAAAGTGAATCCTAGTTACCCTGCTAGGATTCCGCCCTATTTCACCGGTTCAAAAGAACCAAAAAGAGCAGTTGCCCTGCTCGATTCCAAACGTCAAATCCAGTCGAAGCAAGCAGTTGCTCTGTCGGATTCCAGACGCAAGCAGCTAACAAATCCAGCCAAAGCAAGCAGTTGTGCCGCCTGGATAAAGAGGCAAAAAACAACTAACGGAGCAGTTACGCTGCCCGAAATCAATCAAAAGAAAAAGACTCCCTCTCCCTGAAGGGCAGAGCGAGTACCCCCTAGGGCCTACCAAAAAGGGGCTTGGTACGGGATAAAACCCTCACGCTTCAAGAGGTAGGTGCATTAAAGTTTTATTTTCCTTTTTTATGTATAAAAGTGCTATTTAAAATAGTCTTATATAAACGAAATAAGCATTTGTGCTTCCCGAAATTCTATAGCTAATAGCATTAAAAAGAGCCATTATTATGACCAAATTTTTATAAATGTATTCGCAACTCTAGAAATGAGGCTATGTAAGTTTGTATTTATTTATTTGTATATATGTAAATATATATTTAAAATTTTTATTTCAACTGTTAAATAAATATAAAATATCATATTTAGCCAAAAACTTATTTTGAGACCGAAAGGGCGAGTTGGGTGTCTAACCCCTTCCTAACTCGTAACTTAGCCCCAAACCCATTCATTCTGGTATTTTTGGTTTTGCTCTCTTTACTCCTTAAAATAGAGATCGCGACTTTGTTATAAACATCTTGGGTCCACAATTGAGGCCGGACGTATTCCACGCGCTTTAAAGTTTTGAAACCACCCGCTTCTCAGTAGCGAGAGACCGGTTAAAAAACAGGGCACTCATAGTGGCGACTCTGCTGGGGATATTGTTTTTATTTTAATAAAATAAAAACGGAGGGCTACTCATATTTTTAATATATAAAAGAAAAAAAGTTTTTCTTTTGGTTTTGGCTAAATATGAATATATTTCTTTAACAGTTTAAATATTATATTTTTTATATATATGTGTATATATTTGTGCGCATAATTATGAACTCTTGCAACAACTTCATTTTGCGTACCAGTACAACCCAAAAAAAAAAAAGCGGAGCCATATTTTTGTTTTATTTTATTTTAGTTTGCTTTTATTATTATTTCTGACAAATATGTAAATATTATTTTATTCAGTCATTTTACTTTGGGGATTAGAACCAAATGTATTTAATATGAACAAATAGTTTCCCCACTTTCTTTATATTTATTGATCTGAATAGCCGTCACGCTTGCCCGCGCCGTCCATTCGAGGTTCAAACTAATGAGCCGAGAAAATCCACAAATGAACAGAAAGACAGAACATTTACTGCATAATACTGCTTTATATCTGAAAAAAGACTTTACTGTTTTTTTTAGATACCTCACACACGTGCATGCAAGTAGAAATATTATGAACTGCTATCCTTACACCAAAGCCAGCCTACCACCTACATCAGCCAACGTTAAAAGCATATAGATTTCTAGGACACTTCATGGACCGATCAATTTTTATACCTCGAAATTGGTGGCCAATCCTTGTTGCAAGAAATAAAATAAAATATATACATAAATAAATATGCACAGGGGCTGACCAATAATTTTTATGGTATTTGTCCTAGACCATTCGAATGGTGGATCCTGAAAAGAGTATAAACCCTTCGTTTGAGATTTGTCCAATCTTGGGAAGTCGAAAATCAGGTGGAATACGAAAGTTCTATATTCTGGAAAAAGAATCCATTATTCCAGGAAAACTCCCAAGACTGTCAAAACAAAACATGTGCTTGTGTGGGTTCCCGGGACTGCGCCCGTGCCCCACGCGCCCTTGATAGGGGTGCGCGTACATGCAGATGCGGGACACCACTGCTCTCATTCCATCCTCCCTTGTTTAGGGGAAGACGAAATTAAAAGTCCGAGAGGAGTGCTGTCTAAGATAGCGCGTTTGAATACGCCTCGGTAACTTTCAGTGAATTTTTGGTCCAATATGGGAGCTTTGGGTTTTCTACATCAAGTTATCCCTTTTTTAGGGTATACCAGGATATAGGAATACATCACCCTTTCATTCCCATTCTCCCTTTTTTAGGGGAAAACAGAAAAAGTGCCAGAAAGGAGTGTTGCGAGGCCCCACTATGGATTTTATAAAAATAGCCTTATGGCCTATTTCGGATCACTATGAGTGCTTTGGGTTTTCTACATCAAGTTATCATTTGTTTAGTGGATACCAGGATATAGGAATAAATCACCCTTTCATTCCCATTTTCCTTTTTTTAGGGGAAAACGGAAAAGTGTAAGAAAGGAGTGTTTTTTATAGAGTCGCCATCTTTATTTTAAGGAAGAAATAAAGAAAAAGAAAAAAAAAGAAAAACCATAGATTGCAAAAACGGGTTCGGAGACTAAGTTACGAGTTGGGAAGGTGCTAGACACCTCAACTCGCTCTTTCGGTCTCAAAAGTGGTTTTTGGCTAAACTATGCTTTTTGTTATATTTATCTAGCAAATAAATAAAGCATTAATTACCTACAGATACATCCATATTTACATTATTTACAGACTTGCAGCCGTCTCCTTCCAATAATTTACAAATACATTTAAAAATATTTGGCCATAATAATGACACTTTTTAATGTTATTTTCTAAAATAATCCGGGCAGCACAACGACTTATATTTTTACATTGGGCCGGATTTAAAAAGAACTTTTTAATAAATAAACGTCCTTAAAGGCTTTACCTTTTAGAGCGTGGTGTGCTCGCTCTGTCCTTCAGGGAGAGGGTGTCTTTTTTGCTGCTTTGCTGCTGCTGTGGTTGCTGCGGTTCGGGCAGAGTAACGGCTTAAGAAAGTTGCTTTTGGGACCCGTAAAACGGGCGGAACAACTGCTTGCTTTTTGACACTTGCTTGCTTGCTGCTTGTGGAATTTGGGCAGAACAAGGGCTTATTTATGGCTAATTTAGTCGCTTTACTCGGGTAGAGCAACGACTCTTTTCGAGGTTTTTGGACCGGGGAAATAGGGTGGAACCTACCTCGGGGGCTAGGGATCACTTTGACCGGTTGGTTGTGTGTTTGGAGGAGGTTTGGCAGAGTTTCGAGGCTTTATAAGAGGGGAAAATCACTCTCGCTCACTGATCGCTCGCTGCGTAAAAATAATGCAGAGTTTCTTCGGGCTTCAAGCCTTTTGTGTCCCTGAAAGTGAGACCGAGCACCTGTATTTATAGTTGAGAGTGTGTTTCATCAGCTTGTACCGCACGCTTGATAATTTGCACAATGCGTTAAACGAAATGCACTGTTTGGGACCCTGGGCGCGGTGCCAGGCATGGTGGGCGCAGCGCCAACTGTTCCTTTTCCTCCAATTGTTGACATTTTACCCCCCTGCAGTTCAACCCTATAACTTGACATTTGTTAAGTTTAAACAGTTCTTTATATCACATGCTAGAGTTACATATCAGGGGTACGAAATTGGGGTGTCTACAGAGCCCCTCAACGATGGAGTCTATGGGTAACCCGAGGCTTACTGAGTAGACGAACATCGTTGATAAGAAATAGACTCTCCAATTTCGTTCAATTATAAAACGGGGAAAAGATACAACAGGTAGTAGTTATAATGCAATAGTCTATAATGCAAGCCAAACCTCACATATCCTAGACATATTTAGTCGGTTATAGCAAGGTTATCGTAAGTTTTTAAGCAAATATGCAATAAAATGCTCTAATGGTCGGACCTACTAATGTAGGCTGCCTACGTATCCCTTAATAATGGAAATCAGACCAAAAGGTAGTTTGGGCCTAGCCAGAACAAGAATGCTACAATGCTAACAAACAAGTGATGTGATGGTCGTGCCTACCGAAATAGGCTGCCTACAAATCCTTATCCAATGAATCAGACCAAACGTAGTTCACCTCTGCTGGGGATCAAGTGTTGCAATGCTAACAAACAAGTGCTATGCGGAAAGATAGTTGTAATATCCATTACAACCTAGTGAAAATAACGCACATCAAAATGCAATACCCATTGCATCGCAACACTAAACGCAATATCCATTGCGCTACCACAAACTTAATGCAATATTCATTGCATTATCGTAGAAAACATATGCAATATCCATTGCATCGCAATACTAAATGCAATATCCATTGCGTCGCCACAAACTTAATGCAATATCCATTGCATTATCACATAAAACAAATGCAATATCCATTGCATCGCAACACTAAATGCAATATCCATTGCATCGCAACAAAACTTAATGTAATATCCATTGCATTATCAAAAGAAAACAGATGCAGCATCCATTGCATCGCAATGCTAAATGCGATATCCATCGCATTACAAGAAAGATGGATGCAATATCCATTGCATCGTAAAGCTAAACGCGATATCCATCGAATTACCAGAAAAACGGATGCAATTCCATTGCATCACAACGCTAGATGCGAAATCAATCGCATTGCAAGAAAAAACGGATGCAATATCCATTGCATCGCAACGCTAGATGCGATATTCATCGCATCATCAGAAAGATGGATGCAATATCCATTGCATCGCAAAGCTAAATGTGATATCCATCGCATTACCAGAAAAAGGAATGCAATATCCATTGCATCGCAAAGACCAGATGCAATATCCATTGCATCGCAACGCTAGATGCGATATCCATCGCATCACAAGAAAAACGGATGCAATATCCATTGCATCGCAACGCTAAATGCGATATCCATCGCGTTACTAAAAAAGACGGATGTCGTGATGCATGTGCTGCGATGCTAAACAAACAAGTGCTGCAATGCTATCTAACAAGTGTTGCGATGGTCGCACCTACCAAATAGGCTGCCTACGCATCCTTATACAAGGAATCAGACCAAACGTTGTTCATACTGTGCTGGTATGTAATGCCTCCTCAGGAACGCAGCTTTCGTCGGAGAACAAATCCTTTCCCTCTGATCCGGGGTTGCGTGCCCCTTAAGGGAAGGTTTCCAAACACAAATGCACAAAAAAAGGAAAAATACCTTCCTTTTCTTACCTTTGCTTTGCCCTTGCGATCATCTGTCGCTACTGCTGCTTTTGCAACTTCTGTCGCTTCTGCTGCTTGTGCGACTTCTGCCGCTGCCATTGTTTTTGCGACTTTTGCCACTGCTGCTGCTTTTGCGACTTATGTCGCTGCTGTTTGACTTATGCCGTTGCTGTTTCTTTTGCGACTTATGTCGCGCTTGCGACCGCGCCGCTTTTGCGACTCATCACGCTTCTTGCTACTTTATGCTACTTTTGTTGCACTTGCTATTTTTATGCTGCTCTTGTTGGGGATTTTTTCTTTTGCTGCGGTTCCAGCTTTTGCCGAAAATCTTTTCCCCTTTTGCTGCTGCAATTTTTGACCTTAGCTAGAAATTTTCTTCCTTGCTGCTGCATTTTTCGGTTTCAGCTGGAAAATTTTCTTTTGCTGCTATTTCCGGCCTTGGCTGGGAATTTCTTTTTTTTTTTGCTTTATTTTCCGGCTTCAACTGGAAATTTTCTTTTGCTGCTATTTCCGGTCTTGGCTGGAGATTTGTTCTTTTGCTGCTGTATTTTCCAGCTTTAGCTGGAAAAAATTTCTTTACTGCTGCATTTTCGGCTTTAGCTGGAAAATTTACTTACTGCTGCATTTTCCAGAATTTTCTTTGCTGCTTTTTGCACATATATATATATATATATATATATATATATATATATATATATATATATATATTTTTTTTTTTTTTATTCTCGCATTTGTTTTTTTCTTCCTTTTACATGATTTTGCATTTTATTTTCTTTTCATGTCTTGCATTTATTTTCTTTTGCATGCATTGCATTTTTCTTTTGCATGATTTGCATTTGCCTTTCTTTTGTATGCTTTGCATTTTTTTTTGTTTTATTGCATGCTTACCTTTGTTGCTGACTTTTCTGACTTTTCTGGCTTTTCTGCCCATTTGGCGGCTGACCTGCTGGGGATATGAACTTTATTCTTCTTTTTAAAGGGCGTTTTCCTCAGAATGGGGGAAGCGATGCAAACTTTTTTTTAAAGGTGCTCATCCTAGCATAGGAGAAGCGATGCTTATGAAGCGTTGTGGCAAAATGCTGTCGATGATCGGCTTATGTAGTTTTTGATGATGTTGCTGAGGATCTTCGGGAGGTGATCCTTGGCGAGATGCTAGCAGAACATTTATAGGCCGAAGCGGCGGAAGACCTGAGGAGATGCAGTAGAAAAATGCAAACAAAGGATGCAAGTATGCGAATGAAATTTTCCTTTTCTCTTTTAAAAAAAGACTTTTGAATGTGCATGTGTATCATTTGTTTCTTAAACATGTTAAGACAAGATAAGGTAAGGGGATGCAGATGTGATAAGAGAGGTTAGGATGCGGCTTTTGGCTTTGGAGGGCTATGAGTAGTTGATGGTGATATTTAAAATGAAGGTGAATGGAGTGTTCGATCAGTTTTCAGTCTTTTGACTAATGCATCATAAAAAAAGGGAATTAGATCAGGATTAGTGAGATCTACTAATCGATGCCTCGGAGGGACCACTTTTTTTCTTTCTTTTTTCCTTTTTCCTTTTTATTCCTTTTTTTTTGTGCTTTAATTTTTGCCTAGGCCGCCCTTTCGGGTTTTCAACCTAGCGAGCTTTTACCTTATATGGAGCCAGTCTTTCAATGAATGCGAAGATAAGCCGCTTATTTTTGAGGGATCACGGTTTTGTAGCTTCTTCGTTCCTTCAGGCAGAGATGGAAATGATAGCTGCTTCTGGAGATGATGAGCCTTTATGCATCCAATGAGTTCGGCGGGAGAAGCCCCAGGATGACTTGATGAGTCATATTTTGTAAGATGAAACGGGCAGGTTTCTGAAGAGATTAACTAGGGACAGCCCCAGAAAGACTCGATTTGGAAAGACTTTTGTGAGAGATAGAAATGAGTATGCTTCAAGAAAAAGGGATGACTCTAATGGACAAAAAGAAGAGTCATGATCCAGAGTTTATTGCCAAGTATCACAAGTTTTTATGGACCCTACTTAACATTTATCTTTTGATAATTTTATGTGTCTTTAGCAAGGAGTTCTGTCCTGGACCCAGATCATGTTATAACCGATTGAAATAGAGCTATAGGTGGCATCTGGGTTAGGGTTTAGTGTTTAAGTATTTGGGATGGTTTAGCTTTAGGGTTGAGGATCTGATTGGCCTCTTGCTCAAAGGTATTTTGGGCCATGGATTTGGTTATTTTTAGGAAAGGTCATTGGCTGGCCTTTTAAGCTGTGAGTTTGGATGAGAATTTGGTTTTAGACACAGGGGGAGATCGGATTTTGATTTGGTTATGGGTTATAAAGTTTCAAGAGTGATTGATATTTTCCTTTTCTTGAGAAATATTGAAATTGCTCAGAGATGCTTCTTTTTCTTTTTTTTTCCTTTTTGTTGTCTTTTTTTGTTTTTGTTTTTTGTTTTGACATCTCTCGAGCAATTTGGGAGAGTGCTTGAAAAGATACTGCCTTCTCTCTCTTGGGATAAAAGAAGATTGTCACTTGGTGGATATATATAAGGTGGAGCGAGCCCATGGAGAAAATCTTATCTTTGGTTAGGCTTTGGCAAGTGGTGGATTTGTTCGTATTGGAAGTGGTTGGGTGTATGGTTGAAGCCCCTAGTGTACCATTTAATAGCTCGCCGCAATGGGTAAAAGATGACCTTTTATCAAGACAGAAGGTTGCTTCATTGAACAAAAGATTTTTAATGGTTTGTGGGTCCATATTCTTGAAATGGCTCATCACCAACCCATGCCGTTTTATCATGTTTTTACATGAGTCGACTCGTCATTTTTTATATATATAACAAATACTTTGGCGATATGTGCTCAGAGATCAAGAAGAAGACTTAACAAGCTAATATAGGAGAAGCAAGAATTTTATCAGGCTTGAATATTGATAAATACTTTTTGGGAAAGCTTGATTTGATGACTTGGTTGGACTTTCGGAGACCAAATGGAATCATGAGCATACTCTGCAAGGATGGGCTATAGGCATTAATATGGGCTAAGAAGATACCTCTAGAGTTTGAAAGCCCTTAGTCCTGAATTATTGCGTATGATCCTTGAGTTGCTTGGCTTTTGGATTTCCTAGCTTTCTAGACTTTTTCGCCTCTTGGCTTTCCCAACTTTCTTTTTTTTCTTTGGGTCCCTATCAAACCTTTTTTTTTTTCCATCTCTTTTTGCTTCTTTTTTTTTGTTTTTGTTTGTTTTTTTTTTTTTTTTGAAGTGATAGCCACGACATCTTGAAGGTGATTTCATTTCTT
>CM028379.1:51799787-51856601 GCA_013146195.2 Codonopsis lanceolata
GCGTCTCACACCAACTTCGCAAGCACCTCTCAAGCTCTCCAAAATGGGCTTGTCGAAAGGTCTACTACGGTGTCTGCAGAGCCATGACAAGTTGTAAAGCTTGCCAACTAGGAAAACTTTCCAAGTCTTCCTTCAAAAGAAAGTCCAGATTGTCTACAAACGTACCTCTTCAACTTCGTGAGATATGGATCTCTTTGGACCTATCACAACAAGATTTCAGAGACAAGTACACACTCAGTAGTAGTTGACGACTACCTAGATTCACTTGATTGAAACCATGACATCTAAAGATGAAACGTATGATCTAGTCAACGCTTCTTTTCGTAAGACTTCAAACTCAAAAAGCTTGAAGACATAAGCGACATAAGATCGGCCAAACGGCACAAGATCGAATTCAAGAACAATGGTGTAGAAAAATCGCTGATGACACCACTGGATTGACCACAACTTCTCTCCGCCGCCTGTACTCCTCAACAAACGGAGTGTAACTGAACTAAGAACAACACCGATTGAAGCAGTTAAATAGAACAATCTTTGGCGGGCAGGTTAAACTTCCAAGTATTTCGTAAGGCGTAAGGCAACACCGCATGTTTTACCCGAATAGATCCCCCTGGTAAAACAAGTTTCATAACAAAACCCATATGAAATATGGAAAGGAAGATCCCCAAACATAGGATTTCTTAAAATCTTCTTTGTAAATGTTTTATTCTTTATAACGGAAAAAAATATAGAGGAAAATTTGATGCAAAAATCAGATGAAAGAATTTTTTCTGGGTATTCCAAACATTCAAAAGCATTTCGCATTTTCAAAACTAATTTGAAAATTGTAGAATCTGTGCATGTTTCTTTTGATGAATATGACTTGTTAGAGCCTAGAAAGGCTCCGAACGTTGCTAATGATTCTGATAATGATGAGATAGGTACTAATATAGCATCCACTTCCACTCCTCATCACAAACGGCAGCTGCACTCTCAAGTACCGAGATAACTCTGCTCAGACCTAGACAAGAACTCGCCGATACCGATAACAACTCTTCTCAAGCTTGACCCCGAACCCATCTCTTCGCTTTACCCCAAGCACCTTTACAGATCACTCATCCTTCTTGTTCACCAGAAAATGAAGGTTTTGAAGATCCTATTTCTTCTGAACCAGATTTTGGTGAATCACCCTCTCAACCTACTCCGGAATTCTGGACGGAAGAACCCACCAGAAGTGATCTTCCTCCAACCATTATTGAAACAAGAGATCATCCCATTTCTCAAATCATTGGTGATCTCAACACAGGAGTTCGTACGAGAAATAAAGTTCGAGAAGAAACTATGTTTGCTTATGCATTTGTATCGGAACTCGAACCAAAGAAGATTGATGAAGCTATCAAAGATTATAACTGGATTGAAGCTATGCAAGAAGAGCTGAACCAGTTTGAAAGATGTAAGGTGTGGAGCTTAGTTCCAAGACCGACTGATCATCCAGTCATCGGCACCAAGTGGGTTTTCAGAAACAAAAGAGATGAAGAAGGAAATGTCACCAGAAATAAAGCTAGACTGGTTGCACAGGGCTACCGACAGGAAGAAGGAATTGACTTTGATGAAACTTTTGTTCCTGTTGCTAGACTAGAAGCAATCAGAATCTTTCTAGCCTATGCATCGTTCATGGACTTCAAGGTGTACCAGATGGATGTAAAGAGTGCCTTTCTGAATGGTGATCTTCAAGAAACTGTATACGTGGAACAACCTCCAGGATTTGTCATTTCAGACAAACTGGATCACGTCTACCGACTCAAGAAAGCTCTCTACGGCCTTAAGCAAGCTCCTAGAGCTTGGTATGAAACTCTATCTAAGTTCTTAATAGAACAAGGATTCGTGAGAGGAAGAATAGACACTACTTTATTCATCCTCAAGCACAAAGGCCACTCTCTTCTGGTACAAATCTATGTGGACGACATCATCTTTGGATCAACTAACCAAAGCCTATGTAAAAGATTCGAGAAGCTGATGCAAAGCAAGTTCGAGATGAGCATGATGGGTGAACTTACCTACTTTCTAGGATGCAGATACAATGACTTCGATGGAATCTTCATCACCAAACCAAATATGCAAAAGAACTAATCAAGAAGTTCGGTCTTGATTCAGCTAAAGGATTCGAAACTCCAATGTCTACCGACTGCCATCTTGACAAAGATGAAAAGGGAAAGCAAGAGAACATGACCAAGTACCGAGGAATCATAGGTTCACTTCTTTACCTTACTGCTAGTAGACCTGACATTATGTTTGTCGCTTGTGTTTGTGCTAGATTTCGCAGCATCCAAAGAGTCACATTTGCTTGCTACGCCAAACGTATCATTAGATATGTCTCAAAAACAACCAATCTAGGCATCTGTATTCCAAAACCAACAATTTCAATCTAGTTGGATACTCGATGCGATTATGCAACCGCAAAGTGAGCGTAAGAAGCACTGGGACTTGTCAATTCCTTGAAATAGACTTGTCTCATGGTCTTGCAAGAAGCAAGGATCGCTTGCAAACTCAACTACGGTTGAATACATTGCCGCAAGTACCGCCTCAACTCCTATGGATGAAGCAACAACTAGTGGACTACAACATCAAGACGCAGCAACCGCCCAATCATGTGTGATAACACATCGCAATTTCAGCCTCCAAAATCCAAATGATGCACTCCAAGACAAAGCACATTGATATCCGTTATCACTTCCTCAAAGATCATGTGAAAAGGTAACATCGCTTGGAATATGTTCCAACCGAGCATCAATTGGCGTATTCTCACAAAACCACCGGATGCCACCAGGTTTGCTTATTTAAGGAGAAATCTTGGTATGATTGATCCTACTGCTTAATTTTCAAAGTTATTTGTTAAGTGTCTTTCATACCGGTAGACCTAGTTTTAGACTGATCGGAAGACGTAAGTTCTCCTTTACCGGAAGACTTAAAGGTCAGTATTCTTACTTAGTCTATTTTTTTTGCTAAAGAGGTTTCTAAAGCAATAAAGGGGGTCAAGGATAAAATTTGGTACTTAAGAAAATATCTTAAGTTCCCGCTTTCTCAACTAAAATTTTCTCGCCTTTAAATAGTCTTGAACTCCAAACTCGAAACCCTTTGACAAAATATTTCTCTCTATTCATACTCTAACTTCTCTCTGTAACTTCTCTCTGCAAATCCAAATCCTTCTTGTTTCTTCTTCTAATCGACGACAAAGGTACGCTCCTCTCTTCTCTACTTGAAACTTACCACGTACTGTTCTGCATTTCATTTCATAACCTAAAAATGTTTTGGAATTCAAACGGTCATTTTCAAGTTTATACAGTATTCATCATTGTTGTTCTTCCAAACCTTGAATTCTAACAGTCGTTTTTGTACATTCATTGTTTAATTCGTTTGAAAACTTCTGTCTTACATTTCTCGGGTGTGGATACTCTAAACATCCTAGGGTTTCAAGTTTTTGGTTCAGAAATTCCAATTATTTCAGAAAAACCTTGAAATTCCTACTTGTTTAGTTGTTGAGATGAAAAGCCCTAATTTTTATTTTGCATTTCTTTCAGGCAAGAACTTCAAAATCGAAGCGAGACAATGAAAGAGATTGAACCCGAACCGACATTCCTCCCAAGACGGATGTCAACCTTCCAGATACCCCACCTTTCCCGCCTCTCATGACATCATTGTCGCCCGACCCGGCTATATATTCCAGGAATGTGCATTGACCTTCAGTCAATCAACACTATAGCTGCCGGCGTCAAAGCTTGCGAGGACATGGACGCCTCTGGGATTCTACCCCTCTTCTGCCTCAACGATAAAAACTATAGCATCTTTCTGGCAGAGGAATTCTATCAGAGGATGGAGCTCATGAACAAGACAGCTCTACGAGGGTGGATTCGAGGCCGTCCCATCTCCATTTCTGCTAAGTCAATCTCCACTATCATCGGCGTACACTACGGTGGAGCTCTTGCAGCAACCATGGCTGAGGCTGTACATGCCTGGGAAGCCATGAGGGGAGTAGACACCCTCAGGGAGCCTCAAGGGAAAATGCTCAAATCTGCTCCTCTTGACGTTCATCGCACCCACCTTATAGACAAGGGGCTTCTATTCAAGAGTGGAGCTCATGATATGTTTACGGCCCAACAAATCAACTTGACAAGTGCCGTATTCCTTCAACTACATCTCAACTGGGGGGCCATCATCTTCAACGAATTAAAACAGTGGGTGGAGAAAGCAAAGAACAACCTCACTTGCAAACGCCCCTTTGTGAGGCTGATTAATGCCCTTCTAAGGGATGATGCTAATGTCAACTCTTCTTTGAAAGAAGATGAGTTGTTTACAGTGGCCAAGGAGAAGCAACTCACAGCCTCGTTCTTCAGTAAATATACTGAGTATGAGAACAAGCGACGGCTGCAGAAGGGTCTACCGCCAGTTACCCTTGACAAAGTGGCCAAGCCTGCACCTATCTTGGTCACCCGCTTCAATATGGAAGCACATGACGCGGCTAGCAGGACCCACAAAAAGGCCTCTGCAAAATTTGACGATCAAGTGGCCGCGTCCCTCCATCAAAAGGCCAAGGACTTGGCTGATGAGGCAGAGCAGCTGCTAAGAACCAAGATGGCAGCCAAGGGCAAGGCAAAGAAGACTAGGCCGGAAGAGGCAACTCCAACTGAAGAGGAGCAGGCCAAGTGGGTTAGGAAGGAGATGAAGGAAGGCCAAAAGAACAAGGCACCAGGCCAATCCAGCCATTCTTCACCTCCACCTGCCCAAGCCCAGCCATCCTCCCAGCCACCTACCCAAACCAGCCAATCACCTTCACCATCTCCTGCACCCACTCCCAAACCCAAACGAAGGAAACTTCGTAAAACCTTTGAAGACCAGCCACCGGCAGTCCCTCCAACCTCTACCGATGAAGCAGCTGAGTCTCCTATTCAGCCGCTAAGGAAGAAAAGGAGAGCTACCGGTCCCCAACCCTCTACCGCAGCCCAACCATCTACCACTACCGACGCCCAACCAACTACCTCTACTGACGCCCAACCATCTACCGATTCACAATCCTCACCTGTCAACCCTTCATCTATACCTGTCAGCCCTTCATCTATACCTGTCAACCCTTCATCTATTCCTATCAACCCTTCACCACCTCCGGAGGAGTCTATCCCTCAAGAGGAGCCTCAAATTCAGGAGGAGACAGCCAGAACCCCCACTCCTCCTCCACCTTCCCCTTTCAACTATTCACCTGACCCATCTACCCCTTCCTCACCTCCCCAGTCCCACCCAACTTCTTCAACCACACCACAGCCAACTCAAATCCCTCCCACCCAGCCATTAGACTCTGTTGCTGCCAAGTTCCTTTTCGAACTTTCGTCAGTAGCAGACCTATTTACCTCTACCCATCAACCTCCTCAACCTTCTATACCTCTCCTTAGAAAACCAAAATCCCTATTCTACCCTGCCCCTTCCTTCTGGTTTTCTACCGACCCCTTACCCGAATCATCTCATATCAGTGACAACTTGGACACTGACATTAAGATTGATTCCCCTCCAACACCACCTCCCCCTCCACCCATTACCATATCTTCCTCCACCAACACCATACCAACCCAAGACTCGTCCTCTTCCGATTCCATCACTCCTCCACTCCAACAGACCATACGGCCTGCAGACTCTACCTCTGCTGGCACTATTCATATTGGCCAGGCAACCACTTCTCATCAGCCAGCCAATGATGAAATTTTGTCTAGGCTTGATGCCATCTATCAACGGCTCGGCGAGCTTACAAGCATATCTACCGCTACCGCCGAAATAGCCACTACCGCCTCAAAAGCCAACGACCGCACTACCGCTCTTCTTCGACAATTCCAAGAGGATGTCTGGACTCGCTTTGGACAGATACGACACGACTTTACCGATGTCAAGATCAACATTGAAGCTCAACGAGATGAGTGTGTCCGTATCTGCTCCTCGCTTTTCTACGAATTATTCCATGCCATCACTCTTCATCTTGGCAACGGTCGTCCTCCTGTTCTCGAACTCAACCGTATTGCTCGAGATTATGCTCACGACGTCATGAATGCCAACCGTGATCGTGATCTGGCCATCACGGAGGAGAAGCAAATGAGGTCAATCAACAGAATGCTGATGGAAGAGAACAGCCGTCTTCGTGAAGAACTGGACTACCGTTCTCGTTCCACCAGACCTCCGACTGATGCAGATGACGAATACGAACGAAGAGTAGAAGAGCTTGAGCGAGAACGTAGAGCAAAAGAGGCTGCAGACAAAGGAAAAGGGAAAAGACCTTGGTAGTTTATGTATCTTTTCTTCCCTTACCTTTGTATTTATCTTCATTTTTGAAAACTCTATGATATGTAAACTTCTTGTTTATAAATACAGAAGATTACTTCTTTTTCAAAAAGGTTATCTTGTTTAAATTCTTGATGCTTTATATTCATATCTGTTTAGAATTTAAACAGTCAGTTTAAATTTATTTGAACTGCTGCTAATCTGTGTGTTGTTCTATGACTCTTTACCTTTGTATGCACTTAGATTAGTCCCTTACATTTGAGGTGTTATTCTGTTTGATAGAGGCATGTCTTCCGTTACTTTATATATATATAAATTTCTCAGACATGTTATTATCTATCAAATAGTCTGTTTTAAGCCCTCATTTGTAGTAATGATGACCAGATATAAATAGGAGGAGATTGTTGATTCTTTTGTTAGATTTATAGCTACTCAATTCATTACATTAGTTTTATACTTCAGTGGCTAATCGGGCTGCGTATCGATTAGCGTGGCAACTGTGTATAGAACTTTGCCTAGTATAGTTTTTATAGGACTTCACAGGTTCAGCGGAAGACCTCTTCACAGCTTCACCGGAAGACCTGCTTAAAGCTTAAGAATGGCAGACCTTGTGTCCACCTAGTCTCCTATGACGTGTCCAATCCAGCAATGACTCATTGGATTAATTCAAACTTATTCTACATCTTTATTTGAATTAATCCAAGACATTCCCTGACATGTCAAGCCGAAAGCAACTCTCCGAAAAGCAGAAGACTTTTCGTCCCCGAACAAATGAAAGCAGAAAGCATCGCCCCTAGTTTCTGCAACAACTCTCAGATTTGACACCTATATCGCCCACCTTTTTTGAAGATCTCAGAAATCATTCCCTGCTCTAGATATCTGTGAAGACGAAAATCCTTGACTGACAGCCCCATGCATTTAATGCATTGATGAAAAGAGCTGTTGAAGTATTCGTCTTCTCCAACGGATCTTTTGATGAAGCACCTGCTATAAATACTGCCATTGAAGACTGAAACAAGCACTGTACAGAATCAATCGAACACTTAAAGGATTGCTCTGAAACTTTCCAAAACTCCAAGTCTTTCAACTCAGTGCAATCAAGAGATCCTCAACAGATCTAGAAGTCCTCGTCAACAACAAGAAGCTTCTCATCAACACTTATTGTTTTATCTTCTTGTTGTTTACTTCCATTAACTATACTTCTGCACGAATTCCCTAGAACTCAAACACAAGTCAATATTTTGTACACGATCCATTAGAGATATTCTTTGTAATTGATCTAGTGGAAAACATAGTGCACAATTTAAATCCAAGGTTGACTGCCTTGGTGGTGGACGTAGCACTCATTATAGTGTGAACCATCCCAAAATACTTGTGTTATTCCTTACTGTTTGTCTGATATTTGAACTGCATAATTACTTTGATTATCTTTATCTTTTTATAGCAGAACTTAAGTAACTTGTAAAGGTCTACCGGTAGTCCTTATCAACAGACCTGGAACAACTACTTTGAAGGTTTTCCGCTACTTGAATCTTTTCGATAGATTGCAAGTATCTTTCAAAGTATTTACCAAAAAGTTTTAAGTGATTAATAAGCTATCCAACCCCCCCCTTCTAGCTTATTATTGTGCCCATTGGGACCCACAAGTGTCCCTCTGCCGCTACAGTTGCTGCTCCCTCTTCCAATGTAGAGGTTCCTTTTGCTACTGAGGCATCCTTTGGTCCTATTAATGCTGAAGAAGAGTATGACCCAGATGAACACATTCCTCTAGCCCATCTTCTCGTTAGATCCAAAAGGGGAGTCTGCAATATCTTATCCTCCTCGGGGAAATCTTCTTCCAGCGCTGCTCATGACATCTCAAGTGATGGAGATTTTCAGGACGTATTAGCAGCAAGCTCTGAAGACATCAAGGTCACTGTTGACAATGCTGAACAAAATGCTATTGATGATGCATCATCATCTGCCTCATTCCCTCCTCTGGATATTGGTCAGGCTTTCTCTCCCATCTTTTATACCTCTTTTGCTGCTTTTAGGTACAATATGGACAAGAACATTGTGGAAGAACGTCGTATTTATGTTGATGTCATGGCTAGGTTTGGCTTGGATGTTTTTCTTCAAATACATCATCTCTTGGGCACTATAACTTCTGCATCTCCGCATGTCAAAGAAATTGTCATGGAATTTTATGCTAACTTAGAAGAGGACATGACTAAGTTAGGCACTTCTAGATATGGTCAAGTTTTCGACCGAAACAAAATTGTGGATTTTTCTCATTCTTCAATTAATAATTTTTATGGCTCTCCGGATGTTCGTGAAGAAGGTGTGTTTGATGAATGTGATATTATGGCTCGAGAAATTACCAAAGGGACTTTGACTTCTTGGCCAGTCACAAAATCTAGGGATAGTGTCAAGCGGGACAAATTTTGGACTTCCTCTCTGTCTTCTCTGTATGCCGTGTTGCACAAATTCTGTTGTGTAAATTGGGATCCTTCTTTGAATCAAAATGTGGTCACAGAATCACATGTTCATATTTTAAAGAAGATTGGAATGAACTATCCTTGTAATCTTGGGGAATTGGTGTTTCGCAAAGTGACTGCTTTTGCAAAATCAGAATCTACGCCTCGTGCCATTCCTTATCCTCATCTGGCTTACAGCTTGTGTGTGTTTCAGGAGGTTTTGGCTCTAGACAATGAACATTTAACTCCTCCATCACTGCCCTTATCCATAAGTTCCAAAATTCTAAAAGGGAATCGGGTTGTGGATCTGTTCCTTGTTTCTCAACTTCCTCCTGTGTTAGCTCAGGTTCCCGGCCCATCTCCTTCTACTCAGCCCTCTCAAGTTATTACTCATGCCAATGACACTCCTAATGTTCCTCCGAGCTTTACATCATCTGATGGCTCATCATTTCCCATGGCTTCAACAGGAATCACTGCTCCTATGTCTTCTCCGTTCATCCAATCTCTGGTGCCTCTCATTGCTCAACAGATATGTTTTCTTTCATTTCTTCGGACTCGTCTTGATCAATGGCTGATTTCTCCTCCTGTCCTTTCTGCTCAAAGAGGGGGAGTACTGGACCTTTTTCCTGCTGCCGACGACTTAGCCAATGGTGCAACAAATGTTTCCTCATCGGTGGCACAACCTCAAGGGGAGATTCAGCGAACTTAGAACTGGATTTTATTAACTGCTTTTGGTTTGTCTTTTGATTGGATATGATGGATCATTTTGACTTATTTTATCATAGATTTATTTCTTTGATATCTTGAGTTATTAATTTCAGGGGTACGATGCTTTGGTTAGAAAGGTAACAACAAAGCGGGAGATTGTTGGAGAATATTTCTCCCCGCGGCTCTTTTTCTAAAAATCTCCTTTGTCGTGTTTTACATTTTAGGGCATGCTCTATCTTATAGAAATATAGATTGTTATTACCTTTCCTTTTCTTTAGTAGGATGTTTAGTTATTATCTTATATAAGGACTCTCTTAAAGGAATTCTCTTGTTTGTAGGAATTTAAGATCTATTCTATATATAACGCTTCCTGATCCTTTCAATGCCGTGTGAGGGTGCTTTTCTTGGTTGACAAGGTCTCTAGAATCTCTATATAAGAAGGGACCAGCCTTGGTAGAAGATTGATCAAGCATAGAATTTATAAAAGAAGTTATTCGCACATGATGCTATCTGGAAAACCAATGAGCCATTGATTGATCCATCATCAGAAGGCTCATCTGTTTTTCATTGCTTTACATCAACAGTCTGCATTTGTTGTTACATCATGAATGAGTGGTGTATTCATGAATGTTAAGAATAGATTAGATTAATCTACTCGTGTTGAAGTTTTTTCGTATTGATTTGCACCATTTCTAGAGTTGCTTTTCTTTATTGTAATTGTGATTACAATCCCATTCTAGTGGAAGTTTCGCCCTTAGGCATTGTCTACAAGTTTTTCACTTGTACACATTTTTACTTCTTGTTTTTTCTTTGCTTGCTTCCTGTGTTATTTTGTTTCTCTTTCCGCTGTTGTTCCTGTTTAATGATTCATGAGATGTTGTATTACTGGATTGTTCATTGTTGAATCCTAGTTATTCAACTATTTCACCCGTAAGGTAGTATTTTCATATTTCTGAGTAGAATATTTAATTAGTCCTTAAATAGACATTATTTTTTATAGGATCACTTTATATAATACATAGAATGTCACACCAATTTGTTATATAAAAAATTACATCCTTATTGGAGACAATCACTCTGCAGATGGATTCCTGTACAAAAATTTCATTCATTGTTTCAAATTACTACTAGTCAAGTGCAAAAGGCTCCATCAATAAAGCCAACACTTGGTCTTTAGTCTCACGATCTTGAACCCCAAAACCATCTCCATTTTGGTAAATAAAATGTGCCACTCGTGACGCATTTATCACGCATCTAGTAAATAGTTTGGAAAATGGAGATTCTTTGACGCAGTATTTGTTTATCTTCTTCCATGTACTAGTTATCAGGCTTGTAATGTGATTTCGGGCAACCATCTCGGAAACGTTTGCTTGTCTCATATAACAAAGAATTGAAGAAGGAGCGTCGCCTCTCTCTTGCTCCACCTATATCACACATGTAAACAAAAAAAAAAGTTTAGTTTGTCAATGCTTTTTCTTGGTTAATGATGTATATTGTCAGAGCTAGTTGAAATCAGTTTTGTCAGATATTACCATAGATGTTCCTTGATCGTTGCAAAGTCGAATAATCAACGAGGTATAGTATATAAAATCTTTATTATTTCTCCATGAAGAAATGGCCTCTTTTTCTTCTACCCCAGTCGTTACTGATAAAAATGCATGAAGATATATCACAGGACCAGATGATGAGATCCATCCATTATCTAAATACTCTTTGAGTGAAGGTGTATAACCCTTGTTGTACCAGCGTGCTTCAACAAGTAATGCTTTGCAAAAATCTTCCCACTGAAAATCCAAATTTGAAAAGAAAAAGCAAATTAGACGATGATCATGATCAAGGCTTAGCTATAATTGTTCATAGTATAGACAACATGGAATAATTAGGAACTAGTACCACTTTTTGTAAATGAGGTAACACCAAAAAATTACAATCCTTTTCTTTCTGGATTTCAAATGCAATCTCATGGGTAGTATCATATAGTGTTTGAAAACAAATTTTCATGCATGCCGGAAGTTTCTGAATTCCCTCGGAGTTCCACCTGAAAATGGATCAAATATATACATTTTATATTATTATGAACAATTAACGTGATCACAAGCATTTTAATTATTAGAAGAAGTTTTAGTGAATACATATATACCTATTAACAGCTGTGGTGAAGAGCTCAAGTTCCTGCAATGAACCATACACATCATAAACATCGTCTATGATTAGTATCAATTTAATGACTTTGGTTAGCCATTTTCTAAGACTTCCGTAGTTGGTTTCAAATGCAACACCAACTGTCCATAAGTAGCTTTCAACTATACGTTTCCTTGTAAAGCTTAAACTTTCGGCCACGCCAAGATCTTTCCACCACCTGTATCACATACAAAAGACCAAATTAATATGTTTTAAACTTCTTATGAGTAAAGTGCGCGCTTATGAATTACTTAAATTGTTGTACTAAGTAAACACCTATCAAAATGTCATCCTCCCTCCTCTGTTCCATCAAAAAGTCAAACTTTCTGTTTCTTTAAATTATTGGTCGTACTGGTAGATTGAACATGAGACATCACGTTAAATATTCTTGTGAAATTTGAGAGTCAACTGGTACCTTGATATATCTTTGAGTTCATTTTGGTGTGTGTCTTGAATCCTATTGAAATGTATCTTTGCCAGGTTGAGTATGGTAGTGTTCTTGGCATCCTCTTTTTCATAATCTTGTATGTTTCTTTTAACATCGTACCAATCCACTCTACGTTGCAAAGGGAGCTTCAAGGCATGGGTTACTTTCTTCGCAAACATATGATTTGGGTTGGAACAAATATTTTTGAGAACTCCAGTTGTGAAAGTCGCAGCATCTTCCAATATATATTCACCTTCTATTGCCAAATTTGAGGCTTCAAAAAGCTGTAGCATTGCTTTTGCATTGAACTGCATGCTTTCAATGAAATTTCCTGAACTGTCCATGAATTCCTTGAACACATCTGAGTTATATTACCAACCAAAGAAATGTAGTTGTTAGTCAGAAATTTTTTTTTCAAATTGTTGGAAAACATTATTAGTACCTTGGGAAACATTATAGCCATACTGCCGAAGGAGCCTAAAGCATAGGGAAGTAGCATAGAGGTCCTCTCCAGTAACAACATGGTTCGTCTTAAGTGATTCTACGATGGTCTCTAAACCTATCTTGATCTCCTTGTCGAAGAGATAAGCCAATCCTAGTTTCCCAAAAATGTCAATAAGCTCCATCTTTGCCAATGCGTCCCCCTTTTCAGAAAAAGTTGTCGCAGCTTCTTCTTTTAGCTTCTTGACTAGACATTCATATTTCTCTTCCTGCACTATGTCGGTATTACGAAATGCATTTAAATCTTAATCATCTGATCATAGAAGCCACTATACTTTAATATATACATAATATATTGGCAATGGAAGTAATTAAGCTAGAAAAAAAAAAAAAGCTAAGCTCTCACCGAGAATTCACTTGTCAGGGACTGAAGAAGATCATAATTCCAAATATTGGGTTTGTAGTTAGCAGATCGCCTTTGATCAGAGGAGTATGCAGGTTGGGTGGCCAGAAATGGTTTCAATCCATAGGTGGAATCCATGATAGGCAACGGGACAACTACTTCCAATGCAATACTTTTGTGCCAACATTCGACTGGTGGTTATAAATTCTTATAATGGAGGAAGTACTATTTTATATTCTTCCTTTCCGGGCAAAGTGTCCTCATTTAAAAATCAAAGTTTATAAGAAAATAACACTTTTAATAACCAATTAGTAATAAAATGACACTTTTATGTCTTAATTTTTTAAAATAGACTATTTAAATGAAAATTTTCAAAAATAAAATAGTAAACTCTTTGCTCAGAACAAAGGGAGTAGTTTACATTACACCGTAATGGTTTAGACTCCACCAAATTTATTTATTTTTATTTTTATTTTTTTTGAGGTCACTCATCTGACAAACTCAGGAGCCTGCTGCTGTGCAAAAAAAAAAGATAAAGGTTATATTAATTTCCTTCGACAAGTATAGCTTCTTACGTATAAGCTTATGTCACTTCTTGCACTATGAAGCTATTTATCCAACATTAATCTTTATCTGATTATAAGAGCAGAAAATGGCCTATCAATGTGATATCTTTTAAGAAGGATATCATTCTTACTGGACAAACATTTGCAATCATTCGTTTCAAACATCGATTGTATCCACAAACTATCATGAACATTTTACACGTCAGGTCTATTTATTAAATACTAAAGGAGTGTCTTCATTTTTATTGTGCATGGACAACATGTCTTAGGAGTCCCTTTCTAACACTTTAAAATATCGTTTCATAACAAGTATCAGATATGATTAATAAGTTGAGTTGACTGATATTTAATACGTAATTGATAATTTGGATTAATGTCACGAGTTATCCGAATATATTCATTGGATTAATACCACAAGTTATTTGGATAAATTCATTATATCACTATTAATACCAATGAGGATGGTAGTATTATTAGCACCCTCACCAAATAAAATTAGGATTAATATTTTTAACCTCAAAACTATCCCTGATATACAAATAAAGATTAATAACGAGGACGTTAATAGTACTGAAATTAATAATACTACTTATTCGTGTTCTACTAGCAAACAAGCACTAAGCTCATAAAAGATGTTAATTATGCACAATAGAATTTTTATACTCACTTTGTTTCTAATTAATTGTCCATTCTTTTATTTTTTGTCTGTTCCAAATTAATTGTCCTCTTTTAAAACATTTCTTTTTGGATTTTTTAGGCCTAAATCGTAATTTGGTAACCCCACTTTTTCACTTTTTGCAATATAATAACTCTACAACTATTATTTTTCAATTTAATTATTGTACTTGGCAACATATAGCATGTTCATCACTCCATCCAATTTTTTGGATAGAAAGCTTAAAACAATTGTAGAAATCAGAAAAAAATTATCGTCGGCAGCCGAGGTTTCGCTGAGCGTACACTAGCCGAGTTGCCGTCGGCAGATCGAGGGACTCCAATCGGGGGAGGAGGTTGGAGTCTTGAAGGAGTACTGCCGCGATTGGGGATTAAGTGGTAACTGGTAAGGGTTAAGTTAGGGTTTTTTTATAACTTATATATATATATATATATATATATATATATATATGAGAGGGACTGAAAAAAAATTGATTTATTTTTTGTAGCGAGTCACCTTATTGCAAAAGTGGGAAAGTAGGGTGACCAAATTGAGATTAAGCCAAAGCAATTTGGTTTTGTTCATAGGGTATTTTAGTCTTTTTAATCATTTACATGTCATATAACGAACGGAAATGACTTGAGTGGCCTTATTGAATATTTAATCCAAATACAATAATTAAATTGAAAAAAATACTTGTAGAGTTATCATATTGCAAAAAAATGAAAAAGTAGGGTGACCAAATTACGATTTAAGTTTTTTTTTTACCACTTTATCTTTACTTTTTCTACTTTAATTATGGTCACATACTTAAAGGGTATTAAAGAAAACCACACATTACACCAATGTTTATAATGCATTCAATTTTATTTCTTAAACAATGTGCTAGGTCAAAGATAACGATTATTTGAAAACTATCAAATTAAGTACTAAGGCCTTCTAGTCATTTGTCTAAGATAATACTCCTCCCGTCTCAAAATAAATGACATTTTAGGATGAAAGAAAATTTTTCCCAATATATTTAAATTAATGACGTTATAAGATTTCATGAAAAAATTGTACCCATTTTGTTAAAATTCCCCTTTGTAATTATTGTCGAAGGAAATATTTTATTGGAAATGCATTTGTCTTCAAAATCCAAGGATTTAAGGAAAACATGGGTTGAGTAACAACTTATCCTTCAAATTTGTTTCTTTTGTTGGTTATTTTCATTCTTTTTTTATATTACCAAACATGAATTCATTTACTTTTATGAGTGTGTGAATTTAAAATAATTCAAACTTACTGTATTAGATAAACACATTGTTATTGGAGTCATTGTTCATGTCGTTTCTGGAATTTATAACTTCCATTAGAAAATAATATATTTTGTTAGAGAAATCAAACTTGCAACCCCAAAGTATATCTATATTACAAAAAGCTGGGTAATTGACTAGGGCTATTCAGAGGTCAGGATTTATTTTTTTTACTATCATCATACGGCTGTCATTTATTTGGATAACCTTCTCTTCTGGGTTTCCTTATACAGTTAGAATTAGGTTTCTTTATAAAACAACTAGGTAATTGACTAGGGCTATTCAGAGGCTGAGATTAAATTATCTTTAAAAATTTAACGGTTGAGATTCACCCTCACATTCACATATGTGAGTAGTTATCCATTTTTAACCCCCTATAATTAATATTATGAGTAGTCACCCCTTTTTCTTCTCCCTATATTTTATTTTCATATTACAAAGTCGCACCCTGCGATTAGTCTTTTGAACAATCACCCCTTATAAAATATCAGTCCCTCAACTATCACTTGAAGCAATGTACCTCTCAACTGTAATATTTTTTAAATAACACCTTCTATTTAGATACAGTCATTTAAATTGACGAAATCATATATACTGGCACCGTGTCATAGGCACAGAGATGCCAAAACACGTGTGTAATTGGTAAAAGCTAATTACATACTGAGATTAATTCTTTTACTGCAATCATATGCTCTACATTTAATCTAAATTGTAAATGTGTGACATGCAGTTACTTTTTCCAATTTTATTGCTTCTTTTTCTTCCAAAAATAGATAACTATTCCAATAAAGACATATTCTACGACTTACTTATTATTTACGGTTTTACAGTTTTTCATTTATTATTTTATGGTTTTACCGATATTGTTTTACTGAGATTTATTGTTTTAACGTGCATAACTAATCAATTTAATTGTAGTCCAGCGGTAAATTTTGAATATTTGTATTTTAATTTTTTTTCTTTTTAATTATTATCTTAACTTAATCAATTTAATTTTTTTTCGACCCGTAATTTCGTATACAAATAAAAAAAATCGTAAGTTTTGTAATTTGAAATATATTTTTCTTTTTAACTGTTATCGTAATTAACTTAATCAATTTAATTTTTGTCCGGCTCCTTTTTTTGTTCGACAATTTATTTTTTTTCGGCCCGCAATTTCTTATACAAATAAAAAAAATTCATAAGTTTTGTCTGGTCCATTTTTTTGGTCAGCTCGCAGTTTCGTGTACAAATTATTAATTAATCCCTCTGTTCCGGGCAAAGAGACCTTTACGGTATTACAAATATTTAGTTGTATTTTCTTAATTAATTTTTTTCATCATGCTTGGTTCATACATTGATCACGCTCTTACTGGCACCATGCCATCGGCACGGGCACGAGTTTATTTTTATAGAATGTTGGACATCTTCTCATTGTTGTGGTTTCGTTTGTTGGGGTATGTGTATTGCAAGTTTCCATTGATTTAATTACAATTTTTTTTTAGCTTTTAGGGTTGATTAATTTGGATCAAATGCATCTTCGTTCGCCTGTTAGATTTTGTATGATAATATGTTGTAGGATTCATGTTTTGTAGATGAAGCAGAAAATTTGGTTAGTTGAATATGTTTGAATTTTCTTTGTCTCATGTGTAGCGGAAATAATAGACAAAGTTATTGCATCTCATGTTTACAAAGTTAAGCAAAAACCCCCAGAATATTTAACAGTAGTTACAATTAAATTATTTATTTCTTGGTTTTCTTATAAAATAATTATCGAAGTAAAATGTTTTATTTTGTTAGGTATTTTGGTTCATTTCCACATTATTTCATTTATTGATAAATTCTCGAACTGGCGTCGTGCCATCGGCACGGGTAAGAGTACTAGTATACTTAGACTAAAAATATGAAATTCCCTCAAAGTATCTATAAAGCCCCACTTTGTCACCCAAACAAAGTTTTGTGTCATTTTCATATGTCATTTTATAATTTTTTTTCTCGTTTACCCCCTAGTCACGACGAAGGTTACCAATTTAACGTTAATATGCACATGGTATTTCACGTGTAAGGCATTTTAGTCATTTTTTGGCAACACATTCTTTGCTTTTAGTTACCTAAGAGAAATTTCATTTTCTTCTTCTCCGACAATATTTTCTCTGCATCTTCTCCAGCAATAACCTCGTAAATTTTAAGTGAGATAAAAACTCAAGAGTGTATTAATGTTTTATTCAAATTATTATATAGAAAAATAAATAAAAATAGAGCGAAATCATATCAGAGATATTGAACTCAAGATCAGATAATCACACTTAGGTGTCAAGGCCACCACGGATCAGAACCCACCAAAAAATTAAAGACGTACAACATAATACACAAGCATACACCAAGAATTTCAAATCTCATATGTGAATCCATCACATACGTATATGACAATGATGAGATAAACCATGCTTCAATCCGTCTTCATCATCCATGGCTTCAACTCTAACACATTTCTCATCGGCACCGTTAATATTGTTTATGGTATGATTTGAGCAAATTCTCGATCTAAAACATTATTTGTCACACCATGTTTATCACTAAGATTACCAGACATGACATCTCATCACCAAATTTGACATGGAATATGAAAACGCTAAAAAATTACGTTGTGGGTCAAAGTGGATTTGGTGGATACTTTTGGAGGAAATTTGTATTTTGGACTAATTTTGATGGGGCCAAAATATGATTAACTCCCATAATTACACATCATATCTCACATTGCACTCCAACCTACAAAGTGTCTCACTTTCATAACTTATTTTGCTATTTGTCTCACTTTGTCCCCTCTCGTCTATGGGTGTTAAAAATAGTAACGAAAAATGGTATGTGCATGTCACATGTAAATTATTTTGATCATTTTGATTGGCGCAAAAAATGGGATTTGGCTATAACTTCAATATTTAGTTAACCATTTAGTATTTAGAATAAGTTTTTAAATAAAACTAATAAATAATTATTTTAATAATCCAAAAATAATTATAATGCTAAGTTACAATTTCCCCCCCAAAGTATCCACAAAATCGTATAGTTTACTCCTGTGTAATGTTTGTCACATAATGGTATCTGACTTTACTTTCCCCCCTCTCATTTTCCACCCTACCACTGACGAACGTTGGAAAATTCATGTTAAATAGCACGTGGTCTTCCACGTACGGGGCGAGAATGACATTTCCCTTCTTCGGTTAAAGAGTAAATGTATTAAAAGTACAAACCCTAATCTCACACCCTCTCCTTCTCTCTTCTCTCGGTGTAAGTTCCCATCTTGGGGTCCACTGTAATAGCCGCAATCTCTAGCTAGCCCCACCATAGCTGCCATCATCTCTGGGTGCAAGTTAACATATCTGGCCCAAACCCTTCCCTCTTTCGTCATGCCTATCATATCTTTAGCGTCATCCTCCTTCCATTCTATCCAAGCTCCATCTCCGATCTCCCACATTCTCTCCCCTGCAAAAGTCGTGCTTAAAGTAGAAATCTGAGGCTATAGAGTATACTTACTAAAAACCCTTGAAAAAACATGCAATTAACAGAAAACCCATAAACCATATCGACAAATTCATCAAAGAGAGACAACTTTATAGCACAAAAGGGCCTAGTGATATGGTTGTTTGAGAGACCGAAACAACTTAGATCGGATCTATTTAGAGAAAGAGACGAGAGAAACATTGATGGTGTGAAGAATAACGCTGCCCTGGTCTTTTGTAGTGAAAAAATCAGAGAAACGCTCGAAGCAGAAACAGTGCATCAACAAGACCAAACAGGAGAACCCAGAAAAGGACTATGGGCGTCCCTTGCGTTAGTTTTGGGCGCCGCGCCTAGAAGCACCTAAGGCAACGCCCATTTCAGCCTCAGGCTGCGCACATGTTCATTTGCAAACTGCCTAGTATCCTGGTTTTGCCCTGGCTGCTCCCTCTTTTCGTGAATTTCGGCCCCTGTCCAGCCACGAGATTCGTAGAGTGTACCAGGCTTCATAGCCTTCACGAGCCAAGCAGGAAACAAATCAGAAACAGAAGGAGGCGGCTGCATTCCCTCCCCTGCAAAGCATTGGCAACCCCGATAAAATTCAAAAGTTTATCCCCCAAATCCAAAAAAAAAAAAAAATCATCTCTAAGTACAGTGTGTCTTCACAATAGGTAATGGTATATTTTCTTTTATTTAGGCATCGCTAGAATAAATAAGTCAAATAATTATGCATCGTATAATAAAATTCATTGCATTAAAAAATATATAAGAAGTTATAGTACAAGAAAAAATCAAAAGAAAAAAGAAAGGAATATTAAAAAGGCAATTGGTCCCGTGATGATCTGCTCCGCTCCAAGCCTCCGCCCATGACCTAAGGACCGATCCCGCCAACCCTATACTCTCGTCCTCTCACCCAAGTATGACCCGATCCGTTAGCTTCATCATCATCATCATCATCATCATCCTGGTGCCTGGCTCGGCTCACAACATCATTGTTCTGGCAAGACAACTCATCTATCATCCGCGGATACAATTTGGCAAGGCCGAAGAAGCCTTTCACCCACCTTACAATAAGATGAGATGTCCACCTGGAAAATAAAGATACCAGTCAGGAAAACAAATATATGGCAAGACTGAGAAGAAGGCAGAAATAAAAAGAAAGTATATACCGTGTGGGCCCTCTCAAGAATCTGGTATGGCTCTGGAATATCAACATCAGGCAAGGCCTCCTCCACAAGTCTTCCCACACGAGAGTATGGAAAGGTGGGAAAATCTCTGGCTGGCACAAAATAATCAACCTGAGCACCAGGGCCCAAATGTGAAGGCCTAGGTCTATTTGCGACGTCTGATGCAAGTCTAATTGCTATCGAGACAAGGTGAAGCACCTTCCTCAAAAACTCAACATAAGGCATGGCGGGAAAAATTTCAGAAGGGGCAATGTACCTCGCCAAGCACTGATACCGGTTAGGTATGAAATCTGGGATGATCACCCAGGTTGGCGGCGCTGGTGGTCTCACTGGCTCACGGGGAAGAGACAATGTTGTCGATTGACCCGCTCGCCCATATATAAAGAATCAAGCATGATGGACACCATCAGAATGCGTCAGCTGCTCATCTCCAGGGAAGTGAAATATTATTCAATTCCCCTCCAAGGAATGAGGCTCACCATGTCTATACGAGAGCTAGCAATCCTTTCTTGTACCATCGCTATGGGCAGCCTGGAGCCATCCCGGTCATCCTCCACCTTGTTAGCATTCACATACTCTGCAAGGAAGGGCGATGCATGAATTCATTCCCGAAGACGGCCAGGAACGAAGCCAAAAACTGAATAGGCCCAGACTTGCAAAGAAAAAAAAAGAGACAAAAGAAAGAAAAAAAAATCAATAAATGATGCATAAATTCTAGCAAGTATCCAGAAGCATAAATGATTTTAAAAAATAAAAAAAGAAAGTCAACTCCCAGGCCGGAGAAAAACCGTTAAGGTTGGGAGATTCATTACGGCTAGAGTGATCCATGGAAAAGTAGAGCTCAGCTAAGCATGCCTGTCCCCAGTCAACATCATCAACGTGTCCAGCATTCTGTTCCAACCACCTCTTCACGCTACGGATACGGATCTCGTCTGTGCTCTTATAATCCGGCATGAGGCACAATAAATCCTCGACCACATCATGTTGATGGCACAGGGTGAAATCTGCTGCTAAGTTCCTACCAATGCTGGTAGGAATACCCGTGATGACAGTAAAATCGCAGGGAGTCATAGTAGATTCTCCCCAACTGAAGTGAAAAGTATGGGTGGTGTCCCACCAATACTCTCTTAAGACCTCGTAAATGGATAGCTAGGTAGCTGCGAAAGTGGCCGGCCACTCGCAAAAATGTTGCCAAGCATGTCTGCTCGATCAAGATCATTGCTTACGGTGGCAAGAAATTGTATATGGCAACCAGCTTCTCCGAACTGGCCTAAACCCGGTTGATAGTCTTCCGTGCCTCCAAAACAAAAGAAAAAAACTCATCAGCAAAAAAAAAGGAAGAAAAAAAAGAGAGAGAAAAGAAAAAACCTATTTCTTTGATATCATCCCATCATGCATGTCATATTTCATGTCATTACATTAATTATGTCATGTTCATACTCATTATGCATTTTAGGAAAAAAAAAATTGCGCATACATATTTTTATTTTTTTCGTATAATTATCTAGTATGTGCATTTATCCCAATATATATGCATATTACATTTTCATGATTTAAAATTATTTTCTGGTCATTTAAAAAACAGAAAAAGAAAGAAAAAGAAAAAAAGTTATGTTTTCTTTTTTGTCACTGTGCATCTATCCGCATGACATGTTTTATTTTGCCTAAATTTAACATGCGCATATATCCGGAAAAAAATATATCAGTTGCATGTGCATTATCCATATATATATATATATATATATATATATATATATATATATATATATCAGCAGCATGTGCACTCTCAAAAAATAAATATATAAGTTGCATGAACACACATCGTAGAATCAAATAGTGTCAATTACATAAGCATGCATCGCAAAACTAAAAGGCATCAATTTCATATTTTTTATATACTTTCATTACCAAATGCTTCATCCTAGTATAAATCATGCATGCATAAGCACCAAAATTGCAACAGGTATACTCCAAGAGTGCCGAAATATCAAAAAAAAAAAAAACCCAAGGAATTCAAGATATTAAACCAAGTGGGTTTTAGAAATTGAAGACTTACAGTCAGATCTGGAAGATGAGCAACATAGATGTGTTGATCTCGGTGTATGTTGCCCCAATAATTGTCAGAATACCAATATCTGACAACATTTCGATTTAACGGAGGCAATTCCCGACGTCTTTGACTCGATTCTGAGTCAATAGGACCTTTTCCCTTCCTAGATCTTGAAGAAGAAGTCATTTGGTAAGCAAAGCAATTAATTTGGTGGAAGAAATTTGAGAAAATGTTGAAAAAATGAAGAGTTTTCTTCGTCGACAACAATGGAAGCAAAAATGGTGAAATGTTGTTGTTGCTCCTGCCTTCCCGTAAGTGATGATAAAAGGGGAGGAAGGGTTTCCTCCCCTCCAAAGTTCATTTCAGCAGTAAAATCTCAAGTTTACCCAAACTACAAAATGACCCTAAAGTCCTAACGGAGACTTAATGGAAGTAACTACCGTCAAAAAAGTTCACGGCCATCCAGCTAGCATCTAAAAGAAGAAATATATTCCCAGCGGAATGCGTGCCTGCAAGCAAAAGAAAAGAAAAGAGGAGGTAAAGTATCTGCATTTTACTTTATCTGTCGCATGCATTTTATGTCATGTTATCGCATCTGTGTTGGATCCTTTCCACGAAGGGTGCAATCCCGGGACATGGAAACGATCAGTTTCATGCTATTCCACCCGCATCTGTGTTGGATCCTTTCCACGAGGGGTGCAATCCCCAGGACATGGAAATGATCGGTTTCATGCTATTCCACCTGAAGTTGTGTTGGATCCTTTCCACGAGGGGTGCAAACCCCGGGACATGGAAATTATTGGTTTCATGCAATCCCACCTGAATCTGTGTTTGATCTTTTCCACAAGGGGTGCATACCCCGGGACATGGAAAGGATCAAATCCTATCTTATCCCACCCAGAGCTTATTGTTGTTGTCGGCAAAGGCCGAACCACGTTTGGTTTGATTTCTAAAAAGGATACGTAGGCAGCCTACTGAGTAGGCATGACCATCAGAGCATTTTCATTTGCATCATATCAACTCTATTCCCATCAGTCCATTAAAGTGTTTAGGGCATGAGTTTTTAAACTGTTGCATCTTAAACTTTTGCATTCTGCATTCTTCCCTATTATAAACTCCATCATTGAGGAGCTCTGTAGACACCCCAATTTCGTACCCCTGTTTTATGACATGCCATAAAATATCATGACCTATTAAAAGGACTAACGGATATCAAGTTACCGAGTAAAAAGTCCAAAAGAACGGAATAATTAACAAACAGTGAATTGCAGGGGGTGAAAGTGCAAAAACAAAAGAAAAAGCAAAGCGGTGCGCATCCCATAGCCACTCTGGGCGTTGCGCCCAGATCACCCCTGGCAGTGCCCACAGCTTCCCTGTTCAATTTTGCAGTTAGCTTTTGGTGCAAGTCCTTCAGCGTACGATACAAGCCGTTAAAGCACAAAAGAAAATATATGCGTTTACCTTCGTTGTTAAGGAAACCCAGCCTCTTAGCCTATAAATAGAAGGCTTCGGCAGTGAAAAAAAAAAGGAGAGGGAGACTCTCACAAACAATTTTACGGAGAGAACGCCGCAGTTGTTTTCCATCCAACCCCAAAGCTCAGCTAGGCTACCGAATCTTCCCCTAAACAATAAAACTCTCCAGCCAAAGTGAACCCTAGCTACCCAACTAGGTTTCTGCCCTATTTCACCGGTTCAAAAATCCCAAAAAGAGCAGTTTCCCTGCCCGAATCCAGACTTGAAATCTAGCCGAGGCAAGCAATTGGTCTGCCCGATTTCAGACTCGACGATAGAAAAAAGCAAGCAAGCATGAAAAAGCACACAAGCAAGCAAGCAAAAGCAAGTAGTTGGGCCGCCCGGATTCCAAGGCGAAAACAACAAAAAGGAGCAGTTACGCTGCCTGAAATCCAGCAAAAGCCAAAAGACTCCCTCTCTCTGAAGGACAGAGCGAGCACATCCTAAAGCCTACCAGAAAAGAAGTTTGGTCCGGGATAAAGTCACATGCTTCAAAAGGTAGGTACCATAAAGTATTTATTATTTTATCTTTAAAAAGTGTTATTTAAAATATTAATATATCACGAAATAAGTCGTTATGCTGCTCAAATTTCGGGTATAAATAACACTAAAATAAGTCGTTATTATGGCCAATTTTTTATAAAATATATTTGCAACTCTAAAATGAGGCTGCTATAAGTTTCTTTATTTCTTTTATTATATATACGTATATATATATATATATTTCAATGTTTTATTTAAATTGTTAATTTTATAGAAGAGTATATTTAGCCGAAAAACCTATTTTGAGTCCTAAAAGGCGAGTTGGGTGCCTAACTACTTCCCAACTCGTAACTTAGCCTCTTAACCCCTTTGCAAATTTGGTATTTTTTTTGTTTTTCTTTGTTTATCCTTTAAATAAAGATGGCGACTCTGTCGTTTATATTTTGAGTCCACAATTGAGACCAATCATATTTCACGCGCTTTAAAAGGTTTTGAAATCACCCCATCTTTCAGTGGCGCAAATCTGATCAAACATTGGGCACTCACAAACGGTTTCGACCGACAACAAATTATTTTTGGAAAGGTAGCTTAGGTGAATTATTTTTAAATCTCTCTTGAAGGAGTATATCATCAGCTTGTCCTCATTTAATTATTGTGTTGCTCATGTCTTTTTGGCTTTAAATGGAAAATGGAAATTCTTAGCTACCCCTTTTTAGAAACCTCAATTTTATCCACACATCACTTTATGTAAGGGTAAAATAGGTTTGGCCTATTTTGGTTTTGTTTCTCCTTTCTTAGTCCCTAAGTTTAAGCATTTTTGGAAACAAAATATTTAATTAGATTTTGGTTTTTCTTGATCTTAAAGTTTAGGAGTCATTTTTGGAAACAAAATATTCCTAAAGATTTTTTGTTACATTTTTGGAAACAAAATCTATGCAATAATCCTTCCTAAACCGTGTCTCAAGAGTCCTTGTTCATATGGAAATAAAATCTAGGATTTATGGTAAGTGTATTTAGTTCCTAACTCTAATACTATTCCTTGTTGGAGTTTGGTTCCTTTTTTGTAGGTCTCCTCCCCATTATAAATAGAGGACTTGGGGCAGAGGCAAAACACACGAACAGAGAGAGATTTCAGAAGGCTGAGAGCAGATTTTTCAGAGTTTTAGAGGTTGTTTCAGTTTTCAGAATTGTGCAGAATTTGAATGTAGCTTCTAATGCAGCTACATCAGAAGCTACATTGAAAACTGCTGGAACTGTTTTGTCTTCCTAGTTGATTTTAGTTAGCTGTTTGTTTCTTCCCACGTTTGTTGTACCTGTTTTTCTGTGGGCTTTTTTCTCTCCAAGACTTGTCTTGTGAGAGTATTTTGTTTGGTGATTTCACATAGTTTTTGTAAAACAATTCATCATTTTTAGTGAAATCTTTTTGGCCATAAAGCTAGATTTACAAGCATAGGCTTGTAGATTGTTTGGTAAAGTTTTGTGTTTAATTCGTGTTTTATTATTAAAGTCTTCCGTTGTTTTTAATATTTCTGACCATTGTGACTTCCATTGTATCTTCTTCACAAGCTACATTGGAAACTTCATTGGCAACTCTTGAGAATCCTAGCTATTTTGTTATTTCAATTGGTATCAGAGCCTCCTTTTGACATCACTAAGAGTTTATTCTGGTTGTAGCCGTGATGGATTCTCAGTATGAGAATGTTGTTCGTCCTCCAGCTTTGACTAATACAAATTATTCTATTTGGAAAGTGAAGATGCGTATCTTTATCAAATCAATTGATGAAAGAGTGTGGCTTACTGTTCTAAATGGTTGGAGTCCTCCTAAGACTACAGATAATGATGGAGATGTTAAAATCACTAGTGAGGAAAATTGGACCACTCAAGATAGAACCATTGCTTCGTTTAATTCTAAGGCTCTTTCAGCCATATACAAGGCCTTAGATGCCAACACTTTTAGAGTTATTGCAAATTATGACTCTGCCAATGATGTTTGGGATGCCCTTCAAACCTTATGTGAAGGTCTTGTTAGTGTTCGTGCTTCAAAACTTAGAATGCTTACTACTCAATTTGAGAACACTAGAATGAATGAAGATGAAGATATTATATCTTACTATGCTAGATTACTTGATATATCCAATACTGCTCTTGCTTTGGGTGATCATATCATCAATGATCGTCTTGTTAGCAAGATGATGCGGACTTTGCCTGAAAGGTTTAATGTGAAAATTTGTGTTATTGAGGAAGCTCATGACATTGACTAAATTGGTTTTGAAAGGCTAGCTGGCATTCTACAAAATTTTGAGTTAAACCTCAATGAGCAAATTAAGAACAAAGGCAAAGGTGCATCATCTTCTACTCCTTCTGTGGAAAGTATTGCTTTTCCTTCTGTTGTTAATATCTCTTCTGAATTTCTTGAATTCCATAAGGAAATTGAGGAATCTGATTTTGGTGAAGAGTCAATGGATTTTTTAACAACAAATTTTAAAAATATTATGAAAGCAAAGGGGAAAACAGATCTCCATCTTCTATCACCAAAACAGTTTTCAAAACTGAGCCTTACAAATTTCCTCCCAAAGAAAGTTCTTTTCAAACCCCTGAAAAATCTTTTACCAATCCTTTTGCTAAACAGCCTACATCTAGAAGTAAAAATATTGATTCTATTCAATGTAGGGCTTGTCAAGGGTTTGGGAATTATGCTAATCAATGTGCTAATACTTTGAGAAAGAAGGGTTTGAATTTTTCTGCTACTTTGAGTGATAGTAATGATGAAGATCCGGGTGATCTCATCACTCTCACTGCTATACACAACTCTCCATCTGATTTTGCAGGATTTTCAGCCAATGTAGCTCCGGATGCATCTACATCAGAAGCTACATTGGACAGAAGCTGGGATTTTTGTTGTTTTAACTCCTATGTCACAGAAGATGGTGGAGAATCTGAATCAGACCTGCTGGAAGCTTACAAAGAGTTGTACAAGGATTGGCATAAAAGGGTTTATCAAGTTACATTGCTTAGAAAGACAAATGATTTGCTAAAAAAGGTAAATTAAGATTAGAAGGAGTGTATCACAAGGCTGGAATGTTTGCTGACCAAGAAGGATGTGGAGATTGAAGATCTGAAAGAAGAACTCATCAAAGCCAATAAAACCTTGGAAAAATGGAATTCAAGCAAACACAAAATGGATGATATGTTGAATTATGGTAATTCTGGTAAGTCTAGTATTGGATTCAGGCCCAAGACGTTTGTGAAAGAAGGTGAAGGTATGTCTACTGAACCAAAACATCCCACACAAAATTTTCAAAATCCAAACTTCTTTGAAAAACCCAAAACAAGAAAGAGAAATTTTGTGTATCACTATTGTCACAAGCCAGGTCATATATTCAACCATTTTGCTTCCTTAAAAAGGCTGTCTATAAGGAAGAGGTTAGGCAAGCTTACCTAGTTTGTAACCAAGTACAACACCAAATGCAACATCAGCAAAAAATGTTCGAAAATTTTGGGTTCCTAAAAGACAATCAAACATTGTTCCTGCCCTAGCTGATACAAAATCTGCAAGTTCTGGAAATTTAGAGGATAAAATTCAGAATGTAGTTCAGGATGTAGCTCCCAATGTAGCACCGGATGCAGCTACATCAGAAGCTATATTGGAAGCTACATTGGTCAGAAACCTGCCAGATGCTGAAACTGTCTCTAAACAGCCTGAACCTCAACCTAATCTGACTTTTCGCAGCCATGTCATTCCCAGTCGCATTCAGAAAGTTCATCCATCCTCACAAGTCATAGGTAATATTCATGATGACATATACACAAGGAGAAGAGGTACGGTTGATTCTCACAAATTAGCATGCTTATCAAAATATTTTTGAGAGACACCTTAAAACTTTTATGGATGCTCCAAACGACCAAAGATTATGGGCTACAAATTGATGTGTTAACCTTGTATTTTGATAACACTTATGCAATTTGTTTAGCACAAAAATCCAGTTCATCATTCTCGAACAAAACACATTAATTTATGACACCACTTTATTAGAAACTTGGTTGAATATGGAAATTGTTTGCATTGAACATGTTGGGAGTGAAAATCATCTTGCTGATATATTTGCCAAGTGTCTTGATTTTGAGAGATTTTTCAATCTTTGGAAATCTCTTGTGTTATGTGTGCCATATGATTTTACACTTAGTTATAAAAAAAATTAGGCATGATTGCATTTTGTCTTTAGAGGGCACTCTAGATCATTGTTTCACATGTATGTGCCTCTTGTGATTGCTCGGGAATTGCATTCAAAATCAATTGTGATTTTTTTGTTATGATTCTCTCTCTCTCCCAGCTCTTGAGCATGTTTTAAGTCCACAAAGGAAATAGATGCCTTTTGAAATTTAGGGATAAGGCAATTTATTTTGGTACTATGGAACTTAGGTTCTCATGGGTTGATCTTGAGAAAATTGAATTCCCTTAAAAGAAAAAGTGTGAAAGCTACCTAACGAAAAAGAGCTACCTATGAACAAGGTTGTGACTCCTTTCTTTTGGGACTGTGAATCCTTGGATTTCATGGGTTGATCAAATGCAAAATTGCTTCCCTTGGTAAATAGTGTGAAAGGTTCCAAGTGGCATGTTTTTCTAGCTTGAAATAAAGTAGAGCTATATTCTTAGAGAAATAAAGTACCTATGGATTTTTTTGTTATGAAAATTTATGATCTTAGGAGGGAAATCTGGTTGAGAAAACAAAAGATGCAAAGTGCACAAATTTTATTATTGATGAATGTTTCTCCTAATGCAGCTACATTAGGAACTACATCCGTTGATCTGGTCTTTATCACTTGTGTGTGATTTCATTTTTTTTCTTTTGCCTAGCTTTTAGTTATCATGTTTTTAGGCATAAAATTTTATGACACGCATTGTTGGTAAGAATATCAATTTGGTGAAATTTTGTCCTAAAATAAACTGTACAAATCAATTTCCAAAAAAATCTCCATATTGAAAAATATTTAGTGGTTATCTAATTTTTGTGTGGAACTAAGAGGTATTGAATCTAGATATGATGTGCTCATTTATTACTAGTGGTGTGGTCAAATCATGGTGAACACTTAAATGTGTTTTTCAAAATCTTGGATTTTTTGAGAATTCCTATAAAATGGTTTATCCCTCTTCCTTTTCCGGTCAAATAGGGGGAGAGAGATCAAGTGTTTCTGGTGATGGTGATGAATCTCATAAACTCATGTTTGTTTTGTATGCATGTGATTGCATCATTGGTATATCATGATTTGTGCTTAGTAAATGATTTCTGATTTTATACCTTGCAAAAATTAAGGGGGAGATGAGATTTTCTAACCAATGCAGGTTAGATGGTTTGATTGGTGTTGAATAAACACTTGTCATTTGATTTAACCAGAAAGACTCAACAAAGGGGGAGATCATAAAGATAAAATAGGCTTGGCCTATTTTGGTTTTGTTTCTCCTTTCTTGATCCCTAAGTTTAGGCATTTTTGGAAACAAAATCTTTAATTAGATTTTGGTTTTTCTTGGTCCTTAAGTTTAAGATTCATTTTTTGAAAGAAAATATTCTTAAAGATTTTTTGTTGCATTTTTGGAAACAAAATCTATGCAATAATCCTTCCTAAACCGTGTCTCAAGAGTCCTTGTTCATATGGTAATAAAATTTAGGATTTATGGTAAGTGTATTTAGTTCCTAACTCTAATCCTCTTCCTTGTTGGAGTTTGCTTCCTTTTTTGTAGGTCTCCTCTACATTATAAATATAGGACTTGGGGTAGAGGCAAAACATACGAACAGAGAGAGATTTCAGAAGGCTGAGAGTAGATTTTTCAGAGTTTCAAAAGTTGTTTCAGTTTCCAGAATTGTGGAGAATTTGAATGTAGCTTCCAATGCAGCTACATCAGAAGCTACATTGGAAACTGCTGAAACTGTTTTGTCTTCCTAAGCTAATTTTAGGAAGTTGTTTGTTTCTTCCCACATTTACTGTACTTGTTTTTCTGTGGGTTTTTTACTCTCCAAGACTTGTTATCTTGTGAGAATATTTTGTTTTGTGGTTTCACATAGTTTTTGTAAAACAATTCATCCTTTTTAGTAAAATCTTTTTGGCCATGAGGCTAGATCTATAAGTATAGGCTTGTAGATTGTTTGGTAAACTTTTGTGTTTAATTCGTGCTTTATTATTAAAGTCTTCCGCTGTTTATAATTTTTCTGACCATTGTGACTTCCATTGTAGCTTCTTCACAAGCTGCATTGGAAACTGCATTGGCAACTCTTGAAAATCCTAGCTATTTTGTTCTTTCACTTTACATGCATCAAATAAAAGTCAAAAATTCTACAATTGTTTCGTTAGGTCACTATCCCTTCACTTTATAGAAGTAATTGCCGTTTTTGATACAATAACTTTTATGTAAATAAAGTAGAAGACAAGAAATTAATGGAAAAAATCCATCTGATTATAAGAGCAGAAAATGACCTATCAATGTGATATTATTCTTACTGTACAAACATTTGAAACCATTCGTTTCAAACATCCATTGTATCCACAAACTATCAGACGATTTTTTAAAATATCATAAATGTTTTGCAACTCAGGTCTATTTATTAAATACCGTGACATGGCTTTTTTTTATATATTTTTGTACCCTTTTTTTGATCTTAAAGTATTGGTAAGTAATTAACGTAATTAAATACTTTCAAAATCTCTAAAGAATCTATACTTAACTTGGACAAAATATTTACTAAGATCCTTCAATTTAATTAGAAAACTAATATTTTTATTCATAATATTTGATGTTTTATTTTACTTGTATCCATGATTTCTCATTGTATACTTGGCTAATGTGAAACTCAGAAATAGCTGTCCATGAACTTTCTAACTAGTCTATCTGATCCATGAACCTAATCTTCTTATTCTCCATGATAATTATGGAGGAAGATGAGATATAACTTGTAAGTAAAAGGAAGCGGCCTTTTTTGGCAGGGGAGACACCTTTTAAGATTTAAAGCTATAATTGAGAGCTAACAAGAAATGGAGGACCATCTTATCACCCTTATGCAGGCCGTGCCTGCAACCTGAAGATGTTAAAGTTAATATTGGAAACATGAAACGGCAACTAGCTGATGCAACCTTGACATTGAAATTATTATTCCAGTAAAGTATAAAGTTGATTGATGTTTCATTTTCATTTCACATTGTTCTTGCCCATATGTGATGTACTCTCTGTTTCAAAAATAAAAAATAAAAATAAAAAATAGTGGTTTCCTTCATATTTAAAAGAGAATTCCGGGCCACAGAGATAAAGAAAATAATAATTTATCCCATCCTAAATATTAGGATAATGTCTCTTTTCTAAGAGCTAGATCAAAAGAGTAGCTTATGGGCATCTAAAAGAAATTTCGGTTACAAGGGTGTATCAAGAATGTTTCGAAATCGAATTTATCAATTAAAACCCATACTCAACTATCCTCAAATCATCAACAATAAGTGTTTACTCTCTCTCCAAAACAAATAAGTGGGTTTGGTCAGAAATTTTTTATGTTTCTTCGTTATCGGCTTTTTTGTAATTCAAATAAAACAATCATTTTTAAGTAAATATTTTTATCTTTAAATAGAGACTTTGATTTGTCTTATTTGGACACCGACGAATTTTCTCCAAATTTTAAAGTTATTTGAAAGATAAATATAATGAGGTATGTAAACTTATTGGAAAGTTATTGATAGAATTTTAACTCTAAGGCTCTTTCAGCCATATACAACGCCCTCCTGCATTGACTAATGTGAATTATTTAATTTGGAAAGTTAATATGCATAACTTCATCAAATCAATTGATAAAAGAGTGTGATTTGTTGTTCTGAATGGTTGGATTCCACCTAAGACCATCGATGATGATGGTGATATTAAAATCGCCAGTGAGGCAGATTGGACTACTGAAGATAGAACCACAACTTTTTTAACTCTAAGGCTCTTTCATCTATATACAAGGCTTTAGATGTCAATACCTTTAGGATTATTGCTAAGTATGACTGCTAAGGATATTTTGGAGGTCCTTCAAACCACATGTAAAGGTCCTATTAGTATTTGTGCTTCCAAACTTAGAATATTTAACACATAATTTGAGAACACTCGAATAAATGAGAATGATGATATTATGTTTTATTATGAAAAATTACTTGATATATCCAATACCGTTATTGCTTTAGGTGATCCTACCACCAATAAACGTCTTATTAGTAAGATAATGCATATTCTTTTAGAAATATTTAATGCCAAAAATTATATTGTTGAGAAAGCTCATAACATTAATAAAATGAGTTTTGATTAGCAAAACTAGCATTCATGATTAAACAAAACTAGTCATCATCTCATTAACAAGCACTATCGATAAAAGTGAGGGGCCAACCACACCCCCAAACTCCACTTTCACAATAGGTGGGGGTGTTGAGAATAATAGTATGTAGAGAGTGGAGTTTACAGTGTGTACCCCCGCCATTAATAAATTATCAACGAGAGGGTTTCCCCTATACATGTTCCAAAATAGAGAAATTTATGTGTCTCTTCTCAATGTCCAACTTAGGCTTCCTTTGTTTTATGGAAAATGACTTTAAAAAACGTTTTTATTTTTCGTTGTTTGGTAATCTTAGGAAAATATAGTCAACGTAAAAGGTTTTTCGAGTCCAAGGAAAATAAAGGTTTCTTTTCTGGAAAATGACTTACGGATTCATTTTTCGTAAGTCATTTTCCAAATATTCGGGCACCCGCCGTCCCCTTTCACAATTACACATATTTACTTACACACATATTATTTCACTAACAAATAAATTGTTTAGAAATATAAATGAAGTTTATGCACACTACTTATAAACTATAATTTTAATAAATAATCACTATGCCCTAAAGTTAATGTCTACTATATTATTTACAGACATCCTAAACATTGTCAATTTTCTACATTAAAACATTTTTTTCATATCAATTATCAAAAAAAAAAATTTGTAATTGTGAGATTGAAAAAGATAGACCTTGATTTGATACCGCTTAATGATAAATTGACGGTTATTAAAGAAAAATTACTTAAAGTTCAACACTAACTTATATTCATTATGTGCATTAATATTAGAATATGTTTTTTGTATTTATTCATATATAGTTTTCGGTAATATTTTCTAGGGACATCCTAAATATTGTCCATTTTCTATTTTAAAACATTTTTTTCATATCAATTATAAAAAAAAAATTTGTAATTGTGAGATTAAAAAAAGATGGACCTTATTGATTTGACACCACTAATGATAAATTGAGGGCTACTAAAGAAAAATGACTCAAAGTTCAACATTATCTTATATTAATTATGTGCATTAATATTAAAATATTCTTTTATATTTATTCATATATTGTTTCCGTAACATTTTGTGTGTTTGCCAAACACCCGTAAATGTTTTCTGAAATATTTTCAAAATATTACCAAACACCTGAAAATTACATCTTTTCATTTTTCAAAATCATTTTTCAAAATCATTTTCTAGAAATGATTTTCGTGAAACAAACATAGCCTTAGAAGATTTGTTATGGTTTTTCACTTTCAATTTTCTTTGGTTCAAATATTACTCATATTTGGCTTGTGGACAGTTAGAAACAAATTATTTTTGGAAAGTTAGCTTAGGTGAATTATTTTTAAATCTCTCTTGAAGGAGTATATCATCAGCTTGTCCCCATTTAATTATGTGGCTCAATATTCTTCTTTCTTGGCCATAATTATTGTGTTGCTCATGTCTTCTTCACTCAAATAAAAGATAGTGCTGCAAATTCATTACCAGATTTAAATGGAAAATGCAAATTCTTAGCCACAACTTTTTAGAAACCTCAATTTTATCCACACATCTCTTTACATGCATCAGATAAAAGTCAAAATTTCTACTCCATTATTTACAATGGGAGGGGACAGAGGATGATAGGAGTGCTGTTGATTACTCTTACAAACGTACCTACAATTGTTTCGTTAGGTCACTAACAATATCGCTTCACAGTATAGAATTTTAGTAATAGCCTGTTTTATTGGTGATTAGAGAATAATATATTTATTATTTATTTGATATTATCGTGTGTAGTTTTTTCTTATTATATTTATTTTTTAATAAAGGTTTCTTGTACATTTAGTGTACACTTAATTCTAACTCTATATAAATAAACGATTAAATCAATGTAAATGATATGATATTATTCCTATATTTTATTAGTTTCTACACGTTTTAGTGTAACACACCAATCAAAACTACACTGACATTACAATTGGTTTCTCACCAACTTGGTGACTTGTTTTACAGTCGCCTGCAACTTGTTTTCACACACACACACACACATATATATATATATATTTATATATATATATATGTTTTGTAATAATAATATAATTTTTGAACATTATAATTAGATTGTTAATTTCTTCTATGGTTATAATAAAAAAATTTATATTGTTACTAATATTAAATAGTTTTTTTATCTAAATATTTTTAAAATTAACATAAGTTTTTAACTAACGTGAGATATATAACACATGATTAAGAGATACCTTTTTGGGCTCAGGACAAGTCCGAGCAAAAATGACTCAAAGTACCACGGTTGTAGCACTTCTGCTTAGCAATATTATTTTTGCCTCTTCGATATTTAGCAATCTTGTCACTTTTGGGACCCAAATTTTGAGTTTTCTTGCCTTTAGTTTGTTTCTTGTATTGCCCATATGGCTTGCGCAGACCCTCAAGGGAAACAAGTGCAAGATCACGAGTTGCAGCACTTATATATCGTGCGATTCGCTTCATGACACTCAGCCTCAAGATCAACATGGCGAGACATATCTACAAAAGTATAAATGAAGTCCGTATGAGTCAGTATACACCTCAAACTACTCCAAGAGTCAGGCAGTGAACGGATCACTACTAGAACTTGTTGTTCATTAGATAAGATAAAACCAGAAGCATTAAGCTCACGAATCATTCTGGACATCTCGTGTAGTTTTTCAAGAAGGTTATCTTTTTGGTCAATCTTATAGCTTTCAAACTTGTAAATCAAAGTCCTCAACTTTGTAACATAAATATTCCCATCAATAAGTTTTAATGTCGTCCCACATTTGTTTTACAATTAGGCAATCATCAAACTCGCTAATCATATCATTATGCATGCTACTCAACATAGTAAAGCGTACACATCGATCTTTTTTTTCCACTTAAGGAATTCTTGCATTTTTAGGCGATGCTGGGTGATGGTCAAATTACACATATCTTGCTCTTCCATCACAGTATCTAGGTTGTCAAAAGTCTCTTGCTCATTTAGCAAATACGTGATTTTCCTTTGCCAAATACCATAGTTGGTGCTATCCAATTTCTCACCCTTATTAAGGTCACCGATAACATTCTTAGAAGTCATTTCACTACAATTTATTGTAAAAATAAGACATAGGCATATATATATATGTTTTTTTTATTTTAAGGAAATAGGGACGACACTTTGCTAGATTTTATTGAATAAAAGGAAGAAATACAAACTTGAGGGGGACAACCAGCCTTGCCCTTATAAATGGGAGGACAGAGGAGCCTAACCTCGAAAAAAATACAAATTTTTTTAAAAAAACAAAAATTACAAACTGAATGACAAAAGGATGAAAAACCATACAAATCACTTTTGAAAGCAAAAAAGAACATCTTTGGGCAGGTCACGAATATCTGAAAAGGTCCGTCTCATGTGATGAATTTGAGCCTCCGCTGCCAGACGATTAACTACAAAATTTTGTTCCCGAAACACATGAATCATACTATAAGAGGAAAGGGTCTGACGACATTCCCGAAGCTCATACTCATAGAGCCAAGGAGAAGAATGTTTACCATCAATAAAATTAACCGCGGTTAATGAGTCCGACTCAACCAAAACACTTTCCAAAGCCAAACCCCTGTAGAGACGAAGACCATCGAGAAGGCCTAAAATTTCAACATACATATTTGAGCCTCTACCATAAAAATTGGAGAAAGCAAGAATCAAGTCTCCCTTAGAATTACGGATAATACCACCTCCTGAACAGTTGCCTTTTAAACAGGAACCGTTAGTTTTGAGCTTGAATGAAGAACCACCCGGAGGACACCATTTCAACCAACGACCAATATGGGCTGGAGCAGGCTGGATAGGAATATTCAGGGACTGAAGAGCTAAAACACCTCGAGACCCACTGACTGATCGAGGTTTAAAAGTTCTGGTCGTATCCTGAAGATGAAGAATGATCCTACGGAAAACTGAATCCGGCTGCATAGGAACATTGTCAAACATAGCTGCACATCTAACCTTCCAAATTTCCCAGCAACCAAACATAAACACTCCTAACTGGCAGGCACCGAGCTGTTGACGAAGAGAAATCCCAGACCAAGAACGAAATAGATGATCAATATTGCTATACTGGTGAATTTTATTAAAAAGCCGAGCAAACCGCTTCCAGACAGTCTTAGCCACTTCAGAGAATAGAAAGAGATGTTCCACCAATTCACATTCAGGCTGAGAAGAACATCAAACACATCGGGAGGCCAACTGATTGAAACGACCTTGAAGACAAACATCCAACGGCAAATACCCCATGCATGAGTCTCCAAATGAATATGCTCACCGTAGTTGGAATCCAATATTGCCAAATTCTGACAGCCCAAGAGAGAGTAGGATAAGTAGGCCTGATATAATTCCAAAAAGCTAAAGATTGGAATTTGGATGTAGCTAAAGTAAAGGCAAGACGATCAGGAACATTATCCAGGCATCGAACTCTTATGATCTGCTCATACAATTCGGCAGGAACTAAATGACTAATCTCTTCAAAAACAGACAAAGCTTCCCTAACTGAAAGTCCAATATCCATAGGAAGAGGGCCTTGAAGGCGGACACCACACCAATTATCACTCCAAAATGACAGCTTGCCTTCCCCAATAATCCATCTGTTACAGACCCGAATCTTGTCCAGTTGAGATGCAACAGCCTTCCAAACCACTGGAGAATTCAAAGGAGTTTGTAAACCATCCACACTGCCATACTTGAGATTACAATATCTAGCCCATAAGCTGGAACCCGACAGCGCGCTCCAAGCCAATTTAGCGTGGGCAGTGACCATGACTTGATGGAAGGAGCGAATACCGAGACCACCTTCTGTGAGAGGACGACAAATTTTATGCCAAGCCACCCAATGAGCCCTATGATCACCATTGACACTCCAAAGGAATTCTGCCATAGCTCTCTCCAATCTAAGCAACACCGACTGAGGGACGGGAATGACCGACAAGGTATGAATGGGAATGCTACTGAGGACAGCCTTAATCAAAGTGAGCCGTGTGCCAAATGATAGAAGCTTGGAATGGCCACCGACTGATCTTCTTCATTATCTTTGTTTCAAGATCCTCAAAATACCGCCACTTCACCCTACCCGTAAAGAGAGGAACCCCCAGATATTTCATTGGCAAAGCACGGTGAGAACAACCTGACCATCTGCTGATTAAATTACACCGACGAGAGGAGCAAACCTTGGAAACATAGAAGCCACTTTTAGAAAGATTAATGAGTTGGCCTGAACTTTGTTCATATTGCTGAAAAATAGATCTAAGGCCCAAGATAGAGGATTTACTCGCATTGCAGAAAACCAGCATATCGTCGGCATAAAGAAGATGCGAAATCTAAATACCACCCCGACCATGATTATAAGCAGCAAACGTACCATCCACCATACCTTTGTTGAGATTGTAAGATAAGATTTCTTGGGCTAGAAGAAACAACAACGGCGACAATGGATCTCCCTGTCTAACCCCCTAGTAGAATGGAAAAAGCCAAAGGATTCCCCATTAATCCGGATCGAATACCAAATGTTATTAAGAAGCCGAAGAAATAAGTCTTGAACATACTGACTGAAGCCAAAAGCCTGCAGAGAGTGACTAATAAAATCCCATTCAAGGCGATCGTAATCTTTAGACATGTAAAACATAAAAATAACATTGCCTCCTCTGACCTTAGAATCCAACCGAATGAACTAAATCCCCAGCCAATAAAATATTTTCATGAATGCTACGGTCCTTCACAAAAGCAGCTTGTTCCGGAGAAATATGACTAGGTAACAAAGTAGCTAGCCAAGTAGCCAGGATCCGGGAGATGATTTTACAAATAAAGTTACACAGACTGATTGGTCGTAAATCCCCAGAGTCTCCGATCTGTCTACTTTCGGGATCAAGACCAAAGTAGTGGCCGTCATAAGCCTAGGCAGCTGCTGGCCCAAAAAATAATTGTTTATTGGAGCCAGAACATCATCCTTAATAATAGACCAACAGCCCTGAAAAAACCAGTCAATAAAACCATCAGTACCAGGAGAACTATTAGGATTTAGCTCTTTAATGGCAGAAAAAACCTCCTCTTCTAAAGGAACTTGCCAAAGATGATCATTATCCGAGACTGACACCTTAACAGGAAAACCAACAAATAAATCATCATTAATGGTATGCGCCTTGGAGGCAAATAAATCACTGAAAAAATCTACAGCCATCGGGCCAATGTCCCTGGGGTTATCACTGAGAGTGCCATCAGACAATCGAACCTTAACCTGATTGATACGATGCCTATCTTTGATACAAGCATGGAAAAAGGCGGTATTCATGTCCCCTTGTTCAAGCCATTTCTGTCTAGAATTCTGCCAAGCTAACTCTTCGTCCCAAGCAACCAACTAAGCTAAACTTTTTCGAGCCTCCCCCAGACTAGAAAAGATGTCTTGACTCCATCCTTGCTGCAACGACACCTCAAGACGAAGGATCTCATCTTGAAGGGTCTCTAAACGACGTCTAACATGGCCAAACACATTCCAGTTCCAATCTTTTAATTGTTTTCGGAGCAGCTACAACTTCTTGAACAAAACCTCCAAGGAGGACCCCCAATCGGACGGCTCCATTGAGACTCTACAAAGGGTAAAAAATATGGATGGTCAACCCACATACGTTGGAATCGAAATCAACTCTTAGGCTTGGTAACATTCTGCAGAGTAATCAACAAAGGAGAGTGATCCGAGGCATTGGTCGAAATATGTTGCACCCGTAAGTTCGGGTGCGCCGCAATATACTGCCCATTACACATAACCCTATCCAATCTTTTCCAAATGCGACGGGAACCTTCATGATTGTTACACCAAGTGAACCTACTACCTTCAAAACCGACATCCTGAAGACCAAATTGGGAAATAAATTGATTAAAATCATCCATAGCATTAAAGTCACAAGAAGCCCCTCCTAACTTCTCATTAGAGTGATAAATGACATTAAAATCACCGCCAACAAACCATGGTTCATTAAGCCTACTAGCAAAATTAGAAAGATCGTCCCAAAGATTCCTCCTAAGAATACGAAAACATTTTGCATATACCACCGTAAGAAAAACAGAAAACAATCCAGCAACTGTAACTTTAAAAGAGAGAAACTGATCAGAGGATCCCACTAACTGCATATCCACATTATCCTCCTAGAGAACCCAAATATGAGTGTTTATAGGATTAACATGAAGAGCATAAGAATAGTGAAGTCTTCTCCGAAGCTTACCAATTTTGTCCCCAGAAACTTCAGGCTCGAGGATAGCACACACTATAGGCTTATGTTGTTTTCTAAGGAGACTAAGATAATCCATAGTCCATTTATTACACACCCCCCTAGCATTCCATATCAGAACTGACATAAAAACACCAAGAGAAAGGAAAATTATTGGGCATTAGAAGTCGCCCTAGTTTTGCGCACATTGTGTTTAATAAAATGTGCTTTACGAGCTTTACGAGTTTCCTTCTTACAAAAGTTAATAAATGCCGGTCTGATCTGTTGAGTCTCTATATCCAAATCTGTGAATGCATGATGTAAATCCTCTTGCATGTTCATATATCATAATCACCCCCGGTGGAATGGGCCTTCCCAAACTTCCTAGGGTTAATCAACATCCAGTAATGAGCCATAGGATTATCAAGGCTCGGCAATCCAACACCCACCTTGCTGTTGCCGAGATTACCACAAGAAATAGTAGGGTCTGTCTCCCCAGCCACTAGATCCAGCCCCCTAACCTCCTCATCATCGTCTGATAAACTGGACAGAACATCAAAAGGATTAGAGGTGCTCACCCCGCCTCCTTTTTTGGTTACCACCGAAGGATTAAGATTTTCCACCTTACCTTGATTCTCCTTGTGACACACGTTATCTTGCTTGTCAACCAAATCAATCACCTCTACTTCAATAGGATACCCTTTGTCATTCTTGGCATTAGATGTAGAGGCATTAGATAACCCATTCGGTACAGACACTGGTTGCCAGCAAACCTTTTGTTCAGAGACTTTATGCCCAGCATTGACAGTCTCCTGAGGAATAACATCTTTACCTTCGGCAGAAATCGCATTCGGCTTCTCTACAAGAACATTATCTGTTTTGTGAGCTGGGGCACTCCTATCCTCGCCACGTCCGTTTTTACAACAAAATTGCTTTGTGTGTCCAAGAAGACCACAAAATCGCAGTAATTAATATTGCCATCGAACTCTAAAGCTTGCCAAAACCCTTGATCTTTTCCAGTACCAATTCAGATGCGAGAAGGGAGACTATCGGCTACATCTATTTCAACACAGACTCTGGCAAACATAGGCCTTGATAAGGCAAGAGTCTTCTCGTCCGCCCTAAGAAAATGCCCGGATGAATTCCCAATACTCTGTAAGAAGGAAGGATTGAAAAAATTAAGCGGGAGATGATGAAGTTTAACCCAAACCACCACACTAGTGCAATCCTTTTTATATAAATAATCTGGCGTCCAACGCAAGGAACGAAACATCGACGTCTGAATCATGTGTGTCTCTCAAGAGAGGCCACGAATCAAGTCTTCAGCCGAAGGGAGGTGAACCATGAAATGTCGAGGATCGAGCAAGCCTACAACAAAGGAGCTTGTAAGATTCCAATTCTTCGCTATGTCCTCTTGAATAGCGTGAATTGAAGGTCTACCCGTCGAAAATTTTAAAACCATCGTATTATGTAATTGCCGCTCAGACATCTCAACCTCCAATGGAGTGAAGAAACAAGTCGGCTCATTGTCCATGGAAGAAAGTTGACGAGGGGCCAAAGGAATTTCTTTTAAAACGGGAACCGAGCAGTGATGTGAAACCGTAGATTAGCGAGGATGGCCAGTGACCGACGCATAAGAACGAAATGGGGGAGCAGCCATATTAGTTGGGACAAACATAGAGGAAGCCGCTTACCCTACCTCTGGGGGACCAAAAGAATCTGTTCCGGCGTGTGGAGGAGGAGCCTCCATGCCGGCGACGGCCAATCAACCCTAAGAACGGGGTGTTGTTTATATATATGTATATATACATATATATGTTTATGTATATGTATATATGTACATATACATATATATATATATATATATACACACACACACACACACATATATATATATATATATTTATATATTTTTCTTTGCCAAACACTATAGTTGGTGCCATTTAATTTCCCATTCTTGTTAAGGTCAGCGATTACATTCTTAGAAGCCATTTCACTACACTTTATTGTAAAAATAAGACATAAGCATATATATATATATAAGGAGGAAAAATCCACGGGGCTCGTAATCACAACCAAAGTATGCACAACGTAAAAATATTCATAAATTGATAATTTAAACAAAAGAAATTAAAGAACAAATCCATCAAGTACATATCATGTACATAAATATTTTCACTACTAAAAATAAAATTATTGGTTCTCGTATAGTCTCAATCGCAATTTTAGAGCCCAAAACGATTATTAATTATGCTAAAAATGACATAAAAATAGTTTTAAAATTCACAAAGAATTTTAAGAAATTACTGAACAATCCAAAATAGTTCTAAACAGTCACAAAATTACAAAACAACCCATGGATATTATTTTTGAATTTTTAATAAATCAAAAACATGATTTTATACAATGAAAAATAAAAAATATATATTTCCAGACTGAATTGATCAAAACATAGGGCACCAATGGACTCAGAAGGCCAAAACACATCTAGACGTGTCGGTCGTTTCAAAAACGGAGCTCCACAGACATCGCACGCGCTTAGATGTGCCACCTGTGCATGTGGGTTTCCTGGGACATGTTGACTGGAAGCTGAGTCAACACTAGGGCTGACGTGGCAGGGTTGACATCATGCTGACGTGGCAGGGCTGACGTCATGCTAACGTCACTGATGACGTCAACATTCTGTGTCACCAAAAAATGGATCCCATTGTGCTGACGTGGTGACTGACATGACAGACATGTCATCAGTCAACTATTTGACCGTTGACCAGTCAATGGTTGACTAGTATTCCCTCACCCTCTCATGCACCTAGTGGGAGAGTGGGCTCCACGCGCCGCCTTCCCGAGCTCCAATGAGGTCGCGGACGGTGGTATTGGATTCGTATCGTCGAGTACTTACAAGTCGTGTACTTTTTACACCAAAAGGAGTACCACAAGAGGCATGTACATCAAGACCAAGAGTGGGGAAGTTGGGATGCCATTTTTATAGCCCGAAAAATCGATTCGCGAACGTGACTCGCGAGCCAACTTCTCGAGGCCGTAAAACGTTTATTTGAAGTCCAAATTAAACATATAATATGTTGTTGGAAAGCCCTCGCGGAGTCCTACAAGTACAGATCATAAAACCACGATTTTACATAATAAAAATAGGTCAAAACAGAATGCAAAATTTTGGAAAAATTAATTTGCAACAAAACTAGGGTTTGTGATATATTAAAAAATACCCAACGGATTTCAACAAGAATTTAGTATGTTATTCGCCCCGTCATAGGGAACTCAGACATATAAAATTTTCCCAAAAATAAAATGATTTTACGCATGAAATAATAAAACTCATTTGGTTCGTTAATGAGTAAAACTTTTAAACAAACCCAATGATAAAAGGATGCAATTCATGACATAACAAAACGAGCAATCAAGCATATAGGCTCTGATACAAATGAAGATTTATATCTCAATATATACCAATAAAGTTTGTTACCTAAAAATAAACATGAGTTACCTCGTGCGAACTTGAACTTTAAGCGAAGCGGAAGACTTTCTGTAATACCCCGATAATTTTAGCGAAAATATTAATTTTTTAATTAGTATTTCAATCGTTTTGAATCTATATAATTAATGTTATAATTGTGTTCTGTTAATTTAATAGTTTGAATCTATTAAGTAACTAATTAAATTTGGGTCGGGCTTGACCCACTTTTGACTAAGACTTTAATACTTATGTACAATTAATATTACTTCATTAATTTCGGTCCAATTAACTTTAGGATTTCGGTTTGGGGTTAGAAAACCTAATAGGGTTGTTATATAAATAGAGATTTTTATTTATTTATTTATTTATTTTTTAGAAGCAGGATGGTACCTGCGAGATTTTATTTAAATAAAGAAAATGATACAAACTTAAGGGGGACAACCAGCCTTACCCTTTGAACGGGGGGACAAAGGAGCCTGGCCTCAAAATAAATACAAATAGGAAAAGATTAAGAAGAAGCTCTAATCCTAGCCGTGCTTTGAGCATCAAGAAAAACATTAGACTTGATAGGACGAGGGAGGTCGCCATTCGAACTGAAAGAAAATTTTCTACCAGAGTCTATAGCCAAATTAGCCAATCCATTGGCAACAGAATTTGCTTCTCGAAAGCAGTGGCTAACAGAGAAATTCAAAGCTTGCTTCCGAATAACGATGTCCCGAATAAAATACGCCAAAGACCAAGAGGGGGAGAGGTTTTGATTAACCATATCACAAATGATCTTGGAGTCTATTTCCACCAAAACATCACTGATGCCATTCCTATAAAGCCATTCAATACCTTGTAAATAGGGATTTGAGAAGGAGAAAAGTTGTATAAACAATTAAAGGAGAAAGATAGAGTACGATAGAAAGGAATAGGCAGACGACGGCAGAAGTTTGGGAGCTAACTGCATAAACCTCGAGTCAAGGTAGGAATACGTGAGTATGTATTTTGTTTCCTTCATTCTAATTGATAGATATGTAGTATATATGAGTGTGTGTGTCAAATCAGATTCCATCACTAAGTATATATTTAATATATATATATATATATATATGCACAATACTGAAAAAAAAATAGGAGGCATGTGCATGTGTGTGTGTTTGACCGTGTGTTAGTGTGCGTTCAGTTTTTGGTTTACTTTACTAGTGTATGGGCATAGTGCGTACAGCATGAAAAATCCTTGGGGTAGGATGGTTCAGTCAACTAGCCTTGAAGAGATAATAAAAAATAAAAAAAGTACAAAAGCAGAGTGTGAAATTGACGTTTCTTGAGATTTGCAAGATTTTGATATAAAGACTATAGATGGAAGTCAAAAAAAAAAAAAAACTCACATACACATTTATATAATATTCTCTTATAATGATTAGTTAAATAATAATAAATAAACACAGAAGATGGCAGGTTTGGGTATAGTACATCATGGGGTTGCTTGTCAGCATGTATTTTGGCTTCTGTCCTCATAATAGATAGATATGTAAAGTATATGTGTATGTGGGTACATCAAATCAAGTTTCATTACTAGCATACATTATATATATATATATATATATATATATATATATATATATAAACAAGTGAATAGTCCTTCCATTGTCCATAAGTGTTAATTGGCACAACCTGTGAATAACAATTATCTGATCAACCATTTGGCTGACCAATCAGAGACTTAAATTGTAATCAATCAAGAGTACAATGCATGTGTGTGTGTTGTGTGTGTGTGCCGTGCAGGCGGTTTAATTAAAACAATACAATAATAATAATAATAATAATAATAATAATAATAATAATAATAATAATAATAATAATAATAATAATAATAATAATAATAATAATAATAATAATAATAATAATAATAATAATAATAATAATAATAATAATAATAATAATAATTTATTTAGTAAACTATTACTTTAATTAGTATTATAGGAATTAATAGGATTTGTTTGTACAATTGTGGTTTAGTGATTATAGTATATTTTGAACCTAGATTCGGGCAAACGAGATTAGAGTGATCGCACGTGTTATGGATTATTAATTCTTTCGCTATGCAATTCGAGATAAGGGATTATACCTCTTTTAGGTCTCAAATCTTTTATGTGCCGTTTGTTAGGTTCTCATTACTTCCTTGATATCAATGCTTCTTGAAACGTACGCCGACTTTAAATCGGCATTTGAATTCGAACTCCGTCGCTTATACTTCCTTCGAAATCATAATTTGATTATCTGTTTATTCTCACATAATTATTGAATTTCATGTGAGATACCTTTGATATGAAAAGTACGATTTTTGGCGATGCCTGATTTTGTAAAATTATTTGATTACTTGAAATTCTACCATGATCACTAAGTTGAATTTATGACACTATGAATTATGAAACTATGATTTATGATGCTTATGAACGCCACTTGGCCCGTGGCGTGGTTATCTGAATATACCAATGATCTATGAATTACGATCTGTGAACTATGAACTATGATTTATGAATTTGTTTATGTGATCATGGGATTCTGTGAGTAGTTAATTGTCGCTAATTGGTATGGGACAGTTGGTGACAGTTGATTACTCGAGTCACCTTTTAACGTTTATTTTCATTGTATTCTTACTCTCTTGAATCGAAATATGATAATTGCTTCCGCATATCGATTTCTAATCAATGAATTTTTACTATTGAAAAAAATATATATATTCATCTCTGATTTATTTCTGGTCAACTCCTTCTTAGTAACCTGAGGGGTTTTATATGGACTTACTGAGCATCGTTCGCTCACTCCTTCATACTCTTCTTCTCAAGTAACAAATAAGAATTAATAGAAGATTTCAATTCGGGTAGACCGAGATGTTGGCTTTCGAGGATTTTTGGATTTAGTCCTTTCTCATTGAATTACCCATTAGTATTTTAAACGAATTATGGACTCATGTTAAGTATTAGATAGATTTTGTATTTAATTATTTTGGGTTTATTTGACTTTAGTCAAGGATGTTTAAGATTTAATTATTATAAGATTAGAACATTTATGATTTAATTTATAATTGTTGATGATGTGGCCAAATTGTGGGACCGCGGTGTCGGTGCTGAATTTGGGGCGTGACAGGTTGGTATCAGAGCTTAGGCATTAGATTCGGATGGTCTTAAAATTTAGGAACAGTTAAGAATAAGATGTGATACTACGATAAGATTATGATACTAGCATTAAGTTGTCATTATAGTTAAGTTATGATCTCACTGATGATTAAGAAATTATTATTTTCGTTAAACTAATATACTCGTGTTACTTGTAGGAAATGGCGCATAACAATACAAGTAGGGCAAGGGTCACTCCACTCGTGACAGCTGCTAGAACGAGATTGAATACGATGCACACTAGAGTCTCGGGGTGTTGAAGTGATTACCTGGGACATTTTCGTGGAGGCATTGAACAAGAAGTATTTTCCACAAAGTATGAAGGACAGGAAGCTAGTGGAATTTCTTAACCTTGAACAAGGAAAAATGACGGTTGACGAGTACAACGCAAAATTCATGTAGTTGTCAAAGTTTGCTTCTGCACTTTTTGCTGATGAAAGCCAAAAAGCTAGGAAGTTTGAGAGGGTCTAAATAGCCGGATTAGCTATAGGTTGACTCCTCTTCAATTGCCAACCTATGCTGAAGTGTTGGACAGAGCTCGTGTGATGGAGCTGGAGTCTACCGAGCACCAAAGGAAGAAGGATGAGAGGATGAGGGGTCCTGCAGATAGTTCCGACCGGAATCATGGTAAGCATCAGGAGGGGAATAGCTATGTAAATAAAAGGAGTACAGAGAACAACGATAATAGAGGTACCAACTAGCCAAATCGACATTACAATCATGGCCATCAGCATAATCAGTGGCGGATTCAGAACCTAGGTCATCAGCAGAACCAGTGGCGTAATTAGAACCAGGGACGAAATCAGAATCAATGGCAAAATGAGGACAAGGGTGCATATCAAAATACCAATCAGACTTGCGGTAGGTGTGGGAAGAACCACAAGACTGAAGCATGCTTTTGGACAAAGGGAGATTGTTTCAATTGCAACAAGGTGGGACATAAGGCCAGGGACTGCCCAGAACCACCGAAGGGTGGTGCTAATCAAGGAGTAGGGGGAGGATAAGACCAAACCGAGAGGACATGGAAGGATATTTGCAATGACAGCTAGAGATGCTAGGGCTACAAATGTCATGGTGGCAGGTACCGTACATCTTTACTCTCGTGACATATATGCATTGATTGATCCTGGTGCCACACACTCAATTATATGTACCTCACTCGCAGATCATATGAAATTGTCTTCCTAAAGTCTGGAAGTTGATCTAGTGATAGACACGCCTACTAAAGAGTCCATCCCCATAACTACAGTGTATAAGTCGTGTTCTTTGAAATTGGATGAGAGAGATATGCCTATTGATTTGCTACCTTTAGATATTCAAGACTTCGATCTAATATTAGGCATGGATTGGCTAGTAGTGTTTCACGCTAAGGTATACTGTTTTGAGAAGGAAGTCGTATTTTCCATACCGGGTGAGGCAGAATTTCGCTTTAAGGGGTCTAAACCAGTAGTTCCATTTTGTATTATTTCTTCCTTGAAGGTGAGAAGATTGTTAAGGAAGGGTTTCCGAGGCTATTTAACCTCCATTATCGATAATTGAAAGGAATGGGTTAAGTTGGAGTCCCTATCCATGGTTAAGGAGTTTGAGGATGTGTTTACGAAGGATTTGCCTGGTCTTCCAGCTGAACGGGAGGTAGAGTTTGGAATCGATCTATCACTGAGGACGACACCTATTTCTAAAGCACCATATAGAATGGCACCAGAAAAAAATAAGGAGTTAAAAGAACAATTACAAGAATTGATGGAGAAAGATTTGATTAGACCAAGTGTTTAACCTTGGGGCGCTCCAGTATTATTTGCGAAAAAGAAGGATGGGAGTATGAGAATGTGCTTCGATTACCGTGAGCTCAATCGGGTCACAATAAGGAATAAATACCCATTGCCTAGGATTGACGACTTGTTTGATCAATTACAAGGGGCATGTTACTTTTCAAAAATTGATCTTCGCTCGGGGTACCACCAGTTGAGAGTTAAGGAGGAGGATATTTTGAAGATCGCTTTTCGAACTCGCTACGGGCATTATGAATTTTTGGTGATGCCATTTGGACTTACAAATGCTCCAGCTTCCTTCATGGATCTCATGAATAGGGTTTTCCAGAAGTTCCTCGACCGTTGTGTGATCATATTTATTGACGACATCTTGATCTATTCGAAGACCCGGGAAGAACACAAGCAACACCTGAGGTTAGTGCTGTAAATATTAAGTGAGGAGAAGTTGTATGCCAAGTTTATGAAATGTGAATTTTGGATGGAGGAAGTAGCCTTCTTGGGACATGTTGTGTCCAAGGATGGAATTCCAATCGACCTATCCAAGATCGAAGCTATTGTGAGTTGGGAAAGGCCGACGACTACGACAAAAGTGTGAAGTTTCTTGGGTTTAGCAGGATATTATCGTCGCTTTGTTGAAGGATTCTCAAAGATCGCAACACCTTTGACTATGTTGACTAAAAAGAACATGAAATTTTTGTGCACATAGGACTGTGAGTCCAGTTTTCAAGAATTTAAGAAAAAATTGGTTTCAGCGCCAATCCTTACCTTACCGTCGGGCACGGACGGCTTTGTGAGCTATAGCGACGCTTCTTTGAAGGGTCTGGGGTGCGTTCTGATGCAAGATGGGAAGGTGATTGCTTATGCATCACGATAGTTGAAGAACTTTGAGAATAATTACCCGACCTACGATTTAGAGTTGGCCGTAGTGTTGTTTGCATTGAAGACTTAGAGACACTACTTATATGGGGTGACATGCGAGATTTACACGGATCATAAGAGCCTTAAGTATATTTTTACCCAGAAGGAATTGAACAAGAGACAGAGAAGGTGGTTAGAGTTGTTAAAGGATTACGACTGCACCATTTTATATCACCCCGGCAAGGCCAATGTAGTGGCTGATGTCTCGAGTCGCAAGAATAGGGGAACATTAGCAATGATGCTGACAAAGGAGAAGAGACTTTTCGAAAAGATCAAGAATTTGGGCCTAGAAGTGCGGATAAGAGGAGGAAAAGGTTATTTGGCTCATTTGAGTCTTCAACCGTCGGTACTAGAAAGAATAAAAACGGCTTAGAGAGTTTATCCAGAGTTAATGAAAATTTGGGAAGGTGTAGAGATGGGAGCTCAGATAAATTTTCGACTTGGAGGGGATGGTATTCTATGTTTTGGAAGAAGGATTTGTGTACGATCGGATCCGAAGTTAAAAAGAGAAGTGTTAGAAGAGGCTCACAATTCAATGTTTGCGGTACATCCTGGGAGTACAAAAATGTATCGAGACATGAAGGAGACGTTTTGGTGGGAAAATATGAAATGAGAAATTGCAGAATTTGTTGCTAAGTTCTTAGTGTGCCAACAGGTTAAGAGTGAACATCAACAACCTGGTGGAATGTTACAGTCACTATCGATTCCCGAATGGAAATGGGAACGCATTACTATGGACTTCGTGGTAGGGTTACCCAGAACGCGAAAGGGGCACAATGCTATTTGGGTTATCGTAGATCGATTGACCAAGTCAGCTAATTTTCTTGCTTTCAAGATTAATGACTCCTTGGAGAGGCTAGCAAAGTTGTACGTTGACGAGATCGTCAGACTACATGGAGTTCCAGTTTCTATAGTTTCAGACCGTGATGCCCCGATTCACTTCGAAGTTTTGGGGTAGCTTACAGAAGGTGTTAGGCACAAATTTGAGCATGAGTACGGCTTTCCATCCACAGACAGATGGCCAGTCAGAACGAACCATACAAACATTGGAGGATATGCTTAGGGCTTGTACTTTGGATTTACAAGGGAATTGAGATGACGATCTGCCGTTGGTTGAATTTACGTATAACAATAGCTTTCATGCGAGTAATGGTATGGCACTGTACGAAGCATTGTATGGAAGGAGATGTAGATCACCTACGTGTTGGGATGAAGTGGGCGAGAGGAAACTGTTGGGGCCAGAACTTGTGCAAATTACATCGAATAAGGTACAGTTGATCAAGAAGAGACTCTTTACAGCCCAGAGTAGACAGAAATCGTATGCCGATAAGTGTCGTCGCGAACTTGCGTTTGAAGTGGGAGATCATGTGTTTCTCAAAGTTTCACCGACAAGGGGAGTTATGAGATTTGGCATTAAGGGGAAGTTCAGTCCGAGATTTGTAGGTCTTTTTGAAATATTGGATCGGGTGGGGGAAGTCGCGTATAGGCTTTCATTGCCACCTACGCTTTCGGGAGTCCACAATTTGTTCCATGTGTCAATGTTAAGAAAGTACGTCCCAGATCCAAGCCATGTGATTGCTTTCGAACCCTTACAATTGCGGGAAGATTTGTGCTACGAGGAACAACCAGTTCATATAGTGGACCAGAAGGATCAAATATTGAGACGACCTACCATTCTGTACGTGAAGGTACAATGGACTAATCACACCGAGAGAGAGGCTACTTGGGAATTAGAGGAAGATATGCGAGAAATACATCCAAGCCTCTTCGACTGATTAGGTACGTTAAGTTTAGGGACTAAACTTCTTTTAAAGGGGTGAGAGTGTAATACCTCGATAATTTTAGCGAAAATATTAATTTTGTTAATTAATATTTCAATCATTTTGAATCTATATAATTAATGTTATAATTGTCTTGTGTTAATTTAATAGTTTGAATCTATTAAGTAACTAATTAAATTTGGGTCGAGCTTGGCCCACTTTTGACTAAGACTTTAATACTTATGTACAATTGATATTACTTCATTAATTTTGGTCCAATTCACTTTAGGATTTCGGTTTGGGGTCAGAAAACCTAATAGGGTTTTTATATAAATAGGGCTTTGAGAAGGAGAAAAGTTGTATAAACAATTAAAGGAGAAAGAAAGAGTATGGTAGAAAGGAATAGGCAGACGGCGGCAGAATTTTGGGAGCTAACTGCATAAACCTCGAGTCAAGGTAGGAATACGTGAGTATGTATTTTGTTTCCTTCATTCTAATTGATAGATATGTAGTATATATGAGTGTGTGCGTCAAATCAGATTGCATCACTAAGTATATATATATATATATATATATATATATATATATATATATATATATATATATATATATATATATATATATATATATATATATATATATATATATATAAGAAAAATCCTTGGGGTAGGATGGTTCAGTCAACTAGCCTTGAAGAGATAATTAAAACAAAAAAAAAGTACAAAGCAGAGTTTGAAATTGACGTTTCTTGAGATTTGCAAGATTTTGATATAAAGACAATAACTGGAAGTAAAAAAAAAAAACTCACATACAGATTTATATAATATTCTCTTATAATGATTAGTCAAAAATAAATAATAAATAAACACAGAAGATTGCAGGTTTGGATATAGTGCAGAGTGTGTGAATAGTACATCATATCGTGGGGTTGCTTGTCAGCATGTATTTTGGCTTATGTCATCATAATAGATAGATATGTAAAGTATATGTGAATGTGGGTACATCAAATCAAGTTCCATCACTAGCATACATTTAATATACATTATATATATATTGTTATAAAGTAACCACAAATTAGAACAATAAGTGTATGAGAGTAAGAGAGAGAGAGATTTATTCAGAGGATTCAGTCTGTACAATGAACAACAGGCTGCTCGGTATTTATAACCAAGCAGCAGCACACAAACGGAGAAAGAGTATACATTACAATTACTGTTCACCTACCAGCTATAGGTAGGCCAGAAGACTTTCATAACACTCCCCCTTGAACATAGCATTGTAAGTTGGCTAAGTGTATCTCGTTAAAAACCTTTAAGTCAAAAAACCCAGTAGGAAAAAAATCGGACATAAGGAAAAACGTACATAACTTAGGCCACCAATTTTGTGCATGGGCTGTCTCGTTAAAAACCTTTTCATGGAAAACCCAATGGGAAAAAACCATGATAAAGGGAAAAAGAGTACAGCCATATATGCTCCCCCTTAAACCGACAAGGGTCAAGAGAAGTCACCTTTGTAAATCTCGTAGATTTCGCATCTCAATATTGTGAACATGTTTTCTGAAGGTTGTAGTGGGGAGTGCCTTCGTAAATACATCTGCAGCATTATCACTTGATCGAACATATTGGATGCTGACCTCTTTCTTCTTTTCAAGTTCCTGGGTGTATAAAAAGAGCTTCAGGGGGATATGTTTGGACCTGTCACTTTTGATGTATCCCTCTTTACTTTGGGCGACACATGCATCATTGTCTTCAAATAATAATGTCGGGTCTTTGTTGACAGGTAGTCCACTGGCATTTTGAATATGTTGAGTCATAGATTGAAGCCATACACACTCTCGACTGGCTTCATGAAGTGCGATCATCTCAGCATGATTTGACGATGTAGCAACTAGCGTTTGCTTTTGAGAACGCCAGAAATTGCAAGCACACCCATCGTGAAGACATAGCCGCCTGCCCGTGATCCGCTTTATGAGGATCGATAAATAACCCGCATCCGCAAAACCAATCGCTCATCCTCAGATCCTTTGGGATAAAATAATCCCAAATCGATCGTCCCTTGAAGATAACGAAATATGTGCTTGATACCATTCTAGTGTCTCCGTGATGGAGATGAACTATATCTTGCCAATAAATTTGTAGCAAATGCTATATCCGGTCTGGTACAATTAGCAAGGTACATAAGAGCTCCAATAGCACTTAAGTATGATACTTCAGGACCAAGTATTTCTTCATTATCTTCATAAGGACGAAATGAATCTTTTTCAACATTTAGTGATCTATTAATCATGGGGTTAATGAGAGGGTTTGCCTTATCCATATAAAAGCGCTTCAAAACCTTTTTTGTGTAATTTGATTGGTGTTCAAATTTTCCACTATGAAAGTATTCTATTTGTAAACCAAGACAGGATTTGGTCCGCCCAAGATCTTTCATTTCAAATTCTCCCTTTAGGTAATCAACTACTTTTTGATTTCCTTGGGAGTTCCAATGATATTCGATCATCTACATAGACACGATAATAGCAAATCCAACTGTCGCTTTCTTTATAAAGACACACGGACATAATTGATCATTCACATATCCGCTTTTAACAAATGCTCACTTAAGCAATTATACCACATGCGAATCGAATTGCTTCAATCCATACTGATCGCCGTAGTTTAATTACACATAATTTTTGGGCTTTGAGCCAGCTGTGCACTTTAATTCCATCGAATTCTCATATAAATATCAAGCATCTAATGATCCGTATAAATAAGCCGCACAACATCCATGAGATGCATATCTAGATTTTTTGAAACCGATAATCGATTAGATATTTGAACGTAATAGCATCCATTACATGAGAATACGCTTCTTCATAATCAATCCTGTGCCTTTGAGAAAAACTCCAGTGCAACAAGGCGAGCCTTGTATCTCACAATCTCATTTTTTCTATTTCGCCGAACAAAAATCCATTCAGATCCAATGGGTTTCACAAATTCTAGTGTGAGAACGATAGATCCAAATACTTTTAGTTTATTCAACGAATTTAATTCACTTCATGGCATCTATCCATTTGATCTTGTCATGCCTCTTTTGACATTCAGATACGATTTTGGCTCGATCATCATCTCCGGCTATTAATTTCGGATACCGAATAAGAGAATATATCATCAATATTCTTCATTTCTTCTCTTGCCCATATTTTTCCATTACATATGTAATTAATGGAAATCTCATGGTTATCATTGCGCAAGGCTTACTAGATTTGCATGATCGTGTTTTTCCGAACAATTTCACGATCGTGTGTTTCTTTCCTGAACACTTTCATGTGATCGGGGATTTTCAATCACTTTCTTTTATGGTGATTTTTATCCTTTGAACTAATGGGTCGCCCACGCTCAGCGTGTCTTAGATTCATTTGCCATTTTATCATTTGATAGCCCTTTGGTATTTCAATTCAAAGGTGTGTGAGCATTTATAAAGCAGCCTACATGTCTTTGTCACTCTTTGTATCTATAAATGCATCCGCACCGATTCGCTACATTTTGTAAATGTATGATCTTTGAACTTCCAACACGTTGCTTTGTGAGAGGGTCAAGGTGCAATAAAGATGATGTGCACCATTTGATCTCTCTCTTCCCACTTGTTTCCCTCTTCACCTAAAGGTGGAAACTTGTCTTCATTAAAATGACACCCAAGAAAGCGGTGTAAAAACGCCACCCGCTTTTGGTTCAAGATATTTTATTATAGAAAGGGATTCATACCCAACATACACTCCCAATCTCCTTTGTGGTCCCATCTTTGTGCGTTGGGTGGAGCAATTGGTACATATACCGCACAACCAAAAACTCTTAGATGGGATAGATTCGGCTCGCCCGAATGCCAACTCCGTATTGGGAGTATTTGTGATATGCACTTGGCCCGAGGAGAATCGCATGAATGCATGTAAACAAAGATGACCATACGCAAGTAGGGAGCTTTGTTTCATCATTAATGGTCCGCAATAAGTTGAATACGCTTGATCAACGATTCAGCCAAACCATTTTGTGTATGAACATGGGGTACGGATGTTCAACATCGCCCTTATTGCCATACAATAATCATTGAATGCTTGAGATGTAAATTCACCATCATTATCAAGTCTAACTTTCTTGATCATATAATCTGGGAATTGTGCTCTCGCCTGATTATTTGTGCAAGGAATTTGGCAAATGCCGACACGAGTTGATAATAGACATACGCGACCATTTGCTAGAAGCATCAATCAATATCATAAAGTATTGAATGGTCCACTTAGTGGATGGATAGGTCCACATATATCACCCCGAATTGCTCCAAAACGATGGTGATTCATATCCAACTTTAGTTGGTGATGGTCTAATTATCAACTTTCCTTGAGAACAAGCCTCACAAAGGAGTTCATTAGATTGAAAAATCTTCTCTGTTTTTCAATGGATGACCACTAGAATTCTCTATAATTCTACGCATCATTATTGATCCCGATGCCCCAACGATCATGCCAAGCTTTAAATGTTTCAAGAAACTTCAAGTTTATCAGAATATGATTCAAATATTCTTATGATTGTACTATACAATCCAGATGATAGAGATGACAATTTCTCCAATATACACTTGCTTCCTAAGTGTTTGAGGTAATGCAAAGATATTCATCATTCCTTTATTCATAGTCTCAATATGATATCCATTCGATTTAATGTCTTTGAAACTTAACAAGTTTTTTGAGACTTAGAGAGAATAATGCATTATTTATCATGAATTTCGTGCCTCCAGGCATTAGGAAAATTGCTTTGCCAAATCCTTCAATTATTTTGGCATTACTCGTATATAGTGTTGACATTAGCATTGTCAATTTTGAGATAAGAAAAATATTTCTTATTTTTAAGTATGGTATGCGTAGTAGCTGCCTCAAGCAAGACATAAATCTCCTCCTTGAATTTTGGATTCTACATATTTGTGATCTATTTCAATATGAGAGAAAGAAAATAAGATGAATAAATATGATAACACATTGAATGCAAAATACATATATAAACTTTATTGTAAGCATGCTAGTATACATAGGAAAACGCATAATGTTCCTACATAACAACATGTTACTTTTTCCACGCTTTTATCTAAACTCTGACCATAGCTTCATTCCTATGTCATTTAGTTCATGACCAATATCATCACTAATGGTATTGGTCATGTCGACGTTGGCCATATCACCAAATCAAAATGAAGATCTTCGTGATCATTTTCAAGGAAATTTGTCTCTACATTCTTTCCTTTTTGTGATCTCTCATAAAGATCAACTAGATGTTTAATGCTTTCAAGATGTGCTCCCAAGGCTCATGCCACACCTAAAACATGAACTTTCTTCATTGTTTGACGCACATTTTGCCTACTCGAAGAGGTGTTTCTATCATCATCTTTGTTCCACTTCAGTGGCGAGAGGAATTTCCATTATAATGATGATGATGATGGCGATTTAAAGTTATTGCCTCATGCGCCTCTTCCTGCCTTGATTTCACTCACGACCGGCCTTGTCCATGATTTCCCTTGGCCTCGACCATTTATCATACCACGACCACTACCGCGCCCACGCCTGCCGTCATCATACATAGTCCCATTCGCTTCAGTGGAATGGGCCGAATCCGCCTGTCGAGATTCATGATTTTTCATTAGAATCTCATTATTCTCGCTCAGCATACAAGGAGAGCAAGAGATCAATTCGAGTACCTTTTAAAAACCTTTTTCGATATTGCCGCTGCAGGAGATATTCGAGCATGAAATGTGGAGAAAGTCTTCTCCAACATATCATATTCGTGATGGTTTCCCACATAATTTCAACTGTGAGGTTATTCTATACATCATTGAACTATATTCATTGATGGTTTTAAAATCTTGTAGCGATATGAATCCAATCATAGTGTGCTGGGAGAATGACCGCTTCAATGGTCATATCTTTCGCTCAAACTCTCCCAAAAGACGAAAGGATCATTAACCGTGAGGTATTCTATCATCTTGTGGTCTTCGTGGACGTGGTG
>CM028379.1:51856701-51881687 GCA_013146195.2 Codonopsis lanceolata
TGCTATCTCGAACTTGCTTTGCATCGACTTCTCGAATCTCTTACAGGCTTTGGTTAGTTGATCCAAAGATGATGTCACATAGATTTGTACCCGGAAGAGAATGGCCTTTGTGCTTGAGGATGAATAAAGTAGTGTCTATTCTTCCTCTCACGAATCCTTGTTCAATTAAGAACTTGGATAGAGTTTCATACCAAGCTCTAGGAGCTTGCTTTAGGCAAGTAGAGAGCTTTCTTGAGTCGGTAGGCGTGATCGGTTTATGCGAAATAATAAATCACGGAGGTTCACGTATCTGTTTCTTGAAGATCACCATTCGAGAAAGGCACTCTTTACATCCATCGATACACTTTGAAGTCCATGAGCGAGGCATAAGCTAGAAAAATTCGATTGCTTCTAGTCTAGCAACGAGGAGCAAAAGTTTCATCAAAGTCAATTCCTTCTTCACATCGGAAGCCTGTGCAACAGTTGATCAGCTTTGTTTACGGTGACATTTCCATCTTCATCTCTTTTTATTTACGAAAACCCACTTAGTGCCGAGGTAGGTGGATGATCGGTCGGTCTTTGAACTAAGCTCCACACTTTACATCTTTCAAATTGGTTCGGCTCTTCTTGCATAGCTTCAATCTGAGTTATGATCTTCGATGGCTTCATCAATCTTCTTTGGTTCGAGTTCGATACAAATGCATAAGCAAACATAGTGTCTTCTCGAACTTTATTTCTCAAATGCGAACTCACTGTGTTGAGATTACCAATGATTTGAGAATAGGGATGATCTCTTGCTTCAATAACGGTTGGAGGAAGATCACTTAAGTGGAGTTCTTCACTTGAAGTCGGAGTTGGTTGAGAAGGAGATTCACCAAAATCAGTTCGAGAAGAGATAGGATCTTCAAAACTTTCATTTTCACGGTGAGAACAAGAAGGATGAGTGATGCTGTAAAGGTGCTTGGGGTAAAAGCAGAAGAGATGGGTTCGGGGTCAGAAGAGTTCGGAGTTGGTAATCTCTCTGGGTGGAGGTTAAGCGGTACTTGAGGTTCTGCGGTTGCCGTTTTCGATGAGGTGGAAGTTGATCTTTGAGTTGGTACATCTCATCATTATCAGAATCATTAGCAACGTTCGAGACCTTTCTAGGCTCTAACAAGTCATATTCATCAAAAGAAACATGCCACAGATTCTAAGATTTTTAAATTAGATTTCTTGAAAATGCGAAATGCTTTTGAATGTTTGGAATACTTGAGAAAAATTCCTTAAATGCGATTTTGCATCAAATTTTCCTCGATATTCTTTTCCATTATAAAGATAAAACATTCTGACCAGAAGATTTTAAGAAATCCTATGTTTGGCGATCTTTCTCTCCATATTTCATATGGAGTTTTATTATGAAACTTGTTTACCGAGGATCTATTCAGGTAAAACATGCAAAGGTGTTATTGCCTTTGCGAAATACTTAAGTTTAGCTTCGCCACGCTTGTTCTTGCTTTGCTTCAATCGGTGTTACGTTCTTCCGTTCGGCTACACCATTTTGTTGAGAATGCGGCGAGAGAAGTTGTGGCCAGATCAGTGGTCATCGCGATATTTTTCTACACCATTGTTCTTGAATTCAAGGTGCCATTGTCGATCTTATGTCACTAATGTCTTCAAGCTTTTTGAGTTTGAAGTCTTACGAAAAGACGTGACTAGATCATACGTTTCATCTTTAGATGGTCATAGTTTCAATCCAAGTGAATCTAGAGTAGTCATCAACTACTACAAGAGTGTACTTGTCTCCATAAATCTTGTTTGTTGTGATAGGTCCAAAGAGATCCATATGCGAGAAGTTGAAGAGGTGCGTTTTTTGATAAAGCAGGACTTTCTTTTGAAGGAAGACTTGGAAAGTTTTCCTAGTTGGCAAGCTTTACAACTTCGTCATGGTCGGCTGAACAAGTAGGTAGACCTTTGACAAGCCCGTTTTTGGAGAGCTTGGAGAGGTGCTTGAAGTTGAGGTGGGACGAGGCAGCTTGTGCCATAGCCATTGTTGTCACGAACATTGTTGGCTACTAGACACGAGGTTTGAGAATCTCCCTAGAAGATTTAAGTCCACGACATAGGCGTTTCCTTGTCTATTGCCGGTCGTATTGTAAGCGAGATTCACGGTCTTTGATGAGGCCTTGGTTGGAATTGAATTGGCATAGAAGTCATTTGTCGTAAAAATTGGGATATGCTCGGAAGATTGTGCTTTAAACCACTTACTAGAGAAACTTTGTTGATGGAGAGACTTCCTCTAGTAATTGAGCCATATCCAATTGTCTTTCCTCTTTGCATTATCTCCAGAAAATAACGGTGGGTCCTTTTGCTTGACTATATACGTAAGAAGACTTACATTCCAGTCATGTGTCTTGGCGACCCTTGTCTAGGTACCGGATGTCTTTGTTTTCGATTCTATAGCCATGAAGCATTCTGAAAAAAATTTAAAGTAAACAAGGTACCTTTTATTTTCTTTGGGTCTAAGGATTAGCAACCTTTTGCAACCCATACACGCTTGACCTTGAGAGAACTAGGTCTCTCGGATCTTGAGGTGAACCTTAGCGAGGCATTACGGTGCCGGATGGCCTAGGCAATTGCAAGAATGACATAAATGGAAAGTCATGAGAGAAGCTGTTAGTGTCTTCAGCGAAGAGTGCTTATGATTATTCCTTTTCTTGACATCCATTCTTGGTTCGGCTTGTTTGTTGATGGTAGACTTAATTGGTTTCTTTCGAATCTTCTAGGTAGGTTACCAATAGACTTAGCTTTAGCTTTTACGTTGATTACCTTTTCGGGAAGGATTCGGTAGAATACCTTTAAGTTTACCTTCAACAGTAAAAAGAGTCTTGCATGTTTCATAGACAAACTTGATAGTTACCGGTAGAGGTTTAGTAGGTCTACCGTGCGGACTTTGCCTTGGCATAGTTGTTACCGGTAGACTTCACTTTCTCTACCATTACCTTTTCAGGTTTCTCATTTGATTCAGTCATTTTGGCTTTTCCTTTCTGAACTTTGGGGTAAACATAAGGGACACTTGAAAAGCCAAGTCCTTGTTTCCCTATATTTCCAAATGTTTGTTTAGAGAAAGATATATCATTAGCGCCAGTTTCGGAGGATTCACCTTTCTCATGGTGAAGAGATTGTCGGAAGAGGCACATCCGAATATCCTATGCCGGTTTATCATTGCTAGATTTTTGGCTTGAAAGGATTTCTTCGAATGCATCCTTGGAGCATTCCAGAGTCAATTGTCTTTTGCAAGGCAATTTTCTCTAGGTCAGAGTCCTTTGATGTGCTCGAGATAGACAATCAATTTTGTCATGAAGAAATTTGTTTTCTTCCTTCGGTTTGATACTCTCTTGTTGTGACTATTGAGAGTTTGAATCTCGTGCCATCATAGATTTCTCAGCTGTAAGTTTCTCACCGTTTTTGGCAAGTTTAACATAGGCTACTCTAAAGAAATTAAATTCTTCAAGCATATCCTGATTATCCTTGAGAAGTTCTTCCTTACTGAAGCTATCACTGTTGGTTTCATTTTTGTCTAAAAGACTTGGTGAAACTACAACTTCATTTTCAGTCATAGGTAGGACATGAATCATGAGCTATTAAGCATATGTTAGCTTGCTCACAATCCTCTTCCTCCTCTTACGAATCGGTCTCAAACCATGTAGCAACTTGTTTTCTTCTATGTCTTCACCAACATACCTTTTTGTTTTTGAAATTTTCTAAAGGGTTTCGGTATGCTTCAAATTTTGGCTTAGGACATTTTGAGGCAAAATGACCGAGGTTTCTCTGATTATAACACACAAGCTCTTCCTTAGATGAGCTTTCACCATTCTTCCTAAAAGGTTGTTGGTGTGTGTTCTTTCTTCCATATTTTGCAAATTTTTGAAAACGTTTACAAACATAGCAAATTGTTCATCGGATAAAAAATCATTTTCACGAGGAAGAAGTGGATGGTTTGTTTTCAACGTGATTTCTTCTTGGACCATGGTGCGCAAGGATCACGAGTTACGAGCTGTTTGTCTTGCTCTAGAGCTTGATTAACTTCAAGTTCATAAACCTTTAAACTTGCGTAGAGACTACGAAGAGTCATCTCGTTTAAGTTCTTAGATTCTTTCATAGCCGTGGTCTTAACATGCCATAAGCTACCTAGAGAGCCTAGAAACCTCATGTTCATTTCCTTTTTGTCATACGTTTTACCAAGAGAAAAGCAACTATTAATTACCTCAGAAGCGATCATATGTATGCTTGTCTCAAGGTTTCCTTAGGATCCTTTTTGAAAGAATCAAACTGCTGGATGTATGTATATTTTCTGTTGTCTCTTGTGTCTTGGTCTCCTTCCAAGTATTCCACAAGAGCTTCCCACATCTCTTTTGCAGTTGTACATCGAATCACTTCTTTGGTATGTGCTTGTGTCTAGAGGTGGTGATTATGTTGATTGCTTTCTTTGTCAAGTTCTACCCGACTTTCTATCATCCTCTGTCCATTCGATTCTTCTTTAGGAACTTGCGAGGATTCCCAGCAATGGAGGCTAGAAGATTTGCCTTCATTGGTACATGTTGACTTCGGTTGACACATTTCCATAATCTGTTGTCAATAGAGTTCATGAATCTCATTACTTTATCCTTCCATACATCAAAATGTCCTTCGTCCAATATTGGGACGTGGTTAGCATTAGATGTAGGCAGCATGTAGTGTGTTTGTGCCATTATATCGTATCTCTCAAGAGTTTAATCTTGGAAAAACTTGTTTTCAAAGAGTAAGGCTCTGATACCAATTGTGGGTCCCAATGAGCACAATAATAAGCTAGAAGGTGGGGTTGAATAGCTTATTAAACACTTATAAGCTTTTAAGTAAATTCTTGAAAGTTACTTGCAATCTATAGAAAAAATCAAGTAGCGGAAGACCTTCAAGAAAGTTGTTCGTGTGCGCCGATAAGGACTACTAGGTACCTTTTACAGTTTACTTAAGTTCTGCTGTAAATGGATAATATAAACAATGAAACTAAGCAGTTCAAGTATCAGACAAATAGTAAGGAATAACACAAGTATTTTGGGATGGTTCACACTATAATGAGTGCTACGTCCACCACCAAGGCAGTCAACCTTGGATTTAAATTGTGCACTATGTTTTCCACTTAGATCAATTACAAAGAATATCCCTAATGGATCGTGTACAAAATATTGACTTGTGTTTGGGGTCTAGGGAATTAAATATCGTAAATACAAGGATATTTAATTAGATGTAAATATAGTTAATGGAAGTTAACAATAAGAAGATTAAAACAATAAGTGTTGATGAGCAGCTTCTTGTTGTTGACGAGGACTTCTAGATCTGTTAAGGATCTATTGAATGCACTGAGCTGAAAGACTTGGAGTTATGAAGTTTCAGAGCAATCCTTTAAGTGTTCGATTGATTCTGTACAGTTGTCTCTTGTTCCAGTCTTCAATGGCAGCATTTATAGCAGGTGCACTTCAAAAGATCCGTTGGAGAAGACGAAGACTTCAACAGCTCTTTTCATTAATGCATTAAATGCATGGGGCTGTCAGTCAAGGACTTTTTTCTTCACAGATATCTAGAGCAGGTAATGATTTCTGAGATCTTGAAAAAGGTGGGCGATTTTGGTGTCAGATCTGAGAGTTGTAGCAGAAAGTAGGGGATAGTCTGCTTTTCCTGCTTTCACAGTTCAGGACGAAAAGTCTTCCTGCTTTCCGGAAAAGGTTGCTTTCGGCGGCTTGATATGTCGGGGAATGTCTTGGATTTAATTCAAATAAAATATTGAGATAAGTTTGAATTAATCCAGTCAATCTTTCCTGGATAGGACACGTCATAGCAGATTAGGTGGACACGAGCTCTACCGATTGTGGTGAAGCGTGGTCTTCCATTTTAAGCATATGGAGAGGTCTTCATGAACCCGAAAAAGTCCTACAAAAACTATACAAGGCAAAGTTCTATACACGTTGCCACGCTAATCGATCGTGTGACCCGATTAGCCACAGAAGTATAAAACTAATGTAATGTACTGATCAGATATAATTCTAACATAAGAATCAACAAAATGCCTATTGATTTGCTACCTTTAGATATTCAAGACTTCGATCTAATATTAGGCATGGATTGGCTAGCAGTGTTTCACGCTAAGGTAGACTGTTTCGAGAAGGAAGTCGTATTTTGCATACCGGGTGAGGAAGAATTTTTCTTTAAGGGGTGTAAACCAGTAGTTCCATCTTGTATTATTTCTTCCTTGAAGGCGAGAAGATTGTTAAGGAAGGGTTGCCGAGGCTATTTAGCCTCCAATATCGATAATCGAAAGGAAGGGGTTATGTTGGATTCCATATCCATGGTTAAGGAGTTTGAGGATGTGTTTCCGGAGGATTTGCCTGGTCTTCCACCTGAACGGGAGGTAGAGTTTGGAATCGATCTAGCACCGGGGACGGCGCCTATTTCTAAAGCACCATATAGAATGGCACCAGAAAAACATAAGGAGTTAAAAGAACAATAACATGAATTGTTGGAGAAAGATTTGATTAGACCAAGTGTTTCACCTTGGGGAGCTCCAGTATTATTCGTGAAAAAGAAGGATGGGAGTATGAGAATGTGCATCGATTACCATGAGCTCAATCGGGTCACAATAAGGAATAAGTACCCATTGCCTAGGATTGACGACTTGTTTGATCAATTACAAGGGGCGTGTTACTTTTCAAAAACTGATCTTCGCTCGGGGTACCACCAGTTGAGAGTTAAAAAGGAGGGTATATTGAAGACCATTTTTCGAACTCGCTACGGGCATTATGAATTTTTGGTGATGCCGTTTGGACTTACAAATGCTCCAGCTGCCTTCATGGATCTCATGAATTGGGGTTTTCAGAAGTTCCTCGACCGGTGTGTGATCGTATTTATTGACAACATCTTGATCTATTCGAAGACTCGGGAAGAACACAAGCAACACTTGAGGTCAGTGCTGCAAATATTAAGAGAGGAGAAGTTGTATGCCAAGTTTAAGAAATGTGAATTTTGGATGGAGGAAGTAGCCTTCTTGGGACATGTTGTGTCCAAGGATGGAATTCCAATCGACCCAGCCAAGATTGAAGCTATTGTGAGTTGGGAAAGGCCGACGACTGCAACAGAAGTGCGATGTTTCTTGGGTTTAACAAGATATTATCGTCGCTTTGTTGAAGGATGCTCAAAGATCGCAACACATTTGACTAAGTTGACTCAAAAGAACATGAAATTTGTGTGGACAGAGGACTGTGAGTCCAGTTTTCAAGAATTGAAGAAAAGATTGATTTGAGTGCCAATCCTTACCTTACCGTCGGGCACGGACGGGTTTGTGAGCTATAGCGACGCTTCTTTGAAGGGTCTGGGGTGCGTTCTGATGCAAGATGGGAAGGTGATTGCTAATGCATCACGACAGTTGAAGAACTGAGAATAATTACCAGACCCACGACTTAGAGTTGGCCACAGTGGTGTTTGCGTTGAACATTTGGAGACACAACTTATATGGGGTGACATGCGAGATTTACACGGATCATAAGAGCCTTAAGTACATTTTTACCCAGAAGGAATTGAACATGAGACAGAGAAGGTGGTTAGAGTTGTTAAAGAATTATGACTGCACCATTTTATATCACCCCGGCAAGGGCAATATAGTGGCTGATGCCTTGAGTCGCAAGAATAGGGGAACATTAGCAATGATGCTGACAAAGGAGAAGAGGCTTCTCGAAGAGATCAAGAATTTGGGCCTAGAAGTGCGGATAAGAGGAGGAAAAGGTTATTTGGCTCGTTTGAGTCTTCAACCGTCGGTACTAGAAAGAATAAAAACGGCTCAGAGAGTTGATCCAGAGTTAATGAAAATTTGGGAAGGTGTAGAGATGGGAGCTCAGATAAATTTTCGACTTGGAGGGGATGGTATTCTATGTTTTGGAAGAAGGATTTGTGTACCATCGGATCCGAAGTTAAAAAAGAGAAGTGTTAGAAGAGGCTCACAATTCAAGGTTTGCGGTACATCCTGAGATTACAAAAATGTATCGAGACATGAAGGAGACGTTTTGGTGGGAAAATATGAAATGAGAAATTGCAGAATTTATCGCTAAGTGCTTAGTGTGCCAACAGGTTAAGAGTGAACATGAATGACTTGCTGGAATGTTATAGTCACTACCGATTCCCAAATGGAAGTGGGAACACATTACTATGGACTTCGTGGTAGGGTTACCCAGAACGCTAAAGGGTCACAATGCTATTTGGGTTATCGTAGATCGATTGACCAAGTCAGCTCATTTTCTTGATTTCAAGATTAATGACTCCTTGGAGAAGCTAGCAAAGTTGTACGTTGACGAGATCGTCAGACTACAAGGAGTTCCAGTTTCTATAGTTTCAGACCGTGATGCCCAATTCATTTAGAAGTTTTGGGGTAGCATACAGAAGGCGTTAGGCACAAATTTGAGCATGAGTATGACTTTCCATCCACAGACAGATGGCCAATCAGAACGAACCATACAAACGTTGGAGGATATGCTTAGGGCTTGTACTTTGGATATACAAGGGAATTGGGATGACCATCTGCCATTGGTTGAGTTTACTTATAACAATAGCTTTCATGCGACTATTGGTATGGCACCGTACGAAGCATTGTACTGAAGGAGATGTAGATCACCTACGTGTTGGAATGAAGTGGGCGAGTGGCAACTGTTGGGGCCAGAACTCGTGCAGATTACATCGAATAAGGTACAGTTGATCAAGAAGAGACTCCTTACGGCCCAGAGTACACAGAAATCGTATGTCGATAAGTGTCATCGCGAACTTGCGTTTGAAGTGGGAGATCATGTGTTTCTAAAAGTTTCACCGACAAGGGGAGTTATGAGATTTGGCATTAAGGGGAAGCTCAGTCCAAGATTTGTAGGTCCTTTTGAAATATTGGATCGGGTGGGGGAAGTCGCGTATAGGCTTGCATTACCACCTACGCTTTCGGGAGTCCACAATGTGTTCCATGTGTCAATGTTAAGAAAGTACATCCCAGATCCAAGCCACGTGATTGCTTTCGAACCCTTACAATTGCGGGAAGATTTGTGCTACGAGGAACAACCAGTTCATTTAGTGGACCAGAAGGATCAAATATTGAGACGACGTACCATTCTATGCGTGAAGGTACAATGGACTAATCACACTGAGAGAGAGGCTACTTGGGAATTAGAGGAAGATATGCGAGAAAGACATCCAAGCCTCTTCGACTGATTAGGTACGTTAAGTTTAGGGACTAAACTTCTTTTAAGGGGGTGAGAGTGTAATACCTCGATAATTTTAGTGAAAATATTAATTTTGTTAATTAATATTTCAATCGTTTTGAATCTATATAATTAATGTTATAATTGTCTGGTGTTAATTTAATGGTTTGAATCTATTAAGTAACTAATTAAATTTGGGTAGGGCTTGGCCCACTTTTGACTAAGACTTTAATACTTATGTTCAATTAATATTAGGGGGAATTTCAAGTGGGTACAATTTTGAAAACATGTTTTCATCTAGAACGATTAATTTTTTGCACATTTCATTTAACTACAAATTGATTGCCAAATGACAAAAATGCCATTAATGAAAACTCTTATGCCAAGCCTTGGCATCAGGATGATTAATTCCAGGCATCAGAATAATTAATTCCAGGCATCAGGACTCTGATGCCAAAACTCTGATGCCAAAAATGCTGATGCCAAATCTTGGCATCAGTTGAAATGCTGATGCCTACAATTGTTGCTGATGCCAAATCTTGGCATCAGGTGAAATGCTGATGCCTATTGCTGATGCCTGTCAAATACGCAGTCAAGACGATTTGCGATCTTTTCATCATCTACAGTCTCCACCATTGCAAGATTTGGCACACCAGTTGATGATTTCTTGCACATAATTCCATCCCTCTTTTCCTCTCGTCGCATCACTTCCTATTCATGGGACCTGAGGGTTTTCTCAAGAGAGCGAGAAATCCTTAAGTTAGGTCAGTCAGTCAAAGCCTCCCTCTCGCTAGATTGCAATTTGCGCAAGCCCAAATTTTTGCTACGATTGGGATGCAATTCCAAGCAAGCCCAAATGTCAAGTGTGATTGGGATATCCACTCTATATCTCTCACACATACACACACTGCAACAGCAGGTAGTACTGTAGTATGATCATCATTCAGGGCTGGGGATTGGGGAAGTGATTTGACACAAGAGTGAAGAAACGGACCAACCGTTTTTGAAGGAAATAACGACAGAAAATAGATGCAAATTGGACCGAATTCTTTTTTAAAGGGTAGTGACGTACTTTCATCATAAAATTGTATCTAAAAGATATGTTCAAAAAATAGCTGGATTTATTTGAAAACATGTTTTAAAAAATGTACCGGCTTGTAATTTTTTCTTAATATTACTTCCTTAATTTCGGTCCAATTCACTTTAGGATTTCGGTTTGGGGTTAGAAAACCTAATAGGTACCGTTTGGTAGCCAGGATTAAGGCCAGATAAGATTAATAAGCCGAGTTGCCTGATGTTTGGTACGCAATAGGTGGTCGGGACTAATAGCACGAGTTATCTGGATAAAGTCATTATCCCTTCACTATTAATACCAAGGGGGAGGGTGGTATTATTAGCGCCCTCATTTAAAAAAATTGGGATTAACATTTGTAATCTCAAAACTACCCCCGATATACAAGTGATGATTAATAGCGAGGGCACTAATAGTATTGAGATTAATAATACTGTTTATCTTTGTCCAACTACCAAACAAGCCCATAGGGTTTTTATATAAATAGGGCTTTGAGAAGGAGAAAAGTTGTATAAACAATTAACGGAGAAAGAAAGAGTACGGTAGAAAGGAATAGGCAGACGGCGGCAGAAGTTTGGGAGCTAACTGCATAAACCTCGAGTCAAGGTAGGAATACGTGAGTATGTATTTTGTTTCCTTCATTCTAATTGATAGATATGTAGTATATATGAGTGTGTGCGTCAAATCAGATTCCATCACTAAGTATATACTTAATATATATATATATATATATATATATATATATATATATATATATATATATACACACTATACCAAAACAAACAGGAGGCATGTGCATGTGTGTGTGTTTGATCGTGTGTTAGTGTGTGTTCAGTTTTTGGTTTACCTAACTAGTGTACGGGCATAGTGCGTACAACATGAAAAATCCTTGGGGTAGGATGGTTCAGTCAACTAGCCTTGAAGAGATAATTAAAAAAAAACAAAAAAAAGTTCAAAAGCAGAGTGTGAAATTGACGTTTCTTGAGATTTGCATGACAAAAAACAATAAATAAATAATAATAATAATAAATTAACACAGAAGATGGCAGGTTTGAGTATAGTGCACAGTGTGTGAATAGTACATCGTGGGGTTGCTTGTCAGCATGTATTTTGGCTTCTGTCATCAGAATAGATAGATATGTAAAGTATATGTGTATGTGGGTACATCAAATCAAGTTCCATCACTAGCATACATTATATATATATATATATATATATATATATATATATATATATATATATATATATATATATATATAATCAAATGAATAGTCCTTCTATTGTCCATAAGTGTTAATTGACACAACCTGTGAATAACAATTAAACAATTATCTGATCAACCCTTTGACTGGCCAATCAGAGACTTAAATTGTAATCAATCAAGAGTACAATGCATGGGTGTGTGCCGTGCAGACGGTTTAAATAAAACAATACAACAACAACAACAACAACAACAACAACAACAACAACAACAACAATAATAATAATAATAATAATAATAATAATAATAATAATAATAATAATAATAATAATAATAATAATAATAATAATAATAATACTAATAATAATAATTTATTTAGTAAACTATTACTTTAATTAGTATTATAGGAATTAATAGGATTTGTTGGTACAATTGTGGTTTAGTGATTATTGTATATTTTGAACCTAGATTCGGGCAAACGAGCTTAAAGTGATCGCACGTGTTGTGGATTATTAACTCTTTCGCTAAGCAATTTGAGGTAAGGAATTATACCTCTTTTAGATCTCAAATATTTTGATGTACCGTTTGTTAGGTTCTCATTACTTCCTTGATATCAATGCTTCTTGAAACGTTCGTCGACTTTAAATCGGCATTTGAATTCGAACTCCGTCGCTTACACTTCCTTCGAACTCATAATTTGATTATCTGTTTATTCTCACATAATTATTGAATTTCATGTGAGATACATTTGATATGAAAAGTATGATTTTTGGCGATGCCTGATTTTGTAAAATTATTTGATTACTTGAAATTCTACCATGATCACTAAGTTGAATTTATGACACTATGAATTATGAAACTATGATTTATGATGCTTATGAACGTCACTTGGCCCGAGGCGTGGTTATCCGAATATACCAATGATCTATGAATTACGATCTATGAACTATGAACTATGATTTATGAAGTTGCTTATGTGATCATGAGATTCTGTGAGTAGTTAATTGTCGCTAATTGGTATGGGACGGTTGGTGACAGTTGATTACTCGAGTCACCTTTGAACGTTTATTTTCATTGGATTCTTACTCTCTTGAATCGAAATATGATAATTGCTTCCGCTTATCGATTTCTAATTAATGAATTTTTATTATTGAAAAAAATATAAATATTCATCTCTAATTTATTTCTGGTCAACTCCTCCTTAGTAACCGGAGGGGCCGTATATGAATTTACTGAGCATCGTTCGCTCAACCCTTCATACTCTTCTCATGTAACAAATAAGAATTAATAGAAGATTTCAGTTCGGGTAGACCGAGATGTCGGCTTTCGAGGATTTTTGGATTTAGTCCTTTCTCATTGAATTACTCAGTAGTATTTTAAATAAATTATGGACTCATGTTAAGTATTAGATAGATTTTGTATTTAATTATTTTGGGTTTATTTGACTTTAGTCAAGGATGTTTAAGATTTAATTATTATGAGATTAAAACATTTATGATTTAAGTTATAATTGTTGGTGACGTGGCCAAATTGTGGGACCGCGGTGTCGGTGCCGAATTTGGGGCGTGACAGGTTGATATCAGAGCTTAGGCCTTAGATTCGGATGGTCTTAAGATTTAGGAACAGTTAAGAGTAAGAAGTGACACTACGATAGGATTATGATATTAAAATTAAGTTGTGATTATAGTTAAGTTATGATCTCACTGATGATTAAGTAGGGCAAGGGTCGCTCCACCCGTGACAACTGCTAGAACGAGATTGAATACGATGCACACTAGAGTCTTGGGGTGTTGAAGTGATTACCTGGGACATTTTCGTGGAGTCATTGAACAAGAAGTATTTTCCACAAAGTATGAAGGACAAGAAGCTAGTGGAATTTCTTAACCTTGAACAAGGAAAAATGACGGTTGACGAGTACAACGCAAAATTCATCGAGTTGTCAAAGTTTGCTCTTGCACTTTTTGCTGATGAAAGCCAAAAAGCTAGGAAGTTTGAGAGGGGTCTAAATAGCCGGATTAGCTATAAGTTGACTCCTCTTCAATTGCCAACCTATGCTGACGTGCTGGACAGAGCTCGTGTGATGGAGCTGGAGTCTACCGAGTACCAAAGGAAAAAGGATGAGCGGAAGAGGGGTCCTGAAGATAGTTCCGACCAGAATCATGGTAAGCTTTAGGAGGGGAATAACTATGTAAATAAAAGAAGGAGTACATAGAACAAAGATAATAGAGGGACCAACCAGCCAAGTCGGCATTACAATCATGGCCATCAGCATAATCAGTGGCGGAATCAGAACCAAGGTCATCAGTAACCAAAGGGCGTAATCGTAACCGTGGGACCCAAATCGTCGAATCAATGGCATAATCAGGACAAAGGTGCATATCAGAATACCAATCAGACTTGCGATAGGAGTGGGAAGAACCATAAGACTGAAGCATGCTTTTGGACAAAGGGAGCTTGTTTCAATTGCAACAAGGTGGGACATAAGGCCAGGGACTGCCCAGAACCACCGAAGGGTGGTGCTAATCAAGGAGTAGGGGGGAAGATAAGACCAAACCGAGAGGACATGGAAGGATATTTGTAATGACAGCTAGAGATGCAAGGGCTACAAATGACGTGGTGGCAGGTACCGTACAACTTTACTCTCGTGACGTATATGCATGTATTGATCTTGGTGCCACACACTCAATTATATATACCACACTCGTAGATCGTATGAAATTATCTTCCCAAAGTCTAGAAGTTGATCTAGTGATAGACACGCCTACTAAAGAGTCCATCCCCATAACTACAGTGTATAAGTCGTGTTCTTTGAAATTGGATGCGAGAGAAATGCCTATTGATTTGCTACCTTTAGATATTCAAGACTTCGATCTAATATTAGGCATGGATTGGCTAGCAGCATTTCACGCTAAGGTAGACTGTTTCGAGAAGGAAGTCGTATTTTGCATACCGGGTGAGGCAGAATTTTTCTTTAAGGGGTCTAAACCAGTAGTTCCATCTTGTATTATTTCTTCCTTGAAGGCGAGAAGATTGTTAAGGAAGGGTTGCCGAGGCTATTTAGCCTCCATTATCGATAATCGAAAGGAAGGGGTTAAGTTGGAGTCCCTATCCATGGTTAAGAGTTTGAGGATGTGTTTCTGGAGGATTTGCCTGGTCTTCCACCTGAACGGGAGGTAGAGTTTGGAATCGATCTAGCACCGGGGACGGCGCCTATTTCTAAAGCACCATATAGAATGGCACCAGAAAAACATAAGGAGTTAAAAGAACAATAACATGAATTGTTGGAGAAAGATTTGATTCGACCAAGTGTTTCACCTTGGGGCGCACCAGTATTATTCATGAAAAAGAAGGATGGGAGTATGAGAATGTGCATCGATTACCGTGAGCTCAATCGGGTCACAATAAGGAATAAGTACCCATTGCCTAGGATTGACGACTTGTTTGATCAATTACAAGGGGCGTGTTACTTTTCAAAAATTGATCTTCGCTTGGGGTACCACCAGTTGAGAGTTAAGAAGGAGGGTATTTTGAACACCGCTTTTCGAACTCGCTACTGGCATTATGAATTTTTGGTGATGCCGTTTGAACTTACAAATGCTCCAGCTGCCTTCATGTATCTCATGAATTGGGTTTTCCAGAAGTTCCTCGACCGGTGTGTGATCGTATTTATTGACAACATCTTGATCTATTCGAAGACTTGGGAAGAACACAAGCAACACTTGAGGTCAGTGCTGCAAATATTAAGAGAGGAGAATTTGTATGCCAAGTTGAAGAAATGTGAATTTTGGATGGAGGAAGTAGCCTTCTTGGGACATGTTGTGTCCAAGGATGGAATTCTAGTCGACCCAGCCAAGATTGAAGCTATTGTGAGTTGGGAAAGGCCGACGACTGCGAAAGAAGTGCGAAGTTTCTTGGGTTTAGCAGGATATTACCGTCTCTTTGTTGAAGGATGCTCAAAGATTGCAACACATTTGACTAAGTTGACTCAAAAGAACATGAAATTTGTGTGGACAGAGGACTGTGAGTCCAGTTTTCAAGAATTGAAGAAAAGATTGGTTTTAGTGCCAATCCTTACGTTACCGTCGGGCACAGACGGGTTTGTGAGCTATAGCGATGCTTCTTTGAAGTGTCTGGGTGCGTTCTGATGCAAGATGGGAAGGTGATTGCTTATGCATCACGACAGTTGAAGAACTGAGAATAATTACCCGACCCACGATTTAGAGTTGGCCACAGTGGTGTTTGCGTTGAAGATTTGGAGACACTACTTATATGGGGTGACATGCGAGATTTACACGGATCATAAGAGCCTTAAGTAAATTTTTACCCAGAAGGAATTGAACATGAGACAGAGAAGGTGGTTACAGTTGTTAAAGGATTATGACTGCACCATTTTATATCACCCCGGCAAGGCCAATATAGTGGTGATGCCTTGAGTCGCAAGAATAGGGGAACATTAGCAATGATGCTGACAAAGGAGAAGAGACTTCTCGAAGAGATCAAGAATTTGGGCCTAGAAGTGCGCATAAGAGGAGGAAAAGGTTATTTGGCTCGTTTGAGTCTTCAACCATCGGTACTAGAAAGAATAAAAACGGCTCAGAGAGTTGATCCAGAGTTAATGAAAATTTGGGAAGGTGTAGAGATGGGAGCTCAGATAAATTTTCGACTTGGAGGGGATGGTATTCTATGTTTTGGAAGAAGGATTTGTGTACCATCGGATCCGGAGTTAAAAAGAGAAGTGTTAGAAGAGGATCACAATTCAAGGTGTGCGGTACATCCTGGGAGTACAAAAATGTATCGAGACATGAAGGAGACGTTTTGGTGGGAAAATATGAAACGAGAAATTGCAGAATTTATCGCTAAGTGCTTCATGTGCCAACAGGTTAAGAGTGAACATCAACGACCTGGTGGAATTTTGCAGTCACTACTGATTCCCGAACGGAAGTGGGAACACATTACTATGGACTTCGTGGTAGGGTTACCCAGAACGCTAAAGGCGCACAATGCTATTTGGGTTATCGTAGATCGATTGACCAAGTCAGCTCATTTTCTTGCTTTCAAGATTAATGACTCCTTGGAGAAGCTAGCAAAGTTGTAGGTTGACGAGATCGTCAGACTACATGGAGTTCCAGTTTCTATAGTTTTAGATCGTGATGCCCGATTCACTTCAAAGTTTTGGGGTAGCTTACAGAAGGCGTTAGGCACAAATTTGAGCATGAGTACGGCTTTCCATCCACAGACAGATGGTCAGTCAGAACGAACCATACAAATGTTGGAGGATATGCTTAGGGATTGTACTTTGGATTTACAAGGGAATTGGGATGACCATCTGCCGTTGGTTGAGTTTACTTATAACAATAGCTTCCATGCGAGTATTGGTATGGCACCGTACGAAGCATTGTATGGAAGGAGATGTAGGTCACCTACGTGATGGGATGAAGTGGGCGAGAGGCAACTGTTGGGGCCAAAACTTGTGCAGATTACATCGAATAAGGTACAGTTGATCAAGAAGAGACTCCTTACGGCCCAGAGTAGACAGAAATCGTACGCCGATAAGTGTAATCGCGAACTTGCATTTGAAGTGGGAGATCATGTGTTTCTCAAAGTTTCACCGACAAGGGGAGTTATGAGATTTGGCATTAAGGGGAAGCTCAGTCCGAGATTTGTAGGTCCTTTTGAAATATTGGATCGGGTGGGGGAAGTCGCGTATAGGCTTGCATTACCACCTACGCTTTCGGGAGTCCACAATGTGTTCCATGTGTCACTTTAGGATTTCGGTTTGGGGTTAGAAAACCTAATAGGGTTTTTATATAAATAGGGCTTTGAGAAGGAGAAAAGTTGTATAAACAATTAAAGGAGAAAGAAAGAGTAAGGTAGAAAGGAATAGGTAGACGACGGCAGAAGTTTGGGAGCTAACTGCATAAACCTCGAGTCAAGGTAGGAATACGTGAGTATGTATTTTGTTTCCTTCATTCTAATTGATAGATATGTAGTATATATGAGTGTGTGCGTCAAATCAGATTCCATCACTAAGTATATTCTTAATATATATATATATATATATATATATATATACACACACACTATACCGAAACAAACAAGAGGCATGTGCATGTGTGTGTGTTTGACCGTGTGTTAGTGTGTGGTCAGTTTTTGGTTTACCTTACTAGTGTACGGGCCTAGTCCGTACAACATGAAAAATCCTTGGGGTAGGATGGTTCACTCAACTAGACTTGAAGAGATAATTTAAAAAAAACAAAAAAAAGTACAAAAGCAGAGTGTGAAATTGACGTTTCTTGAGATTTGCAAGATTTTGATGTAAAGACTATAGCTGGAAGTCAAAAAAAAAATCACATACACATTTATATAATATTCTCTTATAATGATTAGTCAAAAAATAATAAATAAAAAATAATAAAAAATTAACACAGTGTAGACACCCCAATTTCGTACCCCTGGTATGTGACATGACATAAAATATCAAGACCTGTTAAAACATTAACAAATGTCAAGTTACAGGGTCAAAAGTGCAAAAGAACAAAACAGGATGGGCAAAAAGATAAACTGCAGGGACTAAAGTGCAAAAAAATTGGATACTTTGAAATTGGGCATGGCCACCATGAGAATTGGGTGTGGCGCCCAATTCTCTTCTGCGCTGCGCCCATTTTTCATCTTCATTTGCCGTAATGTCCAACTCTTCCCGCACTGTGTACAAGCCGATCGAAACATGAAGAAGGAAATTAAATTCCCAGCGTGTCCTCAGTTCAGCCTATAAATAGAGGCTCCCGGCACTTCATTCAACACACCTTTTCTTCAATAAAAATTCTCCGCGTCGTCGTTACGCTGGAGAAATAGAGAGCGAAGTGAGATAGTGAGCGATCACCTCAAAAAGCCTCGAAACTCTGCCAAACCAACGCCAAACAGAAAACCAACCGGTAGGAGTGAACCTTAACCCCCCAGCTAGGTATCCACCCTTTTTCCCCGGTCCAAAAATCGTGGAAAGAGCAGCTGCTCTGCCCGATTTAAAAGGTCAAATCAGCCAGAAATAAGCCGTTATTCTGCCCAATTTTTGCCTACCGCAAGCAAACACAACAACCAAAATAAACAGTCACTCTGCCCAAATCCCAAGGGTGAAAGTAACTTTCAGAAGCAGTCACTCTGCCCAAATTCACACAACACACAACAACAACAAAAAAAGACTCCCTCTCCCTGAAGGACAGAGCGAGCACACCCTAGGTCGTCAGTAAGTTTTTATTTTAAAGCTTTCATTTTGTAAAAATATTATTTCCAATCCGGCCCAATGTAGATATATAAACAAGCAGCTTGTCCGCCCGGATTTAGTTACTTAAATAGTACTAAATGTAGTCGTTATTATGGCCAAATATTTTCAAGTATATTTGTAATTATTTGTAAAAGAGACTTGCAAGTCTCAGAATAATGTAGATATAATGGATGTATTTGTAGGCAGTTAATGCTTTATTTATCTGTTAAATTAATATAACAACAAGCATACTTTAGCCAAAAACTGTTTTGAGACCGAAAGGGCGAGTTGGGTGCCTAGCACCTTCCCAACTCGTAACTTAGCCTCCGAACCCGTTTTCATTATCTCTGGTTTTCTTTTTGGTTTTGCTTTATTTATTCCTTAAAATAAAGATGGCGACTCTAAAACATTTTGGATCCAGTGGGGCCTCGCAACATCTTTCCTTGCAATTTTCCGTTTTCCCCTAAAAAAGGGAGAATGCGAATGGAAAGGTGATGTATTCCTATGTCCTGATATCCCCTAAACAAGGGATAACTTGACGTAGAAAACCCAAAGCACCCATGGTAATCCGAGATAGGCCATAAGGTTATTTTCATAAAATCCATAGTGGGGGCGCTACAACATTCCTTCCTTGCACTTTCACGTTTTCCCCTAAAAAAGGAAGAATGGGAATGGAAGGGTGATGCATTCCCATATCCTGGTATCCCCTAAAAAAGGGATAACTTGATGCGGGAAACCCAAAGCTCCCATATTGGATAAAAAATCCACTAAAGGCAACCGAGACGTATTCCAACGCGCTATTCCGACAGCACTCCTCTCGCACTTTTGATTTCGTCCTCCCCTAGACAAGGGAGGGTGGAATGAGAGCAGTGGATGTCACCGTATCCGCACGTACGCGCACCCCTATCCAAGGGCGCGCGGGGCGCGGGAGCAACTCATCCCGGGAACCCACAGTGGTGACTCTGCTGGGGAGATCATTTTTATTTTTAATAAATAAAAATGGAGGGCTAGACTCAGTAACCAAATTTTTTTTTCTTTTGTTTCTGGCTAAAGTATGTTTGTTATATTAATTTAAACACTTGAATATTGCGTTCCTTTAACATCCATGTCTATATTTGTGGATATGATCCTCCATCTTCCAGCAGTTTCTTTTCAAACACTGTTACAGATATACTTGAAAATATTCGTATTTTTCAAAAAAAAAATTTGAAAAAAATAATATATATATATATATATATATATATATATATATATATATGCAATATTTTATGTGCAATACTATCCGGCAAAGACAAACAAAAGGGTCAGCTTTATTTTTAAAATCTTTTCATTTTCGGCCTTATATTATTTTATTCTGCTTTATTTTCACTCTGCAATATATATATATATATATATATATACATATATGCATTCATTCTGTCATTTTATTTTGGGGATTAGGACCCGTTTATAATTAATAGAAATAGATAAATTCCCCACTTTTCTTTCTATTTCTTGATGGTATGCCTGATTGCTCGCGCTCGAACTAAAAAGCCGAGAAAATCCACACAATAACAAAGAAGACAGTATATCTATTTTATTTTCTCGCTTTTAAATCGATAAAAAACTTTTTTGCTTTTTAGATGTCGCACACATGCGCACATTACGCATATAAATATATTCGAATCGCTACCCTACACCATAGCCGACCTACGCCCGCATAAACCAACGTTAGATTGCATGTAGATTTTCAGGACACTTCAAAGACCGACCGGTTTTTTGCATTTTATATTGTGGGTCAGCCCCACTCAAAAAAAAAATGTGAGCAAGCCTAGAAAAAAAAATCTATGCAAGTAAAAAAAAAAAAGTGCAAGTCAAAAAAAATACACTGGGGCTGATTTATTATTTTCAAATGCTCGACCTAGATCATTTCGAATGGTGGATCCCTCGAAAGAGTATGGCCTTTCGCGCCTCGATCAACCGATCTTGGGAGTCGAAAGCGAGGTGGAATACGTTGGTCCTATACTCCGGAGAAAGAATCTGCTCCAGAAAGTCCGAGACTGCCAAAATTAAGCGTGTGCTTATCCGGTCAATTTGTAGGAAAAATAATAAATAATAAAATATACTAATAAAGGCGTACTCTAAGCCTTAAAGCCTTCAAATTTTGATACCTCAAACTCATTTTCCTCGAAACCGGGCCGAATTTGGAAAGCGAGACAAGATCGCCGGGTTGATACGGAAACAAGTGCGTAAATCGAGAGTATTAGAAATAGATCAGATAAAGGCGTAAAGTTCGTAGGGTACGATTCACGATCGAAGCGAAAGTGAGCAGTTCGCTATGGGTACAGATCTGAGGGGCTCTGTGGTATGCTCCGACTCCAAAGAATGCAAGAGTGGCTAGACCAAAATTTGGGTGCAACGGTTGATCGTGATAATGAGCCGATGGCTATCCGGTACAAAGCTTGAATCCAAAGGGTGAGGTAATCTCTTCCTCAGAGTCCCACAAGAAGCATCAACCTCACATATGCCTCCAAACTTAAACCCTCAGCCAAACACTAACCCACCAAACACTGCCGTCACTCTAAATCCTAACCCTCCGCCAACTCCCTACTACCCAAATGTCAACCCTTACCCATCCTATCCTCCATATCCTATCCCAAACACCAACATTCCCCGGAGTCCAAATGACCTCCCTTTTCCTATTATCAACCCACTCCAAAACAACCCACATATGGATCTCCAAAGCTATAACCCGCCAGGCCAAGTTACTACCTACTTACCTTCTGATGATCATGGCCTCCCAGCCAAAACCATCCAAAATCCATCAGCCTACACCGCCTGTAATCCATATCCCGCCAATAACCCACCAAATTAAAGTCCTTATCCGGCTCAAAACCCACTAGCTTATATCGCCCAAAATCCACCAACTTATGCTACCCCAAATCCATATCCAGTCCAGAATCCCTATGCTGCCCAGAATCTACCAACCCAGAATCCACCAACTTATGCTACCCAGAACCCATATCCAGCTCAAAATCCATATCCAACCCAAAATCCACCAGCATACACTACCCAAAACCTTTATCCAGCTCAAAATCCTTACCCAACACCACAACCAGAAATTAACCCAGCTTTCCCTAATCCTTCCAGCATATACCTGAAACCAACTCCCCCAGCCACCAAAATGGAGGCCAACATGGAAAACATGAAAATCATGATGCTCAAACTTCTCAATAAAGGGGAATTTTCTACACGGGCACTGGCATTACAACCTTCAGCAGTACTGCCTTCAAAATTCAAAATGCCTGACATAGAAAAGTTTGATGGGACTGGATGCCCTATATCCCATCTAAAATCCTACTACACCTGCGACGCAAGGGAGCTAGCTTTGAAGCTATGGCTTCCAATTTTCACCTCACCCTAGTAGGGGTGCGCCAAGCAATGGTCGATGTTGTCGACAAGAGCACTCGAATACCGGGACCGGATAGCCGAGGAATTCCTTGAAAGGTATAAAGACAACACTAGCCCAGAAAATAAAAGAGACCTCGAGTCATGCACCCAAAGGGAGAAAGAAACATGTGATGAGTTTGTAGTCAGGTGGAAGAGAAAGTTGGCCCAGACTTTTGGCAGACCTGATCCGGCTGAGTCATGCCGGATGTTCATCAAAAACCTCCAGCCCATATACCTGGAACACATGCGGTATCTCCTTACAAACGGCACTTTTAAAGAAATAGTAGAGATAGGAGCCCCAGATTGATGAAGAGATATCTGAGACGGGCAATTACAAGTCAATACGTCTCCTAGCTCTTTCCGTTACTCTAAAGGGAAAACAGCCACAACCACACCCTCACCAACCGTCAATGTGGTAGGAAATATTTGCTTGAGCTTGTAAAGTCAGTTGAGCACCAAAAACAACATCATTCACCAACAGCTACTGAAGACTGATCCACTATCAATCTGGGGCTGAAGAAGGAAATCGAAAGAAGTCAAAATCGGCAACTCCTTGCAAGGCTCTGAAAAGGATAACACTCATGGACCTCTTCAAAAAAGTTCGTGGACATGTTTACCTGGTCCTATGAAGATGTGTCGGGGGTAGACCTAGTCATAGTCGAACACCGGATCCCCATATATCTGGATGCTCGGCCAATCAAACAAAAGCTTCGCCGAATCAAACCAGAATGGTCACCGCAAGTCAAAGAAGAGATTATGAAGCGCCTCCATGTCAACTTCATTCGGGTAGTTGAATACCCGATCCGTTTGTCCAACATAGTGATCGCTCCCAAGCCCAAGGAAGGTCCGGATCTGCGCCGACTTCTCGCGACCTCAACAAAGCGCCGCCCAAAGATGACTTCCCGCTACCCAATATTGATATTGTGGTAGATGCCGCTGCCTCACAAAATCGATCCTTCGTCGACGCATGCTCGGCCACAATCAAATTAAAATGGCACTGAAGACCAAGAAAAGACTTCATTTACCACACCTTGGGGGACCTATTGCTATACTGTCATGCCATTTGGACTCAAGAATGCCGGGGCTACTTATCAAAGGGCTGCCACCCTCTCTTCCATGACATGATCCACAAGGAGATTGTTGATTCTTATGTTAAATTTATATCTGATCAGTACATTACATTAGTTTTATACTTGCTGGCTAATCGGCCGCGATCGATTAGCGTGGCAACTGTGTATAGAACTTTGCCTTGTATAGTTTTTGTAGGACTTTTTCGTGTTCACGGAAGACCCTTTCTCGGCACTAAGACCTCGCTCAAAGCTTAAGATCGGTAGACCTCGTGTCCGGTGATCCGCTTCTACGTGTCCTCTCCAAATAGAAGCTAGAAGAATGGATTAATTCAAACTTATTTCCATATCTTATTTGAATTAATCCAAGTCTTTTCCTCGACATGTCAAGTCAGCTGAAAGCAACTTTTCGAAAAAGAAGGAATACTTTTCGTCACGAACGGGAAAGCGAAAGCGAGGCTAAAAGCGCATCGTCCTACTTTCTCGGCTTCATCTCTCGATCGACACCAAATCGCCCACCTTTTTGAAGATCTCGTAAATGATTATACCGCTCTAGTTATCCGAGAAGATGAAATTCCTTGATCGACAAATGTGACCCATGCATTTAATGCATTTATGAGTTATAAATTGTTGAAGTCTTCGTCTTCTCCAACGGATCTTTTGAAGTGCATCTGCTTTAAATCTGCGCATTAAGACCTGGAACAACCATGACAATAGAGACATATGAGAATCAATCGAACACTTAAAGAATTGCTCTGATCTACTCAACTCCAAGTCTTTCGACTCAGTGCATTCAATAGATCCTCAACGGATCTAGAAGTCCTAAATCAACAACAAAAGTGCTCTTCAACAATTATTGTTTATTCTTCTTGTTGTTTACCTCCATTAACTATATACACACAATTAAATATCTTGTATTTACGATATTTAATTCCCTAGACAAACACAAGTCAATATTTTGTACACGATCCATTAGGGATATTCTTTGTAATTGATCTAAGTGGAAAACATAGTGCACAATTTAAATCAAGGTTGGCCCTTGGTGGTGGGCGTAGCACTCATTATAGTGTGAACCATCCCAAAATACTTGTGTTATTTCCTTACATGCATCTATTTATTGAAGCGATTAGTTTCATTGTTTATATTATCCATTTTAGCGGAACTTAAGTAATGCGTAAAAGGTCTACAGTAGTCCTTATCGGCGGACACAGAACAATTTTCTTGAAGGTCTTCCGCTACTTGATTCTTTTCATAGATTGCAAGTAACCTTCAAGGAACTTACTTAAAAGTTTTTAAAGTGTTAATAAGCTATTCAACCCCCCTTCTAGCTTATTATTGTGCTCATTGAGACCCACGGAGATCTAGGTCGTCGGCGACATGATCGTGCATTCCGGCGGCATACTTGATGCTCATGTCAGAGACCTGAAAGTTCTTGAAAGGTTAAGAAAGCATAATATGAAACTTAACCCCACCAAATGCACATTTAAGGGTCACAAAAGCAAAGTCACAGGATTCTTAGTGGTAGGCAAGGCATTGAGATCGAGCCAGCAAAGATTAAATCTATTGTAGAGATGTCGCGGCCAAAAACTCCAAGCAAGTCAAAGGCTTCGGTGACTAGTATATCAGCCAACTTCATGAGACAACTAACAACCACATGTGGCCCCTCTTCAAGCTCTGAAAATCTTGACCATGTGCAGGGGCCGAAATGCCGGACTAGCTATCGACAAAATAAAAGCCTACC